>CM050214.1:7347500-7410000 GCA_027475355.1 Coilia nasus
TCATGCAAGCACGAATGTGTAACCACTGTCTTCATTTCCTCTTGGTGATTTCTTGCACTCCCGCAGGAGCGCTGTGTGGACAGCTGTGCGGGTAAACTGATTCGCTCCAACCACAGACTGATGGGCACCTACGTGCAGCTGATGCCCGGGATGGTGCAGCGACGCATGGAGGAGATGGAGAAAAAGGCTGCGGAGCTGGACAAGGCCGAGGCCCAAGCTGCCGCCGCCCAGGCATCGGTACCGGCAGTGCCAACAGTGCCAACAGCGCCAGCCCCAGGAGCCACTGACATGCCCGCTGGGGTCGTCCCGTCAGATGTGACAATACCCGTCCTCACCACAGATGCCCAGCCACCTGTGTTTGTCTCTGACGCTACAGGAGCAGTGCCAGATCTTCCTGCTATGGTTTTACCGGCTGCAGACGTGCCAGTGGTGAATGGACTGTCTTTAAATGAGGGTGCAGGGAATGGTGCCCCACCCTTTGTGATGCCACCAATTCTAGCACCAGAACTGTCAGGTCCAGTCGGCCCAGTCCCTAGTGTGACCGAGCCCTCACATGCAGTAGCAAAGGTAGCAACCCCTATTGCTGTTAAAGGACCAAGTACACCCATTCCTATGTCCTTAATGACCAGCATATCCTCACAAGAGCCTTCACTCGGCAGTTCCGAGGGAAAGATCCTTTCTCCTTTACAGTTGCCATTGACAACAGCACCACCGGCTGTTTCAGTCACTGCGCCTGCAACAGACTCCAGCCCTTCAGTTCCTGTTGTGGTGAAGTCCTCATCAGATGCCATTGCACCTGGTGTGAGTGCAGGCCCTGTTCTGAGCCCTTCGAGTGACGCTGCAGCTGGCTCCCAGTCCTTGTCTTGAGCCAGACAGACTGGCCTCTTTAGCTGCTACACTGTGAAAGGTCTTTATCAGATACAAACATAGGGTATATAAACTAAGTAACTACATTACAATGCATTGTGTATATGTAATGTTAATAAATGTTTAAACTTTTTTTTTATTAAAAAGCTTCTACTCTGAAAAGATGTATTTTATGCTGGATGCAGATGCAGTGTGATATTAAAACTAACTAGAAAAGCACTCAGAGAGCGCAGACCTCTGCCAAGGCAGCTCAGATCACCACCAACATCTAATCACTTTCAGGATAGCCACAAGAGGGTGACAGTTCTGTAGGGAACAATTTGGCCCTATCTCTCAATGGTGAAGAATCCTTTAAAAAAATCCTGGATCCAGATGGTGATCCGGATCACCAGCAAAATGTAATCACTTCTCACTTAGCCCATTTCTGAGCTATCCTGAAAATTTTATCAAAATCCATCCATAACTTTTTGAGTTAAGTTGATGACAGACGGACAAGCAAACAAACGGGCGAAAACAACCTCCTTGGCGGAGGTAATGAATGTAATGTAATGGAAGCAGTGAAAGAATACAACAAGCATTTAAGAAACAAATCAGCAGATGTGCTACCATGTATGGTGACACACACAAACCGCTGAAGTGCAATTTGCTGTACATCATGAGAATCATATGGGTAATCGCAGCATAAGCAGTAGCCCTAAAAAGTAAAACATAGGAGATAAGTAGACCTAGAATATACACGTGTGGGTCTGTACAGACATTTTAATGGTTACACTAATAAAATGTGAAATGTAGCTTCTCACACATAGTAAAGAGGAGGCAATACACTAGAATTTTCAGGGAATCTGAAACATATTTGATGATATATTAAGGTCATTGTTTCAGTGTAAAATGAATCTTGCTTGTTTGGTTGTTTTTCCGTGGAGGGGATGGCACTGCCTTATACCCACCCCCTCCTGTGAGTGGCTACCGCAGTCAAAAGTGTCACTAAGGCCTTGTTTGAAATGACTGGCTGAGTGGCTGGCTAAAAGCAATGCACTGAAGTAGTGCTTGAAATAGTGACGTTTTTGGACAATCTCGTCCGAACATCACCTTACCACATGGGCGTGTCCGGTATGGTGCAGTGACGTTCGGACGACATGGCCCAAAAACGCCACTATTTGAAGTCCAGAATGCTTTGCTTTAAGCCAGCCAGTCATTTCAAACAAGTCCTTAAAAATGAAGTGCTCCCTTTAACTGGGTAGGAACTGGTTTCGGGAAGAACCACAGTCGTCACTCTAACACTCCTCAAGCACGTGCCATTAACTAATTTCTAACATCTCCCATCGCCCCTCTTTATATAACACCACCCCTCTTCAGAACACTGGGAGTCTTGTTTCCAGGTATGCCTGAATGAGGTCCTCTGACCTCCTTAACATACGAGGGGCTAAGCTGCATGCATGCCGTCATGTGAGCTGTTGATGATGCGTTTTCACCTCGGTCAGTAGTGTGTGGTTTGTTTTGCCAGCCAGCAGACCAATAAAGTCCCACCCTTGCAGCCAGACTTTTAACACGGAGTCAGTTATTGTAATCCCAGTACAAATTTAGTGAATTGCCACCTGCAGTGTTTTATGATTTTGTAAATAAAAAAACGGATTTAGGTGTGGACAGGTCTGGTTTCAGTTGAGCTACATTTACTATTTCATCCAAACGTGTTGAAGTAACAAGATGTAATTAGGTTGGGTGTCAGGTTAAAATATCAGCAACATTTTGGGTTTGTGTGATGCTGGGAGGACCAGCAACATAATAAAATGTTCTTACACTGTACCATAGGGTTTTGGTAAAGGTTAGAAATAAGGTTAGTGTTAGGTACAGTGTAAGTATATAATATTACCTGTTGTTACATTTAGATATACTGGAAAGGACCTGTAAAATAAAGTGATAACAAAGAATCTTTACCTCATCTTTGAATTTACGTATGGTCTGAGCTAAGCTCAGGTTGTCCTTAAAGACTGGAACTGCCTCTGGTAAACCAGCCAGTAATATAATAGTAGTACTAGTAATAATAATAATAATAATAATAATAATAATAATAATAATAATAATAATAATAATAATAATAATAATAATAATAATAATAATAATAATAATAATAATAATAATATTCTTTACTTGTACAGCACATTTTATACAAAGGATGTAGCTCAAAGTGCTTCAACAGTTTGGCAAAGGAGCACAGGACAGAGATACACATGGCAAGCTTTGTTATAGTCCAGTAGTGCCAGAGGAGCACAGGACAGAGATACACATGGCAAGCTTTGTTGTAGTCCAGTAGCACCAGAGAACTCTGCCAGGGCGCTGTGGAGAGCTCCACTAATGTCCCCCATGGTTCCCAGGGGAGCTCAACTGCAGGGCTGCAGATGAGTGCTGTGGTGGCTTTGATTTGCTCCTCTACTACAGGTTTTCCCACTTACTCTGAGTTAACTTATCAGGGTCAGTCATAAAGCACCTACTTTGAGTACTCTCCAGCCCTCGGGGTGTGTGTTGTAGACACTAGTGTGTGTATGATCTTCCACCTCTGAGGCTGGGAGCAGAGCAGGACTCTGTTAGAAGGAGTAAGTCAGAGAACTGACTACTGTGATAAAATACAGATGAACACAACATCTACTTCCGGGCTTTTAACTGAAAACTTTTCATTCTTATAGGCTAAATGTTCCACATATTGTAAAGTCGCTTTTCATACTACCACATTTCAGAAGCTTTGAATGGACAGTTGGATCTGTATCTCTTGATCTTGTGAGGACAAACCCATTTTTGTCTCTTTGTGCATTTTGTCATCTTTTTTTCAGCAGATGACAGTGGAATGTAATGCTGGGTGAATAAGTGGTATAGTATGTTTGCACTGTGAGCACGACTAAAAGCCTTAGCATCGGGGACCGTTGCCTCTAGGGGGCGCCATGGTCTGAGGGATATCGGGTAAGAGTCTACTTCAAAGAAACGGAGCTGAGTAGCAGTAAAACAGCAATGCAAGTTGTTTATTCATATACTGAAATATAATATCATTTCTGTGATTGAAGATATTTGATGAATGATATTTGATGAATGAACACATCTCGAGTACATTTCTTTGCTTTATCCATTGTCTATAAGTCACCAGGTTTTGTTAACATGGATTTAGCTATAAAATGTTATTTTTTAAAATACCAGATAATCCGGGACATTGTCACAATTTTAAAATCTTAATGTCTAGGATGATGCAGAGTTGGGTCATGATAGCCAGACATTAAACTGCTGACTTTTTGAATGACCGTCCCACCTTTTAGAAGCCCTTCTTTCAAGACCCAAACTTTGAGAATTTTGTAGATAATGACGATGCCCTTGGTTTATCTCATCCACGACAGGCCTTTCTTGCATTCTTTATTGTGTGGAAGGCTATTCTATATATTCAGCATATTTGGCCATGCTTGCCACTGTCACCATAGTTTTAGTGCAAGTGCAGTCGACAACAAGTTGGATAACTTACATAACCTTACAGCCTTCCTCCCAGGATGCCCTAGGATGTTTTGATCATCCACAGCATGCTTAGATCTCAGTCCTTAGATGTTTTCCCCTAAAGCTTTCTCTTCTGCAAGTATGCCTTCATTTAAAAGTTACTGGGCTTTTTTGTTTAACTTAGTCAGCATCTTGTAGACATCTTGTAGGACTTAGGGTAAGGTATAAAAGCCACAGGATGTGATTCTTTATGTTTTTCCCTGTGTGTGTGTGTGTGTGTGTGTGTGTATGTGTGTGTGAATGTGTGTGTGAATGTGTGTGTAGGGCATGGTTGGGGTGGGGAATACAAACAGACAGTTTTACTTTGTTCTAACACTTGAGAAGAGCTGCTGTGCAAATACTAATATGTCGTACATTAAAACTGAGCACACAAAGGAACAAAGGAACCAATCCTAACTGCCCTGCACTCTTTAAAGACCTCAAGACCTTACACAATTTTACAGCATAACATCAATTAGCATGTTAACCAACTTTTACCACTGCACACTGGCACGCCGGTGCTAACTGCATGGTTTTTCAATGCCTTTAGGCAGTTAGTTAGGGATTAAAACAAAACGCTACTTGAATATGTAATCACAATATGGAATTTCACAGAATGTATTTTTTACATATTGTATTATATTGTATCAAAATATAGTACTTATGAGTCACCAGGGCAAAGTTTAGGATTAGAGTAACTAAGGGTAAACAATTAGGGCTAATTGTTTACTCTAATGATAGACAAACACATAATATACATTCACAAGACTAGTCTACATTTAGTATAAATTTATTATGTATTTAGGTACAATATAAAAAAAAAAAAGTAATTTTCTCTCTTCAACTCTCACCACTCGTCTGTGCTTCTCTCTGCATGGCCCAGTTCTTGCCTCATGTCCCTCTCCCTCTCCCTGTCTCTCTCTCTCTCCATCCCCCTGTCCCTGTCCCTGTCCCTGTCCATGCCCTGGGCCTCCTGTGCAATCTGCTGGCTGTTGAGATAGATGCTGTGGCGGGACATGTTGAGGCTGCTGTTACGGGAGGGCAGAGTGGGCTCTAGCTCAAGATCCTCCACCTCCAGACTGCCCTGGTGGCCCTGGGATTGGCCCTGGTGGCCCTGGGATTGGCCCTGGGTCTGGCCCTGGTGGCCCTGGGTCTGGCCCTGGTAGGCCTGGCTGCCTGGGGTCTGGTTCCTCTGGTACTTCCGCTTCTTTTTGTGCTTTTTGGCCACGCTCAAGTCCAGTGAGGCATAGGAAACATCTGCCGGCTAAAGCCAGTGTAAGAGTTACACATCAATAAAATATAGCAAATTAATAAAAAAGAAAGAAAGAAAATATAGCAAATTAATAAAAAATAAAGAAAGAAAATACACACACATAACTATACATACATACATACATACATACATACATACATACATACATACATACATACATACATACATACATACATACATACACACACACACACACACACACACACACACACACACACATACATACATACATACATACATACATACATACATACATACATACATGATTTATAGATTTGGATCTTAATATTGTGTAACTGAATTGCAGGTGATGAGATGATATTTTATATTTCCGTATTTTCTAATAAACTCTTGTAAGGCATCTAGCTACAGTAGTTCTTTGGTTATTATATGATACATGTCTTGCTTGTCCTTTTTCTTTTTCTCTTTTTTCATCTGATGGTATGTGGTTGACTGCTAATAAATCAGCCTCAGCCTCAGCCTCAGCCTCAGACTAGTGGCTAAAGTCTGCACAACCTCAATGAGGACTCTAGTCTTATCGGCTTTTATATCACAAGAACAGAAATGCAAGTGCACGTTTGAAAACGTCACAGAACAGAAATGAAGGTGACCTTCAGAAATGAAGGTGCCACAATATTGATTTAAGTTTGCAGGAATGTTACAGTTAGACCAGGTCATACATTAAACATCCACTCAATGAATACTGAGCCAGTAAGCTGGCAAACACTGAAAGGCAGGGAGTGCGTAGTGTGACACTATAACGTGACCAGTAAAGAGGTGCATAATACTTATTGGCGTAAATATGGACTTGTGGGCCTCCTCCAGAAACGTGCAATTAACCAAACAGATTTATGGGGCAGAACTTAACGGTATGAAGTGAAACAAACAAAATCTTGGAAATGAAGAGAAATGGATAAGGAAGCAGCAAGCTACCTGTTTGGCTATACTGCACTACAAAGCCAAAAAGCAGTAACTACATATTTTGTCAAACTGAGTTTAGACTGGAAATTTACTTTATAGCACATCGTTTGTCTTGTGACTAAATCTTTTGCTTCTCTCTATTAAGGAAGTACATAAACACACCACCACTATTATACCGGCAACATGTTTGACTGGGTAGTATGACAACTTTAAAGGCATGTTTCTCATTTTCTGTGTTCACCTAGTTACTGCACTTTGCCAATTAACCAATTATATTTAGGGGGCAGGTATTAAGGTTATGAGTGGAACAAACCACGTTTTGGAAATAAAGAGAAATGGATAAGCAAGTAGCAAGCCACTTATTTGGGTATGCAACTATGTCTCTTCTTATCTGATAAAGCCCTGACCTCAAACACCTCAACAAACTGCAAAACGCGCTGTATTTACAATTTTGTACAAAACTGTTGATTTTTCTCGCATACAAGGCCTTGGGAGGCTGTCATATGCAGTTAAGTTTTTAGTAAAGACACAGAAGATATTTACATTTATAGTTTTCCTTCATGCAGGTATGAAGGCCTATGTAGTATCATAGGTTACTAAATAAATGATAACGTGTACATTTTCTTTCTCAAACCAATAACTTCTTGCTTATAACATGTAAATCTATAACTATTTTACATATTTACTTGGTCAGCATAGTTGTTGTATTGAAGCATTTACATGAAAATGGAGACATGAAATGTAAGCAGAATTTACCTTCTGAGTGTGTTTAGGGCGTTGGCCTGTCATCTGCTCGTAGCACATCTCATTCTCTGGCTCTGGCTCTGTATCGCAGACAGACATGGAATCAATACAAGGAATCAAAACAAATAATATGGAAAATATTTAAGAAATTCTAAAATCAAAGAAACTCTTCAATGACAGACAAATGTTATCATTTTGATCAAGGCGAAATGGTTAGTTACATTCAACATGTTGACTGTCATGGGTCTTTTGAGTTAGTATTACATTTATAGTATAGATGGGTTCTCAAATTAACAGATTCAATAATAGCAGGAGATTGAACTGTACGATATGAATGAATATTATATTGATATTTCTATTAACAGTTGTAATGGGGATGTATGTTTTAAAGGTTCAAGGTCCATGGAAGGAATTCAGTACAAATTCCAACAATAAAGGCAATACCTAAGTTATAAAAATTACACATTTCCACTTCTGTCATATCTTCAAAGTTGAGGCACTCAGGAAACTCTTTTAAAACTTTAGGTAGTGCAGCTACTGTGTAGTTAAGAAATTCTGAATCGCACCACAGTCAAATATACTGCTACTGCTCAGTGTTTGCGCTAACTTATGTTGTAAGTTGTTTTGGAAAATAGCATCTGCTATGTAATGCAATGTAAGTACACAAAATAAACGTTTAGTTCAAAGATCTAATCTTGTCCTCTTGACCTTCATTCTATTTTGGATACGATGGACACGTCTGACCATAGAGCTGTCCTATAAGTGCCCACAAAACATAATCTACAAAAAGTAAAGTTTTACATAGTGGGTAGGACTCCTCATCGCCCCAACCACTATTGGTGCAACTGTATTAATTGTGGACAAGCTGCACATGAAACACTACTGACCTTCTGTGTTTGTGCATATATTTCCATAGATTGGATTATCCTGCTGTTGGACCTCCTCTATAAACCTAAAAGCACAGTTACAAAATAAAGCCACCATGAACAAAGTACAGGCATTCATCTTTATAAAGTTGTTGCCAAGACATTGTGTAATGGAATCGGACCCTAGGCCTACCTCTCCTCTTCCTGTTCGTAGTAATTATAAGGGTATTCCTTAGCATCTGATAAAAAAGATTTATTTTTTGTCATATACAGGGCATAAATGACACTGAAACACTTTAAGTATAAACACTAATAAAGTAATACAAGTTACTTTTATTCTACAAATTCTATCATGTTATTTGATTCAAGAAACAATTTACACAAAGTACAAAGTGTACAATACAATACAAAACAAAGTCAATACAAATCCTAAGACATAGGAAGTTATGGGGCTTAAATATACTTGTTATTTTATATATTTTATATTTTTATATCTGATGACATACAATGTGCTGTGGTTGTTTAAATATCTGAAGTTTTCTACATACCTCTTGCTTTCTGCTCTCTGTGTCGGATGGAATAAAATAAGACATTTATACAGACAGAGATCATCAGAGCCACTGCTGTCAACGACAGGCCGATATAGGCCTCTTTGCACTCTGTGACAGGACAAAAAATACAACGCAGATTTTACAATTTATGTGCGAATTACTGAAAACAGAACACAGAAATAATTAAATTGGAAATATCATCATGTAATACAGAAGCTTTGTAATCTAAAGTGTGTTACAGTTACAGGTGTTACAGTTTCATGATTTTATTTAGAATGACATCAGTCCTGTACTGTGAATAATACTATGAAGTCATTCGGATTGTGTCTCTCAAAGCATTAAAATTAGTCTGTGGACAGTGACGATTGACATAATTCTGTGTTTTTAATGAAGTAGCCAATATATGAAACACATTGCTGCTGAAATCTATCTGCTGTTTAAAATGTACATACAAGAATGTAGTGTACAGCAAAAATGGTGGTAGAAAATGTCAGAGACATATAGGGTTCACTGTATTTTTCTGTTCACTTTAAAAAGAGTTTTTATTTATTTATTTGTTTATTTATTGTTTAGCTTAAATTAGGTGTGTGCCAATTGCTGAATATCTGCTGATTGTGCTCCATGACAGCATTTTTCGCAAAGAGACAAAACTACATTGAACTGTTTGTACAAATGAACTAGTTTAAAATGTGTTTGTTATTCCTCAGATGGCTGACATTTACAATGTGAAAGAAGAAAGATATTTTGAGTCGTACTGGTTTCTCTAAATCCCAAAAGAAAGTTTGTCTCACCTGCCATTATGGGGTTAGCAGATTGTGGACATGTGGATCCATTTTGCGTCCGCGATCAGGTCACGACATATCACTGCAAGTTGTTTTCGCCCATCTGCTATTTTTACCCTGTGACATGCTTTTCAGTTACAAACAGGAAATGTGGTTGCTACCTTGTTTCTGCGCAAACCATCTTCATAATGAGGAGAGAGCTGCTTGGAGTGTGAGTTTAGCTTCAATATGCAAGGCTAAACAGAGATAATTATACTTCCACATCAAGATGCTTCAATTTCAATAACTATGGCTGCTCTCGTGTAAAAATGGCTGATTGAATGGATTTTTGGTAGCGGCCCACTTAAACTAGAACATGATGAACTATTCAGAAAATCCCCACAGACACTGCAAAAATAATTTCCATGACTTACAAAGGGGTGACTGATTCACTCACCTCTTAATCTCTTTGTTGTGATTACCACTGGTTTCATTTGTAAACAATACTTCTTAACTGCAAGAGCGTGCTTTAAAAGAAAAGAAAAATGATATCAATGGAAAAGAGACTTACTGATAAAAAAAGAAGAGGAAAAAAAGCATTTGCAAGCATTCACTGTTGATTTCCACAGAAGCACTTTCACCGTTGTTGACTGTTGATGCAATCACTTAACAGCCAGCTCTGGTGGTGTGACAGAACAGGGTCCTGGAGGGTGGAAAAGAAAAGAACAGCACTTTACGCTGCACCTGGTGAGAGCGCGTCTAGCCCATTTGTTACTTTTTGCTTCTTTTCAGGCTAATGCAAAGACAGCAATGGCTTTTTGAAGCATTAAAATACTTACATGATTTGATTTGGGTGTACCTGGGCAAACTACTATTCAGTAATGTCATTTTACAGATAAATTGAGAATTATTAAGTGACTTCATGGCTCTCAGGGTTCTCAGGGCCTTCAAATGTCAAATCTGTATCTGGAGTCTTCCGAATTACATGTACACCAGTGTGTCTTGCTTGTTGTACATTGCTTGTGTATTTTGGGAGCATTTGGATTGCTATTAAGGAAAAAAGACATTTTACACACATTTATTAGCAGAAAGCCTGCTGCATAGCAAAAGTGGTGGCTGGGTTTATTGGTCAACAGCTCAATGGAAAAACGCCGTATTGCCTATGAACTCAGTGACCTTGTGAGTGTCACAGATTATTGTGCTGTAGTACATCAGATGCCAGACTTGATTAATCTCAGTCTATGAGAAGCTGTTAGCTGACAACTTTCAGGCTCAAAAGCTGTCTGAGATCCTGTGCTGGGAAAGAGGTCAGATGGCCCTCGTGTACTACTTCGTACGTCAGGACAAAGGCAGCCTTTTTCTTTTGATGGAACTTAAAGCATCGGACAGTTACAGAGCTTACTGTACCTTGACCACAGTGGAGGTAAATCCTCAAACCAGTATTCTAAGACACACTTAATGCATTGGGAGAGACAGGCCGATAACACTGAGCTATGTCACATTAGTTTTTAATTTACAGGTGTAAACACAAGCACTTAGACTGCACAACACCATGAAACATCTGTAGTAGTTCATTACAAAGTTGACGTTTACAAAAGCAATTAAGCAATACTGGGGAACAAAGCCAATGTCCTATGAAGTATTTTACAGTGTCGCATGCTGGCCAGCACTGTGCACTTTTGAAAAAAATAAACTGTAGTTTACTTTATCTCAGTGTTTCTAAAGCCTTATAAACACATCCATAACATATTTATAAAGCTTCATAATAGTTGACATATGACATCACTGCTGACATACACATAGTAATGACAACACTCAAAGGATTACATTATAGTATAAATCCTGAAAGGTTAAAATCAAAATGTAGCCTATTAGAAGGCTTTTTTTTTACGTTTTGATAATGTTATCAATTGGATTTATTTGGATGTATTTTGCAGCATATGTCAAATGTATATGTCATATATGTCAAATGTGTATGTGAAATACTGTTCCGGCATGCTCTGCTCTTCATGTAGCCGTATGCGACTTCATATTAACTTTCAACGTAGCAGCTGTGTCTGTGCTGTGCAGGTCTTACTCAACACCATTTTCATGCATTTTGAACTCATGACTGTTTATATATAGTTGTGCAAATATGTATAACACAATAAAATACATTGTGAATACTTAATGAAAATACAGTACTGGGCAAAAGTTTTAGACGGGTGTGAAAAAAGACTGTAAACTAGGAATGCCTTCAAAAATGGAAGTGTTAATCATTTATTTTCATCAGTCAACAAAATGCAGTGAATGAACAAAAGAGAAATCTAAATCAAATCAATATTTGGTGTGACCACACTTTGCCTTTAAAAGAGCATCAATTCTTCTAGGTATACTTGCATACAGTTTTTGAAGGAGCTCGGCTGGTAGGTTGTTTCAAACATCTTAAAGAACCAACCACATATTTTCTGTGCATGTAAGCTTCCTCACATACACAACCAATTTGGTATAATTGCTTGATCATACACCTGGGGAATAGTGGTGCGCACATCCAAAAAGAAACGTGCTGGACAACAGAAATAAACGAATGAAACAAAATGAAATGTCCGCACAGTTGCTCCCGTTTAGTCTTTTGTTAATGATCCCCTATGGGATCCCCCATTGTTTCATTTGATCATACACCTGACTATAATCCTACAGAATCCCTGACTTTGTGTGTACACCCTTGTGTGATATGAGTTGAAGGCACCCGTCTAAAACTGTTGCACAGTACTGTATATGCATGTCTTTATAAACATAAAATAGAAATTATCATTAAGATGCAAATGCATGTAAACAAAGCAAAGATACACCGTAAAACTGTTACGCCATATCAGCCTTTCTGTTTTTTTTATTTATTTAATTATTTCATTCATAAATTACCCTGACCGTTGAACTGATATATCTGTATGCATCTGTCTAGGATCTACCTTTTCTTAAAAGGTTTGATTGTCTGACAGACATGAATGGTCCTTGCAATATTTTGTTTTGTTTGGCTTTATTTTGTTTGTTTTGTTGTTTTTATTTTTGTGGATGGTAAACAACCACCTCTGTAGACCACATGAGTTCTCTGTGACATATCTGTCATGGACGACTACTGAATTGCGCTGTATGTATTCCAGTCTTTGGAAGCCACTTGAGTAGTTTACAATGCACTGTACATGCAGGTTCAGATTAGGGCATACTTAAACTCCGTATTTCTTAGTTGACATTCTTTACGTAATATTTATGTACGGCATGACCCGTTTCTAACAGCACAAGTTCCCAATCCCATAGTGCACTGACTGATACACAGAATGATTCAGTTCTCATTCAGATTCAGAGGTACTGTATTACCAGAAAATACTATAACTGGCTGCGTGCTTGACAGGACCCACAGAGCTAGCAGTGTAATGTATTGCGGTGGGTATGCATGTGTTCACATAAGAGACCCGAGTGTCAACTCTGTTCTTTTTTTTTTTTTTGTCTTCAGATTTTCCATTTCCGACCACTGCAACAAGAGCAGGAAATGTCCCTCCTAACTGTGTTGTCTCAGAGCAACAGACACACACTCACACTGGTGCTGTCTATACATAGAAGGTGTGACATCTTCACACATACTATGCATGCATGCGTGTCGTGTGTGTGTGAAAGAGAGAGAGATAGAAAGAGGGAAAGAGAGAGAAAAAAGCAGAGAGAAAGAGAGAGAGAGCTGCCACACCATATTTACTTGCATTTGTGCTTAACCAAAAGCAGTTCAGCAGGCCTGTCGTTTTAGATAGCCTGCATCCATGTAATTCATTTCACAACTCTCTCTCTCTCAGAATATGTGAGCAGACCCCAAATCTTGTCCCTCAGTAACACTTCACTTATGGTGTCAGTCTTACAGTGTATCGACCTAATTAGGTACAGTGGTACCGCTGTGTAACAATATGTAATATCATGTGCTAATGTTACCTTATGTATTTTTAACACAACCAGGACAGGCCTGTTCTTAGGAAGATGTTATCAATTTGGTTTGCGGGTGACTCCACATTACTCAGGTGGGACAGCTGTGGCCTAATAGTTAGGGAGTTAGCCTTGGGACGAGTGTCGCCAGATCAATTTCTGTAGAAGTAAGAAAAAAATGTGGGTGGGGGCTCTCCTGCACACTCATCCATGGCTGAAGTGCCACAGACCACCGTCTAACCCCACATTGCTCCAGGCAGACTGTCCCTGCACCTAATTCACTCCAAGCTGCTCTGGATAATAGCATCAGCTAAATGTACTGTAGCTACAGTAAATGTGATGTAAGGCAGCTGAGTGTAATGTAAAGATGAATGATCAACATGTTTGCATGTCTGTATCTCACTTGGCTGAAAAATGTCATATCTGCTTTGTTAGACCTAAAGAGAGACCACTGTTACATTCTTAATGTTTTTTTGGGATAGTGTGTGTGTGGTGGCTTGTGGGTGAGAGGTCTGTGCTGTGTGGTTTGTCGGGGTCTGAGAAGATAGCTTTGAACCGTGCGAGCCCTCTTTCGCCTCAGTCAAACAGCAGGTCAGACAACCACACGGGCTTCATGTGTAGGTTAATTTTAGCCCTCAGAGTTGGCCTAGTGTGGGAGACCAGCCTTCAAACAAATGACATGACATGACACCCCTGTAACATAGCAAGCTTCAAGTTTGTCACGGATTTAATAATGATGCAGGATCATGAACTGGCATTAAATTCTTACGCTCAACTTAAACAAACCAATACTGAGGCCTTCGCACATATAAATGGTAATGCATAATAAACAATTTCAATAAAAATTGATAAAAAATAAAACACTGTCTGTATCAGTTCATATTAAGCAAGCACTGAGTTCTTCAAAAAAAGTGAAAGTGATCACACAGCACATCGTGCACACAACGAAATTCAACCTCTGCATTTAACCCAGTGTGGGGAACTGAACCTGTGACTTTAGCTGCGAGTCTGACTCCGTTGCCGCTAGCCCCTGACTAGGCTCAGAACAGTGTCCTGGTGGTGGTACTACAGTACATCATTCTTGAGAGGGCTAATGGCTGTTTAATCCTCCAGAAGGGAAAAAAAAAAAAATCTACCATCATCTTTTCGTCAGATAGCAGCTATTCTGTTAGTGTGGGGGTATGGCAATGGTTGTATTTCGCCGTGATTGTATGCTTGCTCATTTGCTTTTTAAACGGTTCAGTGAAGGCTTGTGCTTTGTTGTCATGTGCTATGGCATAAAGCACTTTAAAAATTGAATGAATGTAATGTAATATAAAAATCTGATTTGTAAACATTATTTGCCTTGTATTAGGTGAAGAAAGATACTTTTATTATTAACACACTTAGTCTGCCCACACTGTTCTATTACAAACTTACAACACTTGTTGTTAACACTTAATGCTATTAAATTCAATTACCAGCATTTTTGAAGTTTGAAATTCATTATTTTTTAAATATACTTTTTAATAACACAAGTACTGTCCAGTAGACAACTGTATCATAAACAAATGACTCCTCCAGCATGAGCACCCCCAACAGGCACAATTGTGGAACTGCGTGTATTTCATATTTTCAGTTTCTCTTAATGAAGCTGTGATCTCCATGCACTGTTCCAGTGCAAGTTATGAATTAACATTAATAGACCATAGCAACATAGTTAATAGAGAAATATGCAGCTTGTCTGTCCACAACCTTAGAATATTATTCTTTCTCTGCAAGCAAAACTGAAAACATGTCGGGGGGCCTTAAAGGAGAACTTCGGTGTAAAATGAAAATTGGCATGTTAAAACATCATACCGAGTTGGTATGTGTACTGAGGAGCAAAATTGATTTCGCCTGTTGCATTCAGAGTTTAACTATTTTTTAGCGTTTGCCCCAGAAGGCCAACAATGGAAGTGGTAGGTGCCCTTAGACGAAGCATGACAACCGCGCTATTTTTAAACCATTAAAACAGCTCGAAGAAACTCCACACTCCATCGGTAGTACACCGAAGTTCTTCTTTAAGTAACTCTGGTGGTTGACTGAGAGAAAGGTGAGCTGACCTATTTCCTGGTTAAATAATGTCTCTGTTAAAACACTTTTATGAGATAATGGCCCCCTCTTGTGGTTAAACTTGACATGTTCTTCTACTTTTAGGAGATTTTCATTGCTTGTTGCAATTGTATTGATGTATCTCGCTATAGGGCACGCCATATATATAGTACTACACTGAATCTATAGACTACTGGACCACACATTATTATTTACTAAATTAAGGTTTACTGAGGTTTATTGCATAATGCATATATCAGCGCTGGTTAGCAGAATAACTCGTCTGCAAAAAATAGTCTGATGGGTTCTCTGGGTATAGCCCTTTCGGAGCCCCCTTCTTCCTGTCCCTTTACACTGCTGTTGTTTGGTCCGTATGGTCCTCTGTCTCAGCAGGAGGTGCTAACGCTTCTGTCCCTGCAGGACCTCCCATCACTGATGTGTGTTTAACCAGTGGTGGCGTTAGGGGTTGGTCAGGTGGTGAGAGATCCATTCTGAAAATATGCAAAAATATAGTCAGTCACTTTAGACCATAAATATTTATACGGTATATTGTACATGGTCAGACTTGAAAGGGAAGTGCAAATACTCTGATGTAAAGCCACTTAATAACACTTAATGTTTGCTAACTTTGGCCTGCATGCAGAGGTGTCAATTCTGGCTTCAAAAAGTAAAAACTCTGCCACGTATTTGATCCAGCCATTTTGTGAACCAGCGGACGCTAATGAGCACACCAATCAGCAGATGGGTAAATTAGCTAATTACTGAATGCGCCTGTGTGGAGTGCACTGACATACAGTAAGGAATACATGGCAAGGATTTTACTTTCTGGACCCGGGATTGACACTTCTGGCTGCGTGTACGAAATGAGTAATACAGACTGGTTTTAGTCTTGACTTTTTAAAGACTATCTCTGGTCAGTAGTGGTGATGGTGATGTACAGTATTTATTGTAATGTGGTGAGGTAATGCCCAGTATACTACTGTAAGGAAAAAAAAACATCTTTTTGGGTAAACATTTTATATCTCCAAAAAGGGAAGACACTGTAACCTAACCAAAAAAAGTGTTAGGTAGGCCTATGTTGACCCCTGACCTCTTATGAACTAGGCACACGCAGGAGAGAAGTCCAATGAACAGCAGCACGGCCAGGGTATAGCGACCGATGATGACTGGCAGGTATTCACTGTTGACTGGTGGACTGGTACCTGGTGCTTGGAAAACACAAAGATAATGACAGCAGCTCAACACAGTGCATGAGGAACATTTCTGTATACACTAAAGTCTACTATCACTGTGTAGTTGCTCCATGGAAGTTTTACACTGCGTCAATCACACCTCCCTGGCAGAAAGTCTGTCAGGTTAGGGTGACCACACATCCCAAAAAATTCGGGACAGTCCCGAAATCTAAGCTGTTATCCCGAATCCCGAATCAAGCCGTAAATGTCCCGAAAATGGCACTCGAACAGAATACTGAGTAGTTATTTTCCGATAAACATTAAAAACTGTTTGTAGAGAGGTTGAATCGACTGCACGACTACTGCTGAGATGCAGATGCGGATGCAGCCCGTGCATGCAGCCCCTGCTACAATGTATCTATTTTGTCATTCTGTAGGCTACAATTAGGCGCGAATATGCATTGACGATAAGCCATTGTGATAAGCGTGGGAGAAATATAAAGACTTGATCTTTGAATAACCCCCCCCTTCCCCCCACTGTCCCAAATTTCAGCCAGTCCCATCTGGTCACCCTATTCAGGTAAGGCCTGCACGTCTGATGCAAGTTTATTTATATTTATGTTGATATTTAAGATTAGAGGGCAATCACACAGAGACAAACACACTCACCTTCATCCACTTCAGCTTCCGTTGTTGGTCCTGACAAGTGAGTCTTTCCACTGCTGAAGGGGGAGGCTGAGGGGTCATAGTGCCTGTCTGCATCCCGTGCGTTACTTTGGTGACTGGATGTCGCTGGGTGCGGTGTTGTCCTCTGATACAGTCTGGAGCTGACGCTGACAGGCATCTCTGTTGTTGGTGGAAGTACAGGCATATTTATGCCCTCTTTGCCTATTAATATCACATGAGGAGAAAAGCGCATTTGAAGGTTGTTGCATTTTTTTTAAAGAGTAGGAATATTGTCAGTGCTATTTTTACCTGAACTAGATGAGCTAGTTATTGAACAAATAATAAAAGCCACAGCCAGTTCTGCAAAGAACATCTTGGGTTTGATGTGAAATATGCATTGCAGTTTAAGGGGGTTTAAGAAAAAAAAAAAAAAAAGACAAAAAGGCACATATGGTACTAAAACAGATGCATTTTATGGGATGTTTTGGGACATGCCTCTGCATCACCAATAGCTGTGGCCAGATTATGTGTATATAATAAAAAAAGTTATTAATAATAATAATAATAATAATAATAGTCCCTCAAAGTATCCCTCACAATCCAGTATGTCTTTTAGGGGCTGAACAGGTTACCATCAAAGTAATGTCTGTACTTAAACAACAAGGTAATATCAAACACAGGGCTTTTCCGTTTCATTTTTCCATACCTTTCCATCCAATTTAAGTACCTACGTTTGCAGTTTCTAATTGAATATACATAATATAAAATAATAAAATAACTTTTAAAAAATATCTGTTTACAACAAAGACATTTACTATATCAGTAGACTATGTGAATTTGTGAAGTGTATTCTTTATTGTTTTAGGCACCATCAGGTCTGTCTGTGTACTCCATTAACAAGTTAGATAGAAATATACAGCATTTTGACATAAATGTAACATTTAAATACAAATACTGCAATATTATCAACAGACCAAAAAGTTTGTGCATCAGTGAATAAGACCAATAGCAGATGCACTTGATTAAAAGAAAATTCGATATATATGTCAATAAGAGAGATTACCTTCTACGTCCAATTTCACATGCTGTTGAACTGCTCCTTTTGGAAAGGTATGGATGTCACAAATGTAAAGACCAGTGTCATTTAGCTCCACATCTTCCAAGTCCAAATAGAACTCCTCTGCCTTATTATTTGAGGGGTTTTTAATGATTCTTACTCTTCCTTTGTGATGTGACTGTTTGTGCTCCCCATAGATTGGGTTGTAGACCACAATAATTTCCTCCTGATAATCCTTGCCCTGTCGCTGCCACTGCATCTGGGTAACAGAGCCTTGGCTTGGCTTCACAATACACGGCAGACTGGTGTTCTCACCCTGTCGTGCAGTAATGGTGACCACGGCTGTTGAGCTCACACCTGTTCATCAAAGTCATGGGAAACAGGAGTTGTCACTATTTTTTGAACAGACTCTAAAACACAAACACACACACATAGCTTTAAAACCTTGTTTTACTTATCTTTGCTTAAGGCTGTAACTCCTGCACCTGCACGTTACTCTCCTGTTCTATGTGTTCTTTTGACCACGTCACGCATTGTTTTCCGCATTATAGTTGGTATTGTTTGTAGCGATTCTTATGCCTCAGAATGTCAATTTACTGAACTGTTTTATTTTACAGCCTTCTGTTACAGTTTAGAAAATCAGCTGAGTTGGTGAATAAATACGTGCTTTATGATTTTACGTCAACTCTACGTGCATACTTCACTTGGAATGTGTGTCTGGAAGACTTCACCATCTGCCTAACGTGGCTTTGGAGAAGTTCACTTTAAAATAGCCATTACATATGTGAAATCTAAGATTCAAAATCATTAGTCCTAGAATCTTGTTTGAAATCTTATTTTATTTTATGTATAAATTTGACACATATACATGTTTGAGTTGTATAAAGAACATAATAAAAGCTTTGTATTTGATGCACTTAAGAGTTGCCTATTGCCTGTTTCAGCAATTGTGTTTTGAAAGCATGACAACACTATCAAAAAAAGATATTGCAAAGCACAATTAGAAAGACAGTCTGTGTTCCTACCTGGCCTGAAGAAAATGATGAAGATGGAGAGCATTTTCAGTCTCTGTGTAAGGACCATGTTGCAATGTTATCTGTAGCAGGTGCATGTAGGCATATAGGGCTGTAATGTGGTTATGAATACAGGAAGCAGGGTATTTTTGGCCACTCTAAGAACACTGGGCCTGTAAATGCAAGAGCTTTTGTCTCATTTTTTGAAGAATTTGTTTTTGACTACACAGATGCATTAAAAAAGACAATAGACAATATATACCTTAATAAATAGCACACCAATAGCACAATTTTATCCAAATGTCATGGTACCACATGGGTGGGTACGGTGAAGTTCGGACGAGATTGTCCAAAAATGTCACTACTTCCAGTCCAGAATGCATTGCTTTAAACCAGTCACTCTCTTCTTCTCTTCTTAGTGTATTCAAATGATTAGTCAAGCACTACAATTTTGTAATGTCCTAGAATTTAAATTCTTTATTTGGGGACCATTAGCAGATATGAGATTAAAATGCAATTAATTACAAATCCTGTAATTAATCAGATTCGTTTTTTTAATTGCCCATAAACCATGATAGCACTGAAAAGAAATGTTTTTTTTTTTTTTTTAACTGTGGTATAGCCTTGTGGATTGATGAGATATCATTTTGTAAAAGGTGGTCCATTTTTTTAGCTTCATCCTGTATTTGTTTTCTTCCTACATTTATTCATTCATTCATTCATTCATTCATTCAGTGTTCCCCATGGCAAATTACTTGCACTCTCCATAGCAACCTGCATTGCTTATGACATCACCTTTCTGGATTATGGTGTCATTGATTACAGAAGATTCTATGCTGGTTGGCATTTCTATATTTGACATTTTAAAGAGCAGTAGCAGTTTTTCATTTGCGTATCAGTACATTGCATTGAGACTTTTTTTTGTCTAATACTTTGAAAATAAGGCGGGTAAGTCACCCATTTAGTTTGTTGTTGAATTCCATAGTAGGCCTACTTCTCCTCATTCCACTATTTTGTGTTCTTTTTCAAAAGTCATATGATGTTTCATTGACAGTGGTCATAGAGTCATAGGTGTATTTGAAATTTGTTTAGCCCTGATTTTCGTTTTTGACAGTTGTTAAGGATGATTAATATGAAATTAGTATCTACATTCAGCTTTAAAAAACTGAAAAGTTTATGTGAATGGATGTACCACTATGCCAATCTGTACGTGTTTTCGAACAGGTCACAGAGCAGACATTGAAGACCTTTCCAGAGCCTTCTCTACACTATGCATCAGTAACAACTTGTGTATGTACATACTCACTGTGGCTTTCAGTGTGTAAGAAGTAATGATTCTGATGGTTAACATGCCGCTACTGAGAGTATATGTGAGTGAGGTCTGGGTTGTGTGCTGTCTAGGGTCAATTGAAGACAACCAACAGGTTGTGCCAATGGAAGTGGATGTCCCCTCCAGAAAGAGGAGGAGGCAGGAGGGGACATGCCACCTCCATAAACAGACTCAGTTCATCCAGGCCAAGAGGAGGGCAATACGCAGAAACTCTTACTAACAGGTCAGGGCATAAAAGATCTCATAAATGCCAAACAGGACCTTAACAAACACACTGGCAGAGACCACCTTTAACTATGTTTAATACAGTATAGGCTGATGTGAGTAGGGACGGACGAACCATCCAAGGGTGTGCCACCCAGCCTGAAGGACAACAACATCAGATGTCAGTCCAGAGTACAGAAGGCATCGGGGACCCCAGTCACCCCAACAACTGCCTTGGCGCTGCCCTACGATCCGGGAAAAGTTACTGTGTTTGAACCAACACACAGAAGTCAGAAAAGTTTTTATCTTTTTGATCGAAATAATGCCAAATAGGTGCTTTGGTGCTTTTTATGAAGATGGGATCCAGTTCGTCTTTATACTATTGCACATTTGATTTTGTGTAAGTATGACATAAAAAATAAAATTCAACAACGTGGTTATATATTTTTGTGTTTCAATATCTTAAGGTAGCTGGAGGGTTTTGTGATAGGATGCGGTGCAAGCTCCATGCCACACAGTGATGCAGCTGGTCTGGGTGTTCTCAAATGCACCTCACAGGTTCATTTCAGATAACTAAATGCTGGACCGATACCATAACAAACAAGCTCCAACAGATAAATCTGGCACATAACAAAGAAAGTCCAAATATAATTGTTATTTTCAGTTACTGTTACCACAGCTGCCGGTATTTTACCGTAAAAATGACAAGAAATTTTGTACACTGTAAAAAGCGAGACTATTGTTAATTAGTATTTAATAAATAAATCATAGTGAGTTATACATAATAAAAAATGGTATATGCAGTTTGTAATCGCATTGAGTTGAATTCAACAATTTATAAGAATTTACTGTCTGCCTTTTACTCAATTTTGTGTGAATAAAATTAGCTGTGAATCACTGAGTAGTGTTTAATTGAATTAAATTAGTGAAGTCAACCACACAGAAAACTAGTAAATTTTACTCATTGAGAAGTTGTTGTTTTCAATCATCATTACATTTCCGGCCAGCGGAAGGCATTTCGTGCCACATGGAAGAACTGCGCACATCACGTGGAAACTTTCCTAAAGGTAAGACCTGTTTCGTTATTGTTGGTCAACAACACATTAGGGTAGTTTGCAATGATACTATAGCCCTACACCAGGGGTATTCAATTAAAAGTCACCGAGGTCCGGTTATTAAATTTTGCCCAAGTAGAAGGTCCGAGCCAAAGTCACTCATGTCCACATTTTCAAAAGGTAACAAATCAATATTTATTTTTAACTTCAAATGCAGGAAATAAGACGACATATTCCAGCCTACCTCTTTTTATCATAAATAAAAGTAGTCCCATGCAGTCAAATAAGTTTAAGGCCTTTACTTCAAATTAACCAAAAGGGAAACCTCAGAATAAAATAAATAATAGTGTAAACTGAGTGGAACTCTTTTTTTCTATAATGCAAGAGGTCCATGCCTGAAGAATTGAAGGTCTCTTCAATTAAAAAAGTAAACTTAGGAAACATTAACTAAACAAACTCACTGAATGTTTTTTTTATTTTTTATGTTGCCCTAAAATCCATGCTATCTTTAAAGCGCACTCATTTTCACGTTGTTGGGCTGTGAATGTGTGTGTGTGATAAGTCAGGCTGATCTAGCACAGTGGTTCTTAAACTTTTTGTCTGGCGACCCCACAAAAAAAAAACTGATGAGGTCTGGCAACACCACGTTCGACCCAAACCCCTACAATTGTAATTGCATTGGGCAGGCTGGACCTGTCCAATCTTTAGGCTGGCTAATAGCACAAGAAATGTGGCTAGTAGTGTTGTTTTGTTTTGGTAGCAGCAAACTGCATTGTTTCAGAGGCGTGTAGGGGCCCTCACCCAGAAATTTTGCTATAAATTATATATAATTTCGTGCATTCTGGTGCATTTTTACAGGCTCTTAGATCTATAGAAATGTTTTTTCAATTGTATGTATAGAAATAGGCTTAGCATTTAATTCAATGGCTTAATTGGTCGTCACTTAAAAGCATAGTGATTTGGTGAAACTAAGATGTCAATGCATCATCACAAAAACTAGGCAATTTTAACTCCTCCTGCCCCTGCCACTCCAGCGCTGAGAGAACGAGAACTAGGATGACATGCTATAGACTGAACAACAGCACAATAGCAGTTTTGCTAGTTGTGCTAACTTCAATATGAAGCTATTCAGGTTGTGGATGGATGTTGAATGCAGAAAGACAACATGAACGACGTCAAACAAGGACCATAGCAACAACATCTACAAAAACACTTTTTTTCTCAGTGTTACTTAGCAAACTTAAAGGCAACGTAAAGTAGTTTGGCAACTCGTAACCTTATGGGAAAGCAACATTACCCAACCAATGTTGCCCTCAGCTTGTCAGAGAAGTTATGCATCCTACCTGCAGTGTTTCCAAGCGCACAACTTCTTCCTTATTCTATATGCCACGTTCTCTTTCCCTCTTGTCTTTTTTTAACACCGTGGGTGTGACCCAGAACATTTATTCATGGTTGTTTTCTCCATCGTGACTATGCCAGAGTTGAGAGCAGACTGTATATAAAACGAGTCGTTTGGCAACCAGCCCGCCCAAGCCCACCGTCTCAACATTCCAAAATAAAATGTTGAACCGCTAACCAAAACTGTAGCCTACAAGAAGCAGTGAATCGCTGTCTAAATTATTCAAAATTAATTTCAATACACACAGATTAATGCCATAGCCATGTTTAACCAATAAACACAAAGGTAATATAAACAAACAGGCATTTTCTGTCATTTGTCAGTCTCTCTATGCGCTGCCTGTTGCATACCCCTCGTTTGCACCATGGCATTGTTTCTTGTCTATAAGCTGAACACTGTTAACAGCGCCTATGAATACGAAAAAAGCAGATTTGAATTTTACTTTGTTCTAGTTTCACCTGGCGAAATAACATGCTACTTTCTGACAGAAAAATAATTCGGCGACCCCACCAACGTCGCGACCCCTAGTTTAAGAATAACTGATCTAGCATACTGCGCTTGCAGTTCGGTAATTTTCTGTTGCCCTCAGCTGGGACTACGCGGGATAAGTTCATGAGCTCAAATGAGCTGTGTTTCGTCTCATAGTGGCGCTTCACATTCCCGCTTTTAATCAATGCCACGGTCTCAGAGCATATGAGGCAGGCAGGCTTGGAACTGCTGACCGGGAGTATGGACATATTTGCTGTCCATTCGTCTTTAAATCAACGGTTTTCAGTGTCTTTTAGGGTCTTTTCAGTTTCTCCTTTTCGAGCAAGCCATGTCCCGGTGGTATTTAGCCTTGCTTTCTTCCTGCTGAATTTGCATGAGGCCACTGTATTCTAATATGATGCGATGAGGCTCTGCTAACAACAAACAGACGTTTCCAAGCTGTATCGTTGACTACCAGCGCTAGCAGTACTAGCAGCGCCCGCTGTAAATAACCACGGCTGTTCTAAACCGCTCCATGAAAATGACACTACTTATTTTAGCATTGTTCAAGGGTCCGGATAGAACCATCTCCCGGTCCGGATCGGAGTCCGCTACTCCGTGATACCCGCCCTACACCGTCCAGTATCATTCTGATCCGACGCTCGCACACCAAACAGTTTGCCAATTTTGCAGTAGTCTAGGCTAGCATATGAGCAGAATGCCTTTGGTAGTGCTAGGCGTGCTTGAGTGCTAGTGAAAGAAGCCTGCTTTATTAAGGCAGGTGAGTTTTGTGTTGCTAGTTTATAACGATTAACTTATTAACCTTTCATGGGCAGCCTGTATTTCTCTGCACATTCTGTCTGGGATAGTGCTAATCCCAATACTGAGCCTCTGTTAGCCGCGTAGCTGTTCAACCCATTTTCAGCTTTTTTTTCTTTCCGAACTCGCCTTCTTTGAACAGCTCGTGTTGTAGACTGGACTGCCAGTAGTATCTTCGTTGAAGCCAGCAATGCATGGAGCAGTTGTGGTGTGGTGCGCGTGCTTTCTTTCGTCCGTGAACACTCGGTGCTCAGTGAAAGTGGCATTCAACGCAGGTGGATTTGAACAGGAGACCAAACGATGGGACGGCACGGAGAACAGTAGGCGTGCAAAAAACGTGCAAAATGGTAACGAGTAAAGGCATGAAAGCGCCATGTTACAAAAGGCTACACCTATCGGTTGCAGTAGCCCATGTTTTCTCTGCTGGAAGCAAAGCTTGAATAGCCTAATAGAATAGGCTAACTATAAATGCAGTTCAAGGTTTAGGTAGTGTCTTGTCTTCCAACATCTGCAAGTCATTTCGGTCATGTAATCACCTGAAGCACACACTGCCCAACCATATAGACAATTAACCATTCAGGAGGTTGAAAGCCCAGCGTGTTCTCAAAGTTTTGCATGTGTTGGGGAAGTTTACAGCTTTAGCCCAAAAATGTGTAACAGTGTTGTAAAGTAAGATGTAAAGTAAAGTAGATGTAAGGTTTACATCTAGTAAAAAGCACACTTTTCTAGGTGCAACAGCAGAATCCAATCCGCAGCACCTTGTCTGATAAATGCATTACAACAGGGTCTAATAATAAATATATCTCTTTAAGTGTATATATATATATATATATATATATATATATATATATATATATATATATATATATATATATGAATCTGCTGTAGTCTAGTTAGACAATATGGCTATGTAAATGGATATAACATTTCAGTGTTGGTTTTGCACACGCAGTGTTATGACTACTTAGTGGTCATATTAATTGTATCACTGTTTTACACTTTGTTTTGATTGGTGGGACTCAAAAGTTGTTTGCTAGTCCATATCTTGGCTGTCATTGCCTAAATTTTTATCAAACTTGACACACAAACTCAACATAGTGCTACAAATTTGACTCACAAACTCTACATAGCTTTCTAACAGTTTGTGTTAATTAACTTGTCTAAACCTTTACCTAAGGACAACGATTTTTATTTAGTATGATAGTGTTACAGAGGTCTGTCAACCCAACCCATGCACACTCACTTGTAGCATAGCGCCTAGTGAAATGGATAAATGCAAAAATTAATGTTTCGAATTGTTGTTTGAATTGCCAATATCCTTCATGTTTTAATAACGTTCACCTATTGTCCTCATGTGATTAGACAATACAATATAGTGTCCTTATATCTGATGCATGGATCTTTGTCTATTTTCTTTTTTCAATAGGTATTAACCAATGAGATGGCACTGTAAGATCTGCAGGGTTTTGTCTGATACAAAAGGTAATCTGCTAAAGCATTACAGACTACAGCATGCAACCTTAGGTCATGGCTGGTACCAGCCATGTTTGCATGACTGTTGCCCTTGCAAATTTAAAACACAGAACGCCCTCCGCACCCATTTGTCCAGATACCATGCAGCTAAAGAAAGTTTCCAGTCAGGAATAACTATTTCTTTTGAGTGTGCACTTTGTGATGCTCGTTGTTCTTCAGAAAATGATTATTTTCAGCGTATTGGAAACCATCAGAAAATCCACGAAACTGTGTTTTGTGTATTTGAAGGCTGTGACTTTAGGACAAATATATACAACACATGACCAGGAAAGTGCATCTGACTTAGTTCTTCAAAGAATTGGCTTACTTTTGCTGAAACTAGAAACCATTTATAATGCCTCTGTTAAGTGTGTTGATGGCTTGGTTGAAGACCTTCAGTTCATTTCATCTTCAGCATGCGTTGGTGTCGTTAGAAACATAATTGATTCAACATTGAACTCTAATCAATGTGTTGTTGACCAAGCCATTATAACTGGCTTGGCAGAACAGCTGTGCAACCTCCATCCTATTAGCACAGCATTTGGTGAAGGTGGTCCACTTGGTTCAGCTTTTAAGAGAAGAAAGTATTTTAAAGAACATTTCCAATGTGTTGATAGTGTTGAATATATTCTTGATTCTCACAAGAGCAAGACATTTCAATATGGGCCTATTCTTGAGACTTTGCAGCAAGTCTTGAAAAATAAAGGCATTGCAGAGCAAATCTTATCGAGAAACGTAAACAGTACTCGATATATTAAGTCATTTTTTGATGGCAAATTCTACAAGCAGAATGACTTCTATACTGGAGATGAATCGCGTCTATGCATAATCCTTTATGTGGATGATTTTGAAGTGTGCAACCCACTTGGAACTTCGAGAAAAAATATAAAATAACAGCTGTTTATTGGGTATTGGGACATTTGTCATACAATTTGCAGTCTTTATTAACATCAATACATCTAGCGTTACTTTGTAAAGCTGCTGATGTCAAACAGTTTGAATACAAAACGGTTTTGGAACCACTATTGAAGGATCTTGCCACTCTTGAAAAAAAAAGGGATTTTCATTTCCAGTGTTGGAAAAAATATAAGGGGTACTGTGCACTGTGTTGTGGCCGACAATCTTGGGGCACATTCTATCAGTGGACTAGTTGAGAGTTTCACAGGGCCATACATCTGTAGATTTTGTATTCTTCAGAATACCAGACACATGAAGTGCAGACTGGGGTGTTTCCACCTCGTACAAAACAAGACTATAGTTTACATGTGCAAGCTGTGAAAGAAAATCCGAATTTACTGCATTGTTTCGGTGTTAAGTGCTTGTGTCCATTGACTGATAAATTGAATCACTTCCACTTTGTCACTGGATACCCACCAGATGAATTACATGACATTTTTGAAGGTATAGTCCCAAGGGAATTAGCATTGTATTTTCAGATTTTTACCAAGAAAAAGTACTTCAGTTTGTCTGAACTCAGTGACTTAATCACACATTGTCCCTTTAAGGGCTCAGACAAAGCCAACTGCCCTCAAGCACTCCCCCAAAACTATGTTAGTCGCAGAACTACACGTGGAAATGCCCATGAAAACTGGGCCCTAATAAGGTTGTTACCACTCATTGTTGGTTCGCGGGTATCTGAGGGTGATTCTGCTTGGCAGGTTCTCCTTACTTTAAAAGACATAGTTGAATTGGTGGTTGGCCCTGTTCATACAGTGGAGACTATTGCATACCTCAGTGTTAAAATATCTGAACATCGCGACCAGTTCTTTGCTGCTTTTCCTGAAGAGACTGACACCCAAAAACCATTTTTTGGAGTACTACCCTGCAATGATTGAGAGTTATGGGCCCCTAGTTGGTGTATGGACTATGAGATTCGAGGCTAAGCACAGCTTTTTTAAGCAGGTTGTTAGACACACTAAAAATTTCAAAAACGTGTTATTGACCCTTGTCGAAAAACAGTCAAGTGACCATGATGAATTGTTTTCAATAATCCATAATTCATGTTCATATCCACAACGTAACCTAGCTAGATAGCATCAATGACTTGAACTTACAACTAATCATTTGTTAACACAGTCTGAACTGTTAACTGTGTTAACTGAATCACTTGTTATTAACACAGTCTGAACATGGCTAGTAGCCTAGCTAACGTTACAAAGTTTGTTGACGGCAAGTTTATTGCCTGGCAAGGGCTACAAAATAAACTTTTTAAATTATTATTTTAAAACACTGCCTTACCAGCAAGCGACGTGTGAGCTTCATCTCGTTTTCTCTTCTTTTTTCTTAACTTAAATTGAGACTGAGCCATAATCGAACAGACCACTGGGAGGTGGGGGGCACCAGGAGGAGAATGGAGAGAGGGCCGCAAGGGAGCAAATTGGCCTATGTTGCTTTTGTATTACTTATAAATGTTAACTTGTTTTACTCATATTTTATATAGGCCTTTATATCGTACGTAGCTTATTGTGATTATTTTTTCACGAGTCTGATTTTTTGGTGGTGCCCCCCCCAAGCACTTGGTGCCTTACGCACTGTGCGTAATGTGCGTGTGTGGAGCTACGGCACTGAGTTCCATTGTCACTGGTGATAGTGCTACCGTGAGCTCACTTCGCCAAACCACGCTTGCAAAATTTGGGAAACGTATGAGCAAAGCCACCACAGACACTGACAAACTCAATCAAAAAGTACGTTGACAAGGAGGAGCCGGGGCCTCTAGCCCACTACAAAGCTGAGCCGTGCATTTGAATACATGAGTGTCTCACGCAGGAGCCTATGGACAGCTGTCCTCTCTTGCTCGCAAATACCTGCTACTCCCGCGACGTCTGTGCCATGTGAGAGACTCTTTTCACTTACAGGTAACATCATACAAAAGAAGAGAGCAGCCTTACACTCAGACAATGTAAACACGCGTGTCTGTCTTAGCAACTGGCTCAAGGAGACATAAAGTTGTCTGATGTCAGATCCTGTAACGTTAGCTTAGGCTTAGGGTGGGTTTTTGATTTTAGGAGTTACTGTAACCCCAGATCCTCTTTTGGCTTTGAGTTGTTATGCCCCAGATACTGTAGCTTTTGATTTTTGGTCTGCTTAAGTGCCTATTTGGGACTCCCATACTCCCAGCCTTACCCATTTCTGAATTTTATTTATTTAGCTGTATTTGTATTGCATTGTTCAATAATGCACCTGGCCTAATTGGTTTGCTGGGATGTGCATTTATTAGTGTATTCAAATGATTAGTCAACCACTACAATTTTGTAATGTCCTAGAATTTGAATTTTTTATTTGGGGACCATTAGCAGATATGAGATTAAAATGCAATTAATTAGATTAATTAATTACCAATCCTGTAATTAATTAGATTAGTTTTTTTAATTGCCTGACAGCACTAATAAACTGTGACGTTAAAGTAAATGGACAACAGAGTTGATTTAGTTACACATTTACATCCGGTCAGATACTTTTAGGTGTCTATGGTTGTTCTTTAAATAAATAGGCCTACACCTTGAACATTATAACATATAGCTGTTTACTGCCCACTTTAATCCCGTTCACAATAATTTGCTAGTGAAGTATTAGTTAACAAGGTAGTATAAGTAGTAGCTAACAAAGTTTGGGCAGAATTGGAATTGAAATTAAATTAAAAAAAAAAAATGTTTTAAAAAAACAGCCTGACTGGTTGCAAGATACACTAAATGTCCTTATTCTGCTCAAGTGTATAAGCACCAAGCTCATACACATTAATTACAAGTGACAAATTCTGATCCTGTTTTAAACTTCTTATGGCAGAAAATGTGTTCATTGTGTCCTCTTCCTCATGACATCTTCATCAACAAGCAAAGGGGAGCGGACAAGTTGAAAAATCTTCCTGACACGTGAGCCACATGCAACCCAATTGTCAACACAAAAGGTCAAGTTTGCCGGCAAGATCCAGGTAAAGAATGCCGTGCCCTTAGTTGGCCGACTCATCCTTTTATGTTTCATCATCCCTTACTCAGCTTTGTGGGAAAACACCATGTTGTAAAGTCACCATGTTGTAAAGCCAAAAGCACTTTGCAACATTTTTTCATGAATAGTTTGTTTTTTCAAACTCATGATGGCAACACCACCGCTTCATGGTCATAAACCATGATAGCACTGAAAAGAAAACTGAACGAACTTGAATTAATTTGCATGTGTTTTTTTAACTGTGCTATAGCCGTGTGGATTGAGGAGATATCATTTTATAAAAGGTGGTCAATTTTTTTTAGCTTAATCCTGTATTTGTTTTCTTGCTGCATTCATTCATTCATTCATTCATTCATTCATTCATTCATTCTGTGTTCCCCCATGGCAAATTACTCACGCTCTCCATAGCAACCTGCATTGCTTATGACATCACCTTTCTGGATTATGGTGTCACTGATTACAGAAGATTCTATGCTGGTTGGCATTTCTATATTTGACATTTTAAAGAGCAGTAGCAGTTTTTCATTTGCGTATCAGTACATTGCATTGAGACTTTTTTTGTCTAATACTTTAAAAATATGGCGGGTAAGTCACCCATTTAGTTTGTTGTTGAATTCCATAGTAGGCCTACTTCTCCTCATTCCACTATTTTGTGTTCTTTCTCAAAAGTCATATGATGTTTCATTGACAGTGGTCATAGAGTCATACGTGTATTTGAAATTTGTTTAGCCCTGATTTTCATCTGACAGTTGTTAGGGATGATTAATATGACATTAGTATCTACATTCAGCTTTTAAAAACTGAAAAGTTTATGTGAATGGATGTACCACTATGCCAATCTGTATGTGTTTTCGAACAGGTCACAGAGCAGACATTGAAGGCCTTTCCAGAGCCTTCTCTACACTATGCATCAGTAACACGATGGCAGTTAACTTGTGTATGTACATACTCACTGTGGCTTTCAGTGTGTAAGAAGTAATGATTCTGGTGGTTAACATGCCGCTACTGAGAGTATATGTGAGTGAGGTCTGGGTTGTGTGCTGCTGTCTAGGGTCAATTGAAGACAACCATAAGGTTGTGCCAATGGAAGTGGATGTCCCCTCCAGAAAGAGGAGGAGGCAGGAGGGGACATGCCACCTCCATAAACAGACTCAGTTCATCCAGGCCAAGAGGAGGGCAATACACAGAAACTCTTACTAACAGGTCAGGGCATAAAATATCTCATAAATGCCAAACAGGACCTTAACAAACACACTGGCAGAGACCACCTTTAACTATGTTTAATACAGTATAGGCTGATGTGAGTAGGGACGGACGAACCATCCAAGGGTGTGCCACCCAGCCTGAAAGACAACAACATCAGATGTCTGTCCAGAGTACAGAAGGCATCGGGGACCCCAGTCACCCCAACAACTGCCTTGGCGCTGCCCTACGATCCGGGAAAAGTTACTGTGTTTGAACCAACACACAGAAGTCAGAAAAGTTTTTATCTTTTTGATCGAAATAATGCCAAATAGGTGCTTTGGTGCTTTTTATGAAGATGGGATCCAGTTCGTCTTTATACTATTGCACATTTGATTTTGTGTAAGCATGACATAAAAAATAAAATTCAACAACGTGGTTATATATTTTTGTGTTTCAATATCTTAAGGTAGCTGGAGGGTTTTGTGATAGGATGCGGTGCAAGCTCCATGCCACACAGTGATGCAGCTGGTCTGGGTGTTCTCAAATGCACCTCACAGGTTCATTTCAGATAACTAAATGCTGGACCGATACCATAACAAACAAGCTCCAATAGAGATCTGGCACATAATAAAGCAAGTCCAAATATAATTGTTATTTGGATTTACTTTCAACTCCTGCATAAATGGGTAAACACTTTTATGTTGTAATTTTGCCATACAGTTTTGCATTGTGGGTGTTTTGTAGCAGGAAGAACATTTCACTGCTGCAGGTTGGGCTAATGTGGGTGCAAGATTATATATTTGTTTTAGTTGCAGTCATTGGGAAATGGAAGTAACATTTTCCATGGTTTTGTTTGTATATTGTGTTGTGCCTTAGCTGTCTATTTATATTCAGGCCACATTGATGTGAGATGCTACATTGCTGCTCAAAACATTCCACACCAAGACATGCTTCTCAGCAAGCAGTAGAGGTGAAGTAGGACAAGGGTAAGACGTGGTCAATGCCGCCAGCACTGTATGTGCAAGAAGTCCAATTTATGTGTCTGCTGGACAGTGTTTATTGTGGTCTTTCACCCTGGGAAACAACACTACCAGCCTTATACCTTTTTACATTTTACAAATATATTTCAGCACTTATTGTATAGGTTTATAGATCATGTATAGATTTGTAGACCATTTGTGAGTGTTCCGTGTCAAGAATACTTCAAGATACATGCTGCTGGTTTGGTACAGATGTTCAAATGTAGGTGAACCTACCACCTCGTCATTAGAGTATCACTGCCTCGCAAGCTCTTCAATGTATAAAAAAAGGCTCCATCTTGTGCAAAGAAAACATGAAAATATACACATTCACAAGTCCTTTATTATATCCACAAACCCCACATAGACATATACACACAGTGTCTCCATCAAACGCTGAGAAATGTTAATGATGAGGCATGATTCACAGCATTATGAATATTGACGAGAAGACAATCAGTCCTCCAAGATGTAGTTTGGATTGACCACAAGATAAGGGTCTTCCTCCATTACAGGTTCCTCTCCTCCTTCTCCAGCTTTCTTCAGCCCGGTTGAAGTTAGTTCAATGATAATATGGTCCTGTGCACATCCCAGAGAACAAAAATGTATTAACTACAGATCAAACAAAACTTTCAGTAAATAAACACAATAATTTGTGGTTCTGTCATCCTCTCAGTCTCTGCACACTTTAAATTTAAACGGTTCAAGATCCAGAAATGTCACTCACACAGTGAACGAGTCTGTGAATCACTCGCTCAATGAGGCTCTTCTTGGCAATGAGCTCTGCCTCGGAGTCAATCTCGCTCTCCATCTCCGTCAGATACCAGTTGATCAGCTCACTCTTCTTCAGAGAGGACTCCTCATCCACTGACAAAGAAATACATAAATGTGTATAAATGAAGTAACATTCGGAGTTTAGTCCTGATGTTTTCTGTTTTCCAAACGTTCTTCTCCATTAGCTTACCCAAATTTCCAAAGGAGCTAACGACATTCACACCAGTGTTTCTTTCCAAACATCAAGGTACTGACCAATCCATATTTTTCCAATTTCTTTTTTGGAAAGTACCAACCGCATTCATACAGATGCTTCTATCCAACCATCAAGACACTGTAGCATGTGGGAGAAACAAAAGCAACAGGTGGCCTTAAGTAAGAGTCAGAGGTGTGTATGATGTGCATTTGGGATCTTACACTGCTCAATCTTCTGCATGTGGAGCACCAGGAGGTTGGACACTCTGCGGTACTCTGCGAAGGACATGCGGAGCGTCGGTTTGGCCACGCCAGGCTGCTCCTTGCCAGGCTGCTCCGTTTCCATGGCGTCACCATTGGTGCCATTCTGCGGCGGGTGCTGCTCCTCCATCACCTCATTCTTACCTGCAGGTCACCAAACCAACAAGACCCATTTTCTTACAGACCATAAACATTACATTTTCTTGTAAAAGTGATGCTAATGACTGCACACTGGTATTCATCTCTTCGCTGGTTAGCTTATTTCAGTGAATGATGCTTTTTTCTTTTATTGTGCGATAAATTTATAATTTATAAACAGCCTTCACAGGACATGTTTTAATACACAACAGAATACAATTATGCCAATTTGCCACCAATACACATCCTGATGGCACTCGACAGCTATTAGCCAATAATGTTTAATAAATAAAATGTCCAATGTTTGAATGTGGGATTCATTTCATCTTTTCATAATCAACATTAGTTGATTATACATTCTATAGAGAACAAGAAAAATGTTACCATTGATATCCTCATTGTCTTCTTGGTCCTGATCAAAATTGATGTCTGGAGAGTCAACACGAATGATGGACTTGTTAAGCAGCCTGAAAGCCTCTTTCACGTGTTTGGGTTGGACCTTCAAGTGTGGAAGTCAACTTTCAGAATTAAAGCAGGCAATGGCATAACTTTGAGTTTGTAAACTAGGCAATGACATAACTCATGAGGTCCAACTTCCCCTGCAAATGACACCTATGACACCTTTAAAAGACTAGCTGAGCATGAGGTGTCTAACCTCGTCGGAGCAGTAGAGCCTCGCCATGGCCTCGGAGAGTCTGACCATGCTCTCCAGCTGCCTCACGGTGATGCGCCACGCCGACTTGGCCGTACCGCTGCAGTCTCTCTGCCGAAGACGCTTGTACTGGTCCACCAGGAACTCCTGCGCCTCTGGGGTGATCTGAGTCGAAGCAACACACATACACAAACACACACACAAGCACACGCACGTCCGCCCACCCACACGCAGTGATTGAGTGAATCAGTCATTTGCAAACAGCAGGCCGTGATAGACTTCAAAGAAGTAAATAGTAACAGGAAAAAAATAAAAAGGTCTTAAAACCTCCCCATCCTTACCTTTGGTTGAAACTGACGTGCGAAGAGGATGTATCTCTGGATCTCGTCTGTCGAATACACCCTCTCCACTGACTCCACATTTCGAGCATGTAGATCCACAATGCGCCTAGCGATAGCATAGTCTGTAACCTGAGGATTGTAAGACCAAGAAAGGTCTGACTTTCACAGCAATGGATAATCTCTCTACAGTATAGCTTACAGTTTGTGTGAAGTGTAGGTTTTGTATGCCCCACAACCTCATTGCACTCGTCGACCAGGATGAAGAACAGGTCGAATCTGGACATGATGGGGGCGGACATGTTGACGTTCTGCTTCAGGGACTTGGCGCGGTTGTAGCGGCCATCGATGGGGTTCGCTGCAGCCAAGATGGAGGTACGGGCATTCAGGGTGGCCTACAGTCCACAATTAAAGTGCACATTGAATATAAAAAAACATTTACATTGTTGTTTTTCATAACCGATTTTGCCAAATCTCATTTTTATTTCTAAAAACGTCAGAATTGACGGAACAATCTTTTCAATCAAAAGCTTGAAATTAAAGTAGTATTTTTTTCTTTTAGGAAGTACAGTATAAACATCCCTAAATATCCCTGAAGAAAGTATTTTCTGTACATGTTCTGTACATTACTGTAGATAAGGAGCACAGCACCTTGACTCCAGCCTTGGTGATTGAGATGGTCTGCTGCTCCATGGCCTCATGGATGGCCACCTGGTCCTTCAGGTCCATCTTGTCGAATTCATCTATGCAGCACACACCCTGCGGACACATTATAGCCAATCAGGCCACGTGTTTTACATACAGCACTGTGTGGAAGTCACGATCAAAATGTTCTCTTCATGCATCTTACAATATAATTATATAATAATTATAATAGGTAATATAAATGCATGGACAATGGTAGGCCATCCACCAAGTGTGAATACACAGATATATACTGATGGACTATACCAGCGGACTATTTACTACGCTTGTGCACCATTATTGATAGAAGTCTTATGCAGGTAACAGAGCAGGCTAAAAATGGATTTTGGGCAAGAGCGCACATTGTCTGCCAGCATGAGAGCGCCGGCCTCGATGACAAACTCGTGGGACTCCTCGTCCTTCACCACGGCAGCCGTCAGCCCAGCGGCGCTGCTCGCCTTCCCGCTGGTGTACACCGCTCGCGGGGCGAAGTCCTCCACGTGCCTGAGGGGACACGAAAGTGTAGACACATCTCTCCAGTGTACATTTGTCCTGTAAAATTACACATCTCTCCAGTGTACATTTGTCCTGTAAAATTAAACATCTCTCCAGTGTACATCTGTCCTGTAAAATCAACTTGTATGATGGCAATTACACTCCAGACATTTGCCGATATGTATAAAACCTTACGTATAGGTGAGGCTTTTACCCAAAGCAACTTACAAGTTAGGAGCAACAGTCACTCATTCCTGAGGGATAGGGGTGACACTAAGGATAGTTTTGAGAGGGATTGTAAGCTTACTTGAGAAACTGGCTCTTGGATGTACTGGGGTCTCCAACGATGCACACATTCACATCTCCCCTTAGCGAGGTTCCCTCCATGGTCGTCTTGGCAACACCACCAAAGAGCATCAGCAATATCCCTCTTTTGATCTCATCATTTCCTGTTTACATTTTAGAACAGCAGTCATGTAAGGAAAACAAATTACTTTCATTTGCAAGTTACTCACATTATGTACAATAGCGCACCTGTAAGACCATTCTAGTTAACCCTTTTGTTCTTTTAAACAATAAATATACTTCCCTAGAGCCCTAAAAATGTTCAGAATAATGCTTTTATTTTTCAAAAGTGGAAATTTGTCTTTGACTACACAGATGCATTAAAAAAGACAACAGACAATAAATACCTTAATAAATAGCACACCTCATCATATATTACACAGCAAATATGGATTCCCTAAGTGGCCTATTGTGAGTTAAGTAGTGGTGATGCACTCTGTATAAATGGGCTTGTTTGAAATGACTGGCTGATTCAGTGGCTGGCTTAAAGCAATGCATTCTGGACTTTAAAAAAGTCATGTTTTTGGACAATTTTATCCAAATGTCATGGTACCACATGGGTGGGTACGGTGAAGTTCGGACGAGATTGTCCAAAAATGTCACTACTTCCAGTCCAGAATGCATTGCTTTAAGCCAGTCACTCAGCAAGCTAGTCATTTCAAACAAGCCCAATAGCTTTTCTATGGCCACTCTTCCATTAGAGCAGACAGCACCATGGATGGTGGGGAAGAGGCTGGAGCAGAGGTTGTGGTAGAGGTTCTTGTCCTGGCTCATCTCAAACACCTTCTCCCACTCCTGCGCAGTCATCTGGTTCTTCACACTCTCAGCCGTCTGGTCCTCTGGGCGAAGCCCTTTACCACCAAACTAGTCACACAAAGGAAAAACAGCCAAGTCAAACAATAGAATTGCTTCATGAAAATGTTAACCCTTTCATAAAGTCAAGTGTGATATGTGCCCAAACTAAACTGTTTCACCAAAACAAAGAACCAGACTGATTATGTTTCTTTTAAATGCAATTTCTCAATGTGTCAGAAATACCAACCAAATATACCAACACAGAACACTGATAAACAAACTAGTAATCTTTTCGTGCTATTAGTTAGGTTTGGTCTAGTTAAGTCTTCCTTTGCATGATTCCACTAACTGTGCAAACCAAATCAAAGAAAAATCAGGCCGTTTAACCAAATGAGAATGTTGCCATATTTTTTCAGTGTGTCAGCCCCAGTGCATGTGTGTGTGTGTGGTTGTGTGTGTGTGTGTGTTCTGACCCTGGGGTTAGTGGGGGCGACGTGGCAGGCCAAGAAGGCCAGTCTGTATGACAGCTCCCTCACACCCAGAGCCTTGAGCCCCTGGAGGCCGTCCGCGTCGAAGCCCTCCTTCCCAGTCACCCTGCTGCTCGTCTCCGCCCTGGTGCCTGGAGACATGGAGGGGGTGGCACACACAAACATGCATCATGCTCATCACTACACAGTACTGTGGTAAAAATAATACTCGCGACAGGCATCTCAGATGCAAGTACTGCAGTTTTTTAACGGCACCGGAGAAATTTTGCAAAGAACCCTCACGTGTTCCAGGCAACAAGTCTGAAATCACACACCCCACATCTTGACTTTATACCCATTGTTGCCTCCCATTCCATGTAACTTTCCATCTACACTTTGGTGTTTGTTTGCATGGGTCCTGAGGTTAATTAGTTCTGTGAGGATCAACAGATGTGGCAAATGGCACGTAATCAGTGATAAGGGCTCTGGGGATGTGAAATGTGAGGAAACAATACTTCTTGGGACTGTTGGTTTAGGGCTGTTACCTACCCCCTGTTTGGGATATTTACGATCAACCTCTTATCTCTGATGTTTGTTCTTTGGCCTTTGTTTTAACTTCTTACCGCTCTTGTGGGTTATGATATAATGATTATACATCTGGGTACTTCAACTAAGAAACCATCACCTCAACATGCTTAGAAGCGGGGGTCACACAAACATACCTCATGCTCATCACTACACAGTACAGCTATGGGTCAGTCACTACGTAAATGTTGGAAGGTCTCCACATACAACTTCGACATGTGCTTCAGCTTAATGCATAACTCTTTAGCAAAATCCATTTCGATACATTCCTGCATTGTGGCGACAACATCTCTAAGCATGGATGTGGTTGCCATCACAGTTCTTGACACTATAAAGCAGATTCCTCTGACTTCTGTTCTATGTAGAGCCATTCAGTCTGACATGGCCAACACAGACACACGTCATGGCCATGTCTAAAGCAGAGAGCTAAGGATGGGACTTCATACCACTGGCATTCTACTTCACACTGTGAGCCAGATTCCTCTGTTCTGTGCAGATTCAGTTATCAAGGACATACAGGATTTTTATAAAGCACATGTAAACAACTTCTGCTGACCACAGTGCTGTACATCACACAGAGGAAGGGAAAAAAAACAAACAAAACAGATTTCCCCTCATCACCTGCCATGGCCAGAGCGGACACGTCTGGCACGACGATGAGCGATCCGGTGAAGTCACAGCGATCGCCGGCCTGCGCGGCCTCCACAGCCTCGGCCCTCAGCACCACCTCCACGCTGCGGGGAATGGAGCCCCGCGGCAGCTCCGCCTGCGTCTCCTGGATCCGCACCTGGCAGGAGAGGGGAGTGCATGGAACCGTCATTGCACTCTACAGGGGTGGATGGACCCATCACTGCACTCCACAGGGTTCACTTTCAGCAAGATGGCGTCAATGCCAATGTTACTCAACAGTGTATTAGATGGGGACATTTGCAATTGGTTCATATGGAGCTGGAGATTATGGATATTGAGGAGGATATTACTTTACACTGCATTAATATAGTGTCAGACTGCATTATGACGAGTTAAAACTTAAACATGGCTGACCTACACCGAGGCCCATCGTGTCAAATTTCCATTTGTTCTTACAGCACTGTACCTTTTGGAAGTCAACGAATCGTGACTTGTTTGTGTCCAGCATGAACCTTTTGCGGTTGGCACAGACGGGGTTCTTGCAGATGGACGGCTGGGTGTATGTAAACTGCTGCTCCACCTCCTTGACGACAGACTGGCAGTCCAGGCAGAGGAAGGTCCCACTAACCAGCTCCGGGTGCACAGGGTGGGTACGCACCACCTGCCCACTGATGCGCATCAACGTGCCAATCTTGGAGGTGGTGAGCTCTCGAATCCTGGAGGTCAGCAGGATGAAACAACCAGGCAGGTGGACACCAAGCCATTGTCAACAATTTATTTTATACGCAAGTTGTCTGTCTTATTTTTAAAGTCATAACAAAAAGATAGGCGATAATGTAAGTATATGGTGGTAAAATAATCACTTCAGTCTGGTTGGGAAATCCGAGAAGGCCACATAAAATTCTTTGGAGGGTGGTATGGTTCCATGGTCACGGGCAAAATGGCGCACAGCTCTGCAGAGAAATGGGTACACCCTGATAGGAAAGAGACGACAATTTGACTTACAAGCGCTACCTTTTAGTCATCAGCTTACTGTTCATCAAGGTGCTTTACCTGTAGTACTCTTCTTGTATGGTGGTAGCCAACTGCTGGTTAAAGTGTTCGATGTTGGTAAAGCTGACAACCAGAGTATTCCTTTCAGGTCGGATTAGTTCTTCAGCGTCAGGCAGGTATAGAAGCTCACCAGTTTTATCCTGAAACCTGAGAGTTTAGGTTTAGTGCACGACGCGTAGCCCACACGAAAAATAACAGAAATTTATGATATCTAATTTACTGAAATAGACGCTAGGCACACAAGGCTTGGCTCGGTCTAGTGTCCGTTACTCAGCATAAACTTAAAGGTGAAATTAATGGGGAAACGTGGTCTGCTTTCTCACGTATTTGCGCGCTATGCATCAGGCGTTTTGAGGTTGTATAAAAAATTGGAACCAGAAACAATATTTCCAAGGAGTGGTAATCAAAGGAGTATCCATCCCCGTTGTGAAAACAGAGTCCAACACCTCTGAATACTGACAAACCACTTACTCTTCCAAGAACTCGAGAAATAATTTCTGACATTTCTCCGCAAGATCATCCTTGACTTGCACACCAGCGGCAGTAGTTTCAGTAGTAGGCTCCATTGATGATGGTCAAACGCTTAAAACCAATTTGGCCAACTTTACCTGGCTCACACAAAGCTAAGGACAAAAAGATTAGGTTGTCATTCGCGTCTGCAACAGGTGGACTCTGACGTAGGCTTAATAGACCCACGTTTGCCTACACCTGGTGAGGTGAGTGATTGCGCAGTATCATATGAGTGTGATGGCATGCAGAGACTTTTCATACAGACTAGACTACATTTTAGGAGGAAAGCCGTTTGACAATTTCACCACAGAACTAGGATTAGAATATTGACACTCACATTTAAGTACTCTAAATAAATAAATAAATAAATAAATAAGTACATAAATAAACTGTTGCTGAAAGAGACAAACTGTTTACAAATAGACACAAGGATTATAAGCAGAAACATTGTAATGAAGCGGTTTAGCCAGGAGGGGGAGATAATGAGCCACTGCTAATGTTATGAAGTTCAGTCACCTGTCCTTCAGGTGGAACAAGACAGTAGGCGCATTTGACTTGACCTAGACATTTGCATCCGTTTGCATCCGTTTGCAGCCTGACGCTGAAAATGTTGCATTGTGGTTAGAAATTGTGTCCGACATGCCCGAAATGTGTGAGGTTGTCACGAGTTGTCACAACAATGCGACAGTAGCCGTGTTTTAGATTCCAGTCTGCCCGTCTGCACCTGGCTGCATACGTCAACGAGAATTGCTGGTCACAGCAGGGGTGGGCATTAAATGATGAAAAATCCTCATTTCCCAAAAATCCCAAATCCTAACGAGACTGAGCTCGCGCCTCCCCGATCATCGTAGCAGATGACACACAAGTCATGTGTGGAGAGGGAGGGCGGGGGTTGTAGTCCTCTACAGTCTATGGTTGTAGTGGGGTGCACTGAGAGTTTAATTCAAGTCCAGTCTTTCTTATTGTTTACATTAACATTGGAACAAAACGAGTTGCCCCAAAGTGCTCCACAACACAAACATGAAAACTAAGACCGCAAAACCATAAAACAAAGACCATAAGTAGGTATATAACACGGACAATGAAATAGAAATGGGATTAATAATTAAATAAATAATGGGCCGGGCTTGACAGCGTCAGATAAACCATCAGAACAAGGTAAAAATAGAGAGAAGAGATATATCTTCAAATTGGAGTAAAATAACATACACTTTAGATGACAAGTTCAGTCGGGGAGCACCGGACAATGCACCTGCACAGACGTCAGTGAACTTTTAACCAACCACGGCAAAGTAGCGTCACCGAGAAGGCGTTAGCTAGCCGCTTGCAGTTGTGTGGAGGCAACTGCAAAGGTCTGTACGATTTGTCTGTAAGCGTCATGCTCCCGCGTGTTTTCGGGTCATGTGTCATGGTCGCATTGTTGTGACAACTCGTGACAACCTCACACATTTCGGGCATGTCGGACACAATTTCTAACCACAATGCAACATTTTCAGCGTCAGGCTGCAAACGGATGCAAACGGATGCAAACGTCTAGGTCAAGTCAAATGCGCCTCATGACACACGACCCGAAAACTCGCGGGAGCATGACGCTTATTTCCTCATTTAATGCCCACCCCTGCTGTGACCAGCAATTCTCGTTGACGTATGCAGCCAGGTGCAGACGGGCGGACTGGAATCTAAAACACGGCTACTTACTGCTGATGAAGCATAGGAAGTCTTCAGTACTGTGCACTATGTCTGAAAAGAAGTTCTCGCTGGAATTTGATTTATTTGCAGATACTAATTGCAAAATAATAAGATGTAATTAATTTGTATCTTAGCAAAAAAGGTTGTAAACAAACATATAACATGTAAATGATATTAGTCACTATTAATTAGTGTCAAAAAGACATTGTTAACTGTCAATATAGTATTAGTTAATAGATTGTGTGCTGTTTGTTATAATAGTAACATATAGGATTTGTGCAAACAACTAATATTTAATTAGTGGTGAAAATACAATTAACGTATGCCAAGTAGACACATTGGTAATAATTAACGACTATTACCAAAAGGTTAGGTAATGGCTAGTTTGCCATTTCTTGTGGCACCTTATTATAAAGTGTTGCCCTTGCATGGAAAAAGTGCTAAGACATTCAAAGATTGCCTTTTTAATGACCATCACAAATTCAACATTGTAGCACGGCTATGAAATGACACAAGACTTATGAAGCATTATACATGCATAAGCACAAAACATACCCTGTATTTATACATTGGTTATGCCACAGTAATCGATAGATGGAAACTGTGTAGCATATTTCTGTGGTTGCAGTAAGTTTCATACACCAATACCTATTTCATTTAGCCTGGGCCGCCCATACTGCCTGTGACGCTGCATAGAATTTTGAGTTCACGTCAGTCTGGCCAACCTGCCTATTCTGACTCTGTCCAGTAAAGGCATTTGATAGACACCTGTTGATCCTGCCTCTGAGAACTTTCTGCCTATGGGATCTTTGCCAGACCAAGCTCTGTCTACCAGCTTGGTGCAACAGCCAGGCTTTATGTTATTATCTGTTAAAATCAGAAGTATTAATAGCACAACGTAAATAGGTTCACCCACACCGCCCATTCATGTCCAGTCACAATACCACCTCAAATTCAATTCCATTTCCATTCCAACCTTCTCTACAGCTCCACTGCCCATCTGACCCCAGAGAAAGTAAGTGTATAGGCTTGCCATTTCTAAGTTAAAAAGGAAGAACTTTAATAGCAAGAAAAGAAGAGAGGAGCTTTCCCAGAAATATGGTGAGTTAGAAAGTTAAAACTGTATTTTTTTTTAAAGGCATGTCAGCTTGTTCACCATTTGGCATATACATTTATGCGTAGACACTTGTGAAACTGATAAGTCCATGGCCTATCTGCAGCTCAGGCTGATCCACAGCTGATTTGGTTTTTTTTATTTCTCAGGTTCTCTGTTACACCAGGATGTCCGTCATCAGAATCTCCTGCTGTCTCACTGACGTGTATTTCACTGGTGGTGGGGGGGGTTTGAAAGGTGGCGGAAGATCCATTCTGAAAAACACACCAAAATATTCAGACACCTTAGACCGAAAATATACTGTCTAAATGGACATTATTATGTCACCTAAAAGAAATGCACAAGCATTGGAAAGACACTGCAGTATAATCACAAAACAATTAAGTTTGGTGATAATGTTGTTGTGAATCCCTGCTGTTGTGTAAGTCATGTTGACCTCTGACCTCTTCCTAATGAGGTATCTGCGGTAGAGAAGTGCAGTGAGGAGGATCACAATCAGGATAGGCAGAATGAGCAGTGCCACGTAGCTTCGGTTGTTTGCTGATGGTTGGAAAAAACATCAGAGCAGCATGATGAGTAAAACTTTTATATGTGCTGTCAAAACTATGAGAGAGATAACTGAAGAGAAGAGTAACAGTTCTGTGTTGAGATACCATGAGAGATACTCATATCTTGCAAGTAGCTTATACCCAGCTTTATACTATGTCTAAATAAAGCCTTTGATATCTTGTCAGTTAAATGTATGATACTCTATACTTTACTTGTTTCCTCTGTAGGCGGGCCAGTAGTTCTACCAGAGTGGTCTGATGATGTGACCACAGTGACCACAGTCTCACGAGTTTTCTGGGTCATCGGGCCTTCTTCCTGTGTGCTCTTTTCTGTACTGGTCTGCCATGTTGAGACATCCTGTGCCACCGTGCTGTCCCTTACATCTGACTCACACGTCCCCACTGCAGTTTGAGGCTCTGTTGTTGTGCTGTTTTGATAAACAAGACTGACATTCTGCTGGTCATATGGAGTACGTCCTGGCGTGTGGTCATGCCGTGTGGCTGTGGCGTTGCTGTCATGTGACACTGGGGACCAAGTGGTGTTTTGGGGTTCCCGTGTGATGCTGGAGACGGGGATAGTTGGGGAACTAGTCTTCAGCTCCTCGCTGCCAGAGGAAGCCTCTGAGGGGGCCGTGGGTGGGTCAGTGTTCAGTGTGGTCGACAAAGCTACACTGACATGCCAGGCTGTGCTTGAGTTACTTGTAGTTGTTGGGTACAGAGTTGTCCTCTGAAGCACTGTGGAGCTAATGTTGCCAGGCATCTCTGTTGTTGGTGGCAGAGATGGTATATTTATGTCCTCCTTGCCTATGTATGTGAAAGAGGGGAAAGGTCATTTTAAGGTTACAGTTCTGCAAAGAAAACCTTGTGCTTAATCTGAACTAAGCATTTCCGTTTGCTGTTTTTAAATTTCAAAGTATCTTAGGAAAATAAATATTTTATGACAAGAGGAGACATGGCAAGGAAGCTGATACTAAAACCTGAAGGATGCTTTCAAACATTTTAATTTTGGGCACTGTGTAGTCGAGAGAAAAAATATCACCTCCAAGCTAAGGCAATGCAATACCCACGTATGCAGTAACTAATATGGGTCTCAAACCGCCTACTTCCTTAGAGTACAAAGTTGCGTGTCAAACAGTGGATGTTTTTACTAAGAAAAAATATTATCTAAGTGTTGTGTACTGGGCAAATAGGACATTTTGGGAGAAAATTAAACAATCTCTGAAAACAGCCAACTTAATGTTTTCTGACTTTATACTTTTGCTGTATCTTACAAGAAGCTTTCTTTCTTTCTTTCTTTCTTTCTTTCTTTCTTTCTTTCTTTCTTTCTTTCTTTCTTTCTTTCTTTCTCTCTTTCTTTCTTTCTTTCTTTCTTTCTTTCTTTCTTTCTTTCTTTCTTTCTTTCTTTCTTTCTTTCTTTCTCAGGTAACAGGCTTTCTCAGGTAACCTCAGACTTACCTATCCATCTCTTATTACCCCCCGATCTTCAAAAGTAGCAAACATTCAAAAATTCAAAAATTGTATGCAAGTATACCTAAAACAATTGATGCTCTTTTGAAGGCAAAGTGTAGTCACACCAAGTATTGACTTGATTTAGGTTTCTGTTTTGTTCAGTCACTGCATTTTGTTAACTGATGAACATAAATGATTAACACTTCCATTTTTGAAGGCATTTCTAGTTGACAGCATTTTTTCACACCTGCCTAAAACTTTTGCACATTACTGCATATAAACTGACCTGGGAACTGGGAATTATGTATTGCTTTAATTCAAATTGCATACAGTGACCCTTTCCTGTGAACTTCATGGATGTCTTTTGAAAAAAAAAAAAAAAAAAGGTTTTCCAGACATTTCAACCAGTGCCAGGCTGTGCTTGAGTTACTTGAAGTTGTTGGCTACAGAGTTGTCCTCTGAAGCAGTGTGGAGCTAACGCTATATTTGATTAGATATTCTATTCTATTCTATTATATAATATAATATTATATTATATTATCTGCCATGTATGAAGTAATTTTCTTGAAGTGTTGTTCTGTACTGCATATGTAGTCTTGTGCATCAGTAAATAAGACCAGAAGTAAATCTGCTTGATTAAGAGAAAATTTAACATATATTCAATATATATATATATATGTCAATAAGAGAGATTATTTACCTTTGACTTCCAATTTCACACGCTGTTGAACTGTTCCTTTTGGAAAGGTATGGATGTCACAAATGTAAAGACCAGTGTCATTTAGCTGCAGATCTTCCAAGTCCAAATGGAACTCCTCTGTCTTATCATTTGAGGGGTTTTTAATGATTCGTAGATTTCCTTTGTGATGTAACTGTTTGTGCTCCCCATAGATTGGGTGGTAGACCACAATAATCTCCACCTGATCATCCTTGCCCTGTCGCTGCCACTGCATCTGGGTAACAGAGCCTTGGCTTGGCTTCACAACACACGGCAGACTGGTGTTCTCACCCTGTCTTGCAGTAATGGTGACCACGGCTGTTGAGCTCACACCTGTTCATCAAAGTCATGGGAAACAGGAGTTGTAAACTCAATAGACTTTTTAAACATAGACAAAACTTACAGAGCAAAGGTAAATCAAATTGTGTGTCCATAAAAAAAATCTTACACTGTGACATCTCACAGATGTTACCTGAGTACAGTATGAGATTGATACCGTTCCACCATCATTGTCATTTGTTGGTGTCAGATTATAGGAAACTTATATTGGCCTGATATTAACTTGTGCCTTACAGTACATAAAGTTTAAATCGTGTGATCTACAGAATCTAATTCATCTACAGAAATAACTGTTGTGTGATGTTTTAACAGTTTTAACAGATTTAGCACTTTCCATTTGTAGCTAATACACAATAGTATTACCAACATTGCTGTTAAAGCCATAAGTAAATTTAGCTACGCACACACATGGGGACAGCTAGACTTCATCCTTACCTGACATGTAGAGCACAAACGACAAGAGAAAGATGATTGCCATTCCCCCTGTAGCGGCCATGTTTGAGTGTGCTGTGGCAGAGAAGTGTAGAATGAGGTTATAGTGTATGAGGTAGAAACACACAGCACATCAGCCGGAAGTGGGCTAGGAAGCTGGATGCTGAAGCAGCAGAGTACAGCAGGCCTGCAGAGGCGAGAGCTGCAGGCGCGTGTCTGCCCAGAGGTGCTTTCCAGACACTCATCTGCTGATCAGCACATCAGTACTGATCAGTATAGGGCTGTCTGGCACTTTCAGACTAATACGTATGTGTGTGTGTTTATGTGCATGTTGAATGTGTGTGTAATGTTGTGTGTGAGCATGTTTTGTGTGAATGTGTGCTGTCTGTGTGTGTGTGCGTGCGTGCATTAAGTGTGTGTGTAATGTGTGTGTGTGTGCTGGTTAAGTGTGTGTGTGTGTGCGTGTGTGTGTGTGTGTGTGGTTACAGCTGAAAGTCTGGCAGGAAATGGCTGTTCTATTTTCTCCTTTTGATCCAACTGTTGCTTCTCTGATGTTCTTTGGTGTAAGCCATTCTGTGAAAGTCACACACACATCAACACACACAAACACACGTGCACACACACAAACACACACACAAGCATGCACGCACGCGCACACACACACACACACACACACACACACACACACACACACACACACACACACACACACTACTGAGACCCTCTTAGCAAATCGGCCTGGCACCAAAGCCATTTCTTTCTGTGCTGCACAACGAGAACACCCGAGACGTTCCTGTGGCCCCACACCTTCTTCCCTTGTGGTGACACACACACACACACACACACACACACACACACACACACACACACACACACACACACACAAGGTGTGTGTGGTGTGCAGTACACTTCCTGTCTGTGCACTGGAATCTTCACAAACACACAACGTCAAACATTTGACAAGTTGTTTTGTTCAATATCAGGAACTATTGTCATGTAGTTTGGAAAAACACAAGGTACTTGTGCGCCTAGGAAGAGTACCTTTGGGAGAATAGATTTAAGCCTTCCTGACTTTCTAACATACTACTGTTTGAACACCAATCTAAATGGTGTTTTGTGTGTAGATGATCTTTTTTATTTCAGTAAATTACCAAAGGCACAATTTTATCAAAGGAACATTTTACTGAAGAAGACACAAGTAACTAAGTGTCTTATTGTATTTACAGTAACTGAAGAGGAGTTTATTTTCTGGGCAGACTGGTGTGTGACTAGCTCTCATTAGTCTGTTGTGGGACCTTTCCGTGATGATAGAAAATGAGGTCAAGCCGAACAGGAGACAAGTGTGTGTTTAGTCTTGTAATGAAGCTGTTGCTATGATTCTAATTGTTTGTGACACCACTTCAGAAACTATTTCCAGTCTCAGATCAAACTCATCCGTTTCATCCAGACATGTCTCAGTCTTTTTAGACTTAAAAGACCAGCTGGAACTTACAAATATCAACATTTAGTGAAGGTCAGGAACAGAAATACTTGGACATTATTCATGCTGAAAAAATAGTTGCACTTACAGTTTTTAACTCTCCCCCCATACAGTAATGAATTATGTTTTACTGTTTAGCCAGACGCTGACAGCATGGCCTGCCTCTAGGTGGCGCCAGCAGCTTTCTAAAGGGCCTTCCTCATGTCTTCAGGCTGGAGGGTAAATCATCAAAGCCTCATGTTGACAGGCGTCACCAGATGTGAAGATCGGCACACAAAATATCCAACTGATCTGTTTTGTCACCCTCACTGTCAGCCAGTGCATAATCCATTCATATATTCAGTAAGCCCCCATAACTGTAGCCGCAGTAACTGAACAGGTTCGGCTCAGAAGCACAGGCCTGGTGTTGAGACTAATGATCCATAATTCAGTGAAGTTGTTTACTCAGCAAAGCTTTGCCCTGTCACACGAGTCCATCCCAAAAGCGGTACCTTTTAACCTTGTTGACATTTTTGCACAGACAGGAACATTTAAAAGTCTCTCCAGCACTGGCTGAGCTCAAACATTATCCTGTTATGTGAGGCCACTTTCCGAAGCAGTGCAAACTTTCTGCTGGATCCTGTCAGGAAGGGACATTTGCCAGATTACACACACAACAGCAGAAAAGTTGGAGCACACACACACACACACACACACACACACACACACACACACACACACACACACACACACACACACACACACACACACACACACAGTCTCAGAGTACGCACCCATGCACGTACACGCAGAAGCATACACACACACACATTCACACACATTTATCTACTTTCATTATGCGTATCCTTGTTTGGATCTGCTCATACACACATAGACAAACAACGGTGAATCTTGGTAGACTTACATGTGCACGCGCACACACACACACACACACACACGGTAGACATACATGTGCACGCACACAAACACACACACACATATGCACACACACACACGCACACGCACACACACACACACACACACACACACACACACACACACAGAATGTGGAGAGTGCTCAAGCATGGCAACATTCTGTGCTACAACACAATGGCAACAACACAGACGCAGAAACTGCAGAAAGAAATAGAAAATGCTGAATTGTCTTCCATTTTTATTCTGATTTATTCATTTTGTAGACTCTTTCCTCCCACGGTGCTCGATCGCACTACAGGGGGGATGTGCACTGAAGTCATGTTTGACACACACACACACACACGCCTTTACTCCCCATCAATTGCCACATACCAGTCATAGGCTCTCAGCTGCCCAGACATTCTCCATGTTGATCTGTGCCTCAGACCTGCTCTCCTCCTGTTTCTCTCTCTCTCTCTCGCTTCTCTCTTTCTCCCTCCCATCTCTTTTTCTCTCTCTCTCCTCTCTTTCCGCTTCACTTCCCTACACTCATCTCATCAGAGCGCCACAGCACTCAGCAGGCTAGTATTGTTCATTGCAGACGTGCTGTACGGGAGCAGTCATATGGAAGTGTGTGTGTGTGTGTATAGCCGTAGAATAGAAGTTGGTAGAAATTCCCATTTTAGCATTTTTTTGAAATGCACAGTGTGTCTTAAAAAATCAATTAAATATCTTCCATTGCCAATAACTGGAAGTTTGTTGGCTTTAATTAAGATTCCATTTTTGATTTTGTGCAAACATTTGAATTGATTTACTGTTATAATTAAAAATAGATTTACTTCACGCTTGCCTTACAGATTAAAATGACCCCCAAGATGTGTTCTTTCATCTTTCAGCAATTATAGTCCTCAAACACATTTCGTCCTTCATGAGCAACTAATTTAGATTAGGTAGGAGAACCTTTGTCTTTGTCGTGACATGGTCAGGTTCGGGCAGGTTACTGACTTTAATTTTTCCGTGTTACTTTGGGTGTGAGCTGCAGGCACGGTTACAATGATAAAAGGTGGTGTTAGTCTTTCAGAGAAATGCAAATGAAACATGTAGTCATTCAAATTCACATTCAACAAATTTAAATGTGTTTATTTCCTCTCTCTCTCTGTCTCTCTCTCTTTCTCTCTCCCTCTCTCTCTTTCTCTCTCCCCCTTTCTGTCTCTCTCTCTTTCTGCTCTCTCTTTTCCTTTAATCAAGTCAAATCAAGAAAACATCTGTGGTTGCTGAGGTTGCGCTGATTTACAGCATTGCTAAGTCGTGCCAAATGCCATTCTTTTGCAGATTTTGATATTCCTGATCTGATGCTGTCTTCGACCAGTTCACATTCCTGCTCCTGACTCCCCAACAGTACACGGTGTTGCCAACATTCCGGGCATTCCTGCAACAGCTGCATGAAAGATGGAGCCCCAAAGCCAAGGTCAGTGTCACTCAGAGATAGATACCTCCATCCTAGTCAGTGTCACTCAGAGATATATACCTCCATCCTAGTCAGTGTCACTCAGAGATATATACCTCCATTCTAATCAGTGTCACTCATAGATACCTTCATCCTAGTCAGTGTCACTCATAGATACCTCCATCCTAGTCAGTGTCACTCATAGATACCTCCATTATAATCAGTGTCACTCATAGATACCTTCATCCTAGTCTGTGTCACTCATAGATAGATACCTCCATCCTAATCAGTGTCACTCAGATATACACCTCCATCCTAATCTGGGACAGCTAGACATATGTGATTAAAGCCAAAGTCAGTGTCACTCAGACACAGACACCTCTATCCTAATCTGGGGCAGCTAGGCATATGTGATTAAAGCCAAAGTCAGTGTCACTCAGACACAGACACCTCTATCCTAATCTGGGGCAGCTAGGCATATGTGATTTGCTTCTTCCAACAAATGCTGCCAATTTTCAGTGCAAAGATGCACACAGCAAAAAATAACACATTACAGGTGCAGATGACATTACAAGGTCCTCATGTACTGTACATGCAAAAAGCAAATGTTATCCTATTATAGGATTTATCATTTCTAAATGTATAATATTTGTGACAAGTCATTTTGCATTTCATATGCTGTGCCTGATCCTGGGTGCACACAAGTGCGGGTGACTGCAATTCCACTTATTCCACAATTCCACTTCCACTTTATTTCATTTATTTATATTCACGAGACGCTGTGCCCTTTCCCCAACTCTGCACTGTGCTTGCCTAGTTGAAGTAGGTCACTTGCGTGCCTTTAAAGTGAGGCATGAGTGTTATTAATTACCTACTGAATGCCTTTAAAGTAGTGCTTGTGTGTTATTACTTATGTACTGCATGTCTTTAAAGTAGTGCTTGTGTGTAACCTACTGCACGCCTTTAAAGTAGTGGTTGAGTCCACATCACCTTAAAGCAACACTAAGTAGTTTTAACATTAAAATAATGTTTCCAAGGGGAGGCAGTGGTAAGAGCACCTGGTGCTGAATGGCCATTTGCCCATGGGGACCTAGGTTTGAATCTGGTTGGCAGTCATTTCTCAACCTTACCCCATCTCTCTCTCCCACTCACTTCCTGTCACCATCTTCACTGTCCTATCAGAAAGGCCAAAAAAACACTTAAAAAATATATAGGTGTGTACTGTTACCAAAATCGTTTCAGTGGTTCATTAACTTGTAACAGGGTGAGCAGCACTTCTGAATTTGCTTTGTCACCCTCCATGGGCTATAACCGCACTATGCAAGTTTGCAGAAGTGGGTCACTCCGATCTGTAGATCGAATGAGACATAGGAGACAATTTCAATTCCAACCTGTAGGGCGACCGAAGATGAAAAGTGCTTTAGTTTTGCTTTAACACAATGCGCTGCAGAATCTAAACGTGCCTTTTCCTGGTTCTGGGTGTTATTGCTGCGGTCTACAAGTGTGTGGACTTGATGCAGATGATTGTGTATGTGTACTCTTGATCAAACAGCAAGTGTATTCCAACCCTTAAGCTCCAATCCCTACACCCTCTGGGTGTAGAGTGCTGGGTGTATTTAAGCAGTCACATCTCCCTGCTTCTCTATGCTAATATGAGCGACACATCTTGCTGCTGATGCCTGTGATCTTTAAGACCCATCCCATGGCAGAGCTCCTAGCAGCACACTCATTCTGATGCGAACTTGCCCCACATTGGGCCACCAATTGGTGCCGCTTTCAGGCGAGCCAATCGTATCCAGGCAAGCCGGCCGCTATCTGGAGCTCCACATTCATGTCCTGGAGGGTGGACCCAGGGACAGAAGCACTTAATCCATACTTCCTGAGCAGCACTGGCCCCCGCAGCAGGTTGCGCCTCACACATGAAGGGTGTAAGGACTGCAGGGTGCAAGTCCTCCATGGTGAGTTGCATGCTGGGAAGGCAGAGGGGGGGCTCAGGAGCCACTGACAGACTTCAAAGACGAGCGTACAAGGGCCGCAGCATCTCAGCACAGAATCTAAGCCGACTCTCAGGCGCTGTCGGGGGCGGGATGCTGGTGCTCCTGTATTAACAACACAGTTTTCCTTGAGGACGGACAAAAAGCAGCCACCGGAAGCCTGCGTGCCAGGAAGGACACAGGGACAAGGGACACGGTCAGAATCTCATTCCACTATGCCGCCGTCTTGCCAATCAGTTCCAGCTTAGAGCTGCCACAGGTCCTGCCCGACACGAGTGCCTTTGTTCTGCCTGCACTGGGAGTGATTCCGGTCACTGTGTTAGAGAATCTGTGTGAGTTAAGGTGTGCCTGGTGAGCTATGCAGCCAAGATCTGGACCCAGTGAAACCCTAGGACATTATAGCACATTTATTTTACCTTTAAGGCTGTGAGTTTTTTAACATTGCATAAAAGAATGCATACTACAACAATGTAGGATTCTAAATTTCCACATTATATTCTATGGAGGGTGGGTGTTATTGCTGTGGTCTGCAAGTGTGTAGACTTGACGCAGATTATTAACGCAACATTCTTTAGAACTTTCACCTTCCTAACATTCTCTTTAAACCTGTGTAACAGCACAAGCTTTAAGGTTAAATGCAGATACCTTCATTTTATACACATTTACAAATTTATAATAGATTTTTGTCTTTGCTTTGCAAGAGACCCTTTTTTGGAAAGGCTGGCCTGTTTTTTCGCATGAAAGAAATGGGTAAACTCAAGATCATAATCATAACTGTTTTAAGGTTATGCGTCTACAAAAGTCAAACCTGAAGGCTGATAAGAAAGTCATGGCATAAATAAAACAGATGTCAAAGAGCCTCATATCTGAGTTCATCCTTTATTTTTTTATGACTGAATAACAGTGCTCGTGGGTCGTACTGGCACATTCAGCACCGAGAGCTATATGAATCAAAATCTCTGGAAAAACTCAGAAGAGTATTTTTTCACCATGTGCTCGGTTACACAGTGGTGGTGTCAGAAAAGCTCACAAAACAGTGAGATGTGTGATGCAGAAGACGTACAATGACATGAAAGCAGGCCGTTGATCCACTGGGTGGATCAAAACGATGGCCTCAGGACAGGGGCGTCGCCAGACATATTTTACTGGGGCACATGCCCCAGTATTGGTCTGTAGTGCCCCAGTATAAATTTCACCAGTAAAAAAAAAAAAAACTTTGACTCACTTTAGACTTTTAGGTCTACATGACATAATCTACAGAATTCGCACACAGCTACTCAATATGGCAACTCATTGCTACTTTATTCACTCCATACACAACGCACACGTGGCTACTTTATACGGTAATTTATTCACGCGACTTTGGCTGTGACTTAACGTCTAACAACGGTGTCTGAGCGCTATTTCTTTCCACCTGTCTTACAGGTCAGTCGGTGGTAAATTGACCAATGTTCTTTGTTTTCACCCCTGTGTCGCCATTTCCATGTGGATTTAAATGTTACCACTTTACTTTTTACGTTTAATGTATGAGGCAGCTGTCATGCAAGCTAGTTCTGGCCGTAAACTGAAGTAGCCTACTGGAGACGTTAGCTGCTGTCATTTAGCTAACTGGCATATGCCTATTATCGGTGTTGATTTATGTAAGGGTTAGCCTAGCACTGTGAGCTCCCACAATCGGTTTCTGGAGATTGCTATCTTACATCTACGATGTTTGATGAGCATATCAACATAGTCTGATATGATTGTTTAGTTTGAAGCACTATTTATGTTTTTTTATGATAAATAAGTGCTAAGAATGTTTTTGCTTTGAGCGCTCGCATTAATTGTCTGTGCCCCAGTTGTGCCCCAGTACAGTAATAGGACTAGTGACGCCCCTGCCTCAGGACCTTTTTCTTCCAAGTGCAAATATTCGATGTCTTTGCATGCTGTGTTGCTTCCAGCTTTGCCTAGCGCCATTCTAGGCATGACCCTCCCACCGAGTACGTAAGAATGGATGGGTGCAGATTCCCATCACGTATGGGAATGTCAAAGAGGTTCTATATACACTATACTGATATTAGCGTAAGCAGACAAAGTAATATAAAGTTATAGGGTTACAGCAATGTATTAAATTCAAGGTGAGTCCAATCACTGTTAGCGTTTAGCACATTGGTGTGGTCAGTTACTACAATTCACTTGAATGAGCTAGTTCGTTAGCTTGATAGCTCGCTTTACAGACACACTAAATTATTTCCTTAGAGTTCGAAATAGGAATTTGTTGGCATCGTACATCATACTAGATTATGGAAGCCCGTTTCCGCCACTTTAAATGGAAGTTTTTTATGAATTGCGAGATAGTATCTCACAATTCTGACTTAGTATCTCACAATTCTGACTTATTATCTCACAATTCTGACTTATTATCTCACAATTCTGAGTTACTATCTCGCAATTCTGAGTTACTATCTCGCAATTCTGAGTTACTATCTCAGATAGCCTAAAGGCATTGGGCAGACACCCTAGCCTATTCCCATGGTCTTTCAAAATGGATACGATCATTGAAGGATATTTTCGACGTGGTTTCACACACAGTGAGATTCGGACGCTATTAGATGAAGAGGCATTGAAATAAGCCTCCGCACTTTACAGAGAACTTTGGCAAGAAACCAGCTCTGGCGCAGGCGTAATAAAACGGATGTTGTCGAGGTGGCAGAGTTCATCCATCAGCAGCTACAGATGTCGGGTCAACAACACGGCTACAGATGGATGCATCAGAAATGCTGAATTGCTGGCATAATTACAGACAGAGAAACTGTCCGTCTCTTATTAAGAGTCATGGATGGTGGTGGTAGTTGTACACAATGGTGTATGCCACAATCACTCCGTTTTAATGTATTACAATCAAAGCAAATGCAGTGTATAATCCACACCGAGTTCTTGAATCGCGAACAAAACAGACTGTAACCTAACGAACGATTTGACCTATATTGGCCATTGATTGATTCTCTGCCACGCGTTGAGATGGTATTTTACTGCGATATAGAATCTCACAATTGTGAGATAATAAGTCAGAATTGTGAGATAATAAGTCAGAATTGTGAGATAATAAGTCAGAATTGTGAGATACTATCTCGCAATTCATAAAAAAAACTTTTATTTAAAGTGGCGGAAACGGGCTTCCATACTAGATAACAATACACTACACAGAATTATATTTATATTATTTAACAGCTTATTAAAATAAAAAGTTTATAATATGACGTTATATGACACGCCCATTTATGCAGTCCGGACGTGTTCACATTTGGTCCCATAGTAACGTATTATGTTGGCTTATCTTTGTAGAATCTAAGATCTTTGGTGCAGTGCTTGGAGGAAAAGAAAAAAAAACATACAGTGAAACAGCTGCACTGAACTGCACTGATCAAATCTCCAGACCACTTACCGTAGCAACATGCCACAGGCTATTACCGCAGGTCTGACAGAGGAGAGAGAGAGAGACAGAGAGAAACAGAGAGAGAAAGACAGACAGACAGAGAGCGCTAGAGAGAGAGAGAGAGAGCAGAACAGATAGAGAGAGAGAGAGAGAGAGAGAGAGAAAGGATGAGAGAGAGAGTGGAGGAGAGAGAGACCGAGAGAGAGCACAAGAGAAAGTGAGGGAGAGAGAGGGAGAGGGGACGCGAGAGAGAGAGTGGAAGAGAAAGAGAGACAGAGAGAGAGTGCGCAAGAGAGAGAGAGAGCAGAAGAGAGAGCGAGAAAGAGAGACAGTGAGAGAGGGAGAGGGCACGAGAGAGAGAGTGGAAGAGAGAGAGAAAGACAGAGAGAGAGTGAAAGAGAGAGAGAGTGAAAGAGAGACAGTGGGAGAGAGAGAGAGAGAGAGGGCACGAGAGAGAGAGTGAAAGAGAGAGAGAGAGGTTGCTGCTCAACTCTGTGACTGGCGGAATGCCAATTAGTATAAGGGGCAGGTAGGTACTGTAATCATCTTCACAAGTTGGTAGATGTTTAAATGAGTCATCAGGCGAATGAAGACTTTCTGGACCGCCCCCACTGTCTGTGGACAGAATACCCAGCACCCTCACAAAGTCTCAAATATCACGAGAAGCAGGAAAATTCTGAAGTAATTCTGACTTTCTCTTACACCGATGAGTTGTTCTAATTAGTATTAATTGGCTGTGTATGATCAGCAAGAACTTTCTTTGCTTATGTCCAGTCAATTGAAAACCATAGTTTTTTTTTGGAAGGGAGGGGGCCCAATAATAGGATTTTAGGGGGCCCAGACATTTCTCTCTGCAGGCCTGCAGCAGGTTTAAGGTGTTTCTACTGTCTGTCCTTGAAGCTGCAGCTACACTCTAACATAACTACATGCTTCTACACTCTAGAATAATTCTGCATGGACACGTGCATGTGGTGAAGAGTCGTGATGGACAAACAGTCGTCCACTTCCTGATAAAATAAAGAGGGAAAAAAAGAGGTGTCATTCAGCACAGCACAGGTCCCCACTGTAGGCAGCAGTGATGCCAGGAAGACAGAAGAACTTTTTGTTCCTTGTTTTGTTTCATATCTGGTTCTGAGAAGCACTTTACCAAGCATTGTATTATATCGACATTTACAGTAAGTTACCTGTAGGATTGGCAGCTGTGGCCTAGTGGTTAGGGAGTTGGACTTGCAATCGGGAGGTTGCTGGTTCGAATCCCTCCCTACCCATGGTTGAAATGCCCTTGAGCAAGGCATCTAACCCCACATTGCTCCAGGGACTGTAACTGAAACCCTGTAAATATCTGTAAGAGCGTCAGCTAAGTGTAATGTAATGTAATTATAAGGCAATCTTAACATGCAAACGTCAACCTGTAGTGGTGCATGACATAAGCATTATATACAGTAATGGAAGCTTAAGTGGATAGCAGTGCTATGCAAATCTGATAGCAGCTCCAGTATCTCCTATCGGGCCTTTGATGCCATTGAAAGGCTGACGTGTCGTGAAGCCTGCCACAGCTTAGTGTCTACGCCGGACATAACAGACATGTCTTTACAAGAGGAGATAAGGGCTTTTTCCGCCCAGACACTAAGGTCAAAGATTGTTCTTTTTATGTACAATCAAGTAGAGAAAATCTCTGCTTTGTCAGATGGTGGCAAGATGGTGAAGGCATTAAGGACAAGACATCTAATGACTTTCTGCATCACTGCGAGACAAGGTGATGTGAACGATTTTCTTAAGCCACAAAGTCCAGAATTACACCAAAGTCCTGCAGACTGCCAGCAGTGAAAACTCACTGCCCTCTGAAGGATAGCGTTGTTCAGAGGGCGTCTTGTGGAAACTATCACTGTTAACATTCAGAGGCTGTAACAAGTAAGATTAAGGATAATATTACAGTTAAAAAAGTAAAGTAAAAACCAGCCCGGTTGAAATGTTAAATTTCCCTTCAATCTTCTTTTCTAATGGATCCGTTAAGTTAATCAAGAGCAACTGAAAGGATACGGAAACCACTTTCTCTGGCCAATCAATATGTTTTCACTTATTCGATTGGAAACTCCCTGGTGGTACTGGTCAAGAAAATGTTAATTAGCAGTCATGAATTATTATACAACAGTTAGGTCCGGTTTAACTTTTTAACAATTTTCAATGGCAGCTGACAGTCTTGTCTATCTATCTATCTATCTATCTATCTATCTATCTATCTATCTATCTATCTATCTATCTATCTATCTATCTATCTATCTATCTATCTATCTATCTATCTATCTATCTATCTATCTATCTATCTATCTATCTATCTATCTATCTACCTACCTACCTACCTACCTACCTACCTACCTACCTACCTACCCTGTCTTCCCCTCACTCTCTTCCTGTCTCCCTCTCTTGCTCTCTTTCACATTTTCCCTTGACCACCCCCCACTCCCCCGTCCACCCCAAACATCCACCCTGCCCCAGTGCAGCCCAGAGGGGGAGGAAGAGCACCTGCTGCCCCCCTTAGCCCACCGCAGCCCCCCATGCCACAGGTTTGACACTCCCCATGCTTAAAACATGAGGACAGAAACACCAACACAATGTACCTGCCTAAATGGCCACTGTGTGTGTGTGTGTGTGTGTGTGTGTGTGTGTGTGTGTGTGAGTGTGTGTGTGTGTGTGTGTGTGTATGTGTGTGTCTGTGTGTGTCTGTGTGTGTGTGTGTGTGTGTGTGTGTGTGTGTGTGTGTGTCTATGTCTGTGTCTGTGAGTATGTGTGTGTGTGTGTTTTGGTTGTGTTTTATTTTCCTCGGTTCCTCCCTGAATGCGTGCATGTTTTCTTTTCTTTAAGTTGAGTGAATCTTTAGGGTTTTATCAAAAAAGAAGCAAGTAGCTGTTCAGACACTTTTGGGTGGACACACCGGGTAAAAGCGAGGAACACGGAAAACAACAGACAGCAGAAAGGAGCCCAACGGAAGCAGGGAAATGAAACAACAGACAGCAGAAAGGAGCCCAACGGAAGCAGGGAAATGAAACAACAGACAGCAGAAAGGAGCCAAAGGAAGCAGGGAAATGAAACAACAGACAGCAGAAAGGAGCCCAACGGAAGCAGGGAAATGAAACAACAGACAGCAGAAAGGAGCCCAACGGAAGCAGGGAAATGAAACAACAGACAGCAGAAAGGAGCCAAAGGAAGCAGGGAAATGAAACAACAGACAGCAGAAAGGAGCCCAACGGAAGCAGGGAAATGAAACAACAGACAGCAGAAAGGAGCCCAACGGAAGCAGGGAAATGAAACGACAGACAGCAGAAAGGAGCCAAACGGAAGCAGGGAAATGAAACAACAGACAGCAGAAAGGAGCCAAAGGAAGCAGGGAAATGAAACAACAGACAGCAGAAAGGAGCCCAACGGAAGCAGGGAAATGAAACAACAGACAGCAGAAAGGAGCCCAACGGAAGCAGGGAAATGAAACAACCATGTGTGCATGCTGACCCTCATATCGTTTGGAAATCTTCTCCAGATTCAGGAACCAACAGCGCAACAGTAACAGCAGCAGCAACAACACTGATGTCGTCTGACTTTGAACTTCCTGCAAAGCCAGTCCTGTGTTGTTTTCCGCCATGTCTCACATTTGGAGCTGAGCCGAGATGACTTGAGATCAGATGTGTGTGTGTGTGTGCGTGTGTGTGTGTGTATGTATGTGTGTTGTGTGTGTGTGTATCAGATGCTGATCAGACCCTGGCCAGACCCACCTCTCAGACCTTATTTCCACTGACTTGAGCGTGTACAGCGCGTATCCGTGTACAATAGGTTTGTATAAGGACAGAATACGCTCAGATCACGCGTGTGGTGGAAATAGTCTAATCTGTTAATGTGCATTCTAAACGAATACGGACAGAAAACGGGCATGCGCTGTACACGCAGAGTGTTTGGTGGAAATTAGCCCTCAGACTGGGAGAGAAGCTCGTAGCTTGCAAAAAAAAATGAGATTGGTTAACAAGCATCGGCCTTTGTGATGTCTGCTTTTGAAAAGAAGAATGGAGGGCAAGAGTTTCAGAAGAAAAGAAAGAAAATACTGAAAATGGCTGTGTTGTGTGTGTAGAGTCAGAGAAGCTGAAATGCGTACAGCATATTTCATGTCAGAATGGTGTTTTTCCCATCAGGCAGTGCTCACTGTAGTTCTGATGTGTCTTGCTACATTGTCATTTTAATGCAAAACTGATACCTTGCAGCCTTAAGGTGTCATAAAATAAATAATGTTCTTGGTCTAAAAGAAAGCATTTCTGGAGAGGATTAAGGTGATGAATATAGTAAATGTTAAAACTAGCTCTCAACCTGTCTTCAACAGATTTGGTCAGTAGCCTAATGGTCTCCAGTCCTCAAATATTCTTTTTTTTTTTCATGTAAACAGAAGACACTGTGGCATTGTGATATCCGTAATGGCTTTGCTGTGTAACTGCATTGTCTACAGAGGTGTATTTACATCAGACAACAATATCACAAAACAGCTAAATAACAGAGATTAACAACGTGACAGAAACATCATGTGGTGTTCTTGTTTGACTAAAAAAGTGTTCTTGTTTTAAGGTAACTGAACAAGAGGCCTTTCAAAGAGATTCATTTTTCAGCCTTGGCTGTCCTTACTCATTTTAATTGTGGCATTTTTATTTGTGCTTCTTTCACTCTCTCCTTCATGATTCCCTTCAAAGGCATCTCCTATCTCTCTCGCAGCCTTCTCTTGGTCCATTCAGTTGCGTTCCACAACAGCCAAGTAAAGTAAAGTTTCAGTTTTGCACAACAGAAAAGAAAAACAAACCAAATCATGGTTTGACTGTAGAGCAGAGCCACTTTGCATAAACACAGTGTATAAATGTATATTCATGAACAAATCAATTTAACTTGTGTTTGTTGATAAGCCACGTTACTCTAACAGCATTGCCAAAGTAGGTTACATTTGTGAGGAGGATAATTAGTCTCACCACAGAAACGCTTCTTAGGCTCTGTGGAAATGTAATGTTGCAAAAGGCCACTAGATTGCTAGCAGTGCAAAAGCTTTGTGAAAAAAATACACTTAATTGCAGCACAATATTCAGGCCATAACACAAAAGCACAATCATGCTTCAACCAATCATGCTTGAGTGTTTAGTGTGTATGGTAATGTGGTGTGTGGTAATACCCCAGAATTGGGCCAACTAGAAGTGATTAAAAGGCCAAACATCGCATTTGTTCCAACCTAATATAATCTGATTTGAATTACATGTAATTTCACTTAATTAGTGCAGCTCAACTTACACAGCCAGGTAGATAAGCTAACTGGTACCACAATTCAATCTGGATCTGCCTAAAGTCCTAATCATTTTTTCTAATTTCTCATTAGTGCTATGTTTTGACACTTCATGGCCAAATCCAAAAACATTCACTCATTCACTACTAAAGTGCACTATGTAGGGGACACAAACAATGTAACTCACAGGTTATGTAGTGCACTATATACCCCATGTGTTGCCAAGGCTGCGCACGTTCAGGGTGTTTAGGGAATGGCGGAGCTGTCACCATGGCTACTGCTTGACGCCCTAGGGCTGCACATGTCATCACGAGCAGTGGACCGCATAGCTAATCACTGACTACTACATTATCTCAGTATCTCAAGTTCTGGTGAAGTATTCTTGTTCTAGTGCCTGCTGCCCACTGTTTTAGGCTGGTGTTTTTTTAATGGATAAGATATTGTCTGCGCAGCTGTGGCCTAATGTTAGTGTAAGCCTAAGAATATGCCCTGTGTTTGAAGGAGTGCAGGTTTGATTCCTGTGCTTGGAGGATTGCAGGTCTGACTCCTGTGCTATGTAGGAAAATGTGGATCAGGAGAGTAAATAGCTGATTCCTGTGCTATGTAGGAAATGTGTGGATCGGGAGAATATTTGATTCCTGTGCTATGCAGGAAACATTTAGCCTGGTAAACCATCCCCCATACTTCATTACATTTTGTACAGAGGGTCTGGACCAGACACCGTCCGAAACGATTTCTTCCTGGAGGTGTGGACTCTGCTGAAGTTTAAAACAAGCCTCTGCCTTTACCCAATCGCTAACGGCTGGTCGTCACGTATGCAATTAGCCCACCTATGCACTACAATTCAAATGTAGCACACAAGGTCACGGCTAACGAACACACCCTGTGTTCGCTGATTGGATCGGTCGTGCTGGGGCCGACTAAATGACCTTGAAGAGATTCCGGTCCAGACCCTCTGTACAAAATGAAATGAAGTACGAGGGGCCGGTTTACCAGGCTAGGAAATGTGGATCAGAAGAGTAAATAGTTGACTCCTGTGCTATGTAGGAAATGTGGATCGGAAGAGTCAATAGCCAGCACTCTCCTGCAGCCACATCCATGACTGAGGCACCTTTGAGCAAAACATCTAACTCCATATTGCTCCAGGGGGGGCTGTGCCTAATTCACTGTAAGTCACTCTGGATAAAAACATCAGCTAAATGACATGCAGTGTAATGTCTGCTGGCCAGGCTCTGGGCTGGTGGTTTTGTATATTGACCCTGGGTAATGCTGAACTGGTGTTTGCCTGGTTTGTGTACTGATGCTTTGGCTCTGAACTCAGCCTTTGTTCATCACCTCTCTCTGGCTCTGCACGGCGGGATTCACTAACTCCCCTATGTTTTTGTCTAAGCTGAGTTTTGGCATACGACCTTTG
>CM050214.1:7412500-7430000 GCA_027475355.1 Coilia nasus
AACTCTGACAATAAAGCATTTCATTTGGACAGGACAGGCAGAGGCAGCAACACTGATCCATGAAAGACTCCTCCAGCAAAAAAAGTCCACCAGCAAAATAAAAAAGAGGGGCTTTTCCTCACAGGCGGTCTATCTGTCGGTCCCAGACGCGCATGTCCCGTGGCGTAAGATTGTTTCGGAGGGATCGGGCGTGTCCTGTGGCGTAAGATTGTTTCGGGGGGATGGGGCGCATTAGGGAGGCTCACGTCTCAGTGTCTCCTGCCCCCTCGGCTCCCACTGAAACGTCTGACTCTACACGAAGGTCACTGAGCAACTGAAACACTTTTCAAGCACTTTCCCCTGTTTCCTGCGCCTGACCCAGAAATGGTACAGGCAGCAACAAGGATGTCACATGCAATATTTTAGCAAAGTTTAGTTTAGTTTCCGCTTTCTTTTTTAAAGCCGACGCACAACACACACAGACAAATCCATTTATCTGGCATAGACGTGTCTACAAAACTTTGCAAAGTCTGCTAGCAAGTGAGTGTATGAGTATGAGTCAGTGAATGTGACGTGTGTGTGTGTGTGTGTGTGTGTGTGTGTGTGTGTGTGTGTGTGTGTGTGTGTGTGTGAGTCGGGGGGATGGGGGGTGGCTCTGTGTGTTTGTATGTGTGTGTGTGTATGTGTCTGGAGGGATCTGTCTGTGCATATGTGTCTGTGTAGGGATTTGTGTACAAGTGTGTGTGTGCAATCCTTATGCGTATGCCATATAATTGCAGGGGGAAATAACACATGTTGCTCTGTGTCCTTTGGAGATTCCAGGATACATGTGGTTACTCAGTAGTGGGTCATTATAGAGGAAGCATTACAGAGAGTCTACAGCACACACATTATAGAGGAAGGCATTAGCATTACAGATGCCTCTACAGCACACAAAATTGCATAAGCTTTCACAATACCCCCCCATCACCACAGAACACAAGCATGACAGCTTCTTGCCTGGATAGAAAGAGAGAGACAGATAGAGAGACAGACAGACAGACAGAGAGAGAGCAAAATAAGGGGAGACAAGAATGTTGGAAAGTTGACAGACCTTGCTTTTTTATGTACATTTTGTATGTATTTGCCTTTTGGTATTAATATTTTAGTGTCTCTGATCTTTTTGTTAGTTTGAACTTACATAAACCAGCTCAGAAAGCCATTAGAAGACAACAAAGAGATTACAGACGTCTATTTGAATTTAAATAGCAGTATTATGTTGAAAGAAAAACCCATCAATGTGGAATATGAAGCTAGGACACATTAATATTTATGCTTACCCACCATCATTACCTTTATTAACCTCTTTACGACAGCTCAGCTGAATGTTAATGGCTTTGAGGTGGATTTTAATCTAATTATCTCTGGCACGGAGTTCATAACCTCAGACTACTTCATGGGCTGTGTCCTCTCTTGCTGATGGCTGTGTACTTTAGAGTAATGACCATGGGTCCCTTTGGGTCATATGCAGCCCATCTTGCATGGAGGGAGGGATCATTCCTTTTAAAGTCTTAGAATTAAAAATAGAAATGGGCACTGAAATACAAGGGTCATATGCAGCCCATCTTGCATGGAGGGAGGGATCATTCCTTTTAAAGTCTTAGAATTAAAAATAGAAATGGGCACTGAAATACAAGGGTCATATGCAGCCCATCTTGCATGGAGGGAGGGATCATTCCTTTTAAAGTCTTAGAATTAAAAATAGAAATGGGCACTGAAATACAAGGGTCATATGCAGCCCATCTTGCATGGAGGGAGGGATCATTCCTTTTAAAGTCTTAGAATTAAAAATAGAAATGGGCACTGAAATACAGGGATCCCCCACTGCATTGTGGTTCACCTTTTGCAGTCCTTCTGCATCGCAGATTATTTTTCATTAATATGTGCATGATATATCACTATGCAATGTAAAGAAAGGTTCATAAGAACAATATTGTAATTTGTGATAACTATGCTGTAACTGTAAATATTGATTAAAATGCAGTAATAATTCAATAACCGCATGTGGGAGGGATATTTTAAGGTGTAAATTATAAAATAAAAGGACGTGACAGGTGATCACTGTAATAAAAAAGTATGTGTTGTTGTCACTTTGGTATCCTGCCTGCCTATTTCTCAATGTCAGGTGTCTACCCAGGGCTTTCATGGCCTCTGGATTACAGGAGACCTGTTTTCATGCGAAACTCTCGTGCTGAGCTAAGCCATCCTGGACTAGAGGGGACCTGTTTTCATGCACAATACTTGTGCTGAGCTAAGCCATAGCTGACAGCTCCCCCATTATCCTTGCATGTCTCCCATAATTCACAAGGCCCAGGCTACTTTTGTTAATTATCAAGTCAATATGTTTTGACCACCACCACTGAAATCTTACAGATTTGGTTGCTCAAATGAGTTATGAGTTAAGTAGAGTAATCCTCATTCATCAAGTGTAAGTGCTCTACAGTCGTAAATAGCCCCCCGCTGTTGGTCAAACGCAAGCAAAACATCCCATCAAGATGACTGCTTTGACGCTTTCTTTACGTGCTCGTCCATTCACTTTTACAGCTTAATTACACTGATTACATACATGCTAATTAGTTGTAAATGAGTTTTGGCACCCTTCGGGAGGTGCACCCATGCGCTTCACACACTCAGGGGGTGTTCTGGGGGTCCTCCCCCAGAAAATTTTGGATTTCTTAGATGAAATTTCCTGCATTCTAGTCCATTTTAGAGGGATCTGTTAGACATGTCAAATCCTAAATCCCTTCTAATTCATAGCCTATATTCTCAGTTGCATGGCCTGCACAAGACAATATGGAAAGAAACAATAACCACTTAATTACTGACTTCTAGAGATTCTTATGTAAACAATAGCAAAATTGAGACTCATGTTATACTAACTTTTGGTAGATTCAAACTGGGACTGCAGAGATGGACTACTTGTTTGCTTTTTTTGTATGTTAGAAGTGGTATAAATAGACTGACAGACACAATTTCACTGCATTTTCTACACTCTGTCACTATAGACCTATGCATGTGACATTAAAATATCCTCACTGTGCTTAGTGAACAATAGGCCCATGATTTTGTAGCTAAGTAGCCTATGTTGTTGCATATACTTTCCACTAGATGGCAATCAAAGCTCAGGAATGGAGAAAATTACTAGTTAATGTATCATAACACCTTTAAAGTTATTCTTCACGTCCCAATTTCATTAACTCGTTAACTTTTTCCTCGTACTTCATTTCAGAATTCTGTACAAAATAAAAAGAAGTACGAGGGGCTGGTTCACCAGGCTAGAATTATTATAGCAGCCTAACCTAGCTAGCCAATGAAAACAGCCAAACTGTGGCTAGTAGCCTACCAAACGTCAAGACTGCCGTGCTAACCCAAAATAACGTTTTTATCACTGACCTGAAACGTGTGACAACTTACTGGCTGCTGCTGATGACAAGGTACCAGTAGTTTTTTTTTTTTTTTAAGAAATTTCTTATGTTCATGGTTGAAGGAAGACAGACGAGTTCTGACAGACGAGCGTAGACTGTACAAAGGAGACGTTAATGTTTAGAATTAGAACACATGCACGCCCTTGTTTTAGTGGGATTCTATTTTTCTAGTTCGGTCATGTTAGAATAACAGCATTTTAAGAATGAGGGAAATGTGGGTTTTGTTGTAGGCTATTTTCCCATTAATCAGTTTTAATGTAATTTACAGGGAGCATATTCTCAGGGTTGTCATGATTTTTTAAAGCAAAGATTCGGGGCTTTTGACGTGCGATTCGGGGCTTCAGCCCCAAAAGCCACCCCCTAGCTCCGCCCCTGCTCCTGATTATAGGTTAAAATATGAAAACAGGGAAGGGAAGTGTTTAGTCAGAGAGTGAGTGCGAACACTTTTGCAACTTCATGCTCAACACTCACCAAAAACAATCAAATACAAAAAACAAAAACAAAACCTTTGCATGTCCTAGTGGGACTGATGTAATTCACTGTGGATGCTGTCCTCTTCAAGGTCACCAAAGCTGCTGATCTGGACTAGTGCGCACCCTGTCCACAGCTCCGTGCTCATTGCGGTCCTTGGTGCTGCAGCCTTCCAGAACATGTAAGGCCACCCCCAAGGAGTCAGTGCTTTTTGCACTTGTCCTGCCAAGGCTTTTATTGAAGTTATTTCATGTTTACTGTTATGAAGCTTCTTTTTCATTTATCTTTACTGCCCAGTCACTTGGTTATGGTACTTTAGGCTTTGATGATTTTTTACTTTTTTATTTTTTTTGTATATATTACTTTGTTTGGTACCCTGAAATTAAGGTTTTATTGTCTTAAAGTAAAGTAATTTCCCTGAACAGCCCTTTCCACTATCATGACAACACAGGAGAGAGAAGCCTACTCAGTCCTGTAGACTCAGCTCACTGGCCAGTGCTCTCTCCAGAACAGAAGTGACAGCTTGAGAGAGCAAACTAACAGGCACATCTCAGTGGTCTAGCTAACGCTAACAACATCCATCACTGAGCGACAGCCTTGAACTTTAATTCCCTGACACTGCTGTTGGGCAAATGGGGGGGGGGTTGCTTGGATCAACCAAAGCAGCTTACACACTGCACACACACACATTATAATGGTGTCCTTTCATGTTAGGTCTTTGTGAATATTAAAAACGAAAGAATAAAACATCACTCGAAAACTGACTTTTCTAATTGTGAGATGGGTGCTTTGAGTCAGGGGCCCTTTCTTCCTCATGAGCAGGGGCGCCGCCAGGCGGGAAGGGCCTAGCACTGACAGGGGGCCCTTTGAGGGCTATTAATATTGCTTGAATTTGGTTTGTGGGAGGGAGCTAAATCTGTAATCTTTTAATGGGCCCAAGATTTCTGGCGCCGCCCGTGCCCATGTGCAATGGTGATTCTATGTGAATCAAAGCCATGGCCACAGTGTTAGTAGCACCTCTGTCTGACCGAGCAGGTGAGTCACAAAAACATGACTTCAGTGCACATCCCCCCTGTAGTGCGATCGAGCACCGTGGGAGGAAAGAGTCTACAAAATGAATAAATCAGAATAAAAATGGAAGACAATTCAGCATTTTCCATTTCTTTCTGCAGTTTCTGCGTCTGTGTTGTTGCCATTGTGTTGTAGCACAGAATGTTGCCATGCTTGAGCACTCTCCACATTCTGCGTGTGTGTGTGTGTGTGTGTGTGTGTGTGTGTGTGCGTGTGTGTGTGTGTGTGTATGTTTGTGTGTGTGATGCAGGCAGACTTTACAAAGGATATTTTCTGCAAGCTGAGCTTTTGGACATTGTGTAGCTTTCAGTAATACTGGCCTTGTAACGCTACTTTGATGTCTGTTGCGGCGCTGGATACGAGGGACTGTTTGAAGCTGACACAGGGCACAGTGTGCACTGTTCCTTAAAAGAGGCACTCAGTAAGAGAGAACAGCAGTAAACAGCCATGCACGGTGTGGAGCCTCAGAAGGACAAGGAGCAAGTAGCTTCTATAGAGGTTTACTCAGAACAGTAAGCATTACAACAACGCATGCCTAACATGGTCCTTCTTCTTCTTCCTAGTGTCCGTATGGTAAAACAGTACTGCAGAAAACAACACACTGGGGCATAGCTGTAGCACTGGCACAGCTCAGGGAAGAATACCAAAGTAGGACAGTCCAGGTGTAGTCTCTCAACATGCAGCTGTCCCCATCCTTAATGTCCTTCAGGATAAATAAACTACGTCTACTACATCCACACTAACAGCACTTAATCACGATAAAAAGCTCACACCGTCATGACACTTCACCCTTGTGCTGTGCACTTAACCCCATGGCTAAGGGTGCTTTCACACTGACAGCATTTGGTGCGCACCAAACGTCCCATTCGAACCAAAAGTTCTTAGTACGGTTCGTTTTCGTTGGTGTGAATGCAATCTCTGTACTTTGGTGCGCACCAAATCAACCGGTCCAAGACCGATAAAAAGGGGTGGTCTCGGACCGCTTTATCTGCCCTACTTTGGTACGGTTCCTCTGGTGTGAAAGCAACCAAACCAAATTGGACGGAACAGTAGAGTTTAATGCATTATTATTATCGAAAATGGCGCGTTTAGTCCAGTTGCGGTGGCGATGATCTTCGTGGTCTATTTTGGTTAGTTTAGAACTATGCATATGTGAAAGCAAACCGTACCCACGTCTGTTTGCTACATTGTAACATTTTTCTGACTATAAGTCTGAAAGTGCCCTAACTGTGCATCTGTGGGTCAACAGCAGGATTGCTCTGAGGGCCAGAGGCAAACAAACGTGATCCTCTCTCCCTACCCAATCATTTTCTGCTCACATACGCCCAAAGTCCAGCTGGGAAGCAGGATGGGCCGTGAAGCCAAAAGGCAATTCAATTCAGCTAGAATTCCCAACAGGCCGCTTTCATAAAGCCCAGACCTTGGAGTCACGCTAGCTGAACACACACTGCTCAATCATGCACGAAGCTACCTGTGCCACTGGTCCCTAATGGCCACACCTGTGTGTGTGTGTGTGTCCCTAACGACACACCTGTGTGTGTGTGTGTGCATCTGTGTGTTTGTGTGTGTGTCCCTGATGGCACACCTGTGTGTGTGTGTGTGTGTGTGTGTGTGGTGTGTGTGTGTGTGTGTGTGTGTCTGACAGCACATGTGTGTGTGTGAGTGTGTGTGTGTGTCCTGTAGGGCCCTTCATTATAGAGAGGAGTGTGTGCAGAATGGCGAACGGGATGTCCAACAGTGACTTCAATGAGCACGACAGTCTGCTGAGATCACTCCACACTGGTGCAGGCACTTGGACAGAAAAGCAACCCGCAGAGGAAAGTCTCCATGTAGAGGAGATGAGAGGGAGTTTTTAAAGATGCCGTGTATGTTCCACTCCATCTCAGCCCCTGTTTTCAGGTTCACGTCACGTCAAGCCCCCTATTGAAGGTCAAAGCACATGTCACACATTGTCACCCATTCTGCCATTATGAGCCAGTACACTGCAAGTAATCATTTTGTGATATAAGCCAAATGCACTTTGAAACAATTTTGTTTTGTTTTAGGTCGCATAATGTTAACAGCTCATGAAGAATCAAATAGTGAGGTCTAATGGCCAGGTCTTGGAAAGTTACAGACATTAGCATTTAGTGGGGTGGGAAGGAGTGTAAACTATGCATATCGTTAGCATTAGCCATTCTAAATGGATGAGTAAATGCTGCCGTGCTAAAGGTGCATAAACAGCATTTAGCTTTCACCTTTCACCTTTCACTGTTCACTGCTCTCAAGACATGGAGATGAAGAACTTGCAGTAGTTGAAATGGCTGTATCTTAACTGGATATTGTGTTATCTTATCATAAGTAATCCAGTTTTGAAATTTAAGTCACTGTTGAAAGGTCAAATGTGTGTAAGAAATGTTATGCATTGCGAAAGTTAATGCATTAAGGCAAGCAAATGGCTAAATTGGTAAATCCAATACAGACAAACATATTATTAAAAACATATTATTAAAAACAAAGTGGCTATTGGTACGGTAGCTTCCATGCCCCTAGAACTGATATTATTGGTACGGAATTAGGGTTAGGGTTAGGGTCGCGGTTAGGGTAACGTTAGGGTTAGGGTTAGTAGGGAATTTTTATCTGATAAATCTGTGGGAACCCTGCCTGAATATGGTATGGATTTCAAGTTCCGGACCTATAACTGCATGTATTGGTCCAGAAGAATATAGATTATAGGTTCCGGACCAATATCCATACATCTACTGGTACGGAATTCCAGGCCTATAGCCACTGCCTATTATAACTGAATTTTTTTCCACTCTCCGTATCATGTCAACAAAGGTGGGACAGAGGTGTGTAGCCTTAAAGTTTAAGGCTTAAACTAATTGCTGCACATTACCTGAGGTCTGTCACCTGGCATAGATGCACCACATGGTAACACTGTCCATACCAGTACACACACACATGCACACACACTCATAGAAAAGAGAGAGAGAGAGAGAAACAGAAACAGTGACAGAGAGAAAGAGAGAGCACGTTGTGGTGTGATATGGTTGGATTGTTTTTTAGGAGCTCAGGAGGCCAGCTGTGAGGTCTTGGTTGGCAGGAGCCATACAGTACATGCAAAGCGGCTTATAATTGCTCTTTTTAAGAATGCTGAGTCAGGGCTGAAATAGATGCACTAAGTGACAAAACCAGTCTCTGAGACTCTCACGGGCTTAGTTACCTCAAAGTTTTTGAGAAGTTCTAGAGGCCTTATGTCAAAAGAAGATTTAGAAAAACATGTACATGCCTTTATTTCCAGTAGGGTCGATTACGGCAAAGGCCTTTTTACAGGCCTTCCTAAAAAGAAACAGTTTCAACTGATCCAAAATGCAGAGGCAAGGGTTCTCACAGGAACAGAATGAACTGACCACATTACATCTTTTATTTACCTTATAGTTATTTTATCCAGCATATATCTTATAGCTATTTTATTCAGCATTTACACTTATTTATCTTTTATGCACCGTGTGTGTGTGTGTGTGTGTGTGCGTGTGTGTGTGTGTGTGTGTTTGTATACTGTATGTGTCCACTTGTATGAGTGTGTGTTTATAATTGCGCATGTGTGTGTGCGCATGTGTGTGTGTGTGTGTGTGTGTGTTTGTACATATGTGTGTGTACTTGTGCATATGTATACTTGTGCGAGCCTGCATGTGTCTGTTTGAGCATCCGCAGGGCACTCTGGCACAACTAGTGCAGTCAGCAGATATACAAAGAGCTTTTTTCTCTCTTTGTGTCTTTCTGTCTCTCTGTGTGCCTCGGCACCCCCTGCGTCTCCTCGTATTGATCCTGAAAGGGAATGGAGGGGCGGCAAACGCTGAGATTTGATCCTGAAGGGGAATGGACGAGCGGCAAACGCTGAGATTTGGCCACTCATGGCTGGGCCGGGAGGAGGCACGCTGCTCTGAGATGAGTCTATCGATCTGAGGGGGGCTCTATGTAGATTGCTTTATCTGCGCTCATGCGCCATGCTGAGATGTGCTGTGCTGTGCTGTGCTGCACTGCAGAGGAGCTCAACAGGGCAGAAAGACCATCATTCACACACACACAAACAAACACACCCACCAAAATGCCTGAGTGCACACACACACACATACACATACACACACACACATACACACACACAGAAGAATGCACATATGCATGTACAAACACACACACACACAAACACGTTCATACACAAATACACATACACTTAGACTCATAGACATATGCATATATTGAAATAAACTGACCTAAAAAATGTCTTATAATTCCTTGCACCTCTATAACTGTCAGAGTCAGTCTAGTATGATCATTGACAAAAGGGGGTAGGGCTGGTGCCACTGGGATTCTGACTCTGCAATGGACTGACTGTGGCCTCCAGATAAGCCATTATTACTGTACACACATACATAATTAATACACACACACACACACACACACACACACAGAGGAGAGCAGGGATGATGTAGACACACACACACACACACACACACACACACACACACACACAGGGTAGCAGGGATGATGTAGACACACACACACACACACAGCGGAGAGGAGGGATGATGTAGACACACACACACACACACACACACACACACACACACACACACACACATACATTAATACACATATTCAATATTCGCACAAATTTACACACAAATACTCACACTTTACTCTAAGTAAGATCTACTTAGGTTTGTGATGCACAACAGGCATCTCATGCAATGTGTCCCAAGGGGCCTGCCAGTATTCTTCTGCCCTCTTTATCAGCTTGCTGCAGTTGCAATGTTGGCTCCATGTTGTTTTGGAGTAAATGTTCAGTAACATTCCTCCATATTGTTGAGATGCAGTGGCTTAATTACATTTTTAAATGCAGTGACAGAGTGTGTGTGTGAGAAGAGAGAGAGATAGAGAGAGAGAGAGAGAGGGAGAGAGAGAGAGAGAGAAATAGAGCTGCTGTGGTTTGGGTTAGTGAGGAGGACCCACAGAGGCCCTGAAGGCTCTCTAGCAGCAGGACTGCACCTCTGCCTCTTCGTGTGTGGATCAAGCAGAGGAAGGGGGGGTGAGGAGAGGCGACAGGGTGAGGAAAGGCAAGGGGGGCAAGGAGGGGGGTGAAGGGCTGTGAGGAGGGGTGAGGAGGAGTGGGGGGGTGAGGGGAGGCAAGGGGAGTGAATGGGGGCGATGGTAGGCAAGCGTGGGGGCGAAGGGGTGGCGAGGGGAGTGTGACTCTTCACACTGACCCTGGTGGCAGGGGAGCCTGCACAGTGGCTGTGGGACTTGTCTTTTGGGCGTGAGGGAGGCGGGGGGTGAGGGGCAGTGAGGGGGTTGAGGGGGTGTGGCTCTGGGACTTGCCTTCTGGTGCCATGGGGCTCAAAGTGTGTCAGAGTCGTTGAGTGTTTTTTAAAGATGCATCCAGCTCGAGTGTGAGCATGTGTTTCGCCCGCAGGCCCGTGTGTGTGTGTGTGTGTGTGTGAGTGTGCTCCAGTGAAACGTAAATGCATAGACACGGAACAGCTTACATGGCTCACTGATGCTTTCCTCGAAAAAAGGGACATTGTTTTGTTTAGTGTGGCAGTGGCAGAGGTGACAGTGGCGGCAGCCAAGAGGGAGATGCCACTTTTACAAGTTAGTTACTAAAGTTAATGGTTTGTCCATCCGACAACCAGTCGTGGGCTTAAAAATGGGCAAAAAAGCACTTTCAAACCCAAACTTCATTTTTATGTAGGTGTTTTAAACGTTAAGTGGTTTTAAAATTGTCAGGTATTGTCAGTTGTCATTTAACGTGCAGGAGGTTAGAGGCTAATTTTCCCTGGCCTTGCTGCGAGAGCCCTCCTGCCCGTGGGCTAAGCTTTGTTACCTGGTCCCTGGAGGGATTCACCAGGTACTGCAATGACCCTGCTCGTCTGTGTGTCTGTCTGTCTGTGTGTGTGTGTGTCTGTCTGCCCATATGGGGGGCCAGGTTGCCATCTCTGATTGCATTTTGTTCTTTATAGTGGGGCATGTCTGAACCTTTTGATGCTCATATAAAAGGTTATGAAGACTTTTAGATGTTTTGAGCAGGCCAAGGCACCTATGAAAGGCTGTGTAGATCTGTAGATGTTTGAAGTAGGCCAAGGCACCTATGAAAGGCTATGTAGACCTGTAGATGGTAGATTGGAGCAGGTTGGCCTATGCTGCCTCAGGACCTCCAGGCATCTTTCAGTCGTCTTGCTTCGGTTAGTAAATCTGGAAAACACAGGTCTGCTGTGTACTACACACAGTGTGTTGTACACAAGACATAGCAAATGTATCTCTGTCTTTCTGGCTCCTTTTACTCTCTCTATCTTCCTCTTTGGGTCTCAATCTGTCTCACTTTTTTTTCTTTCTCTCTCAATCAATATCTCTCTTTTTTCTGTCATCTTTCCTCAATCTATCTCAGTCTCCTCTCTTTCTTGATCTTTCAAAGCTGGTCCGCCCTGTGTTAGTCTTCACAATAATGTGTTTTTTTTTTCTTTGTCTTTCATACTTCAGTCATTCAGGCTTTCATAAGTCATGCATTTATTCAGTAGCCAGAGGACTCATCCTTATGCCCCTATATTGCTCATGTATAATGTGTAGCACGTCTCCATGTAGATCGTGTGTGTGTGTGTGTGTGTGTGTGTGTGTGGATGAGCCAAACCCCCTCCACTGCTCCCCTCCTCTTCCTCTCTGTCAGACTCCCACACGCCTGTCATTGAAATATAATATGGGGGTGGGAATGGATATCAAATCTTTCCCTTTCTCCCTCTCTCTTTCTCTCTCTTACTCTCGTTCTCACTTTCTATCGCACGCTCGCTCACTCTTTCTCCTTCTCTGCGTCTGATATGAAATATAAATATGAAAAAAAAACAAAAAGTATGAGGCTGAGGCCTTATCACGCTGGCATTTATAAAAGAAACTCAAGTCAGACTCGGCAAAGGTATGAGAACATATTCCCTATAATAGTCCACTTTCAAACAAAGGCAAATACACACCTACACCCACACACACAGACACACACATACACACCTCCCCCTTCGCCTCCTCTCTCCTCATCCCCTCATCTCTCCTCCTCTCCCCTCTTCTCCTCTCCACTCCTCTCTCCTCTTCTTTCCTCTCCTCTCCTCTCTCCTCATCTCTTCTCCTCTTACCTGTTCTCCTCCTCCTTTCCCTCCTCTCTTCTCCTCTCCTCTCCTTCCCTCTCCTCTCCCCTCATCTCTCCTCCTCTCCCCTCATCTCTCCTCCTATCCCCTCCTCTCCTCTTCTCTCCCCTACTCTCTCCTCCTCTCTGTCTGGGAGATGAGCCCCTGGATCCTATTAGCAGTGATGGGGAAACATCGGGACATTTGCAAAGCTAATGAGAGGTAACACTGACAGACAGCCGCTGCAAGCTCACCAATGACACAGCGTTTAGCCCCGGCCCCCCTTAAACAACCTGGCCACCTCTTTACCATGATTACATCTCTTACTGTAGACACAGACACACCCTAGCAGCCTGCCCTGTCACGTAAGAGAAAGAGAGACACACACACAGAATGAGAGAGAGAGAGAGAGAACAAGAGAGAGAGAGGGAGAGAGAGTAAGAGAGAGAGAATAAGAGATAGAGAGAGAGAGAGAGAGACAAGGACAGAGAATGATCCCATCTCTTTTTATAGACACAGACGCACCTTGGCAACCTACCCTGCCACATAAGAAAGAGAGAGGCCGAAAGACAGAGAGAGAGACAGAGACAGAGAAAGACAGAGAGAGAATGATCACATCTCATATTATAGACACTCTGGCAACCTGCCCTGCCGCGTAGGAGAGAGAGACACAGAGAAGGAGAGAATGAGAGATATGTAGATAGAGGGAAAGAAAGAAAGAGAGAGAAACATGTTTTTTGAGAAAAGTGGTATGTTACTCCATTCCGGTTCTTTATATTTCAGGCAGACTTTAAAGCAGCTAGAAAGAAAGAATTTAAATAATGGGCCAGTTTGTGTGAAATGGAGGACCTTCCTTACATCCCAAATCAGGCTAGGAACGGAGAACAGGGGGCACTATAATAGGGGTGTGATGAAGGCACCTTTCTAATGTACAAACTAGCATTGCTACAGCCTGGTAAACCAGCCCCTCGTACTTCATTTCATTTTTTACAGAGGGTCTGGCAGGGCTGTATTTATAAACGATTTCTTCCTGGAGGTGTGGACTAAAGGCTGCGTTTCAAACAAGGCAGCTTTTTTAAGTAAATGGGTCCAAGTCAATTATTAGACATGCATGCATGTCAGGAATGAAATGTTCTGTGTGCTGTGTTGGCCGTGTCAAAAGTAAAAGATGGTCCCTAAAGGACAGCCTTCTGAGCTGCTGTGTATGTGTGCGCAGCACATCAGCAATTACCTGCTGACGTCACGCTCTCTAGCATACTGACAGAGATATTAGTGAGAGACAAGGAGAGGACGAGCAGAAGGCTTACTGTCTCTCAGAAGGCATACTGCTCCCCCCCTCTCTTTCTCTCTCTCTCACTTACTCACTCACTTACTCACTCAGTTTCTCTCCATTTTGTCTCTCTCTCTCTCTCTCTCTCTCTCTGTCTCTCTCCCGTCAGACTACAAAGAAAAATAGCGTTTAGACATGCAAAAATATAATTTCCCTGTCTCTATCTTTCCACCCCACCCACCTGGTCTAGTACAGTACATATACTGGCCTTATCACACTGGCATTTGTGAATGAAGTTCAAAATCATCTGCACCTGAGTGTGGAGGTCTGATCTCACTCACTGTGAGGTGTTTAAGTGGGGCACACACACACACACACAGACACACACACACACACACACAACACACACACACACACACACACACACACGGACCCAGGTGCACACAATTCTTCAGCCAAAAAAAGGCTCACCTGAACAGGGGCCGTGGAGACCAGGCACAGGTAACTTCACCCAGTTGAACTTCACCCAGCTCCTCACTCTGTCTGGTGTGTAGTGTCTGCCACATCTGCTGAAGTGGCCAACATGCTGCATCCCATCAGGGACATGGGCTACCAGGCTGCAGCTGGCCATTTTGATCTGTTTCGGCACCTTACAGGTGCTTCATTGAAGCCAGGCCAACTCCATTGCTGTGGAAAGCTCTTGAAAATAACTAGCTGACTGAAAATGTCTGGCATGGATCATTTCCAGACTCAGAACAGCAGCCTAGCCCCATGTCTGTTTACTGAGTTCTAGTACAAGAAGAAGCAGAGTCAACTTTGTTTCTTTGGCAAGCATGCAGTTTATTGGCACCCATAGACAAGTGACACAGAAGGGTTCGAAGTAATCTCGCATGCAGACATGACACACAGGGCAATTGAAGACAAAGACATTTATGTTTATGTACTCGGCAGACGCTTTGAGTGAAAGCAACATACAAAAACAATACAAATCAATACAACACAAAGTTACCTCATTAACAAAATCACTTTCCTAAAACTTTACTAGAACTGTGTTGTATTGGCAGATGCCACTGAGTGTGAAGTTATGTTCTGTTCTGTTCTGTTATGTTACAGTATGTTATGTTATGTTGTGTTGTGTTATGTTATGTTATGTACACAAACTATGCTAATATACAGTGAGAAATGCATCAGGGCACTGCAGCAACATTTTGATATTAACACCTGAAGGAAACACTGATCACCCCCTACATCCAAACATTACAGGTGCTCTCTGCGACGCTGGCGGATATTGTGTTCGTTTATGTTTGTATTTATGCTCACATTTCTTGGTAGATGCTTTTGTTCAGCACAACTAGTTTTATACACGAACCAAGGACTGGATAAAACATGGCTGCCCTCACGATATTTGTTTCTGCTTCATAGTCTTTGGGTTTCATGCTGTAAGAAGACTGGGGTTTTTATCACATACTAAGGGGATGAAGAGATCAAGTATTACCTAAATGTTATAAAAGGTGTTTTGTGTGTACAAAACATAACATTTCTGAAAGAGCAATAAATCCTTTAAGGTGTCATGGCAAGGAAAACTGTCTTCAAACTACACCCTCACCACAGGTGTTCCCCAAGGATCAGTGCTGGGGCCTCTTCTGTTCGCAGTGTACACCACCTCCCTGGGACATGTCGTTCGAACACATGGGCTCTCCTATCACTGCTATGCCGATGATACCCAGATGTACCTGTCATTCCAGCCAGATGATTCCACGGTTTCGGCGCGCATCTCAGCCTGCCTCGCTGACCTATCAACGTGGATGAAGGATCACCACCTACAGTTGAACCTGTCCAAGACTGAACTCCTAGTCATCCCAGCTAAAGAGTCAATTTGTCACATCAACCTCAAGATGGACTCTGCCACTTTGGCCCCAAACAAAGTCGCCAAAAAACTTGCCGTAACGATGACCATCTGTCATTCTCCAACCATATTGCATCAGTCGCCCGGTCTTGCCGATTCATGCTCTACAACATACAGAAAATCAGACCCTACCTAACCCAACATGGTTCACGCCATGGTTATCTCCCGCCTGGATTACTGCAACGCCCCTCCTTGCTGGTCTACCTGCTTGTGCAATAAAACCACTGCAGATGGTGCAGAATGCAGCAGCACGTTTGGTATTCACTCAACCCAAAAGGACCTATGTTACTCGTCTATTTATCCAATTGCACTGGCTACCTGTGGCTGCCCGGATCAAGCACAAGGCCCTGACCCTTGCATACAAAACCATCTCAGGATCAGCCCCAGCTTATCTGAAGGAAATACTAAGGCCATATGTTCCTGGCAGAGAGCTGCGCTCCTTCAACACAAACCGGCTAGCCGTGCCCCCTGCTCGCTCTAAGCGTCACCAGGCAAAACTGTTTTCTGTAATTGTCCCTCAGTGGTGGAACAAACTTCCAGAAGCTACAAGACTAGCATCATCTCTCTCAACCTTCAAGAAGCATGTAAAGACTCTCCTCTTCCACGACTACTTACTGCACTAATGCCTGAGCTGGCTCAGACCCGGGATTGACTCTAAGGCATGTTGTGTGTTGTGTGTGTGCTTGAACCTTTACTAATGCACTTAAAACTTAAAAAAAAAAAAAAAAAAAACTAACCCCAGTTGGCATTTGCACTTATTGCTCTGTATATCTCCTGTGCACTTTGTATCTTCAAGTGTTGTACGCTGTGATTATGTCCTCTATTGTAAGTCGCTTTGGATAAAAGCGTCTGCCAAGTGTAATGTAATGTAATGTAATAATCAAATTACATGTAACATTGGAGGAAACAGCCATACATTTATCAGCTCCTGAAATACCCAGGCCATGTGTTTTATATAATGTGTCATCAGTAACCACTTTGAAAGTGCCATTTTGGACCTGTCACCAATTTCAAGTGTCATATCTCTCCAGCAATAGCCACAAGCCAAAATGAAATAGCAAGGGAGGCATTTTCATTTTTACTACACCTTTCACTGATTAAAGGACATTGCTGTAAAAATGATGCACCAGTAGCACTTTTTATGTGTGCTGATCCCACACACCAATACAACTACTTCACAGGACAGTGTTTACAGGACAGTGTTTACAGGGCAGTGTTTTTAGCATAAAAATATAAACGGAGTTGGGAGTTTTGCTTACCGAATGGCAGAAACTGCTGTGATTGGTGCAGTGAAACAACCAATCAATGAGAAGAGGCTGGAGGTGGGAGAATTAAGCGTCAAGCGGCTCGTCATTGTGGACTGAAGGAACACCTCATCTCTGGCGGAGTTTGGCTCCAGATAGCTAGTCAGGTACTCTCAACTCCTGGGTTACAGTATTTACCATTTACAGTATTTACCATGTCTCATGCCATTTCATCTCCTGTGTTTTCCACCCTCTCAAAGCCCAAACCCCACTACCTTCTCAGTGTTGTAGATCAGAAATGTTCTTTTTATAGGTACATATTTTTCTGTGCATTACATATTTGGCCATGTGTGGATGTCAGTAGTTGATGTTGTAAAATTACAGTCGTGGTTAACGAGTAGTTTTTGAGTCTCTTTAAGGATAAAATGTGTTTCCTCCTCATCTTGTCCTAGGTCATGTTCCACTGTTGTTGTTCTTTACACCCCCCTCTGCCAAGCACCTGTTCCAACAACCTTTAAAAAACACATTTAAAATTGCAACATTTGTTCAGGTGTAAGGGTATACCTGCTGGTTCACAAGTTTTCCTGTCAGCAGATGTTTCCGCAGCTCCTACAATAGCGTGCTCATCCATATTCATGTAATTTTGGGGCTGTGCGCTCACACCCCTTCTTCTGATTAGGCCCCTTAACCTTAGACTGCCTCGTTGTCTAATTAGAGAAGCACTGACAAGCACAAAATAACATTAGTAATGTATCACATTTCCAGGTACGGTACATAGCCAAGAACAGGGTACCCAAGGACACCTGACACACACTGTACTGTGTAAGCCAGAGCCTTCCTCTGGGCCCAGCTGCGTCCCTGTTTTCAAGTCTCAAGTTTATCCACAGTTGGCTAATGACTGTATGGTCCTGGGCTGGTGTGTGCCAAGCCTGCTGCTAGTTCAACCG
>CM050214.1:7435000-7477500 GCA_027475355.1 Coilia nasus
GGAGACTTTAGAGAGAGGTTGTTACACTGATACGTGTATTTCACATCTGCGAGGAGGTGAGTGGGAATGCAGAATGGGAAATGTAGTGTGTTGCACTTGCTGTTAAACCAGTTCGTAGTACTTCATACTGTAATAATTTATAGTACTATAATTCACCACTTTGTTAACCATCATTCCTAAATGGCTTGTCATCAATCAGTTTAAAAACATATTTGCACCCATGTGTCTGTTTGCCTGCTGGGTATGTGTATGTATGCCTAGGGGGTGGTGGGGGGTGGGGGGGGGGGGGTTGGTCAGAGAGCTTTCTGTCAAAATCACAGATGGAGCAAAGATAGGGCACTTTGGTGAGGTAACTATAGGCTACATCTTGGACCCAGTGTTTGAAGTGATTACTGGCTGTCAGAGCTGAGGGTAAGTGTTTTTCTGATTACACAAGATGATTTCATTGTCTGGAGCAGAAGGAAAGACACCTTAAGATTCGTTCAGACGTTATCAGAGCCGCTTCTGACAGAGAGAAGGCGGTTTCGGGGTATTCTCTTGATGGTGTGCCTGAATGAACACACAGGCGGACTCACCTGTCTTGACATGTGGATGTCACCTATAGGCACAGTAGGATGTAAGTGCTGCTGCCTTCTTAGACATTGAGTCATAACTAATTGTTTACGGCCTGGAGTGTGTTTACGTAATTACCACAGCAGTAGGTGTGGGTGGGCCATTACCTAAGATCCTTATGCAAGTAGGTGTGTGTGTGTGTTTGCGTTTGTGTGTGTGCGCGCGTGTGTGTGTTAAATGTGCGATAAAAAAGAAATAGAAAACATTATAAAATTTTTGAATGCCTCCTATATGAAATGTGCATACATGATGGTCACTTTCATATGTTGGCTTTACAACAGAAGTATAAAATGTATATGTTTCATAAAAGTTGTATAAATGATAGAAGTTACAGTCTAATGTTTTTTAAATGCAATGGCCATGTACTGTTTCAGATAAAATGCATTAACATTTGGTACAGTTCATTGATGTTTTTCATATAAAATTTAAGTGGGTTTTTCACTCAACCTACACTTGTGTCTTTGGATATCTCTCTCTCTATCTCAGCTCATCAGCAAGACCCTATGTGTAGACACCACACTGTGCAATGGGGAAGTGCAGCAGTGAAACATAAAGTAATAAGCCTTTGATCATTTTTTCAAAAAGCGCTTGCTCCTTAGCTCAAAAAAGGTATGTTAAACTGAAATGAATCAAAAGGATGAAAAATGAAAAACACCACCCCTGCTAGTGTGTATAAGTATTACATCATGGTCTCAAACATTTAAAGTGACTGCTTTGAGAGTGACTGAGGTGTGACCCTTGGCATGCTAGGCCATTCAAAAGGCATAAACTGCCACTTTATTACGTGAATGAACTAATAATATCCTGCAGTGCCATCACATTCAGGTGCACACAAACACACACACGCCCGCACCCACACACACACACGCACGCATGCATGCACGCACGCACGCACACACACACCCACTTCTCCTCTCTTTCAGTCACACACACACACACACACACACACACACACACACACACACACACACACACACACACACACACACACACAGACACACACACACACAGACAGACAGACACACACACACACACACACACACATACGCACACACACACACACACACAAAATAAGGAAAAAGAGGGCTTTAGTCCAGCGGTCACTAGGCTATTTTAAGAGATGGCATATCCTGTGGATGCCTTCATGGTAAACATTCACCCCAAACAGTGGGCAGGCTTTGGCAGCCTCAGACACACATCAGTCTGGTTGATTGTGTACAGCAGAGAAGCCTAGAGGAACCCTCAAGATGTCCAATTCATGTCACCATATTTGTGACTGTGAAGACGTGTAGGAGGAGGAGGGTTGGGGGTAGGAAAGTATTTTTAATTTTAATTCTTCATTTTTATTGCTTTACTGTAGAGGGTATTTTTGAATAAAAAATAATTCACACCAGTGACATTTCATAGTTTAATTTTGAGAGGTTTGACATAAAAATAGCAAAACACAGAGGTTTGACTGTCGTGAAGTGTGAAAAACTGAATACTGGATACCTTGCACACCTGTGCAAGAGGAATATTCAATACAGTGGTGACTGACAAAATTACCACTGAATTATGCTGAAGTTAATGTCTGGCTCTGAAAACAATCAAGTGCCATTCTGCTTTCATCAACAGTCTCATTTTCACAGTCATGCACATCTCCTATTGTGCTCTGTTCTGACCCGCTGAAAGCACCGATAATAGTGATCTTCTGTGCCCTGGAGCAGGTTAAATGCAAGAGCTAAAACAGCTTCACCCACTGGGCCTCCTTAAAGAGTTCCATTGCTAATAACATTTTCTTTTGTCATTGTGTCCCAGTTTGTATATACATGTGTATATATGGATTCTATTCCTATGTTCAGTGGTTCTGTTTAAGTGTGAGTTCATGTCTTTTTACAGATGATATGACAAACGGTACCGAAACGATAACGAATTCTGAACTGTTTGTTGCTCGAATCCCTATTGACTTTAGGGCATGCATGTCAAACACAGTCCATATACTACTACCGATAGGCATGTCTGTGCTCATTACATGTCTTACTTGCATATTGAATGAGCAGAATCATAGTCTTCTTGATGCAATCCACCCAATATCAATGCATATCAAAATAGAATTTTGCATTAACCTGTTACATATGCAAAAGAAAGCAAGTGCAAGTGCAAGAAACTAATATCAATAGAATGTTAGGAAACATTGTAAACACTGTAAACCAGATAGCTCTTTTTGCTGTTACTAGTAAAGACAGATAGGTAAGTCATAAAAACAATGAAACACTAGCTGAAATACTGCACTGTTTGACTTTTTGAGTTGAGAAGATAACATTATGTTATTTCAGTTTAATAGGCACACAGCACTCTTTGAAAAACATCTCATTCCTTTAAGCTTTTTCTATCTCATCTACACTGTCAAAATACACTGTGACCACGGCCACGTTTCTCTCAAATAGATTTGTGAAAGTTATTTAGAATTATTCTGTAGATGGTATACGTCAAGATTTGACAGTGCACTCTTGTAGAGGTAATGATATTCTCTTAGACCTGACACAATGACAAAGAAAGAAGTCCACTGAGTTAGCGAGACAAATCTCTTGCAAATCTCTTCACATCTTTGCCTCCTCCCAGCATCAGCTTAATGAATGTAAATTTAACCAGCTAACACCAGCATGCTCGAAAATTTCTCAAAGAATTTGGCATCAACTTGTCCTAACTGGTGCAACAGTTCAGAGAAAAGGTACTAAACGTGTCCAGTAAAAAACAGTATGTTGGTCTGGGTGTCCCTGTCAACAAATACAGAATACAGATGCAGGTGTTTATTTATTTGGTGAGTTATAGGTTTGGCACTTTACACAGGTCAGGATTAACGAGAACTCACACCAGATATGCAAGACTGGGCTTAAGGCAGTGCATATGCATTGAGAGAACTGATATGAATTAGCCCTGTGTCCAGTCTGAATTACTAAAATTACCACACAATGACAGGTATGATGTCAGCATGTGAACTGTGTAAAATACAGTAGTTTGTCATACAGATCATACTCTGATGTAGGTACTGTAATATCGGAGAACATAGAACAAAATGCTTCATCAGTGCTGGAGAAATTAAACAGGCACCTGATCTTTGGAGTCTGGGAAAGTATTCACAAATCTAAGTTTTTGTCAGGTTGTTTTATTTCCTTTTTGGTCCATCATCAGTCTTTTTTCCAGTCTCATAAACCACATTTCCCATAATTCACCTCACTCATTGTTGTTGATGGCAGGTGAGGGCTTGCTCCTCAGCCCATCCGTAGCTGCCCGTGAGGTTTCCGTGACAAAGAGGCGTGGCATCCACCAGGACGTGACAATGCGCATGTACTCCTTGCGGAAGTTGCGGTTGAGCAGGCCGTAGATGATGGCGTTGAGACAGCTGTTGAAGTACGCCATGAAGTAGCTGACCACGAACAGCCACTCTGGGATTCGCGGGGCCATGCGATTTGGGTCGGTGGCCACCACGAGGCCGATCAGGTTGAGCGGCGCCCAGCAGATTGCGAAGAGAACGAACACCACGAACATGGTGATGAAGTTGCGCAGGTCGCTGGGCCGAATGCGGGACCGCTCGCTGCTCTTCACCTTCCGCCGCACCTGGATGACCAGGACCCAGATGCGCAGGTAACAGAAGGTCACCACGGCGATGGGCACCAGGAAGTGCACCACCACCACAGCAATGGTGTAGGAGGCGCTGACGGTCTGCGCGAAGGTGCAGGAGTAGACGCGCGGGTCGTACTGCAGCGAGCCCACGAAGACGTTGGGCAGGACCGCCAGCACAGTGAGCACCCACACCAGACCCACCAGCAGCAGCGTGTTGCGGAAGCTGTAGAGGCGCCCGTAGGCCAAGCTGTGGCAGATGTAGCAGTAGCGGTTGATGGCGATGGCCGTGATGTTGAAGATGGAGCCGATGACACTTAGGCCCATCAGAAAGCCACTCACCTTGGTGCACGGGACATCCGAGAGAAACAGAAGACAGGAAAACACAACAGGACAAGCTGGGTTAGACATAACTGATGCACCCTTAAACCCAAGTTTACCTCACAAGCAAGATGTAAGCATGTTATAAGTGCAGTTGTAAGCATTCGTGACGTGATGTAACAACGTTAGGAGACACTCTGAATTAGTATGTCCACTTCACTTACACCTTCCAAATAAAGCTAAAGTGTGAACAGTTGTAAATTGTTCAACTGATTAAATGATGTGTTTCTGAAAGCAGTTGATCAGTTGATCTTACAGACTTAAGGAAAGAAGTCTGAAAAAATGGTTGCGGTGTAAATTGGCCTTTAGAGAGGACTGTCTTAATGGGCTATAGATTCAGGGGCTGGACTGAACTAATATAAAGCTGCCTGACCTGACTGAGCACTATAAAACATGACAGGCAGGGTTAGACCTGCTGATGCGCTACAGAAGGGGTGGCATGGGTTAGATCTGCCCACTGGACAACTAGGAAAGATAGATGGAATGGATGCTGCTCTACCAAACATCAGCACGGATACTGAGACGTCTGGGTTAAATCTAATCTATCTGTCGTGACATCAGAGCAGAGAGGCATGGTTAGACTGGTTAAATCTAATTTACTTGTAGTGACATCAGAATGGACAGGCATGGTTAGACTGGTTAAATCTAATCTACCTGTCGTGACATCAGAATGGATGGGCATGGTTAGATTGTTTAAATCTAATATAACTGCTGTGACATTAGAATAGAGAAGCATGGTTAGACTGGACTGCTGTGTAGATCAAATGAGACGGCAGACTGCACTGTACTGTTGAGGTGTTCTTCAGAAGGTTTTACTGTGAGGGATGTACTGATTTATTTTCCTCTGGGCTCTGTTAAGGACTCCTCTCACCTTGCACTGTGTGTCTCCTAGAGACCAGCCGTCGTGGAAGAGGGCGTAGAGCACCAGTGGGTATGGGTAGAACGCCACCACCAGGTCTGCAAACGCCAGACTCACCACAAACACATTACCTGGGACAAAGGGGATGACCGAGAGAATCAGTGGCCTGTTGCTACTTTACATTACATTACATCACATCACACTGCATTTAGCTGCCACTCTTATCTACAGGAACGTACAGTTATTTAGGTACAGGGACAGTCCCCCTGGAGCAACGTAGGATGCCTTTCTCAAGGGCACTTCAGCCATGGATCAAGGTGCAGGAGAGTACTAGTTAATTACTCCCCCGCCCACATTTTTACTGATACAGGATTCAAGCCTGCGATCCTCTGATTCCAAGACCACCTGCATAACCATTAGGCCTCAGCTGCTAGTTACAGACAGAAACAACAAGACGCTGCAGTCCAACAACATGTACTTGTTCTGGCTATTCACAAAATCAGCTGATTCTAATTAGCAATTAACTAGTTAAGTCTTTAGGCAGGTAGACAAGCTAATTAGTGAAACAATCTGTCAGATAACCTGAAATACCTGCACAGGTAAAGCCAGCTGATCATGAATATGTAAAATATGGATGTGAATATGTAAAACAGTTACTGACAGTTTGCATATGCAACCACAGTATATGTGCATGTACAGCTGTGGCATCAGTACATAACGTGTAATGTATGTTTATTTTAGATGTTATAGACAAAAGCAGATTATCCTAACTCACAGAGATCCTTCAGGCCTGCTTTTAAACTCTCTTTGTGGAATCATCTGTGAAATTCCATTGCATTTTCATGTGCCTAGACTGCTACTGTAATATGACAATGCCTTTGGGTCACTTAGTACAGTGATCTGGAAATAAGTGCTTAATATCATCATGAATGAGAAAACTAACAATCTATGACTTTTTTTTCCACCATTGTTGTTCCTGCTGGCCCACTTCTATTTTTAATGGGAATATCTGTTCATACAGTTATGTCTATAACAGTGCCTGCCTGTTTGTCCTGGACTGCACTGAACTTTTAGCTTTCAGCTACACAGAGGTAAAAGCACATACCATATGATTAAGTGAATTTAAATCAGGTGAGATCGTCAAAGAAATAATGTAAGGATAGAACCCCATTGGGAGCAAATGAAGTGAAACATTATTGTTTATGTACTTTCAGTGGTGTGTTGATTAAAAAAAAAAAAAGAAGAGAGAGAGAGAGAGAGAGAGAGAGAGAGAGAGAGAGAGAGAGAGAGAGAGAGAGAGAAATGGGATGGGGTGGTGGTGAGAGTGAGAAAGAGCGACAGAGAGAGAGGCAATTACATTTGTTACAGCCAGATGGTTCTTTCTTTTGAATAAAGGACTCTTGTGTCAGTATTGATTGGCCTGGTTGTAAATACAAACACTGTTTATGAAGCGTGCGAAGCCGAAGTCTGTGCTTTCTGGGGCCACAGAGGCTAAGGGCATAAATTTACTTTCTCTCCAGGCGCATTTGCATTATGGGACTGACCACAGCTTCACTGCCAGCGCATAGTTTAAAGGTGTTAGCGGTGGTGTTAGCCAGGGGCCGTGAAGAATTGGAGCTCACCTGCCAATCAAATTACAGCCCTCTCTTCAGTGATCCAGAAGGAGTGCATTGATTGGCTGGAATTGTTTATGGTTTAGCCTTGGCAAGACCATTTATTTCCTATTTGCTGATCCTGAACTGTGTTGATACTTTTGCACACAGACCTGACAGGATAACTCCGACAGCAGCATAACAGGTAGCTCGCTGGATAACTGACAGGAGTGAACTGGATTAGAAAACCATTCTGCGCATTCAAAAGTGGTGTGCCCAAACATCACCTTTTCATCACCACCTGCAACCTAACACACTTATGCCAAGATGGGTAATGGTTTTGGTTTTTCAGTATTTCGCCAGTGGTACGGAGAAGTCACTCAGTATCTCTTACAGCACTGGATGACCTGAAGAAACATGAATCAGCACAGAGAGAGAAACAGAGAGCGATAAAGAAAAAAAGAGAGAAAGAGAGAGAGAGAGAGGGAGAGAAACAGAGAGAGAAACAGAGAGAGAGAGAGAGAGAGAGAGAGAGAGAGAGAGAGAGAGAGAGAGAGAGAGAGAGGGAGAGAGAGAGAGAGAGAGAGAGAGAGAGAGAGAGAGAGAGAGAGGGAGAGAGAGAGGGAGAGGGAGGGAGAGAGGGAGAGGGAGGGAGAGGGGGGATAAATTATGAGGCCATAATCTGTAATGCATTGGGACTGGGCCAACCCTGCATGGTATCCAAGAATAGTAAATCTGGGCATCCTGGGTATGGAGGAGTCACAAAGTCATCCTAAAATACACACAGGACACAAAGCCAAATACACAACAATGCCAGGCTCAGTATATGGGACATCCTTTTAGTGTAAAAGCAAAGTTGGATTAACATGTCAACCATGTTGAAATTTACGTGTACGAATATGAAAACTTTATTATGAACAGATGTGGACATTTGCCTTTAGTTTCACCATAAAACACATAAAGACATTTAAACTAGGCAATATCAGGCACTACATTTCATGTGTGCAGGATTCAGTGTATCTATGAAATAGCATATGGAATAAATTACAATATCAATAAACAAAGAAATAAATAAACTCCAATTGCAGCATCACCATCTGTTACTGGATGCAAATCCCATTCTTATTTTATTTTTTAACTACATTGGGGACATTCAGGATTCTTCGTTTTTATTGGATGACACCTCCATGTTTGTGATTTAAAAATGTGCCCACTTTGTTTAAAAAAGGTTGTTGTATTTAGTAATGTTTTACCATGAAAAATAATTATTCTGTCTGGATAGCACCATTCAGTGTTAACCAATAATCTATACTCAAGCCTGAGCAGTCATTATTTATTGAAGATACTGTAAAACCTGAAATCTATCTGTAAATTGCCAAAGTAATGATATAAGAGAGTTAACACGGTATAATAGAAATTCTACAAGCAAATGCTGTTTGAAAAATGTGTGACTCTTTATGTTACAGTTGTTTACTTGGCTGTACTCTACCTGCTAATTTAATCAATGCAAAATGGTGGGAAAACAATGTATTCAAAGTGTCAGACTGTGGTGTTTTTGATACACTGCAAGCACTAATGTGCATATCTACTTACTCACCTAAAAGAAAAGCATTTCTTTAATGTAAGCACCTCTCAAACTTTGTAATAATTTACAGCTTTATAGCTACCTCCCATGATTTTTCACAACTTCAATTATGAAAATGTGTTTCACTAAAAGTGGCATATATTTTCCTCTAGGAGGTTGTAATACCATGTTACCTCGAGCCTGTCAGTGCCTGATCTGCTGATTTCTAATACTGTAGGTCAATCCCTTCCTTTAGCTACCATAGGAAGCTAATGGTTTTTAGCCTGAACACAGTCTACAAGGTCAGATCAAAACAGACAAACTCCAGGAGTACTGATGGGAACACAAGACACCTGAGGCTGTGACAGTGCAGTACTTTAACCAAAGATCTTAGATCCTCCCTCGACTCTCCCTGCTTCAACCAGGATACCACTGATAGGAGCGCTAATGATGGTATCAGGAGAACAAGACTGCTCCTCTGTTCAGCAATCAGCAATGAGTCTCTGTTCTCCTGGTCTCTGCCCTTCTCTGGCATCTCAATGTTAGTCAGACATGCACTGTATGTATATTCAAAACCTGCTACAACATGCCCTACAGTTTCCTGACACTTGGTATAAGTCAAAGCACAAGTTCAGCCATTTTTTCTTTGTGTTCTTATGGCTGCTACTGGTGTGTTTTGTGTGTGTGTGTGTGTACAAAGAGAAAGAGAGTGAGGTCATAAAAGTCAGTACTCGTGCACAGTCCTGTCTCCACAAATGGAAAATAAATGAAATGATGCAGACCAAACAATGCATTGTCCCAGCCAATCAGCAACAAGAGCCACTTGAGCTCTGATGCCGCTTCACTGGCACTGAAGAGAGGGCAGTGTAGTAGCTCTTTGGCTTCAAACATCAACAATCCTTCGGCAGCATCGAGAACAACAGCTCTATGGCAGGGGTAAACTCAGGGCAATTCCACAGGCCCAGCACTGACATGGGGGCCCGAATAGAATAGAACAGAACAGAGTAGAATAGAATTGAATAGAATAGAACAGAATACAGTAGAGTAGAATAAAATAGAGCAGAATACAGTAGAGTAGAGTAAAATAGAATACAATACAATACAAATCAATAGAATTATGGCTATTCTTACAGGGGCCCCAATATTGTTTTCTTTCACAGAGCTGATATGTTTAGCAGCACTGCATTCAGACCCTTCAGATGTGGACCATATAGAGTCCAGCATCACTTGCTATATAAAGGATGCGGGGAGCAGTAATAACAGTAGTGATAGTTATTATATTATAACAATAATAACACGCTGTAAATTGTAACACACTGCCTCCCCTCAGACACCTAAGAAGAACAGACATTTTCGAGGTTCATTATTTCTCCGGCAGAGCAAAGACGAGGGAGGATAAAAGGATGTGGGGAACAGAGGAAGCTGGAGCATTTCCTTTGTGTGTCCAATTAATCTCACCCACTCCAAAAGCGATTCCATCCGCCTCATCTTCCCTGTCACTGATGCCAGCCATTAGCTCTGTGAATTTCTTTCATACTGTTAGATACGCATTTATCAGGAGCAGGAACAGAGACACAAACAAAAAAAAAACAACAAGAAAATGAGAAATAAAAAAAAAAACAGGATAGGGGTTGCGAAATTTCCCCTCAGAAGACTTCAGACACTCTCCTCTGAGTATACTGTACTTCAAAGCGCGGGCTCCAGCACTCAACCCCCACTGTCACCCAAAACGGGCCCGCATCTGCGGGGAGATTGTTATGTAAGTGCCCCGCCCTCACCCCCTCATTCAAATGATCACTGCCGCATTTATAACAGACAGAAGAGAAGAATTCTGATCACGCCTGGATGCTGCTCTTATCCCTCCAACCCCCTTTGGAACAACTCCAATTACATTCTGGACTTCGGTGGGCTGCTTTGGGCTTCAGGCTCGAGTGAGTCGTGTGTGAGTAAGAAGTGAGGTGTGCCAGGGGATGGCAGAGGGCAAAGCTGCTCAGGCAGAGTGACTCACACCTCGTCTCTCTTGCTCCGAAACTCAGCAACCTGCCGTCTCTGCTGGTGACTTATCTGTGATGTGTGTAACTTCACTGTAATGGGGACAGAAGGAGGCTGGTGAGGCTGACCTGACCTGGTCTGGCCATGTGTGTGTCATGAGGTGGGGCATTTCTGAGGGCAATAACACACAGGTTTACTCTCGTGTGTGTCGTGAGGTGGTGCATTTCTGAGGACAATAACACACAGGTTTACTCTCGTGTGTGTCGTGAGGTGGTGCATTTCTGAGGGCAATAACACACAGGTTTACTCTCGTGTGTGTCGTGAGGTGGTGCATTTCTGAGGACAATAACACACAGGTTTACTCTCGTGTGTCTCGTGAGGTGGTGCATTTCTGAGGGCAATAACACACTGGTTTACTCTCGTGTCGTGTGTGTCGTGAGGTGGTGCATTACTGAGGGCAATGACACACAGCTTCTCTCTCATGTGTGTGTTGTGAGGTGAGGCATTTCTGAGGGGAGTAACACATAGCTTCACACTCATGGGGACAGGTGGCACTAGGCAACAGACCACCTCTCGTGTTTCACAACTCAATAAAAACCATTGGTCCACTGTCCAAGGTTGCATATCCAAACTATGTTACAAACACACACACATCGTTCAAAGACATTTCTGGTCTTGAGACTATTGTCCAGACAAATGTTTTTTTCTACATGGTTTTAATTGTAACCTGTTTCAAAGATCCCACTTAAAAAGACAATGGACTGGTGTGCAGGTAAAAGTAAATGTACAAATTGTCATTATTTTTATTATTATTTTACTGCATGCCATTATCATTTATTTCATTCAAATGACAGCCTTGTTGTGAAATAGAGCACTAAGGTGCATGAAGGTAAGATACACCGGGAATGTGAATAGTCTACTTAGTATTCACACTAGAACCTAACTCACCTCTGTGATGTGGGTTTAAGTGGAAAATGTGGTTTAAAGTTCAGTGTCGCTCTACCTTGCAAAAAAAATGCTGACCTAAAATGCTAGTGGGTTTTTATTACACTTTTCTTCACTGTGTCAAAGTGAGTGTTTTTTGTTTTTGTTTTGTTTTTTTTACATAAATTAATCATAATAAAGACTTTTTGCCATCTATCTGTGACAAGATTCTCTTTTCCAGTCTGATGAGCACTGATTCTCTCCTGTCAAATCGCTTTTTGCCTCCCTGAACCCCCACCCGTCTGCCTCTTGTCTTCTGAGACGCCGCTTGTGTCTACACCTGCTTTCACTGCTCTGTGCCTACAGCCTGCTGTCTCTGTACCTGCATATCAACTGCAACTCAGAGCATCTGGCATCTGAGAGGGGCCACGGTGTAGTAAGTGGAGCAAGAGAGAGGAGAGGAGAGGAGAGGAGGGAAAGAGGACAGGAGGAGAGGAAAAGAGTAGAGTGCGAAGAGAGAGGCAGGCATGGGGGAAAGGAGGGAGGAGCAAATGGAAAAAAGATTTGAGAGAAAGGGGAGGAGGAGAGTAAAGATAAAAGGTTGAGTGGAGATGGAGGCAGAGAAGGAGGCAGAGGAAGAGGGGGGATAGACAAGTCCTACTATAAGCTCAGCTCCACTTCGCCTCAGGTGAGGCCTGCAGACACACTCCACTATGGGCCTTTGGTCCTATTCAGATTTATACACAGGATTACCCAGCAGTGGTATTACTTATGACGTCTGTTCATCTGGACCTCAGTGGTTAACTGTTACCTGGATGCAATAAAGAGATACACGTATGATCAAATGACAAAACACCTCCTTGCAAAGGGACAGTTTAAAGGGCTCACAGACGGTTTTCAGACACTCTCTACCTTTTCAGTCTCATCTTCAAATGAATTTAATTCATTTCATTCACTACCCACACCCAGTGCTCCAAAATGACAAAGCGTCTTTGAGTGTTTTGTTATTTTACTGAAAAATAAAAAGACGGAAATATTCCATTGACACCCTTCAGTACATTATATTATATAATATAATTATAGTGTTATAGTGTCTTTGGCAGCAATGACTTCAAATCTTCTTAGGAATGATCCCGTGGGCTTGGAACACCTTTCTTTTACAAACTTCTTCCATTCCTCACAGCAGTCTGCTACCCCAGCCAGCTTTGATGGGGAGGTTCACTGCTTGGATACAATATGTTGGCATAATACTGTAGGTGCCTTGGCAGTGTTTTTCTTACAGTATATATCATTTAAATCTTTGTTATTCTTACTGTAAATGCTGATGTATTTCAGTTTTTCATAGTAAAGCTGCCATGTAAGTATGAAATACACTTAGATATTTAACACGGTTCAAAGGTCCTTAGCACCCTGAGGATCATTCAGAGTTGTTTCGAGCTCTATTGCCACCCTCCCTCTTTGGTGACTGGTCTCTAAACCCCTGTCACTGGAGAGCACAGTCCACAAAACGAGGCTGCCCACAAAATGAGGCTGCCACCCTTGTGTTTGACTGTAGGGACGGCAGTAACGAGGACATGTTTGTTGCCCAGTGGGAACCGTGGACGAGGAGTTAAACTTTCATTTCATCAGACCAGGGGGCTTTGCAGCTTGTGCTCTGACAGTAGTTCATCAGACCAGAGGGCTTTGCAGCTTGTGCTCTGACAGTAGTTCATCAGACCAGAGGGCTTTGCAGCTTGTGCTCTGACAGTAGTTCAGATCTTTTTTCCCCTCTTTTTTTTTCGGCTAAGTCGCAGTAGGCTGACAAGTGCCTTTAAGTGAGGATTGGTCTCTGTCTAGCCACTCCAGCGTAATGGCCTGATTGGGCGAGTACTCCATGGGTGCTTGTGCCTCTGCAGGGTTCTTCCGTGTCCACAGAGGGGTTCTGGATCTCATTAGTGATGACTGTTGAGCTCTTTGTGCCCTGCCTGACCAAGGCTCTTCATAGTGCATCCACAGTTGCTCGGTTTGACTGGGGACAACAGATGTAGGACTGTCAATAGAAATTCATATGGAGAATTACATAGCACTGTTTGATTTGTCAATATTTTTTCCACTCTTTTGCAATAATAATATTACTTTTGAGTAAATATGATATTATCCAATTTATGCCAAGAATAATTCGAAAATAATGGAGGTGATTTGATCCTTATGAGTGTTTCTCAGGAAACAGACAGATCTCTTTCATTTGAATGACTGATGTTACTGTGCTCTTGGGAACTTTCAGACATTTCCTTCTATCCTCTCCCAGATCTTTGCCTTGGCACATTCTCCCACCCTCAAGGCCTGCCTCTGAGTCTGACATGCACCATCAACTAGGAGACCTTGCACACACAGAACTGTGCCTTTCCATAAATTTTGTTCAGTGAGAATTTATCAGGACTTACAGGCACAGGAAAACCCTAGTCAAGTTGTAGAGGCGTTTTAAATGCGATTGGTAGCAGTGGGGTGTACCAGAGCTTGTATATATCTTTCTTGTCTGGTCCTTTTTTTTAGTTGAATGTTATGCAGTGTCTATTGGAAATGTAACTGTGCGATGCTAGGGGACTGCAGACGTAAATTAGCGCAGGGCTAGCTCCACTACAGTGCATCAAACAGCAACATTCATGTGTAGACGTACAACTACAATTATGGTTCCTGACAAACGAATACATTGAAACAAAAAATTGAACTGTTTAAACCCAAGAGAGTCAAAACTAAGGGTGTTAATATTTATGCACATGGGAAATCTTAGCATTTTAGCCTGTTTAACAAATCAACACAACACTCTAGTACCTTCATTTTGTTTTGCAGTATTGTGTGTAGACTTATGAGGGACCAACAGCACTTGGAATCTATTTTAAATTGTGTCTGCAATAAAATGTGTCAACTAAAGTAGAAAGGGTGTAAAAACCTCCCACTGTTATATATGCTACACCTACACAACTGCAGTGTAAAGGAGGCAACTCCCACAACTGCTCAATTTTAGCCCCACTTGGGAAATCTGTTAAAGCTCCTCCAACTAATCTCTTCCTCTCTCCCTGATGCATCTCCCCTCCTCTTCCCACAGTGTACGTGCAGGAGCTGCAATCTCTCTTTCTCTCCCTCTCTTCTTCTTCTCTCTCCCCCTCTTGCCTCTTTATTTCACTCTCCTTCCTCTGCCCCCTTTCTTGTTTATCTCTCTCTCTCTATCTGTCTGTCTCTCTTTAAAGCCTCAAGCAACCAGTGTGGTTTCATCTCTGTGTCCTGCTTTGCTGATCATGAGCATCATGCTGGTATCACTGCTCCCCCACCCCCCCAACCCACTCCCCACTGCCCCCCCCAACCCACTCCCCACTGCCCCCACTAACTCACTCCCCACTGCACCCCCCCACCCCCCACTCCGGACCATGTGTGTATGTGAGCCTCGCAGTGACCGTGTGTGTATGTGGGCCTCACAGTGATCGTGTGTGTATGTGAGAAAAATATCATCATACTCCGTCCCATGCCTGAAATGCCCTCTGGGTCACACAGACTTGCATGCAGAGTCCATGGGTTAGGGTGTGGTCTGGCATTGCATTGGAGCCTGGCTGAAGGGGAAAATCTTCCAAATCTGTGGGCCTCATAGTGGTCGTGTGAGAATGTGGCCATTCCAGACCATGTGTGTATGTGGGCCTCACAGTGCTCATGTGTGTATGTGGTCCGCTCTGGATTGTGTGTGTATGTGGGTGTAACAGCGGTTATGTGTATATGTGGGAGTCACAGTGGTCATGTGTGTAAGATGGCCACTTCGGTTTGTGTGTGTATGTGGGCCTCACAATGATCATGTGTGTAAGATGGCCACTCCGGGTCATGTGTGTATGTGGGTCTCACAGTGGTCATGTGTGTAAGATGGCCACTCCAGGTCGTGTGTACGTGGGCCTCACAGTGGTCATGTGTGTATGTGGGTCTCGCAGTGGTCGTGTGTGTATGTGGGCCTCACAGTGGTCATGTGTGGATGTGGTCCACTCCAGGTCGTGTGTACGTGGGCCTCACAGTGGTCATGTGTGGATGTGGTCCACTCCGGGTCGTGTGTGTATGTGGGTCTCACAGTGGTCATGTGTGTATGTGGGTCTCGCAGTGGTCGTGTGTGTATGTGGGTCTCGCAGTGGTCGTGTGTGTATGTCGGTCTCGCAGTGGTCGTGTGTGTATGTCGGTCTCGCAGTGGTCGTGTGTGTATGTGGGTCTCGCAGTGGTCGTGTGTGTATGTGGGTCTCGCAGTGGTCGTGTGTGTATGTGGGTCTCGCAGTGGTCGTGTGTGTATGTCGGTCTCACAGTGGTTGTGTCACTGGGGGATTAGTCACCGTTACTTAACATCAGGCAGATGTCACTCTGAGACGTTTCAAACTTAATTAAAACAGGATGTACAAACAAATGCGATGCGTTAAATGTTTCATATGGTTAGCTGAACTCAGTGAGTGTTATCATGGTCTCTTGCTCAAGATGTTACCTCTCTATGCATGCATGCAACTTCAGTTCAGAAGGAACTGAAGCTATCTTAACTGAACCAAAGCTTGGAACCGAAGCTTCTTAAACCTTTTAATCACAATTTCCCTCAGGCAAAACATTTAATATTGTGACTGTTAGATGTCATAAAGCAGGAAACCTGTTTTGCATGAGATTTTAACGAGCTCTCTCCCTCTGTCTCTCCCTCTCCCTCTCTTTCTCTCTCTCTCACACACACTCACACACATACACACACACACACATCCAACAATCCTATCACCTGTCAAAACCTCATGCCTCCATAATGTAGTTTCATATACAGAAAAATATCCAAACCCAGAAAAAAGATAATAAAAGCTCTAATCCTACACTGAAAAGCAGAAGACAGTGCAAAGGCTACAGAGCAGCGGTAACAAGATTAGGAAGACAAAAATGTGCTGTAGCTGTCACAGATTAGAACAGACAAAAAAACACAGCTAGCCTTATGAAACCCTGTTAGCCCTTCACTATATCTGTGAATAACAATGACACGGGTGCACAGGGAGACCTGGTTCCTAAGACGCCATACCAATGTAGAGGGATTGTCTATTGGACAAATGTAGAGGGACTGTCCATTGACAAATGTAGAGGGCTTGTCCATTGGACAAATGTAGAGGGATTGTCTATTGGACAAATGTAGAGGGATTGTCTATTGGACAAATATAGAGGGATTGTCTATTGGACAAATGTAGAGGGACTGTCTGTTGGACAAATGTGGAGGGACTGTTCTGGAGAAATGTAGAGGGACTGTCTGTTGGACAAATGTAGAGGGATTGTGTATTGGACAAATGTAGAGGGACTGTCTATTGGACAAATGTAGAGTGATTGTGTATTGGACAAATGCAGAGGGACTGTCTACTGGACAACACTGTTGCAACACTTGTCACTTTTTGAGGCAGACAGGCTTTCTTGAACAGCACAGGCTTTGAAGCCCCACTACATGGCATACAAACAGGGGAGCCAGAGGGCTAATTCCCACAAGCATAAAAAATATTCGAAAAACATGCACGCACACACACACACAAGCAAGCGTGCTCACACACAAACTCGCTGACACGCGTGTACAAACACACACACACAGATGCATACAGATGTAAACACATAGACAAACCAGTGGGGGTATAGCAGCAAGCACATAACAAAGACAGATGATAGACATAGAATCTACTTTAACACACACACACACACACACACATTCTCTCTTAAAAACATATATTCACTGACACAAACCCTGACATGCATGCACACACAAGCTGTCTAACACTCACAGAGAGGGGGTGTGTGTGTGTGTGTGTGGGTGGGTGGGTGGGTGTGGGTGTGGGTGGGTGGGGGGGTCGCAAAGAGAAAGCATGCCCTCCTGCATGTATCCAACCACAAAAATAAATGCTTTTATTTGCAGCACAATTATGACATGTTTGTGCACATCCATACTGCCTAAAATAATAAGGAGCCCAGTTTCTAATTACTTTAAACTGGTGGAATGTATGGCTGAACCACCTAGCGCATATACTGGTGGAAATGTACGGCTGAACCACCTAACGCATATACTGGTGGAAATGTACGGCTGAACCACCTACTGTAGCGCATAGACTGGTGGAAATGTATGGCTGAACCACCTAGCGCATTTAGTGGAGGAAATGTATGGGTGAACGGTACTCTGCAGTGCGAGGGATCAAAGGCAGCTGATGAGTAATAAAAATGCCAGGACGTTCCGGATTCCCGACACGAGTATGCACTCATCTGTTAAACTACTGATATCCAGGCATAAGGAATTCTTTGAAATATGGCTGACCACTTCGGTGATTTCTGTGATCTCCTCACTGTCCAATTTTTTGTCACTAGGTTGAAATTGACAACAAATAGCCTACAGTCAGATAAAGTCAGATACTGTGTGCTGCATTTCTGACTGAACTACTGGAAATCAATGTCTACTCACCAAGCATGTTTGTCAAATCCACCTGTATATACAGTGCCGATGTAAGTTCGTTTACACAAACAACACTGGCTTGCAAATGATCATACAGTGCGAATGAGTCACTTACTTACAGTGAAATTGTCACTATAGCTGTACCCGTGGTTGTTCGCTGTTGTTTTTAAGCATGCTGGGTCGCATGAAAGCGCGCCCTCTTTTATAAGTGGAAAATAAGTTTGGTGGGGAGAAAGTTTTCAGGTTATCAAGCACAGCGAGAGGAGTAACAATGCCACCTTTCAGAAACAAGGAAAATAGTAATAAGGTCTCAGAAGAGTGCAATACTCACCAGCGTTTCTCAATTTCCTGTTGCGACACACGGAGATGATAACAAGAAGATTCCCCAGAACATCCACCACCGTGGTAAAGATCAGCACGCTGGCCAGCGCCGCTACAGCCCACGCGGGACGCGAATTCGAACCCAGCGCGCGTCCAACCTGTCCCACTTCCGTGCGGTTCTTCAGAAAGGGAATGTTTTCTGGCATACCGGAGACAAGTTCATGTGTGTGTTCAAACTTCTGCCCAGGACAACTGGTTAAGCGAACCCAATTACGAATGACTCCCTGGACATGCGCCAATGAGATTAATATACTCAGACCAGGGCGCGTTTCTTTCAGTCCGCTTGCAATTAAATACAGTGACTGGGAGTTGTCGTGGAGTTACGGATTACACACCCACACACTGCGAGTTTATCCTCTCGTCTGACGCGAACATTTCTTCACATTAATTATGTGGCATGAAAACAAATTCTTGACACGTAGCCTAGTCCAAATCCATCTAACCTCGTCGCTGTCCATGGTTGAGCATCTCCGTAGGTGAGCATGTTCATTCTTCCCTTTTTCCTTCCCCACGTCACACTAGTTTTCAGATTGATGACCAAATTGATGTCTGGAATTCACTTTGTCCCATGGCGACGTGCAGCTGGGAGTGAAGTATTAGCCGGTATTGTGAGCTCAATTGTTTGGAATCGTAAATCCGACAAGCAAGCACAAGCATGGCTCTTTACTCAAAGGACGAAGAAGTCAGAACACGTAGGCTAGCATTTCTTCGGACGCGAGGCATACCTTTTTACTCTTAGGTCAATTGCAATAAGACTGCACTGTTACTTAATGCCTAATGCTGTTGTCCATGCCACTCGAGCACTGTTCCTGACTAAAACATAATTCTAATTGCCCTGTTGCCATTTACAAAAATTAACCGAAAATGTGTTCTGTTGTTTGCAGTCCATTCGGCACATCATCTGAGAAAACAGGCTATGATGTCAGTAAAATAAACGCTTTGGTTAATTCCACCATGTCGCCCTAAAACATGCAGTTTAGCTCACAGTCACGTTAAAGTTCAGATTATATCCAAGGACGCACTCAGCGTTATATAATTGCGCAGCTTTGCGATAAGGGCATCCTTGGGTCTCCGTTGCATGTTTTAACTGGACGAATGTCTCCCCTTATTCTCCAATAAGTCGGTGTGTCCACATTGCCGCTCAGACAGTTTCTGAAAGATCACTGTTCTCTGAGAGTGTCTCTACAAGACACACGAGGCTTGACAAGATGCTGATAAAAAGGAGTGATACTCCGCGTCTGACTGACTGATATTTGGCTCATTAAGATTGTGAGTGTAACCACATCATCGTCAGAGGCCCTTCAGAAATAAGGTTAGAAAACTTAAATAGTCAGGCTAATGACAGCAAAACGGTGACGTTGAACCCGCAACACTTACTTATCCATCTTTGGCACAATCTTCAATAAGTCTCCAATGGCATTTGCTACAACTCTAATTATGATAGAGTAAATTAAGCCCACGTGAAAATGTATTAAAATGTATTAAGAGAACAACTTTTTAATCAGCATGGAGTTTTGATATAAAATTAAGACTTATTTTTTTTTACCAATTCAATTCTTGGCTCACTTGACATATAAATTAATTTTATACAAATAAAATGAAGTGGGGTTGACTGAGGTAGCCTACCACTTGCCAGAAATCTGACAATAACCCTCTACATTCCTTCTATCCATTTCTGTGTGAACATCTCACACCAGATAATCTCTCATCAAAGATGCTTACAATACAATCCACTATGGAATGATTTGGCAGAAATGCATGGGAGAAGTTCCCAGTATTAACACTATGGGCATGCTTTGAACATAACAGATATCTGTGAGACTCAGCAGGGCCTCTGCTACACATCCCATATGCAAATGACATAGATGAATTATACAAAATTTGTATACATTTTATCTGAAACTTGCAAACAAAATATATGACAGTGAACCACATAGAAGATTCTTAGTACATTTCTACAAATATACTAAGTAATTTAAACATACAAGTCTTACACTTTTGTTGTTTGAGAAATGTGTGAAAGTGGCCATAATCATGAGTAAGTCATATATGAGGCAGTGAACATTCTTCTAAGGCTTTTCTATTTATTTTTCACATGGGATTGTGGACCATAATGCAATTGCCCCTGCCACTGTAATGATAATATTGGTGTTTATATACTTTTAGGGGCCTGGACCTCACACCTGTGCCCCGTCCATGCCCCTGACACCAACTAAAGCTATAACTTCCCACAAACCACAAGTGTAACTGAGCTCTTCCTACGCAGTCCAGACCCAATCTCGAACCCGCGACCTCACAGCAACTCCGGTATGAGAGACAGACACGCTACCAAGTGAGCTAAAAGCCAGGCTATTAGCTCAGTCAGCAGCGTATCTTTTTTTGAGGCTTCGGGAAGGAGGTTTACTAACATTCTACGCCAAGCAGTGCTAACTGGCATTCGTTACACAAACACAATTAAACTCTGCAGTGCACTGATCCCAGGAATGTAATAACCAGAGAGGCATGAGCAGAGGAAGGAATGCCAGCATGACTTCTGCCTTGACTTCTAAATATTACTGGGGGAGCAGGCAGGGGCATGCGTAGGCAACCCTAGTCTTTCTGTTCTTCTAAAGTAAGGGGGCAGAGCAGTAAATCTGTTTAGGTGGAACACATTCCAACAAGCTTACCTGTATGTGTAGAACGGTAGTGAACCTCCGAGATATGGTAGTCAGTTGGTTAGCAGCCTTTTCAGTCGAGTGGCTAGCACACTTGACTCCCTGTCCAGAGTTGCTGTGAGGTTGCAGGTTCAAGCCTAAGACTGGACTGCTCCTCATGACCTCTGTTACATAAGCACCTGTTGTAACGCCACTATTGTAAAGCCTTATTTTAATGGTCAACAGCACATAGGCAACCTTCATTTGCACAGATTAATTTTAGGCGCATCTGGTCAACTTGTCTGCTCAATTCATACATGCCCAGCATGACAAATTGTCTCGGTGCCTGGTGCTATCTCTGAAGAGATTGCTCTTTTTCTCTAATTACTCCAGAGGTGTTTTGGTGCATGATACGCAATAACCAATTGGAGGGCCGTCTCTCATTCCCTTTAGGAGATTGCTATTGTAAGGCCAGATTTTCAAGAGCTCAAGCATTAATGTTTCTCTCACTTGTGCAGTAGGTGAAGCCACACATCAATTTAGCACCAGAAGAAGAGTTCAGAAGAGTGGCCACATTTGCAAGGGACAGTCCCCTGATTCCTTTCACAGGCTATCATGCCTGAGCCCGACCCTTCACACCCTCATATCTAGTGAGATGGATGTTTGGCATGCACGCTTATGCATGCACAAACCCACATATTCACACACACACACACACACACACACACACACACACACACACACACACACACACACACACACACACACACACACACACACACACACACACACACACACACACACACACACACACACACACACACACACACACACACACTCTCTTTCAGTTTCATACAAACTGACTGCAGATTGACCAAGGTATGAGTTGGCTTCCCAATTGACAACTTGACCTGATTGAAGTTCAGTGGGGATGTGGCTTACTGAAAACATCATGGGATGGGGCTTTTCTCTTAAGTAGTAGGATCTTAAGTAAGAGGTTCAGCCTCTTTTCCCTATGGCAGAAAGCACACTTGGTGCTTATACACCTTCTCCAGTTTCACTGCTTGCCACCCAAAAAAAAACTCTAAAATGAATTACAGGGTTAGGGATTCTGTACGTACTCAACATGTTTTAATAATCATGTTTGTAAGTCTGATCTAACTAATTTAATACATATGATTTATTTTTTTAGTTTTCAGTTTTTATAACCTTCACACGAATGTAATTATTTCCTACAAAGGTAGTAATCATTGCATTTTCAGGAAATGACACTGTGTGCACAGTGACAACATTAAAATTGCACACGCCTATGAAATGTGCAGTTTGTTCGGACCGAGCAACATTATTACTTCTTTGGGCATTACAGGCCGCTTTCTTCCTTACAGTGCTGAGTTTAAGGCAAAAGCTTGATGAAAAACTTGTAAGAGTTTCTGTTTGTAATCCTTTATCACGCTTATCCAATCAGCTGGCCCCACACAGGCCTTTTTATTTGAGCATCTTTACATTACACTGTCTTTTTACAGCACCAAAACCAAACCAGCACATGTGCTAATGCTAATTGGTTCAAAAACATCACTGTATATATGTGACTGTATCTGTGGCAAATGGAAATACTGTATATGAGAGAACTGTAAAACATTTCTCTGATGCGAGATGCTGAAAAAATGCTCCCAGAGCACCCATGAGCCATTTCATTGTGGAGCCAAGACCACCCTTCATGTCAGCGTGTTTGTAGCGTGTGGCTCCATTCAGCACAACAGTGGATTGAAAAGGGTCCTGAAGAGTGCAGCTTGGCTGTGTGCCTGGACTCCGCTAGTTTTCATTATTGCCACCCTAAAGGACTGTGATGTCAGTTGAAGACTGACCGAGTTTGACAGTGAAGTGCTGTGTCATTTGTGGTCAGAGAGGGCCTTGTACTCTTAAATCACAAAGCTCTCCCTGTGCCTGGGTGTTTGGCTCAAGCTTTCCTTAGGGCTGTCACCTTTGGTCTTTTTGGTTCAGGGTTTGGAACTGATCATCCAGACAGATGAGATGTCTCTCCAATCAGCGTATTCCATCACAAACGAGAAACAGGATGTGTTGTCTGTGCCAGCAGTACTGACAGACAGTCAGAAATCACTATATGTATTACTCTGACGGAGATCTAGATATTTTTACTCCAATTTAGACCTTTTGTGTCCCTCATGACACAACACATGTTGGTTTGCAACAGTAGTCTAGAACACATAAGAACCCAAAGCAAACATATGACAGAAACCACCTCAAAATTCAAATTCAAATTCAGCCACAAAAGAAAGATGTGTGTTTGTAGAGTCTGTTGGAGTATCAGCAAAAACAAATAAATTAGTACTGTTTAAAATGCCATAGAGGATTTGGATGATTGATTAAGTGCAGCAATTATTTATGCACTTGGAACAAAGAAAAAAGGTGTATTTATTGGGTTTTGTACTAAATAGCTGGTGCCTCCAACCAAAGAGGGGAGCTATAAAATCATCCAGTAGGGAATGGTCATTGGCAGCCTAAACTGACCTTGTCGTGGTCACTAATTGTCTGTTCCCGTTTTCTGACATAGAATACTGCACCCCTGATTGTAGACCTAGACCTTAACAAAAGAAAAGATAATTTAAACATCCCTCCACCCCCCCACCCCTACATTTCTGCAACCTATGTACACACACACACACACACACACAGGGGAACTGCAGCAAGCAGATAAGAGGTTCACAGAGGCCCATTTACAGAGGTTCATTAGACACACGCCTCAGATGTATGTCAAACATTACATACATGCACACAAGCCCCCAACAATATACACATACACTCTCACAAACATACACATTTCCCCAAACATTTATTTAGGTAAACAAATATACATGGATATCCACACACCCTCTAACACACAGACTGTCTCACACATATACTCAAGCATACAAAGAGAGATGCTTACAGACTTCCTCACACACAGACTCTCTCTCCCCCTCTCTCTCTCACACACAGACAGACACACAAACATGCACTCACACGCACACAGACAAACAAGCATTTGCATGCACACAGACACACACACATATACACACACACACACATACACACACACACACACACACACACACACACACGCACACAGACAAACAAGCATTTGCATGCACACAGACACACACACATACACACACACACACACACACACACACACACACACACACACACACACACACACACACACACACACACACACACACACACACACACACAATACTAAGCTGCAGACAGATGCTGGTGGATGATCTGTGGTCCTGATTAATCTGTTGAGTGGCATAAGGAGGAGGCTTTCTCGCTGTGACGAAACACTCAGTGTGGGCTTCTTCAGCGCGGATCAGACCCCAGGACAAACACAGCAGAGAGGAAACAGAGTAAATCGCAGTCACACTGTGTTCCCTATCTGTGCCTCTGTGTGTGTGTGTGTGTGTGTGTGTGTGTGTGTGTGTGTGTGTGTGTGTGTGTGTGTGTCTAAATGTGTGTGTGTGTTTACGCCAGGCAGATTGTAAGGGAGAGCTGCGGCCTGGTTACTGTGTCTAATCTGGGTATTATTCAGTAAACTGTGTGCATATAATCACTCGCTAAACTGTCTCATGTCCTCTGAGCTGGAACTGGAAGCTGTAATTCCAGACAACTTGCAGCCTTCCCTTGTGTGTGTGTGTGTATGTGTGTGTATGTGTCTGTATTATTGCCTATGTGTGGGTATGTGTGTGTGTATGTGTATATCTGTGTGTCTGTATTACTGGCTGTGTGTGTATGCATTTGTAAGTGAAAGTAGAAATGTTAGTGTATTTGCCAGTGTGTGTGTGTGTGTTTGTATGCATGCTTCTGTGCGTGTGTGTGTGTGTGTGTGTCTGAGCGCACACGTGTGTGTAAGTGCATTATTCATTTAGTTCCACCGCTAGTTGGTTTCAAAGAGCCGACAGAAAGGCAGCAAAAAAAAAGAGAGGCAGAAGTCTCCAGGGTGTCTTATCTGTTTAACAGGGTAAACAGCAGCCGGGTCGATAGCTCACTAGCATTATTAGCGCCTCCATAACCGCAGCACTACACTACCCACAATGCACTGCACAGTTTTCCCCCCTTTCTCCTTTCTTTTGATCCAGTAAAAACTTTGATCTTACTGAATCTGAAATGTTAGGCCTCTGAAGTCTTTGGGTGTTTCACACACACACACACACACACACACACACACACACACACACACACACACACACACACACACACACACACACACACACACACACACACACACACACACACACACATTTTAAGGAACAGAACACAAATAGGGACAACAGTGTTTCCTGGGCTTGGCTTACTGATAAAGTAATTCAGGCAAAGACTTTTCGCTCAGTGGCAAAACCGATGTGGTAGGTAAGGACACACAGTGGGTACTAGCACAGAACAACAAACAAACAAACAAACACAGTGGTAGGTAGGTACACACAGTGTTTGCTGGGGTTACTGGGTTTAGTAGCATAGCCGATGGAGAGTTTGCAGATCGCAGTGTGTCATACGCCACCATATTTAAATCCTCTCATTAGCCGTCAGCAAAACAGCTGACAGTGTTGGCTGGGCCCGGGACAAGATAATCAGATGCCCCACCCCCCCCCCCCCCCCCTTCCATAGTCCATAATGTAAGGAGGGACCAGTTCTGAGCCCCTCCTTTTTCCTGGGCCGGAGACAGGGGACCCCTTTTGCCCCCCCCCCCCCCCATCAGCAGGCTTGGCCGTCTGTGTGCCATACGCTGAATGTGCTTGGCACCTAATTATAATATGTCGGATCACATGAGCTGGTTGCTGTCTCTTCTTATTGCTGTCTCCTATGTGTGTGTGGGCTTTTAAATGAGGCTTGATCTGCACCGCAGCCAAAGCTAGAAAGCACACTCTCAACCACTCTTCAACCAGCACAGTTCAAACAGACTACAGAAGTATACTGTACAAGAAGCCCAGGCAGGGATTAATATTCACAAAGGAGCTGACCAACTGTGTTCCTAAATCCGTTTTGCCGAATGTATTTTTTTAATTTTATTATTTATTACCAAAAAACATCACAAGCACCAAGAGTAGACGGATTAGCAATGCTAATGCATGTGAATGTGGATCTGACTGAGTGGCACATGGCTAGGCGCTGCAGGTGATGGCTGTGCTAATTATCATGGGAGTGCAGTGGTGCTCACCAGGGTAGGAATTTCACGCCCTCGTGCCCTCTGAATTTGGCCTCGTGCCCTTGAAAAAAATATGCCAGAAGCTCACAGTGGCCTTGATGCCCTTCCACAAAATTGACAACACAAATGGCAAAGTGGCCTTGCCCCTAAAATGATGAAATTCCAGGCCTGGTGCTCACTGATGTCTGTATAACACATGGCTAGGAGACAGGTGAGGAGGAGGGACTAAACAGACAGCAGGTAACTGCACAAAAGAGACGAATACACAAACAAACAAAACAAATGAACAGAACTAATAAATACACAGATATTGGACCCACACATCAGCTTTGCTCTATTCCCCATTTCCCACCGCTGAGGGTGGGGGGTATGTAGTTTATCCACAGGGCAGCACTGCACCGTATGACAGAGGAAAGATGCCTGGCGAGGAAGCTAAGTTCCTTCCTCGTTGCGGACCAACCGCTCTGACCAGCTTCTGACTACCCCTAGCCCTCTGACTAGCTTCTGACTACCCCTACCCCTCTGACTAGCTTCTGACTACCCCTAGCCCTCTGACTAGCTTCTGACTACCCCTAGCCCTCTGACTAGCTTCTGACTACCCCTACCGCTCTGACTAGCTTCTGCTAATTAGCAGTATGCAGATCAATGAAGTCTCTCAGGGGGCTGTGAGGCAATCATGTGGGTTGTTTTCTGTTCATTGTTTGTTGTTGGTAATATGTGTGTGTGTGTGTGTGAGTGTGAATGTGTGTGTGTATGTGTGTGTGTGTGTGTGTGTGTGTGTGTGGTGGGGGTTTGTATACGAGACACCTCTGGCACAGACAACACCTGGACTGGCATGGATGGTCAGACACAGATGGACTGGAAGATATTTGACTGTTTTAAAGTGTTATTACATTCTAGCTCCAGTCATCCATACTGCCCCTTCCACCCCCCACCCAAACTTCAAAACAAACCAGTGCTCAAATCCCACACAGAGCTAAGCGCACTAGAAACATCAGTTCAAATTAGCCGGTGGTCAAACTAAAGCAGCATTTTTGCTCAAAATGGTTCCAAAATACATTAAACATAAACATTAAAAATACATCAAACGTACCTCGTTCTCTTTCCCGAATCGAGCCACTGCAGCTGCTTTGGCTGGCACAGAAACAGGCCATGTTGGGGCACATCAACACTAAAAACAGTTCCATTTTTAAACCCGTGCATTTTCTGGTAGTATTCATAGATTGAAGAAGCAGTGACAGATTTGATCACACGAATGCAGATTGCCTTGCGTGACCTGCATGGGACTGGGGACGGTTTAAATCTTCACTTTCTCTTTATACTTTGGCATAATTAGCCATGAGTGGCATGTCTAGACCTGTTCAGACTGACAGAAAAGCAGAAAAAGCACAGCAGAACATGAATCATCACACAGTCTCCGAAATCAAAGACATTTGCACTCGTCTCCTCCGGGGGTTTGTGCACGATCCAGTCACGGTGCATTCTTAGTGTTCCCGGTGAAGGTGGATTTCACAGTGAAGCTTGTTTTTAGGTGTGCGCATGTGGGTTTAGAGATACGAGTACGAGTAAGACTACGAGTAAACTAAGAGTAACTCTCTGTGGCAACCATCATACCTCATACTTCACAAACGAGCTCAGGTGCAAAAACAGTTAAACCCATTCAAAATTATTCTTTTTCTTAATTTATCATTATTATATCATTTAATCAGTTTATTTGTGCATTGTGTAATATTGATATTGAATAAAATGTTGTCAGGGTTGATTTGACGTTATTTACATTTTATTACATTACAATCTGACAGCAAATTAACAGATACAATATGAAATGCTAAATAAAAAAAAACATTATTTATAAATATTGTGGGTTGGGGGTTAGTACCTCCATCCATACTCCCCCAGGTTCCTCATGGAGGCGTGTGTGGGGTGTGTGGGGGGTTGGGGGTTAGTACCTCCGTCTGTACTCCTCCAGGTCCCTCAAGGAGGCGTGTGTGGGGTGTGTGGGGGGTGGGGGGTTCAGGGTTAGTACCTCCGTCTGTACTCCTCCAGGTCCCTCATGGAGGCGTGTGTGGGGGGTGGGGGGTTCAGGGTTAGTACCTCCGTCTGTACTCCTCCAGGTCCCTCATGGAGGCGTGTGTGGGGTGTGTGGGGGGTGGGGGGTTCAGGGTTAGTACCTCCGTCCATACTCCTCCAGGTCCCTCATGGAGGCTTGTGTGGGGGGTGTGGGGGGTGAGGGGTTCAGGGTTAGTACCTCCGTCTGTACTCCTCCAGGTCCCTCATGGAGGCGTGTGTGGGGGGTGTGGGGGGTGGGGGGTTCAGGGTTAGTACCTCCGTCTGTACTCCTCCAGGTCCCTCATGGAGGCGTGTGTGGGGGGTGGGGGGTTCAGGGTTAGTACCTCCGTCCATACTCCTCCAGGTCCCTCATGGAGGCGTGTGTGGGGTGTGTGGTGGGTGGGGAGTTGGGGGTTAGTACCTCCGTCCGTACTCCTCCAGGTCCCTCATGGAGGCGTGTGGGGTGTGCAGGCTACTGGGTACGCGTCGGGGTGTCCTGGGGGTGGCGGTGTGGTTCAGCAGCATCCCTACGTCTCGCAGGCTGCCCGCGCGCAACGGCGCCACCTCTGGCCCCCAGCTGTGCGGCCTCTCCTCCCAGGCGCGCAGCGGCGGCAGGTACAGGGAGTCCCTCAGGTAGCGGGGCGGGCTGGCCCTGCCCTGCCCCTCGGCTGGGTACCGGGTGCCTGGGTAGAGCGGCCGGGCAGCAGGCAGCGTGTCGTAAATGTCCTGGTCCCTGTAGTCCTCGTAGACAGGGGACGAGCATTCCTCTCCGTCGAGCGTGGTCCTGCGGTAGTGTGTGTCGTCGTGCGTGGTCCTGCGGTAGTGTGTGTCGTCGTGCGGAATCCTGCGGTAGTGTGTGTCGCTGTGCAGGTTGTGGCTGCTGGAGGCCCTCAGAGGGAGCTGTGTGGAGACGGAGAGGCGGTCGGCGGGGCCGGGTAGCCTGGAGGGGGGGCGTTCGGGCTGGAAGGGAGGGGGCATCTCCAGGCTGGGCAAGCAGGGGTCCGGTGCCCAATCAGACCTATCCCAGTGGTATGCTGCAGCGGGCAAAGGCACACATACTCACATCATCATTATCGCCATCATTATGATCATCATCATTATCATTATCACCATCATCATCGTCAGTATCACCATCATCATCACTATAATCACATTCATTCTCATCTTTATTAACATCTTATTACAGTGTATTATGTGGTACTCAAATGTATTCTACTTCTTAGCCCTTGTGTTATCACTTAGCACTTGTCTCTTACCTCTGATCTATCCCTAACCCCAAGAGACATGTTTGTACACTATTGCAGCAAAAAGGCATTATTGATTTATAAAGGTTTTTTTTTGGTTTAGTAATTGGTCTTTTTATGTAAATAGTCTTTGTGACACAACTCCTTATATGAAAACGTCCTTTGGTACATAATTTTACATGTTTCTCACCTCAGTTACACTGCTCTGTAATTAGGTTTGTGAAAATGCATGTTACTGTTGCACTGTGTGCAGCAGTAAGTACAGTATACAAAAGTTGACTGATGCTGGCTATCTTAGCTTCACCAAAAGAAAACCGTCAATATTGGACACTTAGTACAGAATAAGCAAAAAAAAAAAACGCTCTTACAATTCACAAAATATTCTTTGATGAACTCAACACAAATCTGATTCTCACGCTGAAGCTGTTGATGAGCTGAAAGTCAAACAAGACAAAACAATGAAGCAAAAATAGAAGCTCACATGACACACAACAAACACATTTTCCACAAATTAAATTTGGTGCTTAGCATGATCCTGGAAAATGGAGCATAACACAACAAAAAATAAGACTAAAACAAAGAACGTGGGTGGATGGTGGATATCTGAATAAGCAACATGTCACTACTTACCATTGGCTCCATAGCTCTGCATCTCGCTGAGGTTGGCCACTGGGAGAAAGCACAGCAAAAGCCACCCGTGTGGGTAGAAGTCAGACACAGGTACCAGGTAATGAGCGCGCCACATGCATGCAAACACCGAGGGATTACTATGGCAAGGGGATTACGCAGAGCAGACAGACAGCATCAATGGAAGGGATTTAGAACAGAGAAGACAGAAATTGTATCACATCTCCGCGCATAATGTGTTTCACTCTCGGTTTATGTCTGACCCTGACTGGGTGATGTAAGCAAGGTCTGGGTGCATTAGTTTTGTGGGGGGTGAGTGGATGCAGGCTATAGTTTACTGTATGCCTCCAAACAAGTTAATAATGAGATAGACAGCCAGACAGACAGACATATGGAGCGACAGACAGACATATGGAGCGACAGACAGACATATGGAGCAACAGACAGACAGACAGACAGACATATGGAGCGACAGACAGAGTATTTTCCTGATCCTTGAGGGGAACTGACAGATGTTATTTACAACATTCCATCAGGCAATCCTATGATCTAGACTAAACTGATTTATTCACATTTTGACTCATTAGGTCATCAGACGATCTGGATTCGCTAACCTGAGGGCTTAAACCTTTGTTTGTTTAATATTATTTTGGGGGGAAAGCATAAACAGCGAAGCGAGCTGCAAACAAGGCATTTGCTGTTTCCCTGGGTGACATTTCCATTACATCACAATTGACAAATCTTTTATCCAAGAACCGAACAACCAACACTTAGAGCATGCGTTCAAAGAGTAATCACAAAGTACCCTCTAACCCTAACAAGCACAAAGCACCCTCTAACCCTAACATCCTAAGCTGCACCTTCTTCGCACTTTTCTACCTGTGTCCTCGTACTTGCCCTATTTCACCAGTGCTAGGTACTTAACGGTTACTCATAGATCTTCTGTGACAGTGCACAGCTTCACTTCTGTTTCTCATTTGCAGGTAGCTTCGGGTGAACGCATCTGCTTACTGCAATGTCATGAATTAGTAGACCTTACTTAAAAATAAAAAAAAACAAGGAAACCAATTGCCTCAAAAAGACAGACTAAGGTGGACTTTGAATTGAAAGTTGAGGTTAAAAGTGATTACTTAGTGCAGTGTCACTGATAAAGCTCAACTTTCAATTCCATGTCCATTTTAGTCTGTTTTTCTTTTTCAAGGCAATCAGTGTCCTTGCTTTTTCAAAGTAAGATCACTAATTACAAGCACGGTCCCTGTAGCATCATAATGGCACAGCTCTTTGCGTGATGCATGCTCCCTTTCATATTACTGCATATCGCATATTAATATGGGTTGCTTCTTTTCTACTTCCAAACACTTTTGTTTTTTTCATCTAATTGCTCTTCACAGCTGTCTGCTCAGTGGCGGAACTAGTTTGTTTGTAAACAGTTCTGGCTCAAAAAACAAAAACAAAACAAACAAAAAAAAGCCGAAAAAACAAAAATGACAAATATTGGCCCAAAGCAATCCAGGAACTATCCCAGCCAATCAGCACAGTGCAGAGGTAAAAAAGACAAGGGTTTAATTTGACTGGGTGTTAATCTTACAGTCGTTACCATTTTGTGAAACCAAAGCTGATGTGTCTTACTTGCATATTTAACCTTTATAATTGAATAAATACCATTATGTCATAGTTACATGATTTAGTACATATTGCATGGTCATTTCATGTCCTACCACATTTATATGATTAAAAGCAGTACTACAGTAAGTACTGGAACTACTGTAAGTAGTCTTCATCTTTGGCCGCCCTACAGGCTGGAAGCGGAATTGTCTCTCATAGAGAACTACAGAGAGAAGGGTCCGCTCCTCCAAACTTACTTAGCATGGTTATAGCCCATGGAGGGCAGCACAGCGAATTCAGAAGTGCCTTTTACCCAGTTACAAGTTGATGAACCACTGAAATGATTTTGGATACATTATTTTAAGGTTGAAAAAAAAAACTACTTAGTGTTGCTTTAATACAATGTAGTACAGCATAACATCTGGTCAGAGTCTGATGATTTTTATATGAATATATAAATATATAAATATATAAATATATAAATATATAAATATATGAATATATAAATGAGGGTAGGGTTCACTCATGCTCATGTACGAGCTCTGCTTACAGTTAGTAGTGGACAGTTTTGTTAGCTGACAGTTAATCAAGAGTTAATACAGATAACATGTATTACAAAGGTGTTGGTACGCATGTAGTAGTGTTACACTTAGCAACATTTTACATACACAGGCAACACATAGAACAGGGAATTTTTATGACCCACTAATATTTCTTTGTGTTTGTGTCTAACAACCTTTTATTTTGTCTGAATAATTTTCAGATCTGTTTTAAATTCATAGACTTCAATTAAACCAAAATGTTAATTTGTCAGAAAAGTAATAGGTAACATTTGATTTTAAGGTCTGCTTTTAAAAACGTTTTTTTAAATAATGTTCATAACAGCTTAGCTGCCCCTTTCATCACGCAGACTGCTTAGATATGTGCTATTTAGACACAAAGTCATGATGACAGCAGCCTGGCCTCCCATAACATTTAAACAAATCATACTGAGTCATGAAGACTGTAATATCAAAAAGCAGTTTAATATGCTCCTTGTCTAGTTTAGGGCTTGACAGAACTTTTGAATAAGTTTCAACATGCTGATGCAGGTTACATTTTAATAAATAAATATTTAGCACCCACAAGCTTGATGTTTGTACTCAAAGCGTATAGCCGCTGGTAATGTCCGCCAGGCTTGGACGTCAGTGTGCATCACCGATGGCTAAGCTGAATAATCTTATATGTTGTATACTGATGCTGTTTAAGCTGAATAATCTTATATGTTGTATACTGATGCTGTTTAAGCTGAATAATCTTATATGTTGTATACTGATGCTGTTTAAGCTGAATAATCTTATATGTTGTATACTGATGCTGTTTTTGTCTTGTTAGTTGCCATGGAAACATGTAGATCACTACTGTCACTCCAGCTCTCAGTTGGTAAGGATGCCCAATGTGTTAAGACAATGGCTCTGTCCATTTTAACTCCTTCTCCACATAGAGTGCTAGACAGTGTGCCAATTCCAAAAGCTGATTCCCAACACAGGGCACTATACAGTGAAGGAGTGAACGTTTTGTATTTGCCCAATGCACTGCAATCTCGTTAGCCTGCTTTAATGGAGCTGATGTGAGCTTGCTGATTATCTCCATATATTTCCTTGGTGCTCGAGCGGCTGCCATACTGCCTTAAGTGGGTGATAATTACACACATTCCTCAGGGTCCCCTCTGAGTTTCCAATGATGTCCTCGTCTTAACACATTTTCCCTAAGCGATCATGGAGGGTTTTTTTCACCGTAATGTCCAAGTCTTCCCACAGTAGTCCCCTTAAGCGATCACCCCAATACGCAAGGCAACAGGAGAGAGGGGGGAGGGGCTGTGTCTGTGCCCATGATGGACCCCAGTGCATATTTCATGTCCCTCAGAAAGCTTAGTGGTGATTTATTATTCTCATGGGGGCTGTATGTCTCGGTGAGTAAGCTTCTGTGCTAATGCAAGTGACCCTGGCCAGTCAGAGATGACAGAGCTGCTGTAAAGACATTTTGCCATTAAAGAGCTAAGGAACCCAGCAAAATAAAAAAACACTCTTAAGCAACCTTATCAGGGGTCAGATTTGCTACATCACTAAGCCTCTAGTAGTAAATGCTAACAGCAGTCAATGTCAATACTATTTGCAGATAATGAAGGTGCAATACCTAGTGTGTATTAGGAATAAAGGCAGTTATTTAAGATGCACATGGTGTAATTGTAGCCCACTGAAAGTTCATTTTGACTAATTCCTACTGATTTTTTTTTTTTTTTTTACATTTTGTCGGCAATACAAAACTACAGGTTGAATCTCAGTGTCACGAAACACAAATAAATTTAAAATAGAGCCTCAAAGATGCCTGCTAAGATTATTTTGAACAATATTTTAAGTTTAAAATGCATTTTTATTTTTGCTACATACTATTAGATCTTTACGTAATCTTAGACATGTTGATTTACAAAAAGAAAAAAAAACATAGTGGTTGATACGTAGCTTGATTATTTAGTTAGTAATTAAATTAATATTCCTGAAAATAAATACACTTGTGCATTATGGTGACTAGTGCATTATTACCCAAATACTATACTCATACCCTAATCCATCATTTCTAGTTTATGAGCAGACCTTAAAATACCAATTACCAAATATGATGGCAGTGAGGAATTTGTTAATCTCACAAAATGACGGTGAGTTAAGACAGTACTGAATACCTTTGTTTTCAATGGTGTCCACTGTGTCATTGACCAGTCGTATGACAGTTACAATGGAAGCTTGCAGAATGAAAGAGAAGATTAATTAAGTGAGCTGACCCAGCAGACAGGATAAAAGGTGTGTGCGTGTGAGACCGTCTGCAAACTGCACTCCAAACTCCGCTGATCTTATCCAAAAAAAGGTAGAAGAATGGTGTAAAAAAAAAAAGGGGTTGCTTTATTCGCATCAGGGCGCGTATCTCAGGTTTGGCTTCAGAAGAGGCTGACAGCGTGGAGGCCAGAGTGTCTTAAGAGGCTTGTATCCTCTTGGCTGAGCACGGAACAGGAAGGCAATTATAACATGATAAGTGCAGTCCTTGGAGAGGGCACTTCGGCCCTCAGCCTTTAAGTCCTGACGAGACTTGGCTAATCTACTGATGCTGATGTCTGGAGATCATAAGTTCCAGGCACCTTTAATTACTGCCACAGCCAAATTACACACCGACTGTGTAGCTTGTGTTGGTGTATGCGTGCGTGTCTTTGTGTGTGTGTGTGTGTGTGTGCATGTGTTTATCTGTGTGTGTGCGTGCGTGTGTGTGTGTGTTATAAGCCCCCTAATAACTGATCAAATTACTAAGCAAAATTATACACCAACTGTAACTAGTGCTGAAACAAGTGTGTGTGTGTGTGTGTGTGTGTGCATAGGTTTGTGCATTAATTTTGTTTAACATTTTTGTTGGTACGACTCTGTTTATTTCCACTTGAAGTACTCTGCATGCATTCAGGCTGATATTCCTCTCTCCTCTACTAAAGGCAATAAGGCAGCATGCTGAATGTGAAGCACAAGAAGGCTGCATGACCCTCTTATGGGCAGCCTGGCAGGCCACAACCAGCCGAAGTGCTGATTGACAACCTCCCCACAGCACGTAACCCGTGTAAACCATTGGAGGTGCTTTAAAACCCCCCGTTTTGTCCGCTGCATGGACAGTCTCCCTACACAGAAAAGGTATATTGAGTTCAGGTGACTGAAGCACTTTATGAATAAGAATTATGTGCCGGATATGCAGTAGAATTTTAGATTAAATTGTTTTGAAAAAAAAATTGTAGAGAAGTATCAAAGGGAATGCTACCAGCTTACACTGTAGTTTTAGTAGTGTTATTCACTGATTGGAGTTCAGTTCATGGAATGAATTTGGCAAATGGGCAATGAATTTGGCAAATGGGAGGTGTTATACTCAGTTAATTTTGAGTTTTTCCTACATGGACTGAATGTGCGAGTGTGTGAAGTTAGCACTGCAGCAAGTCTAGCTGTTATGACTTGGACCTGAGCAGCAAGTCTAGCTGTTATGACTTGGGTCTAAGCAGCAAGTCTAGCTGTTATGACTTGGGTCTAAGCAGCAAGTCTAACTGTTAGGACTTGCTATGACCTAAGCACCACATCTAGCTGTTATGACTTGTTATGACCTAAGCAGCAAGTCTAGCTGTTAGGACTTGGGACTAAGCAGCAAGTCTAACTGTTATGACTTGCTATGATGTAAGCAGCAAGTCTAGCTGTTATGACTTGTTATCACCTAAGCAGCAAGTCTAGCTGTTATTTAAGCTGGAACCATGCTCCCCCCCCATGGCCAGCAAGCCCCTCACCCACATCCTAACCCCTCTTCTCTTTTCTTCTCTTCTCTTCTCTCTTCACCTCTCCTATCCTATCTTCTCTTCTCTCTTCACCTCTCTGCCCGTCTAAGCTTGCCCTCCAGGAACGTGCTCTTTATCTGCTCTTCCTGACGCTGGCTGGCACTACTCACGTTCCGAGGGGTTCGGCTGTGAGGGTCCCCCCAACCCCCCAGTTTTACTATAGTGTGCCCACTGATAAAAGCAGCACAGTAATAGCAGCTCACAAAAACACCAGGCAAACTGGGAGAAAAACACATCTGAAGAGTCTCTAAGACATGAAGTTATGACATTAAACACTGAGAGACTAAACACAGCCACGCGGGCTTGGCATGTTGGCCTATGTATTTATGTATGTGTGGATGTGGTCAGAGCAGGGGAATGGGGGTTTTGTTTTTATTTTTTATTTTTTTTAGTTCTTATTTGTGAGATTATTTAGTCATTTTAATTTTGTATGTCTTTGTCAGTGCACCACAATTACAAACACACTGCAACCATACATGACCAAGTCCATAATACAGTCGGCCTTTTTTAGTCTGTGCTTTAAAGGTCTTAAGTCTGTGCTTTTGTAGTCTTTAGTCTTTAGTATGTGCTTTTGTAGTCTTTAGTCTTTAGTCTGTGCTTTTGTAGTCTTTAGTCTTTAGTATGTGCTTTTGTAGTCTTTAGTCTTTAGTATGTGCTTTTTTAGTCTTTAGTCTGTGCTTTTTTAGTCTTTAGTCTTTAGTATGTGCTTTTTTAGTCTTTAGTCTTTAGTATGTGCTTTTGTAGTCTTTAGTCTTTAGTATGTGCTTTTGTAGTCTTTAGTCTTTAGTATGTGCTTTTTTAGTCTTTAGTCTGTGCTTTTTTAGTCTTTAGTCTTTGGTCTGTGCTTTAAAGGTCTTAAGTCTGTGCTTTTGTAGTCTTTAGTCTTTAGTATGTGCTTTTTTAGTCTTTAGTCTGTGCTTTTTTAGTCTTTAGTCTGTGCTTTTTTAGTCTTTAGTCTTTAGTCTGTGCTTTAAAGGTCTTAAGTCTGTGCTTTGTTAGTCTTTAGTCTTTAGTCTGTGCTTTAAAGGTCTTAAGTCTGTGCTTTTTTAGTCTTTAGTCTTTAGTCTGTGCTTTTTTAGTCTTTAGTCTTTAGTCTGTGCTTTAAAGGTCTTAAGTCTGTGCTTTGTTAGTCTTTAGTCTGTGCTTTTTTAGTCTTTAGTCTTTAGTATGTGCTTTAAATGTCTTTAGTCTGTGCTTTGTTAGTCTGTTCTTTTTGGCCAAACACTGAAAGATTCTCTTTAGTGACATCTTCTGGTCAATCAACCCAGGGTATAAAGTACCGTCTGTTTATACTAGTGTTGGACTTCTTTTAAGCTTGACTGGCAAAAGTATATGCAGGGGATTCTGAACTTAGGACGTCACAGTGACAACAACTCAAGAAGTCTTACAGAAGGTGTTGAGTGCTTTGTGTATTATTTTGGGGACAGTTGCCATCACCATCTAATGATGCAGGCTGGATGCAAGCCAGAGCTCTGCGAGGGCTGTGTTGGTGAGGAGGCACCTTACCGTCATCTTCGCAGGAGTCCGACTGGAAAGATCGAAGAGAGCGTGCCTCAGTATTGTTATCTGAGAAACAAGTCACCTCTTCCACCAAGTTGCTCGCCTCTGCAAGAGGACAAACAATGCACAGAGCACTTAGCAAAATGAGAGCGCCCATGTGGAACACACATATGATTCACACTTGTCATGTGCAACATTAAATAATTAAAAATAAGGTAGATTAAGACATAATAAAGTAAAAAGATACGTTTGAAATTGCACAATTACCTTTAACATACAAGGTCATATAAAATATATGTACTTTATGTTATTTCATATTATACTTACATATGTTCAACTACAGTATATACAAAGGAGCCTACAATTTGATTGTTAATGTAGAAAAATTTATTAACAATCATATTATAAATAAATAATATCAATTGTGAGTTTTTTTCCTCACCACTAAACTGCGCAGCAAATACTGCTCAGCCAAAGTGTTTATGGTGACAGTACCAAGATACTCAATACATGAAGAGGCAGTTTAACAGAGCAGAACTGTATCTATGAACTGACCCTGGGAGGGCAGTGCCACTGATGAGCAGTGATTCCCAAACAGACAGTGTACAGGGCTCAGTCGAGCTCACATCATGGTATCTACTCTCTTCCTCTCGCACGCACGCCAGGGAGGCAGAATGCCAGATGAGCATTAGTATTGAAGTGTTTCTCACTTACCTGCACAGAAGTTCCTCTGATGAATATTTTATGGAAAGAAAAATTGTTCCTGTTGGCCTATTTATTCCTGCACTGCCAATGCACAATAACAGATGGCTGTTTTTTACAACAATTTGCAGAACTGGGTTTCATTTAAGGTGTCTGTGTTCTGATTATAATTTTCAAAGAGTACCTTGAACACGAGTGCCGCTCTGGGAAGAGGTTAATTATGAATATGGAAAAAAATGTATTGGTCATTTTACATTCAGGGAAAAGTGTATGTTTCAGGCTTAAAATTAAAGACCAAATATAACTAGCATTTTTTGTAACTTGATACAGATCTGCTGCAGGACAGCATGACTAACAAATCTTGTTTGAGCACTTTCCCTATGAGGCTGGGCAAGAACATACATCAGCAGGCAACTTGCCCTCATGCTCTCCTCCCCTCCCCCTCCCCTTCCCTCTTCTCTCCCCTCCCCTCCCCTCCCCTCCCCTTCTCTCCGCTTCCCTCCCCACCCCCATCTAGCATGGTGTGGTGCTGTCCTCCCCTCCCCTCCCCTCCCCTCCTCTCCCCTCCCTTACCCTCCCCTCCCCATCAAGCATGGTGTGGTGCTGTCCTCCCCTGCCCATCTAGCAGGGTGTGGTGCTGTCCTACCCTGTGGCCTGGCTGCACTGCCCCTGCTGTGGGAGTGATACGGTGGGTGTTCCCACTCCAGGGAGACACTCTCCTGGCTCTCCTCCGTCCCCTCGTCCTCATCGTTCCCCTCCTCAGTGTCCACGTCCTCGTCATCCTCTTCCCTTTCCCAGGGGGCCTTGTGGGCGGGGCTGCGGTTGGGGTGGCCAGGCCGGTCGGAGGGGAGGTGTGGCGCCACGCTGCACACGGCCACGCCCCTTCTGCCCAGGCTGTCTGGGAAGCGGCGGAGCAGTGGCGGGCAGGGCAGTCCGGTCAGCCCGCTCGTGCCGGCCGAGGATGACTCCGTCTTGTCCAGCTCGGAGCTCTGCGTGGCCTCTAGCTGGCTGCGGGGCACCGTGTAGGCCGTAGGGCGCACCAGGACTTGCGGCGGGCCCTCGTTGCCGTAGAGACCGCCCGAGCGCTGGCCTGGGTGACCCACGGGGACGGTGCTGGTGCCGGTGGCGACGGTGGAGACTCCCGTGGCGACTCGCACCGCCTTGAACTCGATGCCCTCGGCCCCGCCGCCCGTCTTGTGCGGCGTGAAGTTGGGCTTGGTCGACATGCCCGCCGCCTCGTCGCGGGCCCAGTCCTTGCGGAGGATCTGCTTGTGGAAGATAGCGAGCAGCGCGAGGAGGACGAGCACCACAAACAGCAGCACGCCAATGCCGATCATCTCCACCGGGCCCACGTACGTCAGCGCCTTGGCCTCGGTGTCGGGGTCGGGCAACTCGGCCGACAGCAGCCCGCAGAACTGGCCCTCGTAGCCTGTCGTGCAGTTGCAGTAGAAGGTGCCGAACATGTTCACACAGGCGCCCCCGTTCTGACACTCCTCCCAGTCACACTCGTTTACATCCTCCTCACACCTGCCAAACCAAACAGCAAACGTCATGTGCCCTTCTCAGCAGGACTGACACAAGAGTATGCTGGGTAGAACAGTGTTAAAACTGAAAAAAGAGGAGAGACACTCACTTCTTTAAGTCTTTCATTCTTGTGCACCAGGCGAAACACCTTCATAAACTAAAGTCGCTGACGCTGACAGTAGTTCAGTGTTACCATTTTTTACACAATAGCCTTTGGGGAGGATCACAGAGTGATGGAATTATACATGCACTATATTTTTTTGGTGCTTGGTAACTCATCGTAACATCGATGACAAAGAAATGTGTTCTGTGTGATTTTGACGTCTTTATAACTGTCAGGAAGTTCTTTAACTACAGCAGTGTTTAATATCACTTCCAGTATGTTGAGTATATTATAGTAAATAGTAATATGTATACTATGTTTTCACAATGTGCATGCCTGTTCTTTCATGCCTGTTCAGTGCTGTGACAGCATGTTAGTCTATGATTGGCTTTATGGGCTTTGTCATGATAAGTATGCATGAGATTCAAACACTCACTACTCCCAGACAAGACGGCACACCTGCTGCTACAATGTCACCTGCTGTGACATTATGCTTACCTGGTTGTATTAATCTTACGGCGGAGGGCTCAAATAAAACGATTGTGAAAAGAACAACGCTCTTTTTTGTCTGCTTCTGCTGGCAGTGATGTGTTCAATGATCTCGCTGTGGTGGCCTTCGTTCCACAAGGTTCTCATCTGCGACAGCTGTATCACTGTGCTGTCAGTGACTTTGAAAGTAGTGACAGCACAGTGATACCTTATGGATTTGAGACTAAGCTTTTCAAAGCTTTTCTTTCAGAACTATAAAAAAATGCCACCTGTTCCCCAAGGAAAACTATTCTGGTTGATAGACGATGTGGCACATCTTGATATATCCACTACATCTTCTGCATGGAGTCATTAATCTGCTGGATCTGACTCAATCCCCCCAAAAAAGATTAGGATATGGGGCTGTGTCTGAATGCACGCACATATGTCTGAAAATCTAGTGTCCTTGCATGACCCTGGCAGCTTTACAGAGATATTTCCCTGTGAGGATTCACAGTAAAAAGCTCAGATTTGAACCACATCAGCAGCTCAGGGAGGACAAATCCATGAACTAAGCATTGTGAATACCAATCACATATAAGAGCACCTGCGATTGGGCCTCATGAATGCCAATCAAACATGACACCACCTGAGGGCAGACAGAGAGACTTTATACCCTCTACACAGCAAGGAGTGTTAAGTAGTGATGGGCAAATGAAGTTTTGGTGAAACACTGAACCACTTAGGCACATTGCTTCAAAAATAGGTTCATTACTTGAAGCTTCAGTAACAGTGACCTCTCCTGGTGAAAAGCCAAAGCTGCAACTACATTGGCCCAGCTTCATAGTGGCAGGAGGCTTTGAACTAGTGTAGAGGAAACACGTATATTCTAGTGTGAACGTACCAAAACACACACACACACACCTGTATACGAAGTTTGTGATATTTTTACAAATAAAGATTAATTTTTCTTTGTATTGTGTAATTGGGGGTGCTTAGGGAAAGGATGTGCTTGAACTTGGGTATTAGGGTGTGAAGGGAAACTATGGGACAGGTTGGGTGCTTGTGTAACCAGGGGAACACTCTTTTTCTCACAATTTCTCCACATTTGGAGAACACCCTTTGTCAAGGCACTGATGACAACCGGATTGGTTCGTGTGGCGCCGCGAAACACAGGCAGGTGATTCTTTCAGCGGATGAACCAGTAGCTGTTTCATGCGTAATATGTCACGTGTTTTTTTTTCCCTACCAAAGCAACCTTCATAGCAGTGGTTTTATGGTTGGTGTAGTTAATGGTTTGAAGCACGTTCCGGCGCTTCTGTCTCAGACTGCCATCACTACTGTTAAGTTGTTTTTCACCCAAAAGCCATAACTCACACATGCACTGACTTCCTTCTATCCACCTATTGTGAAATATTAAAATTTAATGTTATGAAAAACTGTGCAATATCTGTATATTGTGCAATATCATTACTCTCATTGTCCAATATCCACTACCCATGGCATAGGACCATCATTACTGTGTGTTTTTTTATATTTTATTAATGTGCAATAACCCACACTACATATCACAACCCCATCAATATTAGCAATGAATCAGTAGAAATGGCTGAATGCTTTGAACAATATACCACCAATATCCATAAACGAAGCCAATAGACACTTTCAGCCATCCGCAAACTCAGAGCACTTTGCGTTTCCTCTGTCACCTGCTCCTTCTATACAAAAGCATAGTCCAACAATTTAGCTCTACTCTTTACCCTGCTTCTTCAACATGCTACCAGCTGTCAACAGGAACAAACTCATTGGCATTACACACACTGCATCCAATGCACTAGGCCTCCCCACCTCACACTGCACACAACCCCAGCCAACCTCTTAACCAATACTTTACACTACTTCCCTGTGGACACTAATGTCACAGACCGTTTATCTATTCAAACAGTCTATGCTCCTCACCCACTATAGTGGATATACTATCAGTGGCGTTAAGGATGAAATCTGTATAATGGCCCCCTCTTGTGGTCAGTGTTGCTGCTGTATGGAATTTAAATTTAATATTTAGATGGTGAAGCAGCTGAGACACATAAACCTGAAATTTGTAT
>CM050214.1:7482500-7537500 GCA_027475355.1 Coilia nasus
GAACGGGGCGCCGTTACGAGGCGAGTCCTTATCGGTCACGACCAGCTTCAGGACGCTGGTGCCCGCTGGCTGGTCCACCTGTAGTTACCCACGTCACCAAAGTCATGAGTAGTTTAACCTACACCACCAAACTAATGGGTAGCTTAACCCACGTCACCAAAGTCATGAGTAGTTTAACCTACACCACCAAACTAATGGGTAGCTTAACCCACGTCACCAAAGGCATGAGTAGTTTAACCTACACCACCAAACTAATGGGTAGCTTAACCCACATCACCAAAGTTATGTGTAGTTTAACCTACACCACCAAACTAATGGGTAGCTTAACCCACGTCACCAAAGTCATGAGTAGTTTAACCTACACCACCAAACTAATGGGTAGCTTAACCCACATCACCAAAGTTATGGGTAGTTTAACCTACACCACCAAACTAATGGGTAGCTTAACCCACATCACCAAAGTTATGGGTAGTTTAACCTACACCACCAAACTAATGGGTAGCTTAATCCACATCACCAAAGTTATGGGTAGTGTAACCCACATTACCGAAGTCAGGTAAATGTCATAATGCTACTGTAGTTCAGACTATAGGGTTGGGACAGAAGCTGCTGTGAATGACGCATGCCACTAAATAAAAACCATGACACTTTACAACTCTGATACCGTAAATGATACTATAAAAATGTCATTCTTAAAATGACACAAACAATTCTTTTACAAATAGTATTTTTGGGATGAGACTTGGCATAAAAGGCATGTGAAGGAGAGAGGTAGGGACAGAGAAGAGGCTGTCGTGACCACCTGAATGACAGCTGTGGCATTGGCAGGGGAGAAGAGGGGCGGGTTGTCGTTCACGTCAGAAATATCCACGTTGATGGTGACGGTGGAGGACATGGCCGGAGATCCGCTGTCAAATGCCTGGACAGCCAGAGAATAGCTGGAGACCTGCGAGCAGGGGCACAAAGAGGCCAGACAAGGACATCCGACAGGAACACTTTAAAGGCAACAGGGAGAAGGGAAACGTCACAACAGGTGCTGTTAAAGCAGAGAGGACAGAATGGTGTCAGTCCAGTGCTGACGCAGCAGGCACTGTGCAGCTCAACAAAAGCCCTTGTGAGGGCTGCCTATTTATACCCATGTCCCAGTTTAAAAAATATTTCAGATAAGAGTACCGTATTTCTTCGTACTGTAGACTGTTGGATTTTCCCATTTACAAATTACCAGCTGAGCACAATATAATTTAGCTATTCTGTATTAACATATCAATATATATATTCATGTACATATAGTTACATACATAATTAATGTGTTACTGGGAAAAACAAACAGTGGAAATAATACACTATTAACAATGGGTACAATATTAAGACTTTTGAGGTGTCCATCACAAACTACAGTACTGTAGATTCCTATAACCCTCAGTGCCTGACCGTTTCTCTGTCCAGCTCCTTGTTGACTTTGAGTAGTCCTGTGATGGGGTCGATCCAGAACTGATTCCTCCTGTCGCCCCTCAGAATGGAGTATGTGATACGCCCATTCACCTGGCTGTCCATGTCCTCTGCCATCAACTGCAGGTCAGACAAACACACACACACACACCCTCAGAAACAGGATTTCAAAATACTCAGGGCTATTAAGGGTAAACTTGACAGAGAACTCAACACAGCCATTTTGTCAGAAATTAGATGTCTCCCAACCTTATTGATAATGCTGGCTTAGTTTCCCTTTTAAATGATTCCTCTGTGTTTCACAATCATGTATTAACTTAATACACTAATACACTGCATTTATCTTAATGCTTTTGAATATTGTACTTATGCTTATTTTACACTTATCTTTTTGCTTTTCCTGTTGTTCTTTGCTTTTAATTTTGTTAAGCACACTGAACTGCCTTTGTGTATAAACATTATGTATAAACATACATATAAACTTGCCTCACCTTGCCTTGTACAGTTTAAACAGTCATTAACAGCTGAAAAAAATTACCCTGATGACAGTCTCTCCTATGCTGGCGTCCTCGCTGAGCAGCACATTGTAGATGTCTTCGCTGAAGGAGGGCGCGTTGTCATTCACATCCATTAGCTCGATGGTTACCATGGCAGTAGCACTCAGGGGAGGGTTTCCGCCGTCCCAGGCCTGTACTTTCAGGAGATAATCCTTACACACCTCGAAGTCCAGGTCACGGGCCACGGTGATGGTGCCTAGTGAAAGGTTGGGGACAGTGGCAGCGGTGAGATGCGGAGACTGACAAAACAAACATCTAATAACCGTCCAATAAATATTTAATAAACACCCAATAAACATGTCTGTGAAGATTTTCATTCATCCAGGTCATGGTAGTCAAAGGAGTTAAGTTGAGAGCTGATGATCTGCAGTGATCCAGCGACTGAAAAAGCCTTTTGGATGAAAGGTGAAATGTCTTCAAGCTCCAAAAAGAAGTCCAGTTATTTACAACGAAGCTCCTTTGACATCCCAAAAACACCCAATAAACACCCAATAAACATCCAATAAGCACCCAATAAACATCCAACAAATATCCAATAGACACCCAATAAACATCCAACAAACATTCAATAAACAATCAACACAGTTAACTTCAGATGCACAGGGGGAACAGTCTTACTGTCAGCATGCCAGATGCTTCCAGAGGTGTTTTCAATAATACTATCATGTGTGACATTTTGGGCCAAAGGCTCCATCCGAGCTGAAATGTCACACATGGTAGTATATTATTAAAAACCTCTGGGAGCATCATCTGGTGTGTGGACTCGTATTCTTAGTGACAAAACTGGGAGACAGATACTGGGATGTTGTGAATAAACAAATTGAAATCTCAGAGCAATTGTTAAACCACGGGTAAAAAAATATTTCTGTTCTTTGAGGCATATTTAAATGAAGGCATCACCAGTGGCACTGAAATCGTATCTTCTGTCTGACCTTTGGCAACATCGATGGCAAACTTCCCCTGCTCATTGCCAGAGAGGATGCTGTAGTAGATCTCCCCGTTGGGTCCGATGTCATCACTGGTGGCAAACACTCGCAGCACCTCGGCACCGATGGCCACATCTTCCGGGATGGAAATGGCGTAGTCCGGCTTCTGGAAGACAGGTGGGTTGTCGTTGACATCGAGGACCATGACGGTCAGGTCCACCACGGAAGAGAGGGAGCCCTCGCCCGCATCGCAGTCCGACGCCTGCACCCTGATCTTGTAGGTGTCCAGCAGCTCTCTGTCCAGAGGCTTCTCCAGAACGACCACCCCGGAGGAGGGGCTGATGGAGAACACGCCACCGGCAGAGTCAACCAGGGAGTACACCACCTTCCTGTTCACACCTGGACAGAACGGTAAGACAATTACAGGAGTTGAAGACCAGCAAGCTTTTCATTTGAGAAAAAAAGCAGTTTAAAATAAGTCAAAGATTAATGATACACTATTTTTTACTCTGATGTTCTGCCATGGTTAGGATTTGGGTCAGCTGGTTGTTTTATTGATAGGTGAACAGCTAGGGTAGTAGTTTATTGGATAGGTGCACTGCTGAGCTTAATGAAGAGCTCATGTTAAAAACAGTTCAATATCTCTTCAGTGGCCAACAACATCTTACAAGTGCAAACAGACAGCAGAGCTCACACAGTGGCACATACATTTAACACAAATAAATCAGCACCGACCTTCATCGAGGTCATTGGCTTGCAGCCGTGTGATGAGGGCTTTGGGAGTGGCATTCTCAAACACGCTGGCCAGGTACTGAGTGAAGGCGAAGGAGGGCGGGTTGTCATTGACGTCTAGTATTGTGAGAGAGATCTCTGAGCGACAGAACAGACCGCCTCCGTCGGTGGCCTGGGCTATTAGCTTATAGACAGACGTCCTCTCCCGGTCAAGGGCACTGGCTGTCCTCAACTCACCTGAGTGACAGGTGAAGACAGGAAGAGCTATTAGGCACACACACACACACACACACACACACAAATACACTTATATACACACACACACGTGTAGTTTTACTCACACACACACATACAAATGGAAACAAACATATATGCACACTCTCTCACGCTCCCTCTCTCTCTCTCTCTCTCTCTCTCTCTCTCTGTTTCTCTCTCTCTCTCTCTCTCACACACACACACACACATAAACACACACACACACAACCATAAAGGCAGGCTAAACAAAACAGTGCACAGTCATATAAAAGCATAAATACACATGCTAAAAAACCTGAACAAAGGTTTCTCAATTTTTGTTTCAAGTCTCATTAACACACTATTCTTTCCTAACCGGAACATGGGAATTGCCTAATACCAGTGCTTGGATCCATATAGAAGTCTTCCACTCCGATGCCAAACAGTGAGTACTGAATATCTGCATTGTTCCCGATGTCGTTGTCCGTTGCGAAGACAGTGAGGATGCCCTTGTTGATGGGCACATCTTCCGGGAGTGAGCTCTCGTACAGATCCTAGCAATGCATGACGTCCACAGAGACGTTCATAAGAAACATTTAGACAATAACACTTACACATTCACACAGTCCACAATTTCACTTCAGAGGGCTTCCATGATGGCCATTAAAATGAACTGAAGCCTGAGAGAGAGTGACAACTGACAGTAACAAGCTATGATAAAAATGATCTGGGACATTGTATAAGCTTATAGAAATCTATTTAACCCATGATCAAGTAAAAGGAAAAGAAGAAATATTGGAGTCAAAGGAGCTAAGTTGTAAACAACTGGACTTCTTTTTGGAGCTTAAAGACTTTTCACCTGTAATGAGGTTATTGGCCAGTTAGTGTGTCACAAACCTTCACACACACAGGACTGTTGTCGTTGGCGTCCATGATTGTGACCTCCACTTGTACGGTGCTCATGAACAGGCCGTCACTGGCCGTGATGTTGAGGACGTACAGATCCTGCTCCTCACGATCCAGGGGTCGCTTCACAAACACTTTCCACTCCCCCCGCACGGGAGTCAGTGCAAACGCTCCCTTTGGGTTCCCTCCTGCGACAGAAGAGGAGTGGAAGCATGAACACTGATGATAATAACATTAAAACACACGTTACTACATGCATTTATACATAGCAGACCATAAGAAGGAATGCATGAAAACACAGAACGGACAACACTGAACTGTATGGCAATGCAGTAGATAAACTATATCTATATCACTATATAAAGGAAACCCTGGGAAATTAAAGGCCAAGCAAAATGCTTCGATTTTGACAGGGTCTGGGAGTAGGAGTGATATTTTGAAAACACCTTTACTCACACAAACACACCCACACACACACACACACAGACCAGCACACAGAGCTATAGAGAACGACCTATTCCCTTATATGCTCATATGTACCTATAAAGATGATGTGCTTATATGGACCTACTGTAGAAAGCTAAGAGTCTGCTAACCTGCAATGTGGAAGCTGACAAGGCGGTTCTGCTCCGAGGTGTCTCCGTCTCTAGTACTTAAAACGGCAACAACCTCCCCGGGTGGGTCACTCTCCCTCACCGCACCCCTGTAGTAGTCCCTCTCAAACGTCGGCGGGTTGTCGTTTACATCGGCAACCGTAACGCTGACGATGGCGGTAGAAGACAGTGCCACAGCCTCCCCGAGGTCAGAGGCCACCACGCTAAAGGTGTAAGAAGGCGACTTCTCATGGTCCATCACTCCCAGGGTGGTGATCCATCCTGTTCTACTGTCAATGGCAAACCAAGTGTTGGTGCCTGACATCTGGTCCTCCTCAGCAGTGACGGATGCCCTGAGACTGTAGCCCACCTGTCCGTTGGACCCCCAGTCTGGATCCAGAGCCCTCACCTGAATCACCCTCGTACCAATCGGCATGCCTTCCATGACCATGGCCACGTATGCGTTGGTCTCGAAGGTGGGCTTGTTGTCATTGATGTCTAGAACCTTCACCTCCACGTCCACCACGGAGATGGACTCAACAAAGTCCTGCCGCATGGTGGCCGAGACCTTAAAACGGAAGTTGCTGACGGCCTCGTAGTCCAGCGACTTCACCAGCCGGATGAGTCCCGTCTCCCGCTCGACCAGAAACGTGCCCCCCAGATTGCTCTCCACGGTTTCTCCGCTCACCACGGCGAACGTTCCGGTTTGGCCCAGGCTCAGATAGACGGAGCCGAGCGCTGTTCCTGCGGGCGTGTCCTCTGGTACGGTGAAGGAGTACTGCGGCTGAGAGAAGGACGGGATGGTGGCCTCCGGGGGCAGCACGTGTATAAACGTGGACACGAGGGAATGCTTGACCGGCGTACCGCCGTCCGTGGCTTTGACAAAGAACGACAGGACCGTGCCTCTCAGGTGCTCCACGCTGCCCTTGGTCACCATCCAGCCGCTGTCCGGCTCTATCTCGAGCACATCCACGAGAGGAAGCCGGGCCTCGCTGTACAGGGAGTAGCTCACTTGCCCATTGCTTCCCACGTCTGAGTCCTGGGCCTGAATCTGAGTGACCAGCGAGCCCATGGGAGCGTTCGCCTTGATGCTCACTCTGTACTCCACAGCCCGGAAGCGCGGGGCATTGTCATTTTCGTCTGCGAGCATCACTCGAACGGTGCAAAAAGACGCTCGACCCCCTCCGTCCAACGCCATGACAGTTAGCACAATGTCTCTGTTCAGTGGGCTCTCTCTGTCAAGCTTCTGTGCTGTGGTTATCAGGCCATCCGTGGCTATGCTAAACTGGGTCTTCCCAATGTCGTTGATGAAGGAGTACACAATCTGTCCAAACAGCCCGGAGTCTTCATCTGTGGCTCTCACCTGTATGACTCTGGAACCGGCTGGGGCATTTTCTCTCACCTCTGCCAGGTAGAACCTCTGGTTGAACACCGGGCTGTACAAGTTGGCCCCCTGAACGCGGACGTTCACCTGTGCAGTGCTCGTGAACACACCGTCGGACACGGACACGTTCAGGTTGTACAGAGGTTTCATTCCCTGTCTTCGCTGATTGGACAGGGTGATGATTCCTGTTTCAGCTCCCATAAAAAAGTTCATCCTGTCATCTCCAGAGAGGATGCTATACCTTAGCCGGTCTGCATCTGAGCTGTCCAGATCTGACGCTTGGACACAGGTCACAAAATGGCCCCTTGGAGCAAGTTCACTCACAAAGGCGTCATAAACTGGTTGATTAAAAGCTGGAGGATTGTCATTGGTGTCAATGATCAAGACGGTGACAGAGACCTCACTGCCTTGTGCAGGGTCTCCATTGTCTGTTGCCCTGACGATGAAGTTAAAGCGCTGCGTTTGCTCGTAATCTAGCAGGCGGGTGGTCAGGACGAGCCCATTGCTTGGTTCAACAATGAAATATTCAGTGCTGTTAAAAGCATCTGACAAAATCTGGTAGCGGATCAGGTTGTTCTTATCTGAATCTTTGTCAGTGGCCAGGATCTGCAGCACTGCTGTACCAATCCCTGAGTTCTCAGCTAGTGTGGCAGCATACGAGGACTTCTCGAAGACAGGAGCATTATCGTTGACATCCAGCACAGCAATGTCCACATCGACCTCTGACCTCGCCCCAGTAACGGTATCTGTCGACCGCACAGTTAGCCGGTAGTAGGGCGTGACCTCATAGTCCAGAGGGTACACAACACTGATGACCCCGCTGTCAAAGCTGATGTCAAACTGAAGGGAGGGGTCTCCATCCACAATGGTGTAGATGATGTTCTGACCCTCAGGGCTGGTGGCATTGATGCTGATGATAGGGGTCAGTACTGGAATATCCTCTAGGACTGATATACCATAAAAGGGCTTTTCAAAGACAGGCATGGCCTTGTTAACGACTGTGACTGGGATATCCACGGCAGTGAAGAGTGACGGATAGCCTCCATCCCAGGCAAAAACCACCACTTTATACTCAACGTTGGACAGGTCAGCATCGAAAGACCTTTTTAGGACAAGCTCACCAGTCTGGCGGTCGATCTCAAAGTTCCTGTGCTCCTCTTTCAGTGTGTAGAACACCTCCCCATTGACCCCCTTGTCACAATCTGTAGCAGACACCTTGAAGATCCGTGAGCCAGGCTCTGCATCCACCTGCACGGAGGCGTAGTAGGGCAGGTCTATAAACTCTGGGGCGTTGTCATTAACGTCCTCCACCTGCACACTCACGGTCACCCTCGCCACCCGCACTCGGTCGTATTCTCGACTGGCCTCCACCACCAGCTCATAGTTGTCTTGTTCCTCCCTGTCAAAGGGGACCCCTGTAGTCTGGATGACCCCTGCGGTGGGTCTTATGTTGAACCAAGCCCCGGCATTCAGGAGGGTGTACTTCAGGGGCTCGTTGAGCCGGCTGCCGGCTGCCCTGACCACAGCGACCGTGGTGACGTCCACGTTGTTCTCCAGAATGGAGGATGTGTAGAAAGGCCGGCTGAAAACGAGCCCGCTGTCCATGGCTTCCCTTACCACCACTGTCACCAATGCCGTGCTGAAAAAGCGCCCGTCAGAAACCTTTACATTGAAGCGGTAGCGGTCCTTGGAGAGACTGCTGTTTTTGACTGACAGCACCCCAGTTGCAGGGTCCATGGCGAACTGCTCCATGCTGTTGTCAGCAAGGGAGTAGATAAGATCCCCCTGAAGGTTACTGAAGTCAGGATCTGAGGCCTCCACTCGGAGAGCCTCGACCCCGACGTAGGTGGGGAGGAGCAGGACGGCGTCATAGACATCCTGGGAAAACTTGGGAGGACAGTCGTTCGTGTTTGTGACCTTGATGACCACCTCCGCTGGTCTGTCAGCAGTCAACTGAGGGTTCCCACTGTCCCTCACGTGAACCCGGAAGTAAAACTCTGTGGCGGTCTCATAGTCTAGGCTGGACAGGGTCCTGACCGACCCAGTTCCGGAGTCCACAGTGAAGAACGATTTGGCCTTGTCCTCGACAATGTCAAAGATCAGGAGGGCGTTCTGATTCCGGTCTGCATCCACAGCCTGTATCACCAGTGGGCTGCCATTCTCGCTCATCACAATGCTGTTGATGGGTGCTGCCTCACTGATAGTCCCTGTGTACCTCAACTGCCAGAACACAGGAGCATTGTCATTGGTGTCCACTACCTGAATGGTGACTGTGGCATTGGAAGCAACCCCTGCCATGTTAACAGCACTTATCACCAGTGTGAAGAAGGTCAAAGTCTCAAAGTCCAGCGACCTCTGAGTCGTGATGACCCCTGTGTAGCGATTGAGAGCGAACCTTCTCTCCCTGTTTCCTTGGGCGATGTCGTACGTGAGTGCCGTTCGGCTAATCGCACTAATGGTGGTGACGAAGGTGCCCACTGCCACGTTCTCTGTGATCTCCGCCTGGTACTCCTGCTGAGTAAACTTTGGGCTGGAGGCGACGGACAAAGACACAGCGATCCTGACGGTGGCAGTGGCACTGAGGGATGGGGTGCCGCCATCCATTGCTCGAACAGTCACGACATAGTATCCCACCGAGGTGAGGTCCAACTCTCTGGCCACCGATACGACTCCGCTAAGTGGGTCAATGCTAAATGCAGCCCCTGTATTTCCTGGTGAAAGAAAAAACATAAGGGTAATCAAACTGATAGAAGTTGACAGAACAATCAAACTCTAAAAGAATTAAATGTTGATGACACAGAGGGCGGACTTTTTAAGCAATACTGCACAGCAACAGAATAAGCTTCCGATGTTCTGACTAGATAATAATGACAAGTTGGTTACTCATGATTTAAGTTTGTAAAAAAAATTGTTAAAACAAAAAACAATTGTTTCCAGTGTTGCTTATTAACTTTGCTCAAAATGATTCCCTTTGTATAATGATCATAGGAGTCATATTCAAACTGGGGAATACAATTACTCTTACTCTATTACAACAAATGGGTGGGCAGCTGTCTCGTAAAACACCTTCATCTCTGGTCACATTACATAAACTGCAACTGCCTGAGAAACCATAGAGTGGGATGAACTTACCTGCTTCAATTGAGTAGATAAGTTCCCCATTTCTCCCATCATCTTTGTCGATTGCAGTAACCTGCAGGACGGCCTCTCCGACTGCAGCGGACTCGAACACCACCCCGTCATACACAGTGCTCGTGAAGTAAGGCGCCTGGTCGTTGGCATCCTCCACCACTACAAACACTCTGGCCAGGTCTCTGTAATATGGATACTCCTGGTCCTTCACCTACAACAGAAGATGGAAACCACAGTGCACAGCGAAACTAAACACCGTAGAAAGAGCAGCTTTATTCATTCCTATGGGACAACATGTGCGAAGACCAGCTTTATTCATTCCCATGGGACAAAGTGTTTGAGGTCATGAGTGGAGTAAAAATATGCCCAGTTAAGCGACAGAAATCATGGAAATATCATGAGATCATGTTCCTTTGGCTGTTGGCAAAAACATTTTTTATAGCATTTATACTAAATAAATATAACCCTAAATATTACAAATCTAAAACAAAATAAAGTATTTTTTCATTATAAAGAGGTGTTTTTAAAAATAAAAGCATAAAAATGGACAAAAGCCATTCAAAGTGGCCATAGGCAAAACAGAAAGCCTCTTGGGCTTTTTGGCAAAAACAGACAAAAAAATACATACTCAAAAAAAAAAAAACAATACGGAACAGCATTTACTATTTATTAACTAATTTGCACAGGGCCAAATGCAGTGATTACCATGATAGTGAGAACATGCTGTGTGCGAGCCTCGTAGTCCAGCCGGTCGGCTGTGTAGACGACCCCAGTGCCTGGGTTGATCTGGAACACCCTCATGCTGGCCGGGTCCACGCTCCCATGGATGGAGTAGCTCAGCTTGGCCCTCCGGTCCCTGTCGGTGGCCGACACTCTCAACACCTCCGTGTCTGCCGGGGTGTCTTCGGAGACTGTGACGTCATAGGTGGGCTGGGAGAAGACTGGGGCATTGTCATTGCTGTCCAGGACCCTAATGTACACCTGTGTATCATGAGGAACAGTTTGATCGAATGTTAAATGTTAATTGATTAAACAGTCATAGGTTTATATGGCATCAGGTCTTCTATTTGCTGAAACACATTTGGCAGTGTGCGCCCAAACGTTGAGCATTGTATTTGATTGGGTCTTTGTTTTAATTTGCCTCATAATAACTTGCACATGACACATTGCAAATACTACATGCCATTTTTGATGGGCAATCTAGTAATATGTAAACTATGATCATTTAACCCTTTAAGATGCATCCCCTATTATAACTTTGTTGTTACCAGAATGGCAATGACCAAGTTGTAACATGTTACTTAAGACTTTCTGTAATGTCGTAGTAATGTTGTAATGTTGTAGTTAAAAATTTTTTCAGTCACAGCGAGTCGTAGCGCCAGCGATACGGTGACCGATAAGAGGCTACACAGTAACTCTCTCAGAATTACTGAGATACTGTATAATACAATCAGCTAAAATATTTGGCCCACCACCAAACACAGCAGAAGAGTTTTTAGTTACAACTACAAGACCACCCTGACAGACACACAGTCATACCTGAGCAGTGGCAGTGTTTGTTCCATCCGTCACCTGCACAGTCACATTGTAGAGAGACTGCACCTCTGCATCTAAAGGACTAGCTATCACAATAGTTCCCATCCCTCTTTTAATGTCAAAAGGGCCATCATAACTTCCTGAAAATCAAGAGGTAGACACAAAAAAGATTACTGAGGACATGACAGATTATCAATGTCTTTTACAACATAAAAACATTTACCTACAGCTGTAACTGAATTTATGCTAAATCTCTACCAACACATATTGGAGATGTTTCCACTTAAGTAGGGTGCATGTTTGCACAAACCTGTTTGAATGGAGCAGTTATTACATGTGCTCGGAGGAATGTAGAACGCCTCTTGTGAAGAGCGACCACCTGGCGAGGTAAATATTCGCATCAACATGGACAACATCAATAGATATTGAGATTGAAAAGATCTCACATTTCATATTTGAATATCTAACCCTCTTTACACGGAGTCTGCACTAAACAACATGGCTCAAGTGTTTAGTTGTACAGTATACATGACTTAAATGATCTCATTACCCCACTGAAGAAGCTGAACATTTTTTTTAGCTGAAGAGTTTTTCTAGGCGGCTGCCATACCACAGTCATACAGACATACAATAAATGTCATTTTAGATTCAAGATTCACTCAAGATCCCTTCATTTGTCGTTTAATTCTATACATAAAAAAACACATCCCATCAGTAATTCATTGCAAAAAAATAGCTGAAAGTTGGATAAATAACATGAAGACAAACTGTGCTCTATCAACCCTGCTAACCTAATGGCTCTATTTAAACACAAGCCCGTGACCTAGCACAGCTCACCTGTAATATCGAACCATAGTGGTATGGTGTTCTGATGAACTGAGACCACCCCAACACTCTCAGACACCTTTGCACTCTCAGAGACGCTGAAGTTGTAGTAAGGCGCAGTGAACAGCAGGGGCGACGTTGAGGGCAGGGGCTTGCGGATCCACTCAATGTGGAGGCGTGCTGTGGACCATAATGGAGGACTGCCATTGTCTGTTGCTTTTATCTGGAGAAAATGCAAAAAACAATATTTGACATATTTGATGTTGGTGATAAAGCCTTCTACTCTCTGAAAGCCAGATAATCTGCATCTGAATACATTTGTAATTTGTGCTGTTTCTTACGTGTATGTTTGTCAACAGAATTTGTAGTGGGCTTAAATCTCACAAAGTACATCGATACTAATAAAATGCATACCTGTGTGTCTTACTCGTCATACACATTGCTTTGAATGAAGCCATCAGCTTTGGTAATACATTATTTAAAATGAATAACTTTTTTTTTTACCCACCGTGAGGATGTCATAACTGCCCGCAGTGACCATCTTCCTGGAGGACACCATGGCGGTCTTGGGGTCGATGTAGAACTTGTCGTCCAGGTCGCCATCCACGATGCTGTAAGTGAGGTCGGCGTTGCGGCCCTCGTCTCTGTCATAGGCAAACACGCGGTAGATGGGGTCCCCTCGCTTGCTGCGCCCCCTCTCTGGGACGCTGATGCGATACACAGTCTCGGGGAACTCGGGCTTATTGTCATTCTCGTCCTGGATGTGAACGATTACCCACACACTGGCCTGTCTGGAGGTGCCCGTCCCATCCATGACAGTCACCTACAGATAACAAGCAGTATGGCTACTGAGGTATTCACTTAAACCCATCATAGCATACACACACAAATACATAGCTCTTCATTAGTAAGGGTTGGGAGGTAGCAGCACTATGATGAAAGTGATGAAACTGAGAAATTTTAAAAAAGATCAGTCTTATACCTCAGAATCAAGATGATGGTAAATGTCAATTTGTTTGCCTAAATCTTTCAAAACTATTTTAAAACATATGTAGCAGCATAGTGTGTAAACACGGGCTACTATGCTCATAAAACAAAATACAAATGTACAATTTTAAATGCAACGATCCCCAAAAAGTTATAACTTATACAGTAGTTGTAACAACAGATTTTATAGATCACCATAGAACACCATGTTCGGATCAGATGCTACAGTGCTTGCATAACATGATGTAAAAAACAGACACAGGGTGCGAGGCGTTACTTCCGATTACATGGGGCTTGGAGCATAACACTTCTAGAAATGACCACAACACACATGCTATTATTCGATCCTCTGCCTCCAGCCTTTGGAAAGGTGACTAAAACGTGTGCCCTCTGGCCTCTTTGTGGGGGCAGCGCTCGTCAAACCCTGTCGGACAGAGATCTGAGCCATGCTGCTGGAGCTGGGGCACCCTGGGAACTCACGCAGGAAAGGCGAGGATCAATATCCCTCTCTCTGCAGTGGCCACGTGGGAGAGCTCTCACGGGTACACATGGGCACGCCATTGACCCACACTACTGTACACAGCACAATGGCTATCAGGTCAGGAGCGGGCTCTGTGCTGCCCACCAGACTGTAAAAGGAGAGCAACATGTCTGTGGCCCGGCACAGGCTAGGTTTTTATTTACTGCTCAGCCACTTATTACAGACACAACATTTACCCAGATCCACGCTGACACTTGCAAAATTATGTTGCAATCTAAATGAAACTAAGAATTCCTGTTTCACTGACAAAGGAGTTTGTCTAAGCAATAATTCTCTGTCCTTCTGCGCTTGTGTTTATTCAGGCTTACAAAAAATATCAAAAATCACCTGAAGACATGAATCAAAAACAAAACCACACACTGTACACTCATTCAGTTTGTGTCATCCCCACCTCCAGGAAGTGCTCTGCTTGCTGTTCGCGATCCAGCTTCCTTGACGTGGTTCGGATCAGTCCTACAAGACAAAGCACAACATAAACCAAAGCATGACGGAAAACGTTTAGAAAATAATTTGGCAAATACAATTGATGGGATAGCGTGTCCTTGCCACCTCCAATCAATTATAGCCATGACAAAAAAACAGTGGTGGTAGAAAGTAAAGAAAAAGGAGATTAGTCTTTTCTCTTCATTCAAAACGGTAAGAAAATCTATCACTTCCATTATAGAGTGACCCAGTGAATCAGATGAATCGGAAACAGCAGAGTGGAGGATATAAAACCTACGTATGTAGTTACTTACCAGCCATAGTGTAAATAACATCTGTCATATTACATCGATTTCTCTGCTCACTGATCATTGATGTAGAGCTGTATGTGACAGGGCGAACACCCCTTCAGCATCATGGAAAAAGTTCATAAAGTTCATATCGTTTTTTCCCTAAGTTAATAAAGTTCACATACAGTACAGTGTTCACCCCTCAGTGACTTAACCACTTGATGTGCTCATGTAATTCTGTTCTGATTATTGTGGAGCTTGTGTTTTACTTAAAAAACAAAAGACAATGCTTAAGCATACAACCATATCTATCTAAGATGAAAGTAGTTGGGTTTCCATTCAACTCATTCACATCAATTATAATAATTCAGCTGAACAAACAGCACGTGTGTGCCAACATTTCTATGACCACTGGGAGAGAGTATGGGAACTGCTGGTGTTTCCAGTAAGGATTTCTTCGAATCAAAATGTGCAATAATAATAATAATAATAATTGATAATAATTGGTAATAATTAATAATAATTGATAATAAAACAATGAGTACAGTGGCCACAGGTGTGGTAGCCAGTGGTCGGTAATTCCACCTTCATAGAGCCTGTCCTGTCATGTGTTGGTTACTACTGTGCACATAGTACTGGTGATTTCACTAATTAACCTGGCAGAAAAATGTGCTTAATTGAATGACTATGTGGTATGGTCAGCGGTAAAGTTGTAACACTCTACCAGGAAGTGTGGGGTCTAGGCAAACGGTAGTAAAAAGCCAGCTGAAAACAACTGGGCTGTTTTATTTGCTAACTGCCTCATTTATTTAATGATGAAAGCACCTTCTATCAACCTGGCTTTCTGAAAGCTATCAGGTCCCTCCTCATGATTTACCTGAAGGCCATTCCCTCACCTGTGCTCAAAGACCAGCCCCTCACCTGTGCTCAAAGACCAGCCCCTCACCTGTGCTCAAAGACCAGCCCCTCACCTGTGCATAAAAAAGGCCATCCCCTCACCTGTGCATAAAAAAGGCCATCCCCTCACCTGTGCTTAAAGACCAGCCCCTCACCTGTGCTCAAAGGCCGCCCCCTCACCTGTGCTTAAAGACCATTCCCTCACCTGTGCTTAAAGACCAGCACCTCACCTGTGCTCAAAGACCATTCCCTCACCTTTGCTTAAAGACCAGCCCCTCACCTGTGCTCAAAGGCCGCCCCCTCACCTGTGCTTAAAGACCATTACCTCACCTGTGCTCAAAGACCAGCCCCTCACCTGTGCTTAAAGACCAGCACCTCACCTGTGCTCAAAGACCATTCCCTCACCTTTGCTTAAAGACCAGCTCCTCACCTGTGCTTAAAGACCAGCCCCTCACCTGTGCTCGGACCAATGGTGAAGAAGTTCTGCGGGTTCCCGGCCGTTATCCTGTAGGTCAAGCGGCTGTTGATCGCTGTGGCATCTGGGTCCTCAGCGAGGATCTGAAGGACTGACACATCTTTCGCAGAATTTTCGGGAATGTAGGGGTGGTAGATGGGGTCAGAGGTCAATGGGGCGTTGTCATTGACGTCCTCCACCTGGATGAAGACCTCGATGGAGGTGGAGAGGGGAGCCACACCCCTGTCAGTGGCGAACACCGTAAGCCAGTAGGAGTCCTGGGCCTCGCAGTCGAGAGTGCCTGTTGTGTAGATGACGCCTGGAAGAATATAAGGGGCGTTATGAGCACTTCACTGAGAAACTGCTACATTCATAGTTGAAGTGTACTGAGACGTACCAGTTTGGTTAATATAACCAACAGTTTCGGCACGAAAAAGTTCAATGTACACAAAATGTACACAAAATTCAAGCACAACTTCTAGTGGGATCTTTAAGTCTGTGATCTGTAGATGGTGAAAAAAAAATGGCATGGGAGTTTTGGCCATTAGGATTTGATTTTCATGAAAGACGACAATTCATCAGCTATATGGATATGGATGTCTGTATTTATGTAATTTCCCATAGAACCCAGCCTGCATATTACACATTAGGGAATCTAAACCAGAAGTGCTCCATCCAAAATATATCTGGTACATATTTTTATATTGCACAGATGCACAGATTGCAATTAAGTTCTGTTTTGCAATATGTAGCCAATACTGTACATGTTAATATTGTGGTATTTCAGCCCTACTTGAAATGTACAAACTTTTACAGTCAATTGTCCAGGATAATAATTTTCACACCACATATGATCATAATTATTCCATAAGCAGGTCACAGAGGGGTCATTTTGCTACCATCTGTCCCTGTGACAAAGCCTCAGAGCAATAGCAAATAAAAATGTCATTGGACAGCACATAGAGCATGCCATCTGACACCCCGGTTACCGTGCCAACCCATTACATTCACAGCGAATCTGTCAGACTTGAGGATGCCCCCACTGCCCCCACCAGTTGGGTGTGGAGTGCTGCAGTGGGGGTGTTGGGTGTGGAGTGCTGCAGTGGCGGTGGGGGGGTTGAGTGTGGAGGGCTGCAGTGGGGGTGGGGGGGCTCAGAACCACGAATAACATCATCTTCATGTTGCAAGCCGTGTCAGCTTCAGCAGAGACCAACTCAAAACCGACTCAGGACACATCAGCCTGTGATCGTGGCGACCACCTCACCCCTTCGTGACTAGACACTCCGAACCCCTCGCAAACATGCACAGTGCCTCGGGGGAGTGGGACTTTGCTGACTGGGTGACCTATTTCTGACAGGGGGGCATGGGTGCGCTGTACCGCTCTGCACTGGGATGGATTGTGGTTTCATGTGCTGCATGGGCTACTCTATGCTGTCGATTAGCAGGCGGGCTCGTGCCATGTCACAGAACTGACCACTCGGCCAGGAAGTCAGTCCTCAGGGTGTAAGGCAGCAGGGTGACCGCAATAGAGGAAGACAAAAAAAATACTCAAAGTTTCACCAAAGGAGAAAGTGGCTGTTCTTGGCAATAACCCTGAAAGAGTTGTTTAACTGTGGGTATAATAGTTATGTTTATAATGAAAACCCACAAACTTGTGTGTGAAGGGGGAAAAGGCTAGTCAGAGATGAATCAAGGACAAACCATAACGAAACAAAAAACTACAAACATCAGCTTAAAGTATTGATAGTGATGACTGTGACTGTAAACAGTTAAGAGATTTGAGACCCCATGAGGAACCCAAAGTACATCAATGACAAAACAAGAGTAGTGAAGGTTTCCCATCTCTTCTGTTCTCATCTAAGAAACATCTGCACTAAGTTAAATCTGGGTGGGAGGAGTTTCGGAGTGTGGCGTAGTCTATGGAGTCAAACTCATTATGTGTTAATAAACAGAAAATACAGGCAATGCATCTCTGCTGTAAACATGGTAAGACATTGTGCAGAATGAGGTTGCAAATGAGGTTGCAGAACCACATGGCAACAACAGACATAAACAGCCATTTTTAACAGCAAAAACAGCAAAACACCCCAGAAAAGACGTGAGCTCATCAAAAACCTTTAAGCACTACAAGAAACACTGGCTGGCGGTGAATGAGCTTTGTATCCCCTCTCTGGCGCCTAGGCTTGTAGTCCTGGAGTCTCCACTTCAAAGCCTCACTTCAAACAGACTGGGAAAATGGAAAATAAGAGGCAGAGTACCTCAGGACACCTTCCAGGAGACAGCGTTCGTGGCAAGGAGTAATTTGGTTGCCTGCATTTTCTGTGACGAACGCCTCCAAAAACGTACTCACTGACTCACAAATCAATACATACAGCGTGTGTTGCTATGGTTTCTGAGCTTTGTATTTCTGAGTTGCACTCTTACAAGCATGGCAGTTGGGAAAACAAAGGATACAGGTTGTAACAACAGAGCATGTCTGTTAAATGCCGTATAGATCCTAAAGACAAGCCTGCTTTAAAACTCCTTATGCAGTGAATTAATATTACATAAAAAATTGCATTTATGCAAAGTGACACACAACTGAGAAAAAACAATCGAGCTCCACAAAACATACAATTACACGAAATGACACAAGGAGAGTACATTGATAGGGCAATAACATTTGTTCCAAGAGCATACAAGGGAGCACCACAGACTAGGAGCCCCCATAGCACCCAATGACCAGCATTAATATCATTACCAGAAGGGGTATATACTGTATTATATTATATTATATTATATTATATTATATTATATTATATTATATTATATTATATTATATTATATTATATTATATTATATTATATTATATTATATTCTTTAATGAGGTCCAAAAAGTTAAGGAGCACTCCTAAGTCTTTGAATTCTTTTGTTTAAACAGTTGCTAGTTGTCTGCATTTGTGTGGCCTTCATAAAATAATTTGGTTCATCTAAGGCTTGACAGGGCCATTCCCCTTCCATGGTGCACTCTGATGCATTGCAGCTGAGCAACAAATAAATTTATTGCCTCATCAAGGGTCTGAAAGTGGCTATGGCTTTGCTCCAAGGTGCAATCCTATTCCCTCAAATCAACATAAATCAACTATGAAGTGTGACGTAAGTATATCAGACGCAGCCCACACTCAAATAAAAGACAAAGATTCTCTCTCACACATTTTTTCATCATCACAAAATGAAGAAAAGTATAGAAAATAAAACTGCCTGGGCCTTCAGCCTCCCCCATCTGCTCACCCACGGCCACCGACACCGCATTTGATTCTTCATGGAAAATCAATGCCAATTTGCAGTCCATGACAACCAACCAGCTACACTCAGTGAGCCAGTGCTGGTTTTAACAGGAGGATGATTAGCTGGCCCAACCTAATTAGTAGACATGTGACTGCCTCACCACAGTAACTCTCTGCCGCACCGATCAATATTTATTAACCTTAAATAATAGTGTGTAGCTGAACAGAAACACAAACCCCTGGGTGTTTCTGGGAAATTGTTTGCTTCTGGGAAATTAGTGGGAAAATCTGATCATCAGCAAGCCTGAGGAAGTCTGAAATATCTATGTATGTGATATGAGATCAGAAGAGGAAAATGTGGATTTAAAACAAAACACAAAGCTGAAAAAACAAACCTGTTTCTTTTTTAGCCAAATAGTCTTGATTCTAATGTTAATCACGGACTGATTAGTTGCAGCGCACTATCTAACCGCAGTACAGAGTCAATACAGGATCAGAACTGCCACTTGCCTTATCAGGTGGTCATCTAAACTCATTAAGGCCACTACAAGGCCAGTGATTTACTTCCTGGTTAAGCTTGACATCACTGTTTGTGTTATCTCTAATCAGTCTTTTTTTCCTCCGGAGAGGTTCTGCACAGAAAGCCGTCTTGTTCAGTAACAGAACTGGTAATGAGCTCTTGTTATTCATTCATTCATTTTCAATTAATCTTTAACTGTTAGAGCATTGGATTTAAATTGTGTTGTGTTTTAGTCTGTAATATTCTATGTGTCACTTCAATTCTGAGCATAAACAAACCTGTTTCCTCATCAATGGAGAATCTCCCCAATCCACTCCCTGCTTTTATGGAGTATCTGATGACCCCATCTCGACCTTTGTCATCGTCCTGGGCTGACAGCTGCATGACGCTTGTTCCAAGGCGCGAGTTCTCCTTCACAAATCCCCTGAGGACGAAGTCTGTGAAGTAAGGCTCGAACAGGTTCTCGTTGACGTCCACCACCTCCACTTCTATGTAGGACGCAGACCGGAGCTTGTCTGGGGAGCCTCCGTCCTCTGCCACCACTGTGAGGTTGTAGAACTGCTGCGTCTCATAGTCCAGATATTTGGCCACCCTAACCGCCCCGCTGTCTGGGTGAACCTCGAACGTCCCCGAGAAGTCGTTGGTCAGGGAGTACTTCACTGTCCCCCCCGGGCCCAAGTCACGGTCCTGCGTCTGTATCCAGGCTATGACTGCACCCAGGGGAAGGTCCTCCAGAACACGGCAGCTGTAGCTGCTAGGAATAAACACCGGAGCGCAGTCATTCATATCATCAAGGAAGATCCGCAGAGTTGTTACAGAGAACATCTGATTGCCCACCTCTGCTCTGTCTCTCGCTTCCACCTTCAGAACGAAATCTGAGACCGTCTCCCGGTCCAATTTTGCAGTCACATACACAACGCCGGTCTCGCTGTTGATGCTGAACTGTGGAGCACCTGTGAGTAAGGTGTAGAGCACTTCTCCATTGGGGCCCAAGTCGCTGTCCACGGCTGACACCTGGAGCACCTCACTACCGATGGCTCTGTTCTCTGGGACACTGACAGTATAGGTGTCCTGTAGGAACTGTGGACTGTTGTCATTGACATCCTCAATGTTTACAGTCAAAAGCCTCCAGCTGGCTCGCTGAGGAAGGCCTAAGTCGTATATAGTGATATTAAGGAGATACCGGTCGTTTCTCTCACGGTCTAATGGCCAATAGACTGTTATTAAACCGCTTTCAATGTCAATATTGAAGCAGTTATCAACATTGCCATTGGATATTGCATAGATAATGCGGCCATTGAAGCCTGTGTCACCATCCTGTGCTTTGACTTTGAACACACTAGCACCTCTTGGTAGGTCCTCACGCACTGAGATGTCAGAGGGAAATGTCTCAAACTGTGGGGACTGTCTGTTGACTGAGAAGATGTCTGTGTAGCCATCATCCCCCCTACGCTTGTTTATAGCCGTGGCTTTTTTGAGAAGCGTCTCGGCCACAGTTTCAGCAACGTTTGTGTCTCTGCAGGTGAACTTTGTAGATGGTGCACCACCCCTCACGACAGAGATGTTCACATAGGTGCGCTCAGAAAAGAGCTCTCCATCTGTCGCTATGACGACCAAGGAGTACTGTCCAATTCCCACGCCACGTGACATAAGTGATCGCCGTAGGGACAGAATCCCAGAGTCTGGGTTCAGGTTAAACAAATCCTGCTCATTACCTGAAAGAATAGCATACTTGACCATCTCCAACTCATCCATGTCCACAGCTGTCATGGTCATGATAGTCTTCCCTACAGGGAAATCTTGTCCGATCACGCCTTTGCATGCCACACGCTCAAACACAGGTGAATTGTCGTTGATGTTCAGCAGGCGAACTGTGACGTTGACCTCATTTTCCCACCTGTAGGGGGAGCCCCAGTCTGAGGCTCTGACCGCAAACCTAAACGTCTCTACAGAACTCTCAAAGTCAAGCTCTTGTGTTACCCTCAGTTCGCCTGTGTTCTGGTCAATGGCAAATGGTAATGGCAGGATGCCAGCCAAACTGTGTGTCAGGCATCCATTTACCCCTGCATCAGCATCCGTGGCCGAGATCACTTGTACTAGCGTCCCAACTGGCAAACTCTCATTGATGGCTATGTCATAAGATTTCCTGGCAAAGACAGGAGCATTGTCGTTAGCATCTAGTATGCTAATCTGCACCTTTGCCTTCAACTCTGAGCGAGGCTCCATTACCTCAAGCTCAAATGTATCTCGAGCCAGCATGGTGAGTCTTCTCACAGTGGTGATGACACCAGTTTGGCTGTTAATAATAAAGTAATCCGACTCTGCCGTAAACACCAGGCTGTAGCTCACACCTTTAGGTTGGGAAGAAATCCTCACTGTCTCAACAATGGTCCCAGGTGGGGACATTTCATTCAGTGTCACACTGTACACCTCTTTCTCAAATCTCACCTGGACAGACTGTGGCTTGTCGATTAACAACTGAATGGTCTGCACGTTGGAGTACCTAGGCGGCACACCCCTGTCCTTGGCCTGAAGGGTGAGATTGCAACCAGATGGAAATTTATCCCAGGCAACAGATTCAGACATCTTAACCCTGTACTCGTTGCCAACGGCAGATCGATCAATAGCAAACTGTTCCAGCGGATCCCCCTCTATGATGGAGACCCATTCTATTTCTCCATTCAGTCCTTCATCTAAATCTTCCACTGTAATTGCAGCATATATCGGTTCTTTAGCTGCCAAAGATGGGCTGAGCACCACTGCATTCAGGACTGGTGCGAACTCATTGATCCGTGCTACTGTGATAATTACTTTGGCTGTGCTACTAACCCCGTTATTTCCATACACCTTCATCCCTCTGTCAACAGCCAGCACATCCAGCTCATATCTGCTCTGTGAAGCGACATCAGGTCTGGCGATGAGAGAGATAATACCGCTGGTCGGATGGACGGCAAATATTTCTGCTCGCTCTTTGAAGAAGTAGTAGAACTCCCCATTGGAACCTGTGTCTGCATCAGTGGCGGTCACCCGGGTAACGCTGGCACCCAGAGGTGTACTGTCAGGAACGACGACAGAGTAGGAAGTGGGTGAAAACAAAGGTCGAAGGTCATTCATGTCCAAAACCTCCACGTTAACTTTGGTGAATGCCTCTATGCCACCTTTACTGGTGGCTTTAACAGTTAAAGTGTAATTGTCCTGGATCTCACGATTCAAAATGGCCGCGCTCCCTCCATTAGTCCGTATCCGGAGGAAACAGAAGCCCCCCAGAATATAATCCTCAGCTTGGAAGAGACCCTCTTCATCCCCCGAGTCAATAGAGAACGTGACATCCACAGAGCGGCGCCCCACCAGAGAAATTCCCATCTTTACCTCACTGCGGACGTACGTCCTTACGGCTGAGTTCTCATAAATGGTTGTGTTGTAGGTGGTGTCTGTGAACTGGAAGGTGGATGGAGGCATCCTCGGCTGCAGCTGCTGGCCCCAGGCCAGGAGGAGATGGAGCAACAACAGGCCCAGACAGAGGTAGTGGGCCTTCATGCCGTCCCCAGGACCACTCTTCAAAGCCATGCCATCGTCTGATCACTCTAAAACAAATATTTACATGATAATGGTCAGTAAATGCGCATAAGTATGGTGAATGCTCCCATGCATTACATAGGGGGGATGTATGTCAATGTGCTTTAATTAGGCAGCAACCTGATAGGCGGTACAGTGATGATGCAAACTACTCCTAAATAATACCTAAAAATCCACCCTACTTCAGACCTCCAACATATGGCACATGCTTGGCACATGCTTTATTTGAAAAACAAATGACAGGTGCCCCACAGGAGACAGTTTGTTTAGCTCATACTTTTGCCAATGTCATCTGAAGGCTAGGAATACCTTTCCAAAACGTATGCAGCAATGAAAAAAAACTGTCCATAGCTCTCCACTTCTTTGCATATATATTTGCATTAATATATGAAACAGATAGACATGCACAGAAAGGATGTAAATGAAAATTCAGTAGGCCTATATCAGGAGTCTTTCATTCTTACAGCAAAACTAATCATTGCTCCAGGCTCAGCATAACATTTCTATTATGGGCTTGTGAATTACAGCTTATCCATCTTTTCTGAACAAGGAGAACAATCAGAGTTTAAATTGGGCCGGAGACCTCCGGGGCTCAGCTCTCCCTCCTCGCCTCGGCAATACAGCCAGCCAGCTGGAGCTGAGCTCCCTCTGCTACAGTATTTATAGTGAGATATTGAACGCTGTGAGTAAATAAGGGGTCCCCCTCCTTACAAAAGGCAACTTAACCACTGGGAATAATCCTTAGGCACTGACTAGCTCCTAGCCAGCCTGGGTAGAGGACTGCCAGAAAAAATAGGATTTTTTCAAATAAAAATTTCAATCTGGCTTCCATCTCCTCATAACTTTAAACTATTGCAGCCAGATAAAACTGACATAAAACTACTATGTGCACAGGCAAGTTTATACTGGTGTGTTGTTTGTTACATATTTATAACAAAAGCCCGAGGTTTTATGCTTACACGGTCTATATTCCTTACTGGCTCATTAAAAGTGTTTTCTGATTAAGCGTTTTTTATGTATTTATTACAGTAAGAATCTTACACAGTAATATAAAATTTCACTGTACTGCCAAAATGTTATTAAACCAAAACAACTGTAATTCTGCACTGAAAGCCAAGTTATCTGTTCTGTGTGTTATGGATCAGTAGCAAATGACTTTACAAGTATTTAAAATAAAACAGGATTTTTCCCCAGAGGTTTACAAACTTTTTGCTAAAACGAAAATAAACTTTCTCTCAGTGTGCTTTCCACTTCTTTCCAGTAACTAAGTCTCCTCTAGTTTTCTACTCGCAAATCCTGCACTGATGGGAACTATGGTTACTAGTTCAAATACCCTTAGATCCCTGTACATAATAGACACTGATTTGACGGCTCTGTCTATGCTTTCCTTAACCTCAGTCTAACGTCAGATTGTGTTTATTTTTGGTCGCCCTTAAGCTTTCCAGTATTATTTGCAATCAAGAGAACTTTAGACTACTGTAATTATGACCTGGAGAAGGGTAGCCTAGCAATTTATGAAGGTCAGGGATAAAAAAAGTGATCTTGCTATGCTGTCTTCAAACAGTATCGTTCATTTTGTCAAGTGCTTCGATAACCATATGACCGCATTCAAATCATTATTAATTTACAGAACAAAAAGGTAGAAAAGATGCCTTACCTCGTGGTCTGGGGAAAATGTACCGCGACCCTCTGAGTGGGGACTTTGGTAAACTCAAACTCGCGCGTGCACGTAGCATCATTGACCAGCTGTGCACAGTGCTGCACGAATGTCAGTGTCCATGATGTCACGCTGTCACATTGCCATGGACAATTAGATCCCCTCTGAGCCTGAACCAATTCCATTCACGAACAAATGATTCAAAACTTGTGGTTAAAATCCATCCGATAAAAAAACAAGATTTAAACCTTTTATACATATACATAGATAGGGCCTATGCAAGAACTCCTCAATAATTCCTCGAGAAATTTCTTAATTAGTCATTTTGTAAAGTAGGGTAAGCAGCTGCTGTGATTGGCATTTTAGATGTTGTAGCACAGATCAGAGGAACGTAGAGCTTAATGTTGTCTTACACTATTAATATAAATGTTGAGCCGCACCACTAATCTCTGCAGTAGAGGGGCAATACATTCCATATGAAGTTGTGAACCAAAGGCGCACTACTGGTCAAATTGAGAAGTGCATAATCCGAAGGTTACCGGTAATGCACGAAGCACGCTTCGGTTCTGAAGCTTCGCGATCTTTCGAGAGCCCGAGACTACCCATCTACAACGCTACAGAGCATCCTGAAGACTTCCTGGTGTGTACAGTGAAGTGGATTTCACACTGTCTCTAGTTCTATCTCCGGATACATAGTTTAATTTTAGCCATGTCTGTTCTTTGTTACAACAAGGGATGTGGAGAGCGCTTTGATCCAGAGAATAATCCTGACGGTAGGTGACTTGTAGGTCTTACCCTGTATTGGACAACCAATGCCATAATCCAGAAATACTATCTCTGTACATACCCTGTGTTTAGTTAAAGAAGCTAGCCATAGCCTGTCTAAAGCTATAGATCGTTTGATTAACTTAATTGTAAGTTGGTGATTCTTTCTCTGGTGTTTTTGTTCAGCCCCTGTGGCCTTGTGATCCAATACTGGCTAGGACAGGCTAAAGGTTACACAATGTGTATGAAGAGTCTTCATAGTCCTGGCTCAGTTGGCTACTTAACCATCACGTTCTGATTGTATGGTCTTTCATTAATGAATGAAATGACCCTCAGGGGGATAGAAAAATGTCTGGCGCCAGTACGATGGAAGACCCATATGAATTGGTTTACTCTTAGGCCACTTTATCACCAAGTTTTGATGTGTGGTTGTTAAAGGCTTGTTCATCCGTTGTATTCAAACTATGGAAAAACAGCTGATTTTTTTAAAGAGTTAACGTAAGTTATGCTCAGCGTATACTTACCTTGCATCTAAATCCTCTTTTCAAATTGTGTTCATAGATGCTTGTACATACCATCCTGGTGTACCAGTTTTCCATGACGCTCTAAAGGTAGGCTAGATCAAGACTTTATCCTGAATGAATGAACGTATCATAACACACCATCTGATGCTGAAGTTTAATTCTGTTTGTGTACTTTTAGGGTTGGTCATGTTGCAAACGACGAACAACCGACTTTTCGGATTTCCTCAGTATTGCTGTAAGAGAACTGTCTTTGCAGATACACATACAGAAATTAATAACTAGTTAATGGCAGTGGTATACATACAAAGTGATAGTGGAGTGTTACTTGTTGTTTAGCATGAGTAACTACACAAGCTATCTTTAGAACCATTTAACACCACAGCCAACAACTTTATTGACCTAATGTGCCTGCCATGATGTAAAATCTGCCTGTGTTAAGGGTTGTACAAAAGGACCACACAACAAGGAGAAGCCCCCGGAACCAGTGAAGCCTGAGGTGAAGACATCAGGTGAAAAGAAAGATGGCGACATGCCAAAGACAACTTTTGAATGTGTCATACAAGCTCCCAAACCTCTAGAGGCTATTCAGCGACCAAGGTAAGAGACAAGCAAGTTTGCTGTCTCCATCAGTACTTAGTAATCAGTCTACTTAAAGCAACACTAAGTAGTTTTTTCAACCTTAAAATAATGTTTCCAAAACGTTTCAGTAGTTCATCAACTTAAAACTGGGTGAAAGGCACTTCTGAATTCGCTTTGCCGCCCTCAATGGGCTATAACCGCACTGAGTTTAAAGGCGTGGGCCATTTCTCTGTAGTTCAAATGAGAGACAATTCGGCTTCCAAGCTGTAAGGTGACCAAAGATGAAAACTACTTAGTGTTTCTCTAAGTCTAACACACATGACCAGTAGCAAGGCACTTAATGATGAGAATAGAATGGCTATTTTGTGCTGCTGAGTGCTGTCACACATAAACAACGGCAGTTTACTCAGACCATTTCTGTAGCCTTATTAGCCATAGTGCACCCATCCAGAAGATACCATAAACACAGCATAGTAAGTTATACAAAGTACTGTAAACTCTGATTATGAGCTAGGTCTGTAACTACTGATGAGAACTGCGGGTTTAGACAGAGATACAATGCAATACTATTAACCCCTTGAGCTTAAACTTTCAGAGTGCATTATAATGCTAGTTTTTGCACTTGATAATGGCACTAATGTCATACGGTGATGGTCACTGCAGAGCCATTTATGCCGTCGTAAAAGTTTGTAGAGTAACATCATTACATTAAATGACTGCAGTCAGGCCTAGTTATAGTAGACTTATATCAGCCACCGCAATGCATTATAAATACTTAATAAACAAGACAAAGAGAGCACTCCTGAGCCAGTGAAACCTTCCATTATACACACTTAAATAGTAACACAACATTATTAAATGAAATTTTAAAGTTATTTGGTTTTGAAGCCACAACTGAGTTGAGCATTTAAAAAAGTAAGGCAGATACAAATATTTTTGAGAATTTATTGTGTAATATTGGCTCATTACTTGCTGAGTTGCACAAAAACATGTAGTGGGTGTGTAACTTGGTTACCACGTGACCTTCCCCCCGGCTAAAAGACAAGGCCTCAGGTGTCTCACAGTGTTTTCATGAAACACACCTCTAAGCTGCTTTGCGTGTGTTTATCATCTTGTGAGTGTCGGCAAGTATCAGTTTTGGTGGCCAGGGTTAACTTCAGTGCCCAGGGTTAACTTCAGTGCCCAGGGTGAAGGCTCTTGCATGACTCTGCACAACTGGCTGCGCGTGTGCGATGCTCGTCGTGTAGCCTAGGCATACTTTCTTCCCCCAGTGGTGCCGATGCACATCAGGGTGCTTACCATCCGGAAGTGTTGGTGAGAGGCTTGCCGTTCTGGGCTTCTGCAAGCACCTGACAAAGCATAGCTCATAGCTACAAATAGGGATCAGGCACAGTATTCTGGATTGAATGGAACTCTCGTAATTTTCTGTCACCCATGCATAGAGCGCACCATGCATATCACAAGTTCTTATGGTAGTCACCCCCCCCCCCCCCCCCCAAATGCATTCTACGCACTTTACTCCCCACTCCCCATGCACAGTCTAGACCCACAATCATCAGTTTCACTGCATGTCCTACTACCCAGTATGTCTATGTACGTGACAAATAAAACTCCTTGTATCCTTGTATCCCTTGTATCCTTGTAGTATACAAGCCCATTTAGAAAGAGAGCTGGTGGTAGCATCTCTGCAATAATACTTTAAAAGGCATACTCCACAAGTCTGGACATTTTAGGCCTGTTTAAGGATGATAACGAGCTCAGACTTTGTGTTGGTAGCAAAACCACATCAAATGGATCAGTTTTGAGCAAGATGCATTTTGCATTTACAACTGAATTTTTTTAAACCAGTTGTGAGGAGAGGGTTCCTAAAACAAACCAGAGTGTTTTGCTAACTTTCCTAGTGTACAGTAGAGGAAGACTCTATAGACAAGTGGTTTCCTGAAGTCACTAAAATGACTCCCGATTTGATCTGGATTTAAAGAAATAAGAAATCTGATGTTGTAAACCAAGCAACACTATTCTTGGCAATCATCAAAGGTGCCTCAGGTGGACAGAAAAAAATGGGTGTAGTTAATTTGCTGGTGAATAATATATAGATATGTTGCATTTTGTAGTGTTATACCACTTTATAGATTATACAATTGTGGGTTGTGCCTTAACAGGGGGGTCACATTGATAGTGTATCTGAGATCTTGCAAAATGACAAGGTGTTTCACCTGCAGTCATTCAATCTGTTACGTTTCACTAAAGACATACAGAATACAACAATGTGTTCTGTAATGTATAATAATGTGTGTTGTCTTCATGTCTATCTGCGTATTTGCTGCAAATCTCTGAAGCGGAGACGAGCCTGTGGTCAAACTGCAACAAAAGGTAGCTGCCTCACTCAAGCAGTCCCTGGAGAAGCTCAAGCTGTCCTCAGACAACGCGGAGGAGAAGAAAGGTAAACCTTTATTACGCTTTCAGCTTTTCACAGATTTTTTTCTTTTTTTCCGTAAAAAAAAAAAATGTACTTTTACCGTGCACGATGGCACTTTTATCAGTACCTTTGTGATGTGTCTGCATGTAGATGAGGATGGAGATGAAATTAAGATCGGGACCTCTTGTAAGAATGGAGGCTGCACCAAGGTATTGTGCTCCTGAGCAATGCTATTTCAGTGTTACATTCACTGAATCCAGATGAGCAACGGCAGATCTTAACAGGATCGCTGCTTTCTGCACTGCCTCTTCAGGTCTTTAAAGGGCCAGAGAGCAACGAGGAGGTGTGCATGTACCACGCCGGTGTCCCCATCTTTCATGAAGGGTAAGGGCAGAATGAACACACTCACATGTAAAGGCAAGAGATAATGGACGGAGATAATACTACAAGATAATAATGTGAATAGATTTTCTGAGTTTGAAAAAAAAAAAATGGTCTTGGTCCCTTTAAGGCAGGCGGGCACTACAGTTAAGTATGAATGGATAAAAATATGAATGAGTCCTTTTCTGAATGTGGTTGAGTGTGTAGGGAAATGTCTGCCATACCAATAAGCGCTGCTGACGCACTTGGAATGTGTGAGTATTACCTTGGAGACCTGAGGCAAACCCATGCGGGCTGTCTGCCTTCTCCATTTGTCCCTGCCAAAGCTGTCTGTGAAATTTGTTTTTCATTTTTGGTTTGTGTGTGTGCGTGTGTGTGTGTGTGTGTGTTTGTGTGTTTCCCTTGTCTCAGGATGAAGTACTGGAGCTGCTGCAAAAGGAAAACGTCAGATTTTAACACCTTCCTTTCACAGGAGGGCTGTACCAAGGGCAAGCATCTGTGGAGGAAGAAAGATAGTGTGAGTACACGCAGGCTGAAGGTCAAATCTCTACACAGATACTGGAAGTACACGCAGGCTGAAGGTCAAATCTCTACACAGATAGTGTGAGTAAATGCAGGCTGAAGGTCAAATCTCTACACAGATAGTGTGAGTAAATGCAGGCTGAAGGTCAAATCTCTACACAGATACTGGGAGTGTATACAGTATGAAGGTCAAATCTCTACACAGATACTGGGAGTGTATACAGTATGAAGGTCAAAGGTCTGCTGTTTTCTGTCATAGAATAAAAATCCCTCTAGAGCTAGTTTAACATTGTCAAATGACAACTAGTATTTTTCTAACATTGCAGACTGGCAGAGCAGTGTTTCTTACATTGTTTTAGAGGTGTTGCATTGATATATGTATGTAAATGATTGCAAGATGATATGACAAATTTAATGCATGCCAGGTATAATGATATTTGGAAATTGTGCTTAACCAGGTCAATAAAGCCTTTATGAGGCTTTGAGCATTGTTGTAAATCTAAAAGCATTTGGGAATACAATGACACTTGTTCATTACATCAAAATGCATTTACTGTTTTTGCTTTTCAGGATAAGAAGGTGGTGCCATGCAGGTTTGACTGGCACCAGACAGGAGGTCAGGTCATTATTTCAATCTATGCCAAAAACTCCATCCCTGAACTGAGCTACGTGGAGGGAAACAGCACCTCGGTAAGAGCTCTGACGCAAAATGCCTGCTCTTCGGCATTTTGCTGACTTTAATTTAAATACAAACCACTGCTTACCTAATGTCTGCTCTTTGGCATATCACTGACTTGATAGGCATAGACGAACAGCCAGTTATACAGTTAGTACATGATATAGGAATCATATCAGTTCAGAAGCATGTGATCTCCATAACCTGCCGCTAGACTATTTTTACTTCTCATATTAAAGCCATAAATAACAAATAATCATGACATAAGGCAATTTTTTAAGTATCGTGATTACAATTAAGCATGCTTTCTCATTTTATTGACCACAAATTATGTGTGCTGTGTTATACATTGTGATTGTGACCAGAATGTCATTGCAGGTCCACATTCATGTCATATTTGAGGGAGACAAGGAGTTTGAGCAGAAGATCAATCTTTGGGGGGTAAGTGTACCTTTCTCTGAAAAGAAAAATCCTGATTCCAGTAACGTCATAGTAAAGTGGCAGATCTATGAAGCATTTACCCCTCACCATTTGACTGGCTCAGGTGATCGACATCAGCAAAAGCACAGTGAACATGATGGCGGCGAAGATCGAGGTGGCCATGAAGAAGGCGGAGCCCATGTCGTGGGCGAGACTGGACCTCCCGGCGGTGGTCAACCTACCTCAGGAGAAAGAGAAGGCCAAAGAGAGTGACTCAAGTGACGACGAATGTGATGACTAAAAAAAACAACCTCTGGACACACTTTATTTGAAGTAGTTGTCAGTAAACTCTACTAAGCAGTTGCGGAGTACATTCACTGTACATTTTAAGTATGGTGCTATATTATAAATTCACGGTCAAGGTGGGATTGTGAATCGCAATGCTGAACAGCATGTACTCGCACAATCAGGACATAGTATGAAAAATCCTTAATTACTTCAATGACTTTGTACCTTTTGTCTGACGTTTCTTCAATGAAGTGTGACCCAGCCTTTTAAGAAGGAGAAGGTGGAGGAAATGATGTATGTTGTAATAGACTTTGTTGTTCTGTCCCCTCTCTCTGTGGAGCCAGACACAACACGGCTGAACCCAGTTGAATCAGTGCATTTCTCTACTGCATGAGCGAAACTAATAATGGAACGAAGAATTCTGTCCAGTAATGTGTCTTTATTTGCCACTTCCTCATCCACATGTTCTGAAGCAAACCAAAATAGATGTCATTCCATACTGTATTTACATAATTAGGCCCAAAGGAAGGCAGTCTTATCCTCGATTTTACAACACCACATTCTCATCATTGTGTTTTCTTTTCCAACCTTGCCTGATGTTGTGTTGTCCTTGACTGATGATAGTGTGAGTCTCACGTTTTCATTCCAGTAGTAAGTTTGTTTGTTTGAATGAAATAAAAGGTTTATAAATAAAGATTCATAATCACACTCTGTGTGAAAATCTTCTCAATTTCATTTGACCTGCATTGAAACATGTTGCCTTGATACACTGTCTTGATGCCTTGTTACTGATGGAAGACTGGCTGGTTGAAGTAATGATTATTCTAAGTATTTCACATTTTCAAACAGAAGGGTATATGCAGTGTACGCTAAAGTGAGTGCGTTCATTTCTTTCGTGTTTCGGCAGGGTTTCTTTCGTGTAAATGGGTTGCAATTCTATTCCCCCGCAATTAGCCGTGTTGGGGACTCTTGCTCCCTAATAACCATTTTGAATAAGGGACAAATTATTCGGGAAAACGAAATATCAAGACACTCTCCCGAAGTATCTGCAAAATGAACGAGGACGGAATGTTCTTGGGTAGCATATTATAGAACCTGGCACAACATATTTGTTCGCAAAAGGTGTGTGTGAGCATACAAGCCCAAGGATAGTCTGGAGGAAAGAAGATTTGAGACCCCACTGAGAAAAGTAGGTAAGGAGCGAAAGCAGCTTTTAGTTCCCGCTGTGCAGTCTCGTCTTTGCGATGACTCACTCATCGACCTTGTCGTTTAGCGGAACTAAAGGTAGGTGACTTTCAGCAAGGGCACAAGCAAGTCTCCTTAAACTCAAAGCAGCAGTATCAGATATTAACTGTCTTTGTGATGTTAATCAGAGGTTATGATCACAAATGATCTGAGACATTATTGAAACCACCTGGAGATGGAGAGCGCAACATAACATAAAATCAAATAAAACATGTACAACTACCTCAGTAGACTTAATAATATAACCTACAATCAGTCTGGTGATGAAAACTTACAATTCAAGCTACATTTGTATATTGCCATAATAACATTGATCAAGGAGAAGATTCAGATGGATTAGATCACTGATGCTCTACATTTTCACTAAAGCAAACTGAAAACGTAAAAGTAAAAAAATAAAGGAAAGGATGATTCTGGTTGGTCAACTGTCATCCCTTCAAATACGTAGATGCCTCAACTCTCCAGTTGATGGCAGCACAAGTCATTTTATTTGTGGAAAAACAATCGTTTATGCCTTTTGTGCGTGCACTGTGTGTGTGTGTGTGTGTGTGTGTGTGCGCGCGCGCGTGTGCGTGTTAAATCGGAAATCTGTAAAAGGATGGCTTTGATTGGACAAATTGTTTTAGTAAAGCTACACGTGCTATGCACATATGAGCACCCTGTATCTGAAATGGAAATCTGAAAACGACAAGATGTTGCACCTTTCTGTCATAAAAAAACAGAATGTATACACGTGATAGCGTAACATTAAATATAATACTGTAACATGAATTTAGGCGGGGGTTGTGTGAGATTGATTGCAGGAGAAAGCGGGCTGTTTTGGGATGGGGGAGTTTCTTTTTAAAAAGAAAGAAACAAAGTGCGTGAGGAATGAGATCACAAACCAACGCAGCCACTGGAAAATGAATCAGGCGAGAGAGACGGGGGTGAAAGAATGAGCACGGAGAGCGGGAGAAATGATGTTTTGAGTGACAGAAACGCGAGGCGCGTGATGGAGAGAGCTCGACGGAGGAGGAGGAGGAGGGAGGTAACGATGGTGGTGGATAAGGGTAGCGGGGGAGGGGAGCGTGTAAGAGATGGAGAGAGTGCTAGAGTGATTCAACCTTTTTTCTTCCTCTTCTTCTTTTTTATTATATATTCAGTATGGGTCGCTTCCTGCCACTTCATGGTTCGACCCAGCCGTATGACGCATCACTTCCAGATGAAGGAGACCTGCTGGTTCTTCTGCAGCTGATAATGATAATAGTTATAATGATAACAATAATAACCAACTTTGTATGTCGCTGTTGTCGCTCGCGTGCTGAGATTAGCAGCAGCGCCGACACGCTGCATTGGAGATGCCACGGTGCCTGTGACGCGTCTGCGCGCGCACGGAACTTGCTTTCTCTCTATCTTTCTCTTTCGCTCTCTCCGGCGCATCTTTCTATTTCTCTCTCTCTCTCTCTCTCTCTCACACACACACACACACACACACACACACACATGCTCAAACAGAAAGAAAGAGGAAAAGAGGTACCCTCTCTCTTATACACACACACACTAACACACACGCTCAAGCAGAAAGAAAGAGGAAAAGACTTACCTTCTCTCTACACACACACTAACACACACACATACACACAAACATACACACATCTCTGTGTTTCTGTCTCTCTCTGTTAGTGTGTGTCTGCGTGCCTGCACATTTGTGTGCCTCTGGTTGAAAGCTTAATCTTGCCCTCTACCTTCTATTTCCTGATTTCAAGATTACCTCAGGATTATGTTCTTTTCAACTGCTAAACCTGTTTCCACTTTGTACTTTGAAGATTTACAAACCGAAATGCCATTAGAGCACAATTACACCGAGGCAGACACGGACCAGTGAGCATCCTTTGTGCCACAGATGGTGTGGTTTTACAGAGCTGCAGGAGAATGGACAGAGAAAGGGAAGAGAATCTGTTTTTTATAGCTAGCTATGGGACAGACTGTAGATTAGGTATACATTTTTGGCCACTGTAATTGAAGAAAACATCTAAGAAACTGATGTTGCAATGAAGATATATCTCTGGGGTGTTGGTTGGTGTGCTTCTATGTTTTTTAATTAGAAATAAATAGAAGTTAAACACAATTCAGGGCAGTATGTCTTAGGTTTCTGACACTGATTTTTACTGAGTATAAGGCATTCTCTACATCTAGCTAATCCACCTTGATATTTACTACTTAGAGCTATGGGCATGCACCACCCCCCACCCCCCCCCTCCCCCCACCCCCCATACACCTACACACAAACACACATACAGAGAGAGAGAGAATGTGGACAGCCCATGCTGTTTGGGCATCAAAGCCAGCATAATGAGGAGACTGCTTTGCTTTGACATATCTCATACATCCCTGTGTGGCTGTAGACACAATAACACACACACGCACACACACACAGACACACACACACACACACACATACACACATACACACACACACACACACACACATGCACACACATGCACACACACATGCACACACATGCACACACATGCACACACACACACACACACACACACACACACACACATGAACACACACACACACACTCATGCACACACGCACACATGTACACACACACATACACACAAGCATACACACACATGCACACACACACACCCCATCACCTCACTGGGCGTATGTCCTATATCACCTCCAATCTAAGCACCAGCTGCCGGTGAGTGAGATGGGCATGATCATGATTCCGATGCAGCTGCATGGTGCACACACACACACTCAAACACACACACACACACACACACACACACACACACACACAAACTGATGCAGCAGTTCATGGCGGGCTGCTACATAGCACTGCGTGTTTATCCTGAGGGTAAGGGTGACCTTCAAGTCAGGTCTTAGAGAAACTCGTCAAGGCCCTTCCAGTGCTAGACACACTATTTGCTCTTGAAAGGAGATTTGGGGTCGATATATGGCAAAGGAATAGTGATTTGGTTGCCTTTTGATCGTCAAAAGCACAGACTACATGCTTAAACCCTCTTACAACCTGCAGTTATTCCAACACTTTGATCCAGTCGGAGACGTGATTGCAACCCCCTTTTCCATATACATACTTGTTTGCACCCTGCCACTAGCTGCCATTTAGTAATTCTAAATAGTGTAGCATTTATGTGTACTGTACTGTGTATTATGGTGGTTGTTGTCAAACATATGCGTATTAAAGGTGCACTAAATTAGCAGACAACATAAGCATCTAATCACATGTTTCTGTCTATTTAAAGCAGAAATTATTAGATTAAAAACCTTTACGTCAGTGTGTTTACCACAAAATCCTCTGAAGTTGTTTGTACCTTTTCTCTTCACCACTAAATATAATTGCTTCTTACGCAGTGATTGTGATGTAGTCTAGACTTTTGTGTGACTGCAGAACTAATTCCCGTTAGTTCCCGAGCACGGCACGCATGATGCTGTCTACGAGTCAATCATTTTCCTCATGGGAGCAGCATGTAGGTGGGACAGATTAATGCTGAGGGACGAAAGTCATGCTAAAAACTTTCAAACCCTTAGTGAGCAGTGGAAGCACCCTGAAAAACAGCCAGAAGGACTGATCTGAAGCATACGGCTGATCTGAAATGTACGGCAGCCCCCATAGCTTCGCCCATAAACATGGTAATGGAAATGGCCTCCTCAGTATCGTGTTGTCACAGATGTGGCCAGTCGGAGCGAGGTTCTACAGGGAGGACTGATGGTGACTCCTCTCCACCCACCAGGCGTAAGCAAGTGATGCTAATCAGGCCGAACAACAAAGTGGGACCACCGCACTGATGTTGAGTGGGGATTACTCATAGTTGTCCCTCGTAGTCTATTAGCACACACCTGATTGGCCAGCGGGGGTTGGGGGGGGGGGGGGCATCTACATATGAAACTAGCTGTGTGCTGGTTTTAGTGACTCAGAATGAAATCCATGCACTCAATCCTGGTCATCAATGTATGAAGTCACATTTGTTTATTCTTTATTTCAACCACCGACAACATTTCTCTAAAAGACAAATTGGTGGAGTTACTTCCACATGTTGCATCACAATGACTACAAAGTGTAGAGAGAGCTTTTAATTTATAATTGTTTAATTTAGAAAAAATGGAGCTTTGGGTGTAATTTGTTTTAACACAACAGACCTAATTATGGGCAATAAATGCCGAAATGGATGGGGAGCCATTAGGCATGGTGATGGTTGGATCAGCATCCATTCGAGGTGGGTAAATTTGCCTAATTCTGCCTTCAGGACCACAGAGAGGGGTGTGGAGAGAGGAGAAAAGAGCACGCGCGAGAGAGAAAATGAATGGGAGAGAAAGGGTCAGAAAAGAGGGGAAATGGAATGGGGGAGAGAGAGAGGGTTGGAGAAGAGGGGAAATGGAGTGGGAGAGAGAGGGCAAGAATGAGAAAATGGAGTGGGAGAGAGAGAGAGAGGGTTGGAGAAGAGGGGAAATGGAGTGGGAGAGAGAGAGAGAGAGATGCTCGGAGAAGAAGGAAATGGAATGGGAGAGAGAGGAAAAGGAAGAAAGAGAAAATGGTCAGAGAGGAGGGAAAATGTTATGGAAGGAAAAGAGGGTTGGAGAAGAGGAGTGGAGGGGAGAGAAGAACAAAGGGATGGAGCAGAGAAGACAGACAAACAAGGGATGAGAGGGGAAGAGGAGAAATGGAAGACAATCAAGGAGAAAGGGAAGAGGGGAGCAGGGAGGGGAGGAGAGAGGGAACAGGGAAGTAGGGAGGAGAGGAGAAAGGGAAAGGAAGGCAGGGAGGAGGAGAGGGAAGAGGGGAGCATGGAGGAGAGGAGAGGAGAAATGGAAGAGGGGAGCAGGGAGGAGAGGAGAGGAGAAATGGAAGAGGGGAGCATGGAGGAGGAGAGGAGAAAGAGAAGAGGGGAGAAGAGGAGAGGAGAAAGAGAAGAGGGGAGCAGGGAGAGGAGAGGAGAAAGGGAAGAGGGGAGAAGAGGAGAGGAGAGAGAAGAGGGGAGCAGGGAGAGGAGAGGAGAAAGGGAAGAGGGGAGCATGGAGGAGAGGAGAAAGAGAAGAGGGGAGCAGGGAGAGGAGAGGAAAAAGAGAAGAGGGGAGCATGGAGGAGAGGAGAAAGAGAAGAGGGGAGCAGGGAGAGGAGAGGAGAAAGAGAAGAGGGGAGCATGGAGGAGAGGAGAAAGAGAAGAGGGGAGCAGGGAGAGGAGAGGAGAAAGAGAAGAGGGGAGCAAGGAGAGGAGAGGCGAGGCGAGGCGCTGGGTGAGAAGGGAGGAGGCGGGGAGGACTGACAGGAAGTAGAGTGTGGAAAGGAAGGGGGTGGCGTCACGACTGGTGTTCCAGTAATGGTGGTGTGAGCGGTGACATCGCAGCCCCGTGAAGCGCGTGAGTCAAACGACGGTACGGAGGGTAAACGCTCAGCAAATGAGAGATCTCTATCAGCCACAGTCATGCTTCTGCTTTCGCTCTTAAATTAATGGAGTGTCCGAACTGTCCAAGAAAAAAATCTTACATCCGGATCTACATTCCCAGAATTAAATGAATGATGAATCATTTTGGACACGAACCACTTGATGAAAACTTTGTAATATTTTAATGCTGCCCAGTGACATTACAGATATGAAGATGGTGTGTGTGTGTGTGTGTGTGTGTGTGTGTGTGTGTGTGTGTGTGTGTGTGTGTGTGAGAGAGAGAGAGAGAGAGAGAGAGAGAGAGACGGATAGACAGACAGACAAAGAGAGAGAGAGAAAGAGAGGAGAGAGAATTTGTGTATTTAAGTTCCTTACTGTGAGTCATGTTCAGCTACCACAACAAATTCTGAGGTTTTTTTTTATGTCAGATGTCACAAGCAGCCTCATGTCATTTTCTGACAAATTCAAACTTACAAGTCAAACAGGAAACCAAGTCACTCTGGCATGTTAAAAAGAGACAGATAGAGAGAAAGACTGAGAACATGTCCTGCATAGAAATGTCTTCACAGAATATGTTATTTGAGCATCAAAGCCACCCTCACGACACAAACTGCTTTGCTTTGACATATCTCACACATTCTGGGATGACTCTATACACAATAGCAACATCACACACCCACCCACACACACACACACACACACACACACACACACACACACACACACACACACACACACACACACACACACACACACACAGATATATACTTTCTCTCTCCCTCTCTCTTTCTCTCTCTCTCCCTCTCTCCCTTACACACACACACACACACACACACACACACACACCAACAACAACACACACTGACATACAGACACAGCTGCAGCAGTGTCTTGAGGGCTACTAATAAAAATGGATGTGTAGAGCAGATTGGTAAAAAGGGATGTGTAGAGCAGATCAGATTATAGCCACAATCAGAGCCCGCAGCAGAAGCCCCTGCTGCCCTGAAGCCACGCGTCGCATCGCCTCCAGTCGAATGTCAGGGGTTTAAAGACAAAGACACGTTGCTTCCATGAGACTGAATAAAGTATCTTTATTGTGGATCCAAACTGAAGCCAGTGAGTCTGTGGTTGCATAGAGAGCACAATATAGGGAGAGAGACCATAAGTGTCACAATCCAAAGTCATCTGTTACTGCCCCAAGGTCATTGGAAATAAGTAATATGTGGCTTAGGTAAAATCATGACCAGACACAGCCGAGGTACTGGAGATACTGTGCCGTAGGCTACTATGCACCAAATAGTTACTACTCCTGCATTGTCTATAGGTACATCTGTGAGACACAGCATTGTGTGTGTGTGTGTGGGTGTCTGTGTCTGTGTGTGTGTGTGTGTGTGTGTGTGTGTGTGTGTGTGTGTGTGTGTGTGTGTGTGTGTGTGAGAGAGAGAGAGAGAGAGAGAGACAGAGAGAGAGAGACTAGCAGTCTCAGGACTTCTATCACATGTAGTGGTTGGAACAATCCAAACGACAGCTGACACTAGTGTTTATGTGTGCGTCATGTCACTACTATACATAACATTCTACCATGTCTTGTCTAACCAGTGGCTGTTTGTATTTTTCCTTTTTGTGTCTGTGTGCCAAGTGTTTTTACTTTACAGTTCTGCTCTCTCAGAGGAAATGGAATGTGTGTATTTCAGAATTACTTGATGTCAGTACCCGTACTACACGCTAAATTACGAATCCTACTATGGCGACGCCACAGTGAGCCAAACTCGGCTTCTGATTGGGTGGAGATTTAGTGAAGACCAAGTATTCTCGCTGCAGACTAAAGGTAAGTGCTGCCCCTTTTATTTTATTTTCAGTAATAATAGTATTGTTTAAGATATTTTAGATATTTGTATGTCTAGGGTTATGGTTAGGGTTAGGGTTAGGGTTTAGATTATCTCTATCTTTTACAGTATTTACAGTTATCCTTTGGCAGCTTCCGCGTTTCAGTCTGGCGTTGAAGTTCGACCAATCAGAAGCCGAGTTTGGCTCACTGGGGCGTCGCCATAGTAGGATTCGTAATTTCGCGTACTACACTAATACCTAATACCTCTACTACACTAAACATTCTACCACGTCTAGTCTAGCCAGCGTCTATATTTTTTCCCTTTTGAGTATGTGCCAAGTGTTTTTACTGTTTCAGAGCACATGCTAAATGGATTTCAAGTCTACCTTTTATCTCCCTGGAGCATTATGCCCCCACAGTGACCGTTCTGTCGGCAGTTTTAGCCTTTGGTCTCAGATCCCAGATCTGCCCCCTTTGCTCTCTGTGTGGTAGCGCTGCTTCAAAAAAAATCCTCTATTTTGATTCGAGGCTGGTGACTCATTTCACTGCAGTCTATCATAATTGGTTTATGCCGCATAGCATTCTCTCTCCATGTCCTTAAATATCGATTAGCAGGGTTGGACCAGGCCTGCGTTTGATGGGCCTCTTTATGACTGCGAAAGGGGGGGAATTTTACATACTCCGAAACTCTGCATACGGCCTCGTCCTCCAGAGAGCGACTCCAGTGACAGCAGCAAATGGAACTCATTATTGCCCAAGTATGTGCCATTGGACTGTGGAGACGTAACCCTCTTTGTGTCTCGCTGTCTGTCTGTCTCAGTGTGTGTGTGTGTGTGTGTGTGTGTGTGTGCGCATGTGCGTCTGTGTGTACGTGCTGTACTGTGAGCTGTGTGCAGAATTTTTAATGTCAGATTTATCAACTACATTAACAAACGATTCTTGTCAACAACAAGCTCTGTGTGTATATGTTTGTGTGTGTGTGTGTGTGTGTGTGCGTGTCCATGTGTGTGTGTGCACGTGTGTGTGTAGGCGTGCGCGTGTGTTTGGGGTGTGCTGTCTTGGGCAAAATGTAAAGATTAAGGTCAGTGCCCTGATACAGTGAAATCTACTTCGCTTCGCTGATTCAACCCTTATGGAAAGATTAGTTGTGCTCTGTCTCGGAGAACTGTGTCACAGCAAGGCATACCCCTTCTGCCCAGTAGAAAATTATGTATTTGCGAACACTGAAGACTGTACCACTGCTAATGTATGAGAAGGAGTATTGTGAAAGCCTATCATTACCACCTACAATATTTACATTTAAAACTTAAGGGGACGTGTCCGAAAAAGCACTCTCGGCATATCTTTCAGGGTGGATATATTTGTCTGTGTACATTATATGTCACGTGTTCTGCTGTGCCAAAATTTTAAGATCATGACTTGAGTGTCAGAAATATTACTTTAAACAAGCCATTTTTTTTAAAAGAGCAGCTGTAGAAAAGTAAACAACCTTGTTTGAAAAAGCCAAAAGTATCAAACTGCTCGCACCCATACCAAAGTAATAAGCAAGCAAACAAACAGAAGACAAGACGGTGGCTTAAGAGGAGGGCCAATTACCACAGCAGGCCACAGGCTATAGAGGGCGGGAGAGATGGGGGTCCTGGCGGGAGGGCGGGGGAGAGGGGCATCCTGGTGTGATCGCACATGTAGGCTGGCAGCACAGGCAAGGTCAAAGACACTAATTGAAATCTATTTCTGTTGACATTTGTTTACTATGACGCCTGATTTGCATCTCTCTGTGTTGACATTTGGCACACGCTCTTGTATATTTACCTGGAACAGTAGCAACTGAAGGAAGTTCTAATGTACACAAAGCTTAAAAGGGAACGGTTGCCAGGCACCATAGCATGGATTTGTTGTGTCGTGACTTTCTGGGAGACAAATTACCTTCAGTTTTATTCATTCATTCATTCATTTATTCATCAATTCATTTCAAACATATTGATTGCATAATTGATGTTTTAGTACTTGAACATAAGCGAGTGTTTACAAACTCAGGGACATAAGAAACTAGTTGCACCGCCCAACTTATCTGTATCAACATGCTTTAACACAGTAACTTACCCTGAATGATCGCACAAGTGCTTGCCTTATATTTAAATTAATATTGAATCGTCAAAATTGTAAAATAAAACTACTGCTCTTGCTGTTGGGCCTGAATCCTTCATAACGAGCAGTCTCGGCCCAGTGTGCCTGAGGAGGGTGATGTCGGTGGCCTCTGACAAACCCATTTTATATATTTGATAAACACGTGGAATTAGCTCACCAGGCCACAGAAGCATCACAGAAAGATTACAGCATCTGCCCACAGCTGCTGGCTAGCATTAATAGGATGGTGTGTGTGTGTGTGTGTGTGTGCATATTTGTGCACGTCCATGCGTGTATGTGTGTCAGCATGTGTGTGTGTTTTGTGTGTATGTGTCTGTGTGTGTGTGTATCAGCGGGTGTGGGCGTGCATATTTGTGCACGTACATCCATGTATATATGTGGGTGTGAGTGTCAGCATGTGTGTGTGTTTTGTGTGTGTGTGTTTTGTGTGTGTGTGTGTGTGTGTGTGTGTGTGTGTGTGTGTGTGTGTGTGTGTGTGTGTGTGTGTGTGTGTGTTTGTGTGTGTACCAAAGGCCTGCAACTCTGCTTGACAATGAGAGCGAGTAAATAGATGAAAAAGCCAACAAGCACACAGGGCTCCCTCAGGAGAGAATCGGCAGAGATATGAAGGTGAGCTCAGCTAAGCACCCCATTCCATCAGCAGCTGTGCTGCTTAGTCAGACCATAATGCGCTAATGTTTTTGCCTGGGTCTAGTGTTGTTAGCCCATATGCCTCCTCATCTCATAAAAAGTAGATTAGAGGGGATGAATGTTTTGCCATGCAAACCCATCAAGTGTTAGATGATAATGGAGATTGTAATTGCTTTCACGATCTTTGATGTCAACACATTGCTGTTGTTACCTGGGTGCTGCTGGGTGTACCTTAAAAACCCTTAAAAAACCCTCACACACGCACGCACGCACGCACGCACGCACGCACCAAACAATATATATGGAGCAATATATGGAACAGTATAGATATGTACATTGTTGGTACTTTATTTCATTTGTATGGAGGATATTCATTAGGGCTGGGTATCATCTAGGACATGGCAATTCAATACAATTTTCGATACAGGGCTCACGATACGATACGATTTTCAATACAGTGCAATTCAATTCGATTCGATTCCGATTCCGACTGATGCCCAGTCTCACTAGGTACCTGTAGTCAACTTATAAAAACTATTTGTGCAAAAGAATACAATATGGCTAATGTAAAGTACTGAAAAAAGTACATTTACTACATTTTGGTCTAAAATCAATAGTGCATTTCTCTGTGCAGTAGCTACTGGGGAGTGTATCGATATTAATAGCCAGAATATCGATATTATATCGTTTTTAAAAATATCGATATATATCGCTGTATCGTTTTTTTTTTTTAACACAGCAGTAATATTCATGCTACGGCAGAAGTGTAGTGTTATTTTCAGCTTTATTAGTGGTTAACAAAATGCTGATTTAATGTAATACATTTAGCTGCTGGCCTCAGTCATAGTACAGTACAGTCATAGTTGGCCGTTTGGCAGTGAGCTCCAATGATGGTAAAACTCAACATTCCATCAAACAATGTAATCTATCTCTCAAGGGGGTTTTGGACTGGCTGTAATGGTTAAAAAATGCCCCTGTGGTTAGATGGCTACAGCTCTCACTACGTGCATGACGGACGGGAGTGCAGGTGTTGAGGAGGAAACTGAGAGCTGTGCTGAAAGCTGTTTGGAGAAGATACGCAGCAGTACACACAATGTGTTTGGCTGGGATACAGTGCCATTGCTCAGCCTGGAGTGCTGCAAGGCAGTCACGCGCACACACACACACAGTGTTATAGGCTGGCTCAAAGCCATACCCAAACAAAGGAGGGCAGACCATAGCCAAAACAAAGTTTTAAAGTATTAATTAAATAAAGAAAACAAAAAATAATACGCAGCCTTCGTTAGTCATGAGTATCAGTATGTAAGCAGAGGTACAGGTAAGAAGAGGTGCAGATGAGTATTGAAATGTGGATGCAAAAAAACGTCAGCAGCTCCTCAAACAACACCAAAAACTCAAAGCAGCCCGCCTCTCCTCCAGGTATGCGCGGAGTACCCTTTATACACCTGGTGGTAAGCAGCGTAATTGGAAATGTTTTAAGCCACGCCCGCACCAGCAATTACTTGCAAGGAGGGAGACAGACACAAAAAGAGAATAGGGATTTTGCAGGATTATAGTCAGTTGTATTGTGATGGAGTGACCATCACTAGAGTTGTGGGTGTGCTCTGACTGCCGTCCTGGCTCGTTGGCATTGTGGTCAGAGCCCCTGTTTGGTACCCCAGAGATTGGGGTGATTTCTCCTCCCCTTCGCTACAAATGGTGTCAGAAGTGGGATGGCTTGCCGTGAGGTCATTGGAGGTCCACCCACTGTGTGAGCCATACGAGCAACCCCCATGGTTAGGTTGACCCCAGTGTGAAGGACCCAGTGATAGGTGAAGCACCAGTATGTGTGGGGCACCCTTGATGGGAGAAGTATGGTGGGAGATGTGTGAGGGACACCTGAGTGTGTGAAGCACATGGGTGCGCCTCCCGAAGGGGAAGGCAGTGTAATGGAGTGACCATCACTAGAGTCATAGAGTCTGACTGCCATCCCAACAAGCCTGGCTCTTTGGCGTTGCGATCAGAGCCCCTGCTTGGTACCCCGGAGACCCGGGTTCGAAGCCGGGTGGGGTGACTTCTCCTCCCCTTCGCTACATGTATGATCAACCAATTACACCAAATTGGTTGTATATGTCAGGAAGCGTACATCCACAGAGGATCTGTGGTTAGTTCTTTAAGATGTTTGGCGCAAGCTACCAGCCAAGTTCCTTCAAAAACTCTATGCAAGTATACCTAGAAGAATTGATGCTCTTTTGAAGGCAAAGGGTTGTCACACCAAATATTGATTTGATTTAGGTTTCTCTTTTGTTCAGTCACTGTATTTTATTAATTGATGAACATAAATTATTAACACTTCCATTTTTGAAGGCATTCCTAGTTGCCAGCGTTTCTTTCAAACCTGCCTAAAACCTTTGCACATTACTGTACATACATTTGTACGTGCATGCACACAAACACATACTGTACACTCATACACACACACACACACACACATTCCACATTCTCACGTGCATGCATGCACACACACACACACAAACACACACATACACTCACATTCACACACACACACATATACACACTTACGCACGCACACACATGAGCAAGGACATTTTAATACTGTTTAATAGTGTTCTTATCATAGATGCATTTACAAATTAAATGTGGCATTAATATAAGCAGTGCTCTGAAAGGCTTCACCTGTCAAACACAGAAGGGTGTGCTACATGTACTTGTCAGACTTGCTTGTTCCTCAGATTGAGATATGTGGGACTAGACTGCAAATCTAGACCTTTCAGGCCATGTACTAAAATGGCTTGAGTCATACATCACTGGAAGACAATTCTATATTAGTATAGAAGATTGTGTATCCAAAAACCATGACGTACCCTTCGGTGTTGCTCAAGGCAGCTGTCTTGGCCCCCTCCTTTTTTATTATATATGCTACCATTGGGCAACATTGTCAAAAAACATAATATAGACTTTCATAGTATATAAAACTAGACTATATTAAACCTCACATCAACAAAGTTACGAAAACAGCATAATTCCATCTAAAATATTATTGCAAAAGTTTGCCCCTTCTTGACCCAGCCAGACGCCAAAAAACTTGTTCACGCATTTATCACAAGTAGACTACTGCAATGCTCCCAAAAAAATCTATTGAAAAACTACAGCGTATTCAAAATTCGCCTGCAAGATTACTAACAAAAACAAGAAAGATGGAGCAAGTTACTCCTGTACTGGCCGAGCTACACTGGCTACCCGTATCTTACAGAGTTGACTTCAAAGTACTAGTACTAGGATTCAAAGCTTTAAATGGCCTTGCCCCATGCTATATTACTGATGCATTATCCTGTTAAACCTCTGCATGAGCCCTTAGATCCACGGATGCCGGTCTCCTGAGGATTCCAGATGCACCACCCAAAAGGATCGGGGAATCAGCCTTCTCATACTACGTCGCATTAGAGCCTGCATTAACGGGGCATTGCGTCACTACATCATTTCGTTACTGTGTTCATCCGCTCCGGCACCACTGGACTGCAAGAAATCTTGTCTTGTGGTGACCTTGCCAAACTGTAAAGCACTTTGAGTTGCATCTTGTATGTATGAATTGTGCTACAGAAGTAAAGGTTATTATTATCATTATGATTATTATTATTATTATTAGTAGTAGTAGTAGTAGTAGCCTAGCAGTAGCAATTGAAATCTCTATCCTGGGTTGAGTCTAACCATGACCCATTGAAGCTTAGTAGCTTTTCTGTCCAGTCTGGGCGGGCCAATCACATCAGTCCATCCTTGTAGAGAGTCCCTGGGCGGGCTTAACACCATGACGACAGGGCTGTGACGGTGCACTGGTGTAGTGGTAAACAGATTGACACTCTGACTGGTCGTAGCACTATCCTATTGTGTGCAGATGTTGAAAGACAATTGTTGATGCTGCCCCTCGGATTGTGTCTGGCCTGTTCATCATGGCCACACCACACAATTTGATGTGGGCTAACTTGTCAGGCTAATGTAGGACCAGCCTGGTAAACCAACCCCTCGTACTTCATTTCATTTTGTACAGAGTGTCTGGCCTTGCTGCATTGAGAAACGATTTCTTGATGGATGCGTGGACTCTGCTAAGGTTTAAAACAAGTGGCTCTGCCTTTAACCAATCTCTAACGTCTGATCGTCACATATGCAATTAGCCTACCTAGGCACTACAATTCAAATGTAGCACACAAAGTCAACATCATCCCTCACGAACACTGCCTCTGTTCAATGACTGGGTGAATTCGCTTGGTCCGAACACATGAATGTCAGTGGCAGCAACACCAGACCCTCTGTACAAAATGAAATGAAGTACAAGTGGCTGGTTTACCTGGCTAGTGTAGGACAGCATCTGGTCTGTAACTGACTAATCAGCACTTCCTGGGATTTCATCAGGGGAGAGCACAAGACATCCAGATAAGATTATTATTTATGCGACTCTGGCTGCTTCTTATGTTCCATGAGGTGACTAGAAGCGTCTTAGAGTTCCTGATAACTTAGCCAGTCAATCTCAACCAGTAGACTTTATGACCTTGCCTAGGCAAACACAGCAGCCTGACATAAAATCCATAACTGATTGATTTTTTACTGTAATATATTATAATTTAAATTGTGTTTTAGCACGCAGTAATGCCAATTAAATATTGATTTTCCCATCCGTCAATAGTAATTCCACCTATTTATCCTATAAGACCTATGTAACATTAGCTAAAATATTAGTAGAGCATAAATTGGACTACTGATCTATTTTTGATATAACAATGTTTACCGTGACAATTTACAGACAAAGTTAACTGAGAATTGTTGAACTAATAATATTTAGAAGTTTAAGTTTTGACAGTAAAAACAATTTTAAAATGTAAAAAAAAAATTAGAAACCAATTTCCACAAAATATTGGAAACCAATTTATTTCTGCATTTTTGTGGTTTGAGCATGTGTTTTTTATTTAAATATTCCCTGCTTGCTACAGGACAGTAGTAACCATGTCGGGGGAAAAATAAAAATAAAAACACATTTGGAACTCTACGTTGGAACAGTCCAGCCATGCGTCTCCTGTTTTTTTTCTCACTGGACTTAAACCTGTGGCATTACTCCCCTGTGAAGGAGAGCACTTTGGATCATTTTAATTTGGCCTCCACCGCAGTCCTCAAATTCAATTACCCGGGCTGGCTGAGTGGTGCGGCCCAGAGACCGCCTCGTAAAGAGAAAGGGCCGCATCACGAGCACGAGCAGATGGATGGGGCCGGGGGCCGGGGGCCGGGGGCCGGGGGCCGGGGGCCGGTGGCTGGGGGCCGGGGGCAGGCAGGCAGGCAGGCAGGCGTATCTGATAGCAGAGGGGGACACCAGTTCTTCAGATATTGGATTTCTCTCAGGGGAATATAAAGTGATGCTTTTTCTAGAGTAGACACACACGTACACATGCGCGCACACACACACACACACACACACACAAAACACACAATTTTTTACACACACATACATGTGTACATAGACACATGCACATACTCACACACACACACACATGCACTCACACACACAAAAACACACACACACACACACACACACACAGTCTCTGGCTGGTATTAATCTCTGCACGTGGGGCTTTCACCCTCCCCGCTGTCTCCTAATGGCCCCAGGGGTGGTGTGTAAATGATGTCTAAACAGGCGTTCAGTTCCTCTGCCATACCAGGATGGATTCCACTCACAGCGCATCAACATTTCCTCTCTCGTACACCCTCTTCATCTCTCGCTCTCTCACTCTCTCTCTCTCTCTCTCTCGCCCTGTGTTTCTCCCCTTCTCTTCCCCCTTCCTCTCTCTGCTTCTCTCCCTCATTCTGCCCCCCCGCCCTCTCTTTCTCTCTGTCTGTCTGGACTATCCATATTCATGACAGATTTTTAAAGTGGGTACTTCCTCTTCGCAGGACCGCACTCCTGGGAAGCCCAAGCAGCACTGTGTGATTCATGAGCTTCTTAGTGGGTAGTGAGGTGTGTAGTCCATACGCTATGGGGATTTATTTTGTGCCTGTGGACAACTTTCACCCTTTTTTTGTTTATCGTCTCCTGTTTGTGTTCACGGTGTGCTCTATCCCGCATTGTACTCCAGGCAGTGCATAGCAAGACACCTTATTATGCATGGAAGAAAGAAAAAAAAATATATATATACTGTATTGTATGCCATAAAATGAGCTAACTTTATGGTTTCTAAACTTGACGCAATGTATACGTCAAATGAATGCGTCATATACAATTTCTTTTCAAATTGCATAAGATATAATGTTTTAATTGCTTTGTGATACAGGTATATAATAGTCTAAAACAATCAACATTCATTCAATCTCATATCTATCTATCTATCTATCTATCTATCTATCTATCTATCTATCTATCTATCTATCTATCTATCTATCTATCTATCTATCTATCTATCTATCTATCTATCTATCTATCTATTCATTCATTTAAGACGCACTGCTGGCCACCCTTCACCGGCATTAGAGCCCAGCACACCACTTTCATAAAATGAAGCTTTCGTTTTTAAGCATCAGTCGCCTAGTCTTGTGTGTTTCTCGACATGGCCATTATGCTCCCTACGACCTCACACTGGTCCTACCCAATCATGCGTTTAGCACTCTGCTTTTTCTAGCTGGAAATTGCACTTTGGCGCCACAAAGCCAGAACAGAACGTGCTGCCTTGGAAGACAGGCTTCTGATTGCTGCTATTGTCTACAGCCAATGGTTGGTGGCAACTCGCTGCGTGCACAAGTAATGTTTGTTCTGGAGAGAGAAAGAGAGAGAGAGAGAGAGAGAGAGAGAGAGAGAGAGAAGGAGAGCAAGTGGCTGAGTAGAAAACTATCTGATAGAAAACATACGCCATTAATGACCTCAAAGCCAAACCATCATGACTGGAGACTGAACACAGCAATGGGACATATTGCACATTTTGTGTTTTTTGTCTGTTTGTGCACAGATGCACAGATTGTGTGCCTGTTGGGATTTTAATGCTTCTATCAACTCTTAAATCTTTATCCTTTATTGTTACATTACACTTAGGTGACGGACTTACAGATATTTACAGGGTTTCAGTTACAGGGTTTCAGTTACAGTCCCTGGAGCAGTGTGGGGTTAGATGCCTTGCTCAAGGGCATCTCAACCATGGGTAGGGTGGGATTTGAACCGGCAACCTTCCGATTGCAAGACCAAGTCCCTAACCACTACGCCAGAGCTGCCCCTTTATGCTACTCGGCTCTATTTTCAATCATATTTGGCTGCTGCAGTTACAGTTTTTCTCTATCGCTTTGGTACATTTTCCGAATCTTTCTTGCAATTTGCAGAAGATTGAGTGCATTTCTCAAAACAGTTTGGACAAATAACAAAACGCCGTGGATCACCTGCAAAAGCCAGTCTCTTGCTCAAAATCCTTAGTTCATCCCTCAAAAGCAAGTTTTTGTGTCAATATACGTGTCAGTGCCATCAGAATGTTTAGTCATTGTGTCATTGTGTACGGATAAGACAGTCAAATTCATTAGTCATGTTGGCAATTGAATAGTGCACTTTGAAGGTACATTTTGATGTAAAATGTGGTTTAGGTGGGATGACAAGTGTACACTTCACCTCATATAATGTATGAGATTGATTGATTGTAAAAGACAAGATTCACATTTACAGAATGACTTCTTTATTGGCAGACATTGACATTGCAGTGCGTAAAGAAAAAAAAGACAGTACTGGACAGAACAAAGGTAAAATACAGTAAGTAAACATAGGTCAAAAATATAAACATAGGTCATACAGTAAGTAAACAAAAAATATGAACATCTCCCTAAATTCTAAATCCTTATCCTGATCTTCAGCTTCTTCACATTCTCGTCTGTCAGGCCACGAATTTTTACCCACGTGACACTGGCAGCGTGGATAGCATCTTCTGGAGTGCCTAATCCATCCTCTTCCAAATCCTCCACCATGCAGCCTCACCCCTCTTCCTCTCCTTCTCCCTGTTGTTGTCCATTTTCTTGTCCTTCCATTGTCAGACATTGTAACTTTGTATTGTGCTGTGGTTATATACTTTCCAGTAGATTGTTCATGAGATGCTCCCTTGAGCTCATTCAGAAAACAGTTGATCATTGGTTTCTCAACAGTCTTCATTAGAAAAAGTCTTGATTCAAGCAATTTACCAATTTAGATCATATTTACAAATGTCTTATGGAAATGTATAGAAATATGCTTGACATGTTATGATAGCTTGGTAAATCATTTTGCATGTTAAGACTTATATGATGAACTATAGCCTAAATGTTTTGAGGAGTGAGACTATTTGATAGATTCCCATAACAAAGCATTTTGATTAGCATGACAAAGGCAATTGATAATGTACGAAAAAACTGAGAATTGTACACAATCATTTGCATGGATGGACAAAAGCATTTGCAATTTGTTCAATGCAATGAGAAACTGCCTTTTTCATCTGCACAAATGGCATGATGACGTGACAATTGAACAGGAACTTTTGAGAATTTTAATTCTGATGTGAGAAATGTACCAAACACAACAGTCAGTGTGTTCCATATCACTCAGTGTACCATAGAGTGTGGCACCATTGTTCTGCAGTAATGTAGTAAGGCTACAGGATAGCTCACATCTAGGGGGTTTTAGCATGCAGTACATTTAGCGGACACTCTTATCCAGAGCAATCTACAGTAAATTAGGAACAGGGTCATTTCCCCTGGACCAATGAGAGAATGGATGTTTTGCTCAAGGGCATTTCAGCCATAGATGACGGTGCAAGGGAGTGCTGATGATGTACTCCCCCAACCATAGTTTTCACACCTCGAGTCTGATCCCAAGACCAAAGAATCAAACCTGTGACCCTCTGATCCCAAGACCAAAGTTCAGCTTTCTGCACAGTGCACAGAGCCTTGTGTCCTTTAGACGGCTACTTTTATGTCTGATTCTACGAGCCACATTACTACCTGGTCCTCCCGAGGGGATTGACCAGGTATTACAATGATCCTGTCCGTTTGTGTGTGTGTGTGTGTGTGTGTGTGTGTGTGTGTGTGTGTGTGTGCGTGAGTGTGTCTGTCTGTCTGTCTGTCTGTCTGTGTGTCTGTCCACCCCTATTGCAATGACCTTGTCCGTCCACATGGGGGACCAGGTTGCCATCTCTGATTGCACTTGTTTATTAGTTTATAGTTATAGTAGCACACACAAGTCATACGCTGTCAAAAACCCCATACACGTTGACAAAAAAATGAACTACAGAGTGGGAAGTAGGTGTGACTACCTTTTTTGTAGTTTTGTTGCTTTTGTTTTGTTTTATTTTCTTTTTTGGTTGTTGTACATATTTCAATGGCCAGATGGCCACATGCTGTGGTTCTGTCTGTCAACAGGCCTGGGGCCTGTCCTGCTGTCAGAGGAAGTTAGCCATGGCAACGGTTCAGGTCAGGCAGACCTGTCCTGGACTCAGCTGCCCTTCCCTAGATGGCTCACACAGCGCCTGGGGAGTAAAATGCTGTTTTAATGTTAGCGCTCAGCATGTTAGCTTTCAGCACCGTTTGACAGTGTCTCTCATCTGCTTTGCCTGTTCCTTGCCCAGTCCAATTCTCTTCACTGTGCCTCTCTATCTCTTTCTCTCTCTCTCTCTCTCTCTCTCTCTCTCTCTCTCTCTGCACAAAATGAAAGCCTACTTTTCTTCTCTATACCACGCCATCTTTAGATGAATACATTTGTGAGGCATAAATCACCTAACACTGAACACCTAACACCTAATATGAAGAACTAATCTATAATCAATAGCCCACTGAAGATTACCAGATAAAACTACATTATTTTTTTCCCTTGGGGCAAACAATTTAGCTACAACAATATGGGCTAACACTTACGCTAACTTTGACCTGTGTCAAAATGACTTATACCTTTGTTGCTCTCGGGGAAAATGACTTGCATAAAACAACACAACACTCACACTGCCAAATATCAAACTTGATGTCATATGTCTGGTTGCTAGGTGACTAGAAAGGTCCATTTTGTAAGATAGTATCAAATATTGTTTTCTTTTAAAATGCCATACAGTTTTATACTTTATTTCAGGGACAATGGAGCCATCCCAAATGTCACTTACTTTATTCACCCTGTCATTCAGTCCCTTTCTGGTCCTTTGCCCTTAGGCAAATGCACACCTGCATCTCAAAAAACAAAAATGGGTGAGGACAAAATATTCTCCATATGACATACAGCTCTCGCATATAGAGTGTAGGTTGTACACGCAATACATGTGCAGTGGAAATTCCTTCAGCAGCTTTCTGTATTCAATCATTTGTTTAGCTGGAAATGAAATAACAATACAATACATACTATTATATAAGATTAGATTACATTCCAATTAGATAGATAGATAGATAGATAGATAGATAGATAGATAGATAGATAGATAGATAGATAGATAGATAGATAGATAGATAGATAGATAGATAGATAGATAGATAGATAGATAGATAGATAGATAGATAGATAGATAGATAGATAGATAGACTTTAATGTCTTTTCCCAAAGGGTGAAAAAAATCTATGAAAAGAAAATAACATTCATTTGGTGCCTAACTAGAAGTGCAGGAAAAATAATGAGTGATGCTGCTTCTTACGACAACATCATCAGTGTATTATTGCTGATATTATTACCGAGCATTAATCTCAGAGGGGAAATTAGGTCTCTTTGTTCAATCCATCAGTGGTAAGTGAGCACACACAAGCAGGAGTGAGCAATGTGCACACACAAGGAGTGAACAGACACACCCGGAGCACTGGGGGCCACTTCAGCTGTGGCGCCGAGGGAATGGGTAGGGATTTACGGGCCTCCCTCAAGGGCCCTCCAGCCAAGGCGGGGCCTCAAAATGGCTCCCCAATGCACACACTCACACACACACACACACACACACACACACACACACACACACACACACACACACACACACACAGCCATATTGTGTGCTGATGCAGACCCTCCAGAGGAATAAATCAGTATGGTCATAGGTATGCTCTTGTACTAGGCTATGGCTGCACCCATACATGGAATTAACTGAAATATATGTCAGATGGCCACAAACATAGAGGAAATGAAGCAACTGTTTGTGTTTTCTATCTTTCTATTGTTCTGACAAGGATTTCTAAAACAGACAGTCCTTTACTATTTTGACTTTTATCATTTACATGATGATTTTTGCATAGTTTGTCATGTGGACATGACGAGTTTTTGTTCAGTTTTTATTTCAGTGTTTATTTTGTATGCAGTAGCTATAGAGGTGTCTGTAAGGCCCTCCGGTGCAATTTCCATACACTAATATGTACGTGTAAGCTACTATAACCCAGTGGTTAATCAACCCTGCCCTGTTCTAAACCATTCACTAACCCAGTAAACATTCAGCCTGTTGTCTCATAAGCATCGGAACATGTCTGATTGTTTGTGACAGGCCTTTGAAGTAAAGTTTTATCATTCTTTTGTCTCCCTCACATTCAGTCTTTGCATTCAGTCACTGCTTTTCATCTGAACTCTGTGTCAAATGCATGTTGTGTCACCATGGTATGTCTGTATCCGCTATGACTTACTAATCCTTTTTGTCCTTCCCTTCCTCCCATTGTTTGGACAGAGCCTCTTCTCCCCTTCCTGTGTCACTCGCTCCATTTATGAATCAGAAAAAGAGGGGGATCTCATTTCTCTCCACGGTGCTAATTGTCTCTGACAAGCCTTTTTTCACGCCCAGCCCTTTCCTGTCAATCCGGTAGTCTGCGGCACACACGCCACATTAGAATGCCGCTAGTGTGTCAGCATGACTACTACTTCTGAGCGGGACAAGCAGTGGGGGAACAAGGCACTATTTAAGCCCAGATGCAGTCGTGTTGATGGGAACATGCTGTCGTGTCAATCATGGCTGACAGATGAGCCATCGGAGCAGATGACTGGATCTTGGGGAGGTTGGGGGGCGATTGATGACTATGGTGGTATGTCGGTGCACCACGGCTCCTGTCTGTTGTCAGTGGAGCGATGGGGTTGTTAGTGCAGGCAGGCAAATTAATGCGCTCTCCAAGGTACTGAAGGCAGCCTTGCCTGTGGCTGCTAGCAGCAGCAGCTGCAGCAACACATCATGTGTCATGTGCTACTATCCTGCCTTGCATCTGTCCAAACTACAGACATAGTAACACCGCTTCTATGCTGCAACTCTTCCTTAGGATATTTTGAGGCGAAATGACTGGACTGCTTGGTGCATTTTTAACGCAGTGATTGGCCA
>CM050214.1:7542500-7560000 GCA_027475355.1 Coilia nasus
CTTGTCTAAAAGCGTTAGCGCCGTAAATGTGTCAGAAGTGGCCTGTGGAAGGCTGCAGGGACAAGCTGATTGTGGCACACACAGAGACAAGGACGTAAAAGCCACCACCATCTGAGACACAGCAGAGGCATGGAGATTAGCCTGAAAATGGTGTCGCTAAAATCAGCTCGATTGTTTTATGAAATTGCTAGAGAGGATGTCCAGAAGGACATTTCTCTTCCACTGCGGCAAACACACTCAGTACAAAGCCCTTGATGTGTGCTGACATTGACTTTGACAGAGCATTTGCCTCACAACACGTTGACATGGGCACAACACATGTTTGACAGGAAGTGTGGCGATGGTTATTTCCTACTGCTGAGGGTAATTGTTTGTTCCACTTGCTCAGTGCCGTACTTCACACACAAACAAGTTTCTCCCTCTTAACCTGTTTCATAAATTGTGCAAATGTTTTTTATTATTGTGAACAAAGACCGTAAGTGCCGATGTGGAGTAATGCTCTTGTGCTTTTAGAAAAAAAATCAGCTGTTGTGTATATATTATTATTAATATTATTGATATCATTATTGATAGCATTGATACTAATATATTATATTAATACATGCACTGCATATTGATAGTAACATATTGATATGTAACTTTTTTGTTCTGTTTTGACGTGATAAGAAGCACAAGACTGTGTGACACACATCCAACTCCTTAGCATATTTCCCAGTCCTCAGTAGGGCACTAAAGGAGATCATTTACTCTTCATACTAACCCTCACATTAGGATAGCATTGCATATAATGAATGTGTCATGAAAGACACCATATTCTATAGAAAATCACAGTGACAAGCAGTGGCCAGTGATATGATGCTGTCATCTTACTATCAAATGAAGCTGCTGTTCCATCTCTGAAAATTTGTGTATACCATTACAGCCTACGTCACATACTTAGAAACTGCCACAGTATCAAATATATTCAAGTCTTTCACGGCCATTACTGATAATAGGCTCGTAGGAGTGTTAAATTACTGGACGCTGACTATTAGGGCAACTAATGCCTGCATGTATCATCCACCATGGCATGTTTATGACACCCAGGTCAAAGGAGTGTTACTAAACTTAACTACATATAGTATATGCACAAACACATGCTGGAAAACACAGATAGTTTTCTAAATGTTGATTCCACCAATTCCAATTTCATTAGGAATATATTTTCTAATTAAAACATGTTTAATATTACTCATTTTAATTACACCTTCATCCACGGCAGAAGTGCCCTTGAGCAGGGCATCTAAGCCCACATTGCTCCAGGGGGAATGCATCTGTACGTAAGACGCTCTGGATAAGAGCGCCAGCTAAATGTCATGTAATGCTCGAACACACAAACATGTACTGTGTGCAGAAATACAAATGAACATATGAATAAATGAACCACTGACTGTATGCAGACACTGCCTGTCTCATGTCAAAATTAGTACTTGACACTGAAGATTAAAGTAACAAAACAAAAAAAAGGCTCATGTATATTTAACATTTACCATGACAACAGGACAGCATGATGGCATGACAACATGACAATATCACAACAGGACAGCACCCCCCACTCCCTGGATTCATCTGATGTTAAACATACTGGCTGCTGTCTGGAAAAAAATGTACCATTCACACAGCATCTTAAGACCATTTGTTCTGCAAAAGAAGATGCCAGTATGTTTCTCTAATGTAATGTGGGTGATGCTGCATTTGAATCTTTTAACTCTCAGTAGTTATGGGAAAGCTGTGTTTATGTCTGGGTTTCTGGATTAAAACTTCTAAATAAATTCATATCTTAAAATAAAAAGCATTATTTTCATTATGAAATAATGGTCGTATAAATAAGACCAGCAAACAAGTTGCCTGTTCTGTGTGTGTTTACATGACAGTGGGGCCGTCGACCTTCAAATGCCCTTGACAGCAGTGGAAAAACACTGATCGGGTCTATTACAGAGCTGCACTGTGAGCCACTCCCTTAAGCTGAGACCTCTGGGGCATATGGCTTTGATGGCGTAAGTAGGCTACGTATCAATAAACATGTTTTCCAGGAAGCCAAAGTTCAAATAAACATCTTTGCCTAGAGGTTTGGTCAGCTGCTGTGTCAGCTACCCCCCCCCCTTCAGGTAGTAGTGTCCAGCGAGGGGTGATGGTCTTTGAACAGAGACACTGAACCCCATTCAGGTCTGTGAAAGGGTGATATGATTCATCTAATCGCTAGAGGCAATTTGAGAAAATGTTGTGTTGGCGTCATTGTCGTCAGAGTTTAAAGCTCAGCGAGAAAGATTTAAATACAACAACTCACCACCCTGTCACCCTAGCCCCGGCCCCTGTCTAGAAATAGCCTACAGTCATTTGTTTTGGAACACAAGCATCAATCTGCCTGATGTCACCTATCAAAAAGGAAACAAATCGCTCACACTTAAAGCCGATAGCCTATGGAACTCCATAGGCTAGAAAAGGCTAGATGAAAAGACCAAACTCTTTCTTGTGACTGTTGGCTTGCCTGCTTTCAAGGTTTGCACCTTTTGTTTGGAGTTTCAGTGGGTGGCGGCACAGACTGTCAGTGAGATGGGAGACACGTCCTTACTATAAAATCTTACCCTCCATTTATTCAATCTGAATCAGGAGGTCTTCACTCCTGAGCAGCAGGCTTTGCACATCCAATGGTGCTTTTTGTTTCTTCTCTTATTATACTATGGACATATTTAATTATTGATTTCTAAAACTGCTTGTTCATTTCCTTGCTTGTGATTGGCTGAATCTTGTTCCAAGCTGTTATAAATCCCAGCATAAAGCTTGGTTTTGTTGTGTCTGTCATGGCGCGCAGCATCGTGACGCCAAAATGACGTTGATCCACAGCAGGACGTAACAGATTTTTGGGGTTTGTCGCGAGGTCGTGCACACACCTGATTTTGTAACCGTCGCAAAGTCCCATATTACTCCACAGGGAACCTCAGATAAAAACCATTATAAAGCAGCAGAAGGTTGTAAAAATGTTGGACACTGACTTTGCTATAAATTTGTAAACTGAATCTTAATTGGGCAGTTGTACATTTTGGTGGCAATATTCAAATGGATATTAATAAGAATTCCTAAATGTTGGGCTTGCAATGACACTGTGTTGCAGTCGTGGGCTTGTGTTCTGTCTGGCCACCTCGTGTCGTGCCTAACAACACCCCTTAGCTGTTCTAAATCCAGCACAAACCCTCGACCTCTCCTGGCTCTGTGCTTAAATAAAACAACCTCTCTGTGGCTAAAAGCTTTAAGTTCTGTGTCCTGTTTTTGTCATGCCTCCCTTCGCCAGGTCGTGACATGAGTGTTTCACTGTCGCTCAAGATGGAACGGCTAACACTTATGGCCACATGTCAAACAAGGCCTTGAATGGGTGTGTAAGGATCCACTTTCTCAGACCAACGACGGAGCTGAGTGTGGACGAAGGTTATCGCATGTTCTGGACTTATGGAATGGAAATAATTATAAACATGTGCATGGCAAACATTAGAGTAACACTTATATGACCCGTTTATCTGACTCCATGAAATAATAAAGTTACCTCCAATATCACTATACAGCTTAAGAGCTAATAGCACAGTAATGGCATGGCACACAAAGAGATGTATATGAATGGTAAATGAATGAACAGTTTATTAACCAAATACAAGTTAACCTTTACAATTAACACAGAGATTCACTGTAATGACCAACTCAACCAGAGATATAAAGAAATCAAACTAAACTCCAAATAAAAGATAGAGAGAAAGAGAGAGGGAGAGAGAGAGACACACAGTGTGTGGGAGCGTCGTAGGTTTTTCACTAGCATTGCCTTAAGTAACCAACCTGATGCCAGTTGTTCAGCACACAATGAGGTGTTATCTTGGGGGCAGGGGCGTTGGAGACAGCCCACTGCCTCACACTACTCAGTAACCTTAGGATCTGAGACCTTTATTAGAATAACCCGAGTCTGCTTCAGAATTGAGACCAGTATATCACTCACAATGAGACCATCAGAATGAAACCAAACATGACATGTACATCTCATAGCATTATTCACAATACAATATACCCTTAATTATCCTGTCCTTGCCCTAAGGATGACCTGAGTAGGTTTCCACACCAAATGTTGGCAGACCACAGATAAGAACACAGTGGGGTGTGGCACCTAACTAAACACAAGAGCATGCAGCGGGGGAGCTCCTCTGAAGCTCTCTTTATTGTGATAACGCAAAGCTCCTTTGTTGTGCTCAATCAAAATAGTCATCCTTGAATCCAGATCCTTACAGGTGTCTGGTGTGTGCAGTCATAAACGTACACACTAAAGCTCATGGAAAAGGGCGTCAAGAAGAGGGTGAGGTGGCAAACAGGAAAGTGTGTGTGTGTCTGTGTGTGTGTCTGTGTGTGTATGTCTGTGTGTGTGTGTGTCTGTGTGTGTCTGTGTGTGTGTGTGTGTGTGTGTGTGTGTGTGTGTGTGTGTGTGTCTGTGTGTCTGTGTGTGTGTGTGTGTGTGTGTGTGTGTGTGTGTGTGTGTGTGTGTGTGTGTGTGTATTTGGGTGGGTGGAGGGTGGGGAGATGTGGAGGCAGAAAGGTGAAGTGACGGCAGTGGAGAGATCAAAGGGTGGTGTGATCAGACTCCAAAGGGGAAAGGCTATCAGTCTCGTTTGCCCTGGACACAGATTCTGGCTCATATTAGCCAGAGTAGCGGGAGCTATGTATTGTCAGTGAGGCTTTAAGTGGGTATGAGTGTGCCAATTTCTTTGCAACAAGTCAACACAATTTCGGGTCATACAAAGGTATCACAGCATTCTGTGGTAATGCTTTCTTTTACAGTCACCTTCATTTCTGCACATTTAACTGTTAAATTATGGCACATTATAGTCATTTACTAATAGCTTGGTAAACCAGCCCCTCGCACTTCATTTCATTTTGTACAGAGGGTCTGGACCAGACACCGTCAGAAATTATTTCTTCCTGGAGGTGTGGACTCTGCTGAAGTTTAAAACAAGTGGCTCAGCCTTTACCCAAATGCTAATGCCTGGTCGTCACATATGCCATTAGCCTACCTACGCACTACAATTGAAATGTAGCACACAAGGTCAACGTCACGGCTAACAAACACACCCTCTGTTCGCCAATTGGATCGGTCTTGCTGGGGCCGACTACATGACTCTCAAGAGATTCCGGTCCAGACCCTCTGTACAAAATGAAATGGAGAAATAATAATAATAATAATAATAATAATATTTTTTTATTTATATAGCACTTTTTAAAAAACAGAGTCACAGATGGACATGTGGAAATGTAGGGACTGTAAAAGAAACCTTACTTGGAGAAAATATGGTGTGACATCACCCAAGATTTAAGTTTAATTAACTGTGGTGAACTGATGTCAGATGATATTACTTTAAGCTGGAGTTCAACTCTTGTGTTACATCTTGTTTTACTAAAAACTGGCAGTAATACAATGACATGACAGCTCCATGACTCATAATGTCAGAAGATGAGTCTGTGTAAACATTTGCGAAGGCCGAGTTCGGTAGTGATGTATGTGTCTGTAAGGCCTCAGTCGTTGGCATATGGAGCTGTGGGCAGTGGGCTTTCTTTGATAGCTCCATCATTCTGACATACCAAAAACCACTTCGGGAGACAGTTGTTACAACTCACAAGTCATTTCAGTCCAGATAATAACATTATTTCAACCAAAAATCTTTCTTAGCTTGACATGAAACTTCAAAAAGGCATTTTTTTTCCAGCAGGGACTCAGAAATGTGTGTTTTTTGTATATCAACTGTCATGAAAAACACCTGTGAGTGTCACAGTGCTCTCTTCACTTCTGGCTTGAAATGAAGACGTCACTGGTCTCAGCAATGAGCACAGATATGAGTTTCATCCCTTGGCTTCAGATGGTTTTGTTTACTTGCAAAAGCAAGTTTTTTCTGTCTTCGTCTGTCGATCTGTTTTTTCTTTCTTGCTCTTCTCACATGTAGGAAAGCTGAGCAATAATCAGGAGGTGGGTCAGTGGGTAAGGGGGAGTGTGGATACATCTGCTTCGAAGAAACTGAAAGAGAGGCAGAGACAGAGAGAGAGACCGCATAGAGTAAGACAGAAAGGTGACTGTTGGTAGTGATGTGTTGTATATGAGAGAGAGAAAGAGACAGAGACAGACAGAGAAAGTGCTGTATGTGTGTGTGTGTGTGTGTGTGTGTGTGTGTATGTGTGTGTGTGTGTGTGTGTGTGGGTGAGAGAGAGAGAGAGAAAGAGACAAAAAAAGAGAGAGGGAGAGGTTGTATGTAGGAGGAGGGGAGGCTGGCTGTGCATGAAACAGTGTGGAAAAAAGAAAGGCTCTTTTGATTATCTCTAGTCCAACACATGACCTACGCACTGCTTTTACACTCCTGCCACTGCCTCAGCCTTACAGCCACCCTGCTTTTCAAACTCTTGGAGAGAGAGAGAGAGAGGAAGAGAGAGAGAGAGATAGAGATAGATAGAGATAGAGAGATACAGGGAGAGAGAGAGAGAGAGGGAGAGAGAGAGTGAGGTTGAGATAGATAGAGATAGAGAGATACAGGGAGAGAGAGAGAGAGAGAGGGAGAGAGAGAGAGAAGAAGAAAGAGAGAGATAGAGATTGATAGAGAGAGAGAGATACAGAGAGGGAGGGAGAGAGAGAGAGGGAGATATGCATCTCTGTCTGAGGCTGTGAAGCTGATTGAGAATCAGCCATCACCTCCCTCCAGTCTTTTTCCAAATGATTACATGGTCTGTGCGCGAGTGTATTTATAGGCACTGTAAAATGCTCACTGTGTGATGTATGTAATGTTGGTTTAGTGGAGTTTACATATGCCATTGCCTCTCTGAAGCTTAAAACTAATTGGCCCTGTGGAGATGTATATATGGTTTTTCAATTTAATTTGTTTCGATTCAATTCAGTGCAATTCCATGTGCAGCGATTTGACAACTGATGGCTTCCAGCTCTTCAGTGACGGAGGTGCTGGAGTAGCTGATGGAGGAGTAATTCCTGTATGTGTGTGGTGTGTGTCTGCGGTGTGTGTGTGATGTGTGTCTGCGGTGTGTGTGTGATGTGTGTGATGTGTGTCTGCGGTGTGTGTGTGGTGTGTGTCTGCAGTGTGTGTGTGGTGTGTGTCTGCGGTGTGTGTGTGATGTGTGTCTGCGGTGTGTGTGTGATGTGTGTGATGTGTGTCTGCGGTGTGTGTGTGGTGTGTGTCTGCAGTGTGTGTGTGGTGTGTGTCTGTGGGATGTGTGGTGTGTGTCTGCAGTTTGGTCTGCAGTGTGTGTGTGTGGTATGTTTGGTGTGTGTCTGCGGTATATTTGCGGTGTGTGTGGTGTGTGTCTGCGGTGTATGTGTGTGTGGTGTGTGTCTGTGGTGTGCGTCTGCGGTGTATGTGTGTGGTGTGTGTGTGGTGTGTGTGTGGTGTGTGTCTGCGGTGTATGTGTGTGTGGTGTGTGTGTGGTGTGTATCTGCTGTGTGTGTGGTGTGTGTGGTGTGCGTCTGCGGTGTATGTGTGTGGTGTGTGTGGTGTGTGTCTGCGGTGTCTGTGTGATGTGTGTCTGTGGTGTGTGTCCGCAGTGTGTGTGTGGTGTGTGTCTGCAGTGTGTGTGTGTGGTGTGTGTCTGTGGTGTGTGTGTGGTGTGGTGTGTGTGTGTGTAGTGTGTGTCTGTGGTGTATGTCTGTGGTGTGCTTCTGCGGTATGTCTGCGGTGTGTGTGTGGTGTGTGTCTGTGGTGTGTGTCCGCAGTGTGTTTCTGGTGTGTGTCTGCAGTGTGTGTCTGCAGTGTGTGTGTGGTGTCTGTCTGTGGTGTGTGTCTGCAGTGTGTGTGTGTGTGGTGCTGCTAATCTTGTCCGGCTAATAAGCAGTTACAGCAGCTGTGATGCAAGGAGAGAACAGGAGGACAATAGCAACGGCTACTCCTCCAGGTTTACCTACTTTTACTCGCTGATTAAAGTGTCTCCATTATCTAGCGCTGAATCCCATTGTTTGTAATACCATAAAACAGAAGTTACTTAACAAAGTACATAAAAATACATACTTTTACTTCAGAAAGCAGTAATCATAATATTCTTTGTCAAAAGGAGCTAAGTTGTAAGCAACTGGACTTCTTTCCTGAGCCTGAAGACGTTTCACCTTTCATCCAGAAGGCTTCTTCAGTTCTGAAGTTCAGTTCCTCAGAACTGAAAAAGCCTTTTGGATGAAAGGTGAAACGTCTTCAAGCTCAGGAAAGAAGTCCAGTTGCTTACAACTTAGCTCCTTCTGACCATGACCTGGATGAATGAGAATCTACACAGACATCACGTAATATTCTTTGGATTGCAGAAGTTATACGGTGACAGGGCTACAACAAAGGCACTGGACTAAGCATAAGATATTATGCTTATCAGCTATCATGGCAGTTCATGGTTTTTTTTATATATTTACAAGCTATTAGTGTATAGTAACTATATTTTACGAAATAATGTAAAATACAGAGAGACAATAACATTAAAAATGAGAAAATTAAATATGAGCAGAAGTGAGAAAAAGGACAAGTGAAAGGTAAAACATGGAATTGGATAAGAGAGGGAGACAGTGAAAGGGGGCAAAGCCAATGCGCTTGAGGGTAAGATAAAAGCCATTCTGTCACAATCAATTGGCGGTGTAGGGTGAGGAGGCAGGAACAGTAGTCGTGGATCTAAAGCACTAATACAGAATGTTCCGGAGCCTGCAAATGGACCGCCGGAGCTGGAGTGCAGACAGTGTCTTTCGGCAAGCACTGCCTGTCTGCCTGCCTGCCTGCCTGCCTGCCTGCCTAGTGTTTCTATGGTAGTGCAAATTTAATCACCAGCCATCACTAGAGCAGTTAGAGGGATGGTGATGGGAGAGGTCTTTTTTCCCATTGTGTGACTGGCTAACTGGTGCACAAAGAAGTGTAGATGGGCTATTCTACTGAATTTATACAAATTCAGAGTTACAAACATATTAAAAAATGAAAAATGTATAAACATTACAAAATATCTAAGCTGAACATTTCTAGTTATTGTAGTCTTCATGCCATTAATGAGCATATGTAACTTTTTTACAGTAGGAACATTTTGCCCCACCTTTAAAATTTGTTACTACATAAAATGACATGTACTGCTTCAAACATAGCCCACACACATTCAAGCACACAGGTATTTAACATGACATACAGACCATTTTCTTGTTATGCTTTTGAGGTGAAATTCTCAGTTCCAAAGCAGCCAGGCTGCCGGCGAGCGAGTCCTCCACGCCTGCACAGCTGTAGCTGATCCCCTCGGACACCTTTTAGCTTCGCCTGAGCCACCACCTCACATCACACACATCCACACACACATTTCCAGAAGATCGTGCGCCAGACCTGTAAGGTTGATTTTTTTATTGTTTGTGCCTACAGTTGATTTGAGTGTGTTCACAGCCTGGCACCCATGAGGCAGAAGTGCAGTTAAAATGTGACAGTTGCAATCTTGGCAGGCTGGTGTGGTGGACAATTGTTAATCACACTGGCCTGGCAAACAATGTCCTGAGTGATGCTGGTTGTTGTTACTGGTATTCTCAAAAGAATCTTGGAAACTTGTTTTCTTAGCGTATTAACATGATCTGATGACTTAAAACACTATGCTAGTGCCATGGCAAGGCCTAACTCACTCTTCTTGTTCAGAGTTGACAACACTTGGATGGAAGCCAGCCCTCTGTAATTGTTACCACATAACTCTAATGTGGTAGCAAGCCGTAGCCCTGTGGTGGAACGACTCGTTTTGAATGAAAAAAATGTAACTACAACATTACAACATTACCACTACATTACAGAGCCTTTAGTAACACATTACAACTTGGTCATTGCCATTCTGGTAACAACAAAGTTATAATAGGGGATGTTTCTTAAAGGGCTGACTGATTTTAGTTGTTTGGAGTTGACTACACTAGTTTGGTAGCCAGGCTTGCTTCACTGTTACTGTTCGGAGTTGACTACACTAGTTTGGTAGCCAGGCTTAACTGATTGTAATTGTTCGGAGTTGAGTATGCCTACATTACCATGGTGGCCAGGCTTACTTGACTGTTACTGTTCACAGTTGACTATACTAGCATGGTGGCCAGGCTTGCTTCACTGTTACTGTTCGGAGTTGACTATGCTAGCATGGTGGCCAGGCATAACTGACTCTAACCGTTCGGAGGTGACTATGCTAGCATGGTAGCAAGTTCAAAATCTCCCCACTCTAACACTGTCCAAGGAATATAAGCTAGAGTGGTAGCATTCAGTTCAACCCAGGCCGCACAGACATCGCAGCCAGGACAGTGAGAATGTTTGCTCTGTTAAATCAGATAGAGCATCATGTGGCTCTGTGTTATTGCGGTCAGCACCGCCACTGCACTGCGCGCCATGTAAGGGGCTTTTGTGCTCGCCGCAGGCAGGCAAGCAGGCAGGAGAGCCTGGCGTCAGCGCATGTTCACTGGGGCCCGGCACCTGCTCGAGCTGCGGCGTATCAGCCCTGATAAGGGGGGCTAAGCACTCCCGTGCCGACGCAACGCAATGCAACGCAATGCTCCTCTCGTTCCCCACACACAGCGTGGGCGAAAGCTCTGTGCATACACCATTAAAACGGAGCGGTGGCGAGGTTCTCAGAATAAAAAAACTTGCATGGTTGAATTAATCGTTTCCAAATTTTTCCGTGGCACGTGGGCGTTTGTATTCATATATTCATAAGGCGGGGCATGTGCTGTCTTCCATTAGCCTCCTTGTATTTGCATTAGCTCTGGCAATGGTGGCATGTTTTTGACAAGTTGAAAGCATTTCCATGATTGAAGCCAACACACGCTGATAGAGAGAGAGAGAGAGAGAGACAGAGACAGAGAAAGAGAAAGACAGAGAAAAAAGGAGAGAAACAGAGAGAGAAAGCAATTACGTATTAGTGCATATGCTTGCTGGAGTGGTACGGGAAGGTCTGGTAATAGGATAAGAGATTCAGCATCAGTTATATAAACTTGAAAAAATGTGTGTTTTTCCTTTTTTTTGGATGCATGCCTAAGTGCACTCACTTATTTCTTTATTTTTTTCTGGAGAGGGGGTTAATGTAGAATGTCGGCGCTAACCTTGAGGTGAAACGGTACATGGGCATTTGGAGTTATGCCGGATGTGTACCACCTCTCAGTGCCAAACTGTTCAAGTGAGCCGGCAGCCGGGGCTGAGTCACAGGCGGAGGACGCAGCTCCGCAGGTAGGTAGGTAGGTAGGTAGGTAGGGGTCGAGGCCGGCCTAATGCTGAGTGGCAGTCCATAACGCCAAGCTATTATAGCTGAATCTGCCCCCCGGCTCCCCACACACAGCCAGGGAGGGAGGGGTGGGGGTGGGGAGAGAGAGAGGGAGAGACAGTGAGAGGGAGAGGGAGAGCGAGAGAGAGAGGGAGGGAGGGAGAGGGGGAGAGAGAGAGGGAGGGGTGGTGGGGTGGGTAGAGGATGAGGAGAGATAGAATGGGGTGGAGGAGAGAGGTAGGGGAGGGAGAGAGCGAGAGAGAGAGGGAGGGAGGGAGAGAGGGAGAGAGAGAGAGAGAGAGAGAGAGAGAGAGAGGATTGATGGGGGAGAGAGGTAGGGGAGAGGATGGGAAAAGAGAGAGAAACAGAGAGAGAATGGGGTGGGGGAGAGAGGTAGGGGAATGGTGGTGGGGGTCGAGAGAGAGAGACAGAGAGAATGGGATGAGGTAGAGCAGAAGGGGAATGGCGGTGGGGTGTAGAGAGAGAGAAAAACAGAGAGAGAGAGAGAGAGAGAAAGAATGGGATGAGGGAGAGGGGTAGGGGAATGGCGGTGGGGTGTAGAGAGAGAGAAAAACAGAGAGAGAGAGAGAGAGAGAGAGAATGGGATGAGGGAGAGGGGTAGGGGAATGGTGACAGCAGAGATAGGGTAAAGAACAAGAGAGGTGGGAGGTTGACATTCGGAGTGTTACATGAAGAAGAAGAGCAGCACAGAGACAAAGACTGGGAGAGACCAACACCAACTGCACGTGCCTGCTGCTCGAACCAGGTAGTAATTACGCCCAGTGGTAGCCACGCCATGACCGGCTGCTGGATAAATGAAAACTGACCGAGTCCTGAGCCCTAAATGGCCCGCGAATGGCCACTAATGTGTACTGTGTTGTTTAAAGTGAGTCACATAACCGAGGCCATGCAGCCCAGGTGAGCTTTACTGCCGTGAGGTGCTGTGTTGACGGCGTTCACATTTCATCCAAAGACTCACTGAAGGTGCTCAAGCAGGTCAATGCCGATGGTGACACGGTGTAATTGCCTGCTTTATAAAAGCCGGAGTCTTCTCGATCACTTTGATTACCAGCAGAAATTACTTTGGGGTGGAGGACAGAGGTCGGTTAAAAATGATTATGAAGGAGAATTCTTTGTAGACCCAAAGTACTGTAGTATTACACAAAAATAAACATAGCCTACATCTCTTCCCAAGAATTCTCTGCTGACCAAATATATTGTTTACAACCAGGAAAACATGTTCAGTTGGGAAATTCAACACATTAGGAACATCAAAAATGTATTTGTTCTTTGGGATTTTAAACATTAGTGGCTTCCAGATAATTCAGTAGGCTAATCCTATTTCATGAAGAACCCACTTTCAGATGAAAATAATTCCTTACTATTAAAATTGATCAATTTCCTAAATGGTAAAAGAAAGATGGAGCATGTTTAGTTATTTAGTGAAATATTACTCTGAACCATGTTAAAATATATTTTCAAGCTTTTGTTCTAAAAAGACCACTGTCGTTGAAAAGAACCCTTTTCACTTTTAGAAACTTTTTGCGCCGCCATTTATTCAAAATTAAGGTCCCATTCAAATGCGTTTATGCGCTAAAATAAATAGATCTTGCTTCAGGGAGCTTTTACGTTCTGACTGCCAGACTATGAAGGTCGTTTATGAGGGTTTATTTGAAACAGATGTTTTCCTTAAACAACCAGCGATTAGTAGTATTAGTAGACTGTGTTCGTCTACGACAGATAAAATTGGAAGGGCATATTCTAAATCTCACAGCTGTGGGAATAATAAACTCTACAAACAGACCATGGTGAGTAAAAGGTTGCCGTTGAGGTAACAGTAAATCAAAGGTCCCTATCGCTTCACAATGTAATCATAAAGGCATACAATGCCTGTGCATGCGGACCAAGATGTCTGCAGAATATCAGAATGCAACAAGGATATAGGCCAGCGCCCGCTTAAGTCTGACAGACGTGAGACAAATGGGCGATAGTCAACGACAGAATGACACAATGAGCGGAAAATTGAACGAGCCAAGCAAATTGAGCGGAAACGAAGCACTGGAGCTGAACAGCTTGCGTCACGACGGTTCCAGCAATCCGGCTTTTTTCCAATGACGAGCGATATCCTAAACGTGGGTATCAACAGGGTATATAGGGAGAAGGGACGGGATGCACCGGGCAACAAAAGCCCAAAAATCTACGTCACGATTCATTCCAGAATAACATGAGCATTTTCATAAATCTGCTGCCCATAATAGGCTAATTAAAACTGAGAGAATGGCCAATTAACAGTCCCTACATATGACTGCGCTGTGCCCGCCACCAGCTCACTTCTCTTGAATGAACAGAGTACGATTTCATTCATGCCTTTTCCAGTCATTCATTACTTCGCCGTAGCCTATCGTCGGAGTTCAGTCAAGACGCACAAAAAAAATCTTATCAATGGAAGACCTGACGTCAGCGGCGCTGCGATGACTTTTGGATCACATGGTCAGACGTGTCCACATATATAAATATATATTGAAGTTGCTGTCTTCAGAAGAAAAAAAAGAAAAACATCGAGGGAAAAACCTACAGTAGACGAAGCACCATCATCCTACCTGTGACATCACACTGCTGTAACTCATAAGTTTTTTTCTATCTAATAAGAAACAAATTCTTTTACAAATCGCGTTAAAACGGATCGCATTGTCATCTCATCTCTCATCCATGATTGTGCACTAAGAAAGGAGAAACGCAAAGTTACTCCAGCCCCACTTCCTTTCCCCCGGATTCAAGGTGAGTACCAAAGCATGCTTTTTGACGTTGGGCTGCTACTTCAGAAATATATTTTACATATAATCGAAAAGCTCTGTTAAATTAGACATTTTAGTGAATGGATAGTATTCCGAAATCGGCGACTGTTTTGTTCTACATTGTGTTTATTCACACAAAGGCTAGATAAATGGGTGATCTAAACTGGTGTGGAATGTGTAAGTAAGGCTTGCCAAAGTTATTTATGAATGAACGTGTAGCGCAGTAGAATAGGCTATGCAAAGGAATTCCATCATTTTCAACAGGACCGCGTTGGCTTGATTTCAATATCTGTTGGCTAATTTAACGCCCCTTAGAACAAAACACGTTATTGTGTTTAGCTGGCAAGACGGACGGTCGCTCGTCATTTTATTTCCCAGATTGTATGATTTGTCACGAAGCTGTAAATCCACTTTATCTGACCATTCACACGGATCCCCTGTCCAGGTCTGTCAGCGGAACATTACAGCGGTAGATTATAGCCCCGCATTTACCTCTTGAACAAGGCAAATAGCGTAGGCTTGGCTACCTCTGACACTTAAGATTTCTCATGAGCAAGTCTGTACAGTCGTAAACGGAATATTGATTTTGCAGTCTGTAAACCACAGCGTCTCACCTACCTAACCAGAACAAAGCCTTTTTACTCCCACGAGAAAAATCAGAAAAACTGCCTCTTGGATATGTCACCGCAAATGAGCACGATGATGATGGTTATTATTATTACCATTGTTATTAATAATGTTATTTATGTAATTTATTATTATTATTATTATTGTTGTTGTTATTGTTATTATTATTATTATTAATAATATTACTTATTATTGTTGTTGTTGGAATATTGTTCTCTACATGTTATGTATTTTATGATGATGGTGATGATTATATGAATAGTATTCAGTAATATCAAAGAACACATGACAGAATAATAATCTGTGTGTGTGTGTGTGCGTGTGTATGTGTGTGTGTGTGTGTGTATGTATGTGTGTGTTCTCTCCTCCCTGCCTTTGTTAGGTGCTTGCCCTGTCCCCTCTGTTGCCCCATCCTCCCCATTCTGCATTGTCATGACCAGGTGCCAAAGCTCCTTCAGCGCCTCACTTCTTCTCCTAGCGCTCCTCTCCGTCGCCCCCCAGCCCGGCTGCGCCGCCTCCCCGCCCCCCATCGGCAGCTCCCACGGCAGCACCCTCTCCGGCCGTCATGACTCTCGGGGCCAGCAGGGGGCGCAGGCAGCAGTGTCTGGGCTTCAGCACGGCGCCACGCGCACACACCGCAGAGACGACATCCACGCGCCGGCCGCGTCCGAGCACAGCTCTCTGCCCTCCGCCGATGAAAACGCAGCCTGGGCGCTGGCTGCTGTCCTGACGGACTCCATGGACCACCCGAGGAAAGAGATGGGGGTAAGGGATGACAAGGGGGGGCGAGCGACGGGCTCGGTGGGGGCTCCAGGAGAGCTGGAACATACCCAAGACCAGGGGAAGGAGGAAGAGAGTGTGGAGGCGCTGAGGGAGGAGGTTAACATGGCCGCTCGGGAGCTGGTGGATTACGGAGCGCGGACGGACGAGAGCGCAGAGGAAGAGAGAGATCAACGCTCAACTGTCAACCGTGAGGGCGGTGAGGTGGAGGGGAAGAAGGAGGTGGAAGAAAGAAAGGAGGAGGAGAGAGAGGAGGAAAGAATGGAGGAGAGGGGTTTTGAGAAGCAGGTAGGTGATGCGGTGGAGGCAGCATCCAAAACCAGCACAGACACAGATGGCAGCAAGCTGCAGCGCGAGACCAGAGGCTACTTCCAGAACATTGACCTCGGCCTCCAGGACAACGAGATTCTTCCACCGCTCAAGGGCTACAAGGCCTACAACCAGCAGCTGGCCCAGGCCACCAAGAAGCTCAAGTGGCAGGAGGAGAAGACGAAAGGGCCGGCCGCCGCCTACGAGCGCAACTTCATGGACGACTTCGACGTGCCCGAGCAGGCAGTGGAGGAGGAGGAGGAGGAGGAGGAGGCGCTGGCGCGGGCGCGGGAGGACGAGGAGGCCAGGGCGCGGGCCGAGCAGGAGGAGATGCGCAGGCAGCAGGCGGAGGCAGAGGCCGCCCGCGACGAGGAGCAGAGGCTGGCCGACATCGCCTCGGACATGCTGATGCAGTACATGGACCGCAAGCAGCAGACGTCCTACATGAAGCAGCGGCAGAAGGCCAGCGTGCTGGGCAACGCGGCTGAGGACAAGCGCTCCAACGAGGTGGAGAGCGACGACGGCGGCGGCGACCTGGAGCTGGAGACCATCGACCGCCTCATCGAGATCTCCAGCAAGCTGCACCTGCCCGCCGACGACGTGGTGGAGATCATCAGCAACGTAGAGGAGAAGAAGCGTAGGAAGGACGAGCCCACGGCCAGCGTGCCACGCTTCCGGCCTCTCGTGGCCCCCCCCAGGCCCCAGAGTCCGCTCTACAAATACCCCCCCGCCCCCAAAATATCCAAGCCCGCCAAAAGCGTCAACCCGTACAAAAAATGGTATAAGGAGAAGGGCAAATCCAAGGTGTTCAAACAGGATTACTGGTTTAAGCCAGCCAAACAATTTATGGCCTATCCCTCTTATCCATACTACCAAAAGCCATACCGGGCCTATTACCCTGTGTATTTCCCTCCTCCTAAGCCTCGCCTCTACTCAAAGCCAGCATTTGCATACGATTATAACTTTGAGGACTCTCTGGACTACGGCATCAAGCCACCCAAGCGGAGAAACATGAACAAGCTGAAAGGGAAGGGGCAAAGCTGGAAGCTCATGGCTCTCAGCCCCCCCGCCCCTTACATCCCCAACTACATTCTTCCCCACCCGCGGACATATTATTCCCTCCCCGTGCCCAAACCACCACAGCCCCCTCCCAACAGGAGACCCTCGCCCTCCCACTACTACCCCCCCGACTACGACAGCGACGGCGTGGCGGAGCAGCAGGAGAGCGACGAGGAGCTGGAGAACTTTATAGAGAAAATGTACTTTCATCGTCGAATCTTTTAGTGCAATCTGACTGCTGAGGTAAATAGAGTGACCAGACGTTGGTAAGAGGGGGGAGGGGGGATTAAGGATTTTTATTTATTTATTTATTTGTTTGTTTTAACGTTTGTTCTTGTAATGGTGGTTTCATTCATAAATTAGCCTCTATTTTTTAAGAACAAAAAATTCAGGACAGGAGATGTCATTCACATTTTGAATCCTCTTTTATGAACCTTAGTCTCTCTCACAGTTTACATGTTTCTTTGGTGAGAGAATGCTATGCTGTATGTACCAGCACCTGCAAGAGTAAGAGAGTATTCACTCTGGAATGGCTCTCACTCGCTTGCACATTTGAAGTCTTTGCATAGCACATGCAAGAGACCTGTGTTTACACATACACACAGTTTCATCTTCATGAAAAATGTGATACTACTGCCCAAAACCTCATACCT
>CM050214.1:7565000-7580000 GCA_027475355.1 Coilia nasus
TACAACTTTAAAAACAACATTTAAAGATTTGTCGTCACTATGCGTGTCCAATTTTTGCGAAACGTTTTCCGAGGCAAAAATGGTCTCCTTGGCGCCGTCTCCTCTGAGGGAATCACAAAGGGGAATCAGAGTTTGACGTCACTGTTAGTATTTGGGAGGCAGAAGGAGGAAAAAAAAACATAAAAACAGTCATCCTGTGTCCATCAGACGAAAAAAAAAAACTGTTTCCAGAAAATTGACATGGATAAGAACAGAACTACAAAAAAACTTTGGAACTCATTTTAAGATAGCAGTGTCTATGCTAGGATATGCATATTGATGTGATCTAAAAAAAAAAAAACTGAAAAATATTGTGGAGCAAAAGAACATTACCATAACATGCTTCAGAAGTACCATTAATATATAGTTTATAAAATATGATTTTGAAAATTGGCATGAATTGGCTGCTCTTCACAATGCCACAGAGCTTTTAAAGACACAAGGGAGGTAAGGTGAATCCCAGTTATGCCTTTGTTATGTGCAAATGGTCACTACCACATGTCTTTTTGCAAATAAGTCGATGACAGGGTCAAAGGATTTCGTTTTCAAGATTAGCCGTGATCCGTCACCCTTGGTAACAGAAGCTGCAGATGTCATGTGGGGTTATGCTCAGCGTACCAGCTTTGTGTGAAGACATCTGGCGAAATAACTCACACAGGAACCACATGAGTAAGACTAGCTGGCTGACGTAATACAGCCTCAGGGATGATGACCAAACAAGACAGACAAAAACAAACAGAGCAATGGTGCCTTGTGTGTTATTTGCCAGCGAACAAACAGACTGCATTGTCACAGCCCCCAGAGGGCCATTTTGGCACCCAGAGGATCATTTCGGCCCAGAGAGGGGGCCATTTTGGCGCTCCTCAACAGAAAGCATCCCTCAGGGCTTGCCATGTTCTCGCCGTCTCATTTGGGGTGACTTTGTCTAGCCACTGGGTTCTGCACTTGACTAATAAGCACCAGCCAATTACTGGGGCACTACAGTAAACCAGACCCCAGGGGACTGTTCTTGGCCACAGACGTCTTCTCTGGGCAGCCTGCCGACTTACAAGCCGAGAGGTGGACAAACCGGCTTAAGAAAGTAAAAGTCCTGCCTTATATTCCTTTTGCCTGTGCTCCTAACACAGCTGAGTTCACCGATTAGCTCATCTACCTGACTGAAGAGGGGTGATAATAAGGATCAGCTAGGTGAGTGAATTGGTCGGAACAAGTACAGTATGTGGCAGGACATTTACTTTCTGAACCCGGGGTGTCCGCCTCTACTTGCGGCTCACTGCAGAGCTTTATGTAACAGATCATGTAACAGATGATGACCTCATGATCCAGAAATTATCTGGATACGGTCTGGACCTAGTGTTGTTGGCCTTGCAATTCACTCATAAAATAAATAAAAAAATAAAGTAAGGGATAATGTGTATAGTCAATATCACAAATCTGAGCGGTGTTGACTCTGAAAGGATTTATTCTGTTATGTTCACCACCTCGCTGCACATTATTTTGCCTGTTAGTCTATTAACAACAACATATGGCTTAGCAAAAATTATTGATTTAAAAATTATTTAAACGATTCAAGTGTTTTGTTTCTTCTTTAACTCCATTAAATCGTATGATTTGAAATGCAGTTTCATAGCAATGTCCTTTGTTCTGTCTGTCTGTGTCCTGTGCTAGGATAGCCCATTCATCTAAGCAGAGGTTTCTGCAGCACTTTGGCCAGCTGTGTAATAAATAGATTAGTGGCTTGATGACTCTTTCCAAGGGGTCTATACCACAGGCCCTGGCAGGCAAGTGCACTCACCACAAAGGCCAAGACTATTGATCGTCTTGAAGGTGTTCGACATTGTGTGTTTGTGGAAGTAATTTTCATTTACAAAAAAATCAGCACCCTGGACAGTACTCCTCTGTACTGATAGCTGATTGTAATCAGTTGGTGGCAGACACATCCACACACACACACACACACACACACACACACACACCTGCACACACACATGCACACACCCACACACACACACACACACACACACACACACACACACACACACACACACACAGAGAGTCCACTTGTAGTAGGGCACAGGCGATTGCTGATTCCACCACTCAGACAACAGACAAACTAATCATTCTTTTATTGTCACTATACAAGTATAGATATATATCTTTTGGAGCAGCCTGACAAATGCATAGAGTAAAAAATAGAAGACAAAAGCAGTTAAGTAGAATAAAGATCAGAAAATGTACAACAATATATACACAACACAGAAACACAGAAAATATACATCAGATATACACACCTACATGAAAATGAATGCAGCTCTCTTCCAAGGCTCTCAGCACAACCCTTGGGCTGAGTAAACAGACTGAAAGTTGAAAGTTGGGGGGGTGGGGGGGTGGAGGGCGCTGGTATTGATCCAGGGAGAGCCTCCAGCCCTCCATGTCTCAGCCCCAGCACAGTAATCACAGCACATAGGCCTGTGTCTCAGCCCCAGCACAGCAATCACAGCACACAGGCCTGTGTCTCAGCCCCAGCACAGCAATCACAGCACACAGGCCTGTGACTCAGCCCCAGCACAGCAATCACAGCACATAGGCCTGTGTCTCAGCCCCAGCACAGCAATCACAGCACACAGGCCTGTGTCTCAGCCCCAGCACAGCAATCACAGCACAGTAATCACAGCACACAGGGCTGTGTGTCAGCCACAGCACAGTAATCACAGCACACAGGCCTTTGCCTCAGCCCCAGCACAGTAATCACAGCACATAGGCCTGTGTCTCAGCCCCAGCACAGCAATCACAGCACACAGGCCTGTGTCTCAGCCCCAGCACAGCAATCACAGCACAGTAATCACAGCACACAGGCTGTGTGTCAGCCACAGCACAGTAATCACAGCACACAGGCCTTTGTCTCAGGCCCAGCATAGTAATCACAGCACACAGGCCTGTGTGTCAGCCCCAGCACAGTAATCACAGTACACAGGCCTGTGTGTCAGCCCCAGCACAGTAATCACAGCACACAGGCCTGTGCTAGCCTCAGCACAGCAATCACAGCACACAGGCCTGTGTCTCAGCCCCAGCACAGCAATCACAGCACAGTAATCACAGCACACAGGGCTGTGTGTCAGCCACAGCACAGTAATCACAGCACACAGGCCTTTGCCTCAGCCCCAGCACAGTAATCACAGCACATAGGCCTGTGTCTCAGCCCCAGCACAGCAATCACAGCACAGTAATTACAGCACACAGGCTTGTGCTAGCCTCAGCACAGCAATCACAGCACACTAATCACAGCACACAGGCTTGTGCTAGCCTCAGCACAGCAATCACAGCACACTAATCACAGCACACAGACCTGTGCTAGCCCCAGCACAGCAATCACAGCACACTAATCACAGCACACAGACCTGTGCTACCCCTAGCACAGTAATCACAGCACACAGGCCGGTGCTAGCCCCAGCACAGCAATCACAGCACAGTAATCACAGCACACAGACCTGTGCTACCCCTAGCACAGTAATCACAGCACACAAGCCTGTGCTAGCCCCAACTGCTAGTGCACATGAGAAAATGCGATTCACTCAGGCTGAAGTGTGTGTGACACACACATTCCAGCACTAGTATTCATAACTATTTGTATATTGTCATGACTGTACCTGTAGGCTAAAATAACATCACCTAGTTCATCTTTAACTCCTGCAGGCCTCTGCTCCAATTAACCGTTTAGCATTCGCCCACAGGTCTCCATTACAGATCCTCAAAGGAGAAGCCAAGTCAAGTCAAGTAGGTTTTATTGTTGTTTCAGCCAAATACATAGCACATAGTGAAATGAAACAACCTTTCACTAGGAACAATTGGTGTTACACGCAACTGTTACAGTTTTTTACAATTGCTTAAGCACAATTTTACACACTGGGCTCATTTTATTAAAACACTACACACAGTTAATGCAACCATACACCCAATTTCCATAACACCCCAGATGTATTGCAAAATGCTATTCTTCTTTCAAAACTGTACACATATTTATAAAAATGCTATTTTGGTGCCAAATTGCACACACATGAGTCATATCTTGTATTTGTGTTTGAATGAGTTAGACACAGTGGTAAACAATGCAAAACACTCGTAACATTTTCACTTTCGTGATGGTCATGTAAAGTACACAGACAGAGAAAATATAGTAAATTCACCAAACACTACATGTAATGACACCAATTCTGCACACCAATGAAAATGTTTATTTCTCTACACAGTTATTCTTTCCATACATATTACAGTTTGAGAACAAGGTATATTCCAAACAAAACATATCCTACTGATCGTCATAGTATTTTACTATGTACACATGACTTTGAAAACCAATTTGGACAATCATAAATGATAAAAAAAATCTGTAACTATATGTTGAAAGCGTAAATTAGACAGCCACAGGATTTCATTCACTTCGTAGTCAATGTCTTCATCTGCTAGGCAATGTGGAAAAAAAATTCCTGGCATGGCAAATCCATGCTTGCATGGATGCTGCATCAGTGTGATTACAGCCTTCATCCATAGCATGAACAAGAAGTATTTCCACATATAACTTGTAATAATGTAACTTTTTATAATGTTTGCAAAATGTGTGAAGCTGCAAATGTGCTTAGAGTGGTGCCAACCTGAGCCTATGTTTTCTTACTTGGGTTTTAGGTTTCATTAATTGTGGGAAACTTTGCATTTTAGTGTTTAAGCAAACTTAAAAAACTGTAGTCCTCGTCTTCTCTGTCCATGCTCCCCTCCCATTATACCTTGCAGTGATAGTATTTATGTCTTCCCTTTGTTACCCCTCACTCTCTCTCTCATCTTCACTGTTCCTCTTTCGCTTGCTCGTGCTACAACACTGCCTTACATTGCTATTCAAGTCAGGGTAACTTCCCTATTTTACAGTGTTTAAGGCTGATTGCTGAGTTTTGCATTTTGGCCCTTAGTGTTCTCGCACCTGACGATTGTGTTTAACCAGTTGGCTGCAAAGGTGTGGTAATTTCATAGCTAGTGTTTAGAAATTGAAAGAATGTGACATTACAATGTAATCATGTGTGTAAGGCATATAAGTGTGTTTACTGTTTAGCAAATCACTGTATGTAGTATTTTGAAAAAGGTGTGAAGCTGCAAATGTGCTTAGAGTGGTGCCAACCTGAGCCGATGTTTTCTTACTTGAGTTTTAGGTTTCATTAATTGTGGGAAACTTTGCATTTTAGTGTTTAAGCAGACTTAAAAAACTGTAAAACACAGTCGTTAAAACACAAATACTGCACACACACACACACACACACACACACACACACACACACACACACACACACACACACACACACACACACACTAAGGGGGCACATTACAGTTTTTGCTCATTGCTTAAACACATTTTGCAAAACTTGGCTCGCTGTGCCAAAACTCTACACACAAGCACATAGGACACAACACTTGGAAATAAACCATTCACATCTATGTCAAAATGAAACTCTGCAATCAAAACCTAACAATCCTTTGCCAAAATGTCACTCTCATGACAAAATTGCACACACTTGCATCTTATAAAAACAATGTTACATCAGCAGCAACACACTAGTCTACTTTATATAAAAGCAGGGACAGCTTTTGTCATGCACCATTCAGTCTATACATTGGCTGAGGCTTCGGCAAATGTAAAGTATATGCACTTCTTTAGCATGTGCTTGGACTCAGCTTGATTTGCTCTGAAATCACACGACACCCCTCAGTGTGTTTTTGAAGGGCCTTTAATTTGTAATGCAGATGCCTTTCATTTATCCCAGAAAACTACTTCATCTTCCCTAAGATGCTGGCAGAGGAGAATTATCTGTGCATCTGCGAGCAGCGTTTGTTTCCCTCCGTAATGGATACTGGCTCCCATCCTCAGTAACTTCCTAAAGCACTCCAGACAGCAGCTCTCAGGCCACCTTAAAGGTAGCGCCCATGATCCCAGTGAAGGCATTTATTCAGATTCAGAGGCAAATTAAAGCACACTTCTCCCTTTGCTGCTTATGAGGACACACTGTGATTGGCTGAAAGTGGCTATTGTTCAGTCTGATCTAGTATGTTTGTCTCCCAGTGAAAGCCAAGGCTGTGTAGGGAACATTGGAGTTTTCCATGTGTTTGATTAACTGTTTCATGGGTGTGGTATTTATAAAGATTGTGTTTTGGAATGGCAAACAAGTGACATTATGTTAAATTTCAGTATCTAATGTAGAGAAAATGTTTAGTGCTTAGGTTTAGTGTTGTAAAGAAGTGTGAGGCTGAAAACAGTTTTGTACATCTGGGCTAATGTTATTTTAATGTGTCAAACTGTGTATTTTTTATTATTATAGTTTAACCAACTGTGAAAAAGTACTTCCAGAGTTTTCGTTGAGCACACACACGGAAGAGCCCACTGGAGGCCGAGGAAGAATCATTTCCTGGAATGGGCAAAAACGCGTCTGGATCCAGGATTGCAGATTTCACCTTTACATAAGTGAGTTATGAAATGGATATCAGGAGCATTTTGTGTGGTACATTTGTCAAAATGGCTTTTACAGTCCGAAAGCTAAGAACACATTAGATCACAAAAAAATTTACACAATCTATGAGAGCCACACGGTAGAACCCTGTTTAATCTTTTCTCCCTGGGAACACTCGAGTTGAAACATTTAATGGCCTACCTGCTTGTCTTGATAACTTCCTGGCTTGTGATTGCCATTGCGTACACTCAGCTCAGAGGGAGAGAAAAGATGGGATTATTTCCCCTGTATGATTTTAAAAATGATCCTCCTCTCACAAGCTTTCAAGCCATCGTGCACCCTGCCATTCATTGACAAAGACTATTTCCCTTTTTTCATGAATGACTTCCATTTCCTGGGGAACACCAATAATGGAAAAAATGAGCCATTCCACTTTAGATAAAAGTAGCTTTGATATGTTTCCGTGGACGGTGTTCTAATCTTGCTAGTTTGGACCATTAGCTTTACCTTTGAGTGCTGTCATCAGCAAAGTGACATCAGTGGTCTGGAAGCCCTGGGGAGGAGTTTTGCTCTCTGGATTGGGCTCTTGTCTGTGGGCATGGAGCCCTGGGGACTAGTTTTGCTCTCTGGATCTCTCTTGTCTGTGGGCATGGAGCCCTGGGGACTAGTTTTGCTCTCTGGATCTCTCTTGTCTGTGGAATGGAGCCTATGCCTGCAGGTTTGCTGGAGCAAATTTATGTGCTCTGCTCTCCGCTGGCTTAACACACACTGGAATGGACAGGCCAGCAAGCATGACCTGCAGCACTGCCTGGGGCTGAACACACACACACACACACACACACACACACACACACACACACACACACACACACACACACACGTGCATACACACTCAGTCACACACACATCTGTACACACACATAAACACACATGTGTGCACACACACACACTTTCTTTCTCTCACACACACACACACACACACACATGCGCACACATGCACACACATACACACACACGTGCACGCACACACACACACAAACACACACACACTGACACACTCAGGGTTTATGGGCTGTGGCCTCTCTCGTTGTACCAGAGGTGTGCATTCATGCGAGGCAGTGGTGTGGAATCGGCGCAGGCTGTTCCTCGCACGTGTGTGTGTGTGTGTGTGTGTGTGTGTGTGTGTGTGTGTGTGTGAGAGTGTGTGTGTGTGAGAGTGTGTGTGTGAGAGAAAGAGTGTGTGTGTGTGAGTGCGTGTGCGTGTTTGTGTGTGTGTGTGAGACGGAGGGTCGGCATTGTTGGCCCGCGGTCACGACGAGCACGCCACAGCACCACGCGCCTTTGATGATGCAGCCTCAACCCGCGCATCTGATGATACCATCCGCACCCCGCACCTCTGATGGCGCCGCGGCCCCCCGCGCCTCTGATGATGTGATGAGAAGACAGAGGAGGGGCGGGGGCAGAAGATGGCGAGTGTTTGGACATGATTACAGGGTTGTTCGTGCGTGTGTGCGTGGGTGGGTGGGTGTGGGTGTGGGTGTGTGTGTGTGTAGGCGTGTCGGTATGCGTGTGTGAGTGTACGTGTGTATGTTTCTGCATGCTCATGCGTGCGTGTGTGTGTGTAGTGTTGATAGCGAGGGGGTGGGATGATGGTCAGGTTACCATGGCAACCACAAGTGAGTGTTTTCATGTGTGCATGTGTGTTTCTGTGTGGACATCTGTGTGTACCGACATTCCTCTGCATTTTTTTTCTTTCTTATCAGAAGTATGGTTGCTATTTTTCTTTTCCATCTCTCTGTGTCCCTCTCTTTTTCCTCTCTCCTTTTGTCTGTCTCTCTTTTTCTCTCTCTCTCTCTCTTCCTCTCTCTCTCTCTCTTAGACTCTCTCTCTCTCTTCCTCTCTCTCTTGCTCTCTCTCTGTCTGTGTCTGTGTCTTTCTCTATATGTGTCTCTCTCTCTTTCTCTCTCTCTCTCTCTCTCCAGGGCAAGAATCTGCCCATGTGTACGGCTGCTGCTGCTGCTGTTGTGGTTGCAGCTGGCAGGCTGGTGCGCAGGGCATGTTGGCATCGACGTCAGCAGCAGCTGAGACCCTGAATGCCAATGTAGTGGTGCTGATGCAGAAATGGTGCCCGGAGAGTTGAGTGTCAAAACACTGACGAGGCTGACGCTCCCCCCACAGTTTGCTGTCTCACTCGCCAACAAACACACACACACACACACACACACACACACACACACACACGCATACAAACACACACACAAACATAAACACATGCACACACACACACAAACACACACACATACACACACACACACATACACACACAAACATACACACAAATATAAAGACATGCACACACACACACAAACACAAACATATGCACACACACACACGTATGTACACACACACACACACACAAACACGCATACACACACACACCCACACCCAAACACACACACACGTATGTACACACACACACACACACACAGTGTCAGCAGAGAGCTCAGCAGACGAGGGCGGAAGCAGAGCCAGTGGAGCGAGCACGCTTGAACCTCAGGCAGAATGACGGAGAGCCGCGCTGGGCTGGAAACCTCAGGCAGAATGACGGAGAGCCACGCTGGGCTGGAAAATTACACAGGCCTGTCAGCACATTCAGAACAAAGTTGAGTTCCGAAAGTAAGAAAAAAGAGAAAGAGAGAAATCACACATGGGTGAAAAGAGGGAGGTGCAGCGTGTGCCTGAGATTGCTGGGGTGATTGTGTGCTGTGTGTGCCACTGGTCCAGATGGTAATGGGGCAAGTGGCCACACACGCGTGTGTGTGTGTGCGTGTGTGTGTGTGTGCATGTGTGTGCGCGTGCGTGTGTGTGTGTGCGCGCATGTGTGTGTGTGTGCGTGTGTGTGTGTGTGCGTGTGCGTGTGCGTGCGTGTGTGTGGGTGTGACACTGAGTAAGGGCCGTAGCATGTCTCTGAGACAGAGAGAGAGAGAAAGAGAGTGTGCGTGTGTGTGTGTGTGTGTGTGTGTGTCTGTCATATTGAGTTAGGGCCATAGCATGTCTCTGAGACAGAGAGAGAGAGAGAGAGAGAGAGAGAGAGAGAGAGTGTGTGTGTGATAGTGAGTTAGGGCCATAGCATGTCCTCAGCAGCCAGTAATGACCTTCACCAGGAGGAGACACATAGCCACACAGCAGCAGGTAGCTATCCCTAGGTCTTTATCTACGCCCACACACCTACATTAGCCATCCATTTAACCATTAATCTATCCATCCATCCATCCATCCATCCATCCATCCATCCACCTGTCCATCCGTCCATCCATCCATCCATCCATCCATCCATCCATCCATCCATCCATCATCTGTACATCCATCATATCCTTCCATCCATCCATCCATCTATCCATCCATCCATCCATCATGTGTGTATCCATCCATAACCCATCCATCCATCTGTGAGTCTATGTATCCATCTACCCCTCCATACGCACATCAGTGAATCTATGTATTCATCCATCCATCATATCCATCCACCCATCCATCCATCCATCTATCCATCCATCTATCCATCCATCTATCCATCCATCATCTGTGCATCCATCCATAATCCATCGATCCATCTGTGAGTCTATGTATCCATCTACCTCTCCATACGCACATCAGTAAATCTATGTATTCATCCATCCATCATCTGTCCATCCATCTATCCATCCATACATCAATCCATCCATCCATCCATCCATCCATCCATCCATCCATCCATCCATCCATCCATCCATCCATCATCTGTCCATCCATCATCTGTGCATCCATCCATAATCTGAATCTATGTGTTCATCTATCTATCTATCTGTCTGTCTGTCTGTCTGTCTGTCTGTCTGTCTGTCTGTCTGTCTGTCTGTCTGTCTGTCTGTCTGCCTGCCTGTCTATCTGATATATATGTATAGATGTATAGAGTAGCCAGCCTGGTGTGTAGAGTAGCCAGGGACGAAACAGTGTCCCCCTGAGGGAGGAGTGTGTCTGTCTGATGAAACAGTGTCCCCCTGGGGGAGGAGTGTGTCTGTCTGATGTGCCGTCACTGGCTATCAAACTACACCGTGTCACATTATCACAGCACTCATCTCTCACCATATGTCACGCTGGCACATTCACTCCCACAGAGACTGAGCCGCCTCCTCAGCACCAAAGGTGTGAATAACACTGTCTGATGCATAAGCCTGATATTAAACCATCATAACCTGTCTCATTCACACCCCGCCAAATAAAGTGTAACCAAAGTCTGCTGCTGAGATCTCACTTTTTGCCCAGGGGGTTTTGTAGCCATTGCTGATCTGATCACAATGATCGCAGCTACTCCATTTTCGGAAGAGGACTTTGCCACTGCGAGAAGTGCAGAGCACAATAGGCAGAGCAGTCATCAGTTTTCCCCTGAGGCTGCTGAGCCATTCTCTGATGGTAGGGTTATTTTGACACCAATCCAAATGTGACCGCGTAAGTACAGTTCTTACATGCTGTTTCTGACAGAGCCTTTTGATTCTGACTGTAGGGAAGGTGAGCCTCTGCTTGTCGCCAAACCACAGGGTGAAAGTGGTGACTGTCTGACTAATGACAGTGCCGTCTCTAAGGTAAGGTAAAGGTAAGGTGACTTTATTGATACCCAGAAGGGTAGATTTGGTTGCAGGTAAAAAAGTACAAGCTTACAACAACACACGAAACAGTGACAGAACACAGCAGAAGACAACAGGATAAAACAACAAGCAAACAATACTGACAGCTGGACAGACAGACAGATGCTCCTGGCTTGATATGTTATAAAATGAATAAATAAATAAATAAATAAATAAAATAGATAAAAAAGATAAAAAAGATAAGAAGATAAAAAGCTAAGAGGGAAAGAAAGAAGAGAATCATCATGTGGTGTTCTGGGCCTTAGTGGCTGATGGAATGAAGCTACACCGATATCTTTTGGTTTTGCATGCGGGCATTTTAAACCTACGACCAGAGGGAAAAGGCTGGAATTCACCATGCAGTGGATGGGACATGTCATCTAAGATGGACCCAGCAAGTCTGTGTAGTTGCCCATTATATAAAGAGTCTAAATTGTGCTGTTGCTCTCCAGTTACCTTACTGGCCCACCTCACAATCTGATTGAGTGCATTTTTATTTTTTAGGGGTAGATTCCCGAAGAAATTATAGATTCAATAAAACATCTATAAAACATAGTAAGCAGCTTTTTCTCAACATGGAAGGATGAAAGCTTCCTAAGACAGTGAAGGCGCTGGTTTGCCTTCTTATAGACAGACTCACAGTTTGCCACAAATGTAAGTTTACTGTCAATGATGGTCCCAAGGTATTTATAGCTGTCAACACATTCCACTGCCTGGCCTTTTATACTGGTTATGTCCTTGTCACCTATGTGTCTTCTAAAGTCCACATACATATTTTTAGTTTTTGAGATGTTCAGTTGTAGAAAGGACTGCTCACACCAATCTACAAACTCCTGCACAATTTCACCATGACCTGTCTCATTGTCTCTCAGCAGGCTGACAATAACAGAGTCATCTGCGTACTTTACATGTAAGATGAATCTATCATCTCTGCTACTTCGGCACATATTAGTGTAAAGAATAAACAAAAGAGGAGACAAAACACAACCTTGAGGCGAGCCAGTTGAGGAACGAATCTGGTCAGACAGTACTCTCTGCAGTATGTGTCACACAACGTGACCATATTTCCCCATGTTGGCACATCTGCTCTGGCTTACTGGCCTGTGACACTTTGCTCACGCTGTAGTTTAGAGCAGTTAAGCCTTTAAGGGTGAACCATTACACTGGTGCGGAGTGGTGTGTTGGGAGGATGACAGTCTAAAGCATTTGGGCTCCACAGAATAATGTGGAATTTTAGAATTGTAAAATGTTGTAGAACATCTTTTTTTCTAAAAAATGTAAAAAAAAAATGGTTGAAAACTTTATTAGCTTGTTCAACACAGGGAATACACAGCAAAAAAGCTGCCTCTGAGTTAGCAGCATTGCTAATCTGTGGTTTTGTCTGGTTCCCCTATGGTCCTTTTATACCTTATTGACACACTGGATTGAGTGTCATCATCAATATTACAGTTTTTCTCTATCGCTTTGGTACATTTTTCGAATCTTTCTTGCAATTTGCAGAAGATCGAGTGCATTTCTCAAAACAGTTTGGACAAATAGCAAAACACCATGGATCACCTGCAAAAGCCAGTCTCTTGCTCAAAATGCTTAGTTCATCCCTCAAAAGCAAGTTTTTGTGTCAATATACATGTCAGTGCCATTAGAATGTTTAGTCATTGTGTCACTGTGTACGGATAAGACAGTCAAATTCATTAGTCATGTTGGCAATTGAATAGTGCACTTCGAAGGGACATTTTGATGTAAAATGTGGTTTAGGTGTGATGACAAGTGTTGTACATTTCACCTCATATAATGTATATGTGTGAGATTGATTGTAAAAGATTCACATTTACAGAATGACTTCTTTATTGGCAGACATTGACATTGCAGTGCGTAAAGAAAAAAAAGACAGTACTGGACAGAACAAAGGTAAAATACAGTAAGTAAACATAGGTCAAAAATATAAACATAGGTCATACAGTAAGTAAACAAAAAAATATGAACATCTCTCTAAATTCTAAATCCTTATCCTGATCTTCAGCTTCTTCACATTCTCATCTGTCAGGCCACGAATTTTCACCCACGTGACACCGGCAGCGTGGATAGCATCTTCTGGAGTGCCTAATCCATCCTCTTCCAAATCCTCCACCATGCAGCCTCACCCCTCTTCATCTCCTTCTCCCTGTTGTTGTCCATTTTCTTGTCCTTCCATTGTCAGACATTGAAACTTAGTATTGTGCTCTGGATATATACTTTCCAGTAGATTGTTCATGAGATGCTCCCTTGGGCTCATTCAGAAAACTGTTGATCATTGGTTTCTCAACTGTCTTCATTAGAAAAAGTCTAGATTCAAGCAATTTACCAATTTAGATCATATTTACAAATGTCTTATGGAAATGTATAAAAATGTGCTTGACATGTTATGATAGCTTGGTAAATCATTTTGCATGTTAAGACTTATATGATGAACTATAGCCTAAATGTTTTGAGGAGTGAGACTATTTGATAGATTCCCATAACAAAGCATTTTAAGTAGCATGAGAAAAGCAATTGATAATGTACGAGACTTGTAATGAACTGAGAATTGTACACAATCATTTGCATGGATGGACAAAAGCATTTGCAATTTGTTCAATGCAATGAGAAACTGCCTTTTTCATCTGCACAAATGGCATGATGATGTGACAATTGAACAAGAACTTTTGAGAATTTCAATTCTGATGTGAGAAATGTACCAAACCAATTGAGAAAAACTGTAAGTACTCAGTGTCCCAATGTGCAGGCAGTTAGCACACATTCCAGACATATGAAATGAAATATAATTGTCGGTTCGATCTTTTTGCGTGTCATGACCATACACATTAAACTGCTGCCTTTGACATGCAAAAGTGACTTGAATGTGTGGAATTTGAACATGGACTTTGGAGAACTTTAATTTGTGTCAAAAGGACTGACAGATTCTTTAGAAAGACAGGAAGGCTCCAACTATGTGATCAATGATCAATGAGAGAATGAGTGAGTGGATGCACTTGGAGGGAGATATATATATGGCAGCGAAGCTTAGCGGAGGAATGGACTGAGGAGTTGAATGTGTGTGAGAGGAGTTGGATGTGTGTGACAGAAGTTGGATGTGTGTGACAGGAGTTGGATGTGTGTGACAGGAGTTGGATGTGTGTGAGAGGAGTTGGATGTGTGTGACAGGAGTTGGATGTGTGTGACAGGAGTTGGATGTGTGTGACAGGAGTTGGATGTGTGTGACAGGAGTTGGATGTGTGTGAGAGGAGTTGGATGTGTGTGACAGGAGTTGGATGTGTGTGACAGGAGTTGGATGTGTGTGACAGGAGTTGGATGTGTGTGACAGGAGTTGGATGTGTGTGAGAGGAGTTGGATGTGTGTGACAGAAGTTGGATGTGTGTGACAGGAGTTGGATGTGTGTGACAGGAGTTGGATGTGTGTGAGAGGAGTTGGATGTGTGTGACAGGAGTTGGATGTGTGTGAGAGGAGTTGGATGTGTGTGACAGGAGTTGGATGTGTGTGAGAGGAGTTGGATGTGTGTGAGAGGAGTTGGATGTGTGTGAGAGGAGTTGGATGTGTGCAAGAGTGCAAGAGGGAGGCAGGAGGGGCAAGAGGAGTTGTGTGAGGGGCAAGAGGAGTTGTGTGAGAGAGTTAGCTGCGTGTGAGAGGGAGGTAGGGGGCAGGGGGGGAGGCAGGGGGGGCAAGAGCAGTTGTGTGAGGGAGTTAGCTGCGTGTGAGAGGGAGGTAGGGGGCAGGGGGGGAGGCAGGGGGGGCAAGAGCAGTTGTGTGTGAGGAGTTAGCTGCGTGTGAGAGGGAGGTGG
>CM050214.1:7585000-7732500 GCA_027475355.1 Coilia nasus
ATTCAGGCCCATGAAATATTGAGCAGCCAGCTTCTATTTCACAGAGGAAAGAGACAGGAGAGAGAGAGAAAGAGAGAGAGAAAAAGAGAGAGAGAAAGAGAAATATAGTGAGCGAGAGAGAGAGGATAAGCGATATAGAGTAGTAGAAAGAGAGAAGGTAAAGAGAGGACAGAGGAGAGAGAAGGGCAGCGGAAGAGAGAAAAAAAGAAGGAGAGAGAGAGAGAGAGAGAGGGATGGAAAGAGATAAAGGGGGAGGGGGGGAGGGAAGAACGAGGGCTGGGTGGAGATCAACAGGCCTGATGCAGAGGTGGAGGGGCTGGGTGGTGTGTGTGGGTCGGGCAGGGGAGTGGAGGAGTGCAGGAGTGGTAAACACAGGGAGCACGCGAGGAGAGGGATGAGTCCACTAGATGCGGCGAGCGGTAAGTACTCAGGAGCAAAACAACATGACCGCCGAGTATCGATCACTGACCACCAGAGAGAAAACTTAGCAAACTGATATGGTGTAGTGGGGAGAAGTGATCGTCAGGGTGCATCTTCAGCTGTCTAAAGGCCCGGCCCGTGTAAGCCTGAAATGTTTTGGCTTGTAGCTGTAGTTGATTGTAATTGTAGTTGACTGCAGATGTAGTTGACTGTAGTTGTGGTGAGCTACTTAAAGATGGCGGTTAGGTCGTTTAGTCTGTGAGGCATTGAAAGGTAACCTTTCAGTCCACCTTATGCGATAAATTATGAGTGATGGCGCAGAGAATAGTGAACATGTCATGGAAGTCTATGGGTGTGTGTTGTTTCTGTGTGTGGTTCCTAGCTGCGAGCTGTAAGCACGTTGGAAGCTTTGCTCACACACTTTCTTGTGTGTGTGTGTGTGTGTGTGTGTGTGTGTGTGTGTGTGTGTGTGTTTGATGATTTTTATTTGCTTCTGCCACATGCACATGCCACATACATGCATGCACACAATACACACACACACACACACACACACACGTATGCAAACACACACACATACACACACAAACACACACATACACACACACACATGCATGCAAACACACACACACACACACACACACGCACACATACACAATGATGCAATCACTCATACACACCCACAGACAGAGTGACCTGGTGACAAACCCGTCAGGAGCAGAATGTCAGAAGATACCTGGCAGGAGTGCAGCTCTACTGAGCATGGGGAGGAGGCCCAGACAGCAGCTGCAGGTCAGAGCCACACACCTGAGCAGCGCTGGAGAGGCCTGCAAGCTATCGCCATGGCCACTGTACCTGCACTCAGATATACGTGACCCAATCTGGCAAAACCAGTCTGAATGTCACAAATTCCAGTTGCAAGGTATAGACTAATATGGGTAGAAAACCTAAAAATATATCACATTTTATTTTTTAATTTTTTTTATGAAATGTTCTCTCCCCATCTCTGAACATCTCCCCACTTTTCATTGTTAAGATAACTATGTTATGTAACATAAGAAATTGTCAATATGAAGTTTAATTGCCCCATTGAAATTTTACCCAAATAAATGTGATTTTCTCAGATTTTGAATTTTAAAAAGATGGTGGGATGTCATTTTAAACGACTATATCTTGACAACAAAGGTGTGTCTCTGATCAAGAAACTATTTTAAGGTGTATCCCCTTGTCTTCACTGGTACCAAAATGTCAATTTTGAATTTTGAGTCACTGTGACTCATTTTGCCAGATCTGGTCACATATATTACTTCATACTTTTAACATTATATCTAAGTAGGCTTCACTGATAAACACACAGGCCTAAGTATCTTGACCGTCTGTGCTAGCTAAAGTGTGCAGATATACAAGCCCAGCCCAGCCTATGGATGGGAAGATATAGAGTATTAGCTTGCGATACAGTGGGTTACCACCTGCAAATTATGGCGGTACATTAGTTTTAACACTCCTTCCAGCTTAATGACATAAAACAAGGAGTAAAATTATAGATGTCAAAAACTTAGGTTTTAGTATAAAAACTGTAAACATTAATGGAGATTGTGCTATAAAGTATTGCATTTTAATAAGCATTTTAAGCAGCACAGCCTACATTTGAATTTGAGATAAATTACTTTCAAATTGTGCAAAGTAAGGAGTTAGTTATAAGGCACTGACTACCATACAAAAGCAGAAAAACAAGAGATTCTATGTCCACAGTCAGGAACACTTACTACACGTCTCTGGCAATGTTAAAGGGTTTTAAGAACTTTCGTGAATACAAAGTTCATTTAATGAATTTTTCCTGATTTTGTGTTTTCAAGTGGTCTTGGACAGACTGACAGCTTCACGCCTGCCTTATAATTTAGCTCCAGCTTCATTATTAATGGCTCTCCGCTGGGCTTTTATGCGGCCTTGTGCGACCTTCATTTAATACCTGCCTGCACAATCATCTTTCAGTTTCAGTTCCCCTTTATTTATGTATCGGCTGCGCGTCACAGGCTCTGGGTAGGGAGACCTTCGCAACATGAAGTATTTTATCAGCACCATTCCCATCACACTTATCAGGCTGCATGTTCGGAGTAATCATAATAACATAGATTTATTGATAAAAGTGAAGTCCAATTAGATTGCAAGCAGGCTTGTCATGACTTCTTTGACCGCATGTTTATCAGCTCATTCCTCATGACCACATATGCAGTATAATCCCATTTTATCAGAGAGCGTTGACCTGGCTTTATTAATGTTTATATAATTCACACAGATAAAAAGAGAATGACCCAAATGACATTTGTAAACATGATTTTGATATGCAAGGCGCATATAGCACACGTCAAACCTAGAATTTGTCCCAGTAAAATAATAGCTTTGGTCTTGATAAACAAGATTCTGTCATGCGTTTAATTTATTACATTCCTGTTTATCTATCTATCTATCTATCTATCTATCTATCTATCTATCTATCTATCTATCTATCTATCTATCTATCTATCTATCTATCTATCTATCTATCTATCTATCTATCTATCTATCTATCTATCTATCTATCTATCTTGTTGACTGTTCATGCCATGTTTGTGTGTAGAGGATGGCTGTGGCTCTGAGACACAGAGTGAAGTGGAAGACTCCAGAAAGAGCGTGACGGAGCAGACTGACAACAGTGCTGATGGCCAGACACCGCCACAGCAGCCCAGCATATTCACCCTTTCAAAAAGTAATGACTGTGTGTCTTTCTGTGTGTGTGCGTGTGTGTGTGTGTGTGTATGTGTGTCTTTCTGTGTGTGTGCGTGTGTGCGTGTGTGTGTGTGTGTGTGTGTGTGTGTGTCTGTCTGTATGTGTGTATGTAATGTAATACTTTTAATTCAATAGTTATTTAACAGGTAGTTTGGTGACTTGAGTTACCACATTGTGTCCAATTCTAAGCATAATGGCAGTAGGCAAATGACAGAGACAGAGCCGTCAATCCTCATGTGTTGTGCGGTGTCCCTCTCCAGAGGAGGTGTCGGACCCGTGCTGGTACTGCATGATGTCCCTCATCAGAGAGGACCTGAACCTCACACAGCCTCTGACCCAGGTTTTACACCTCTGATCTTCATACTGCCTTTCACATGCACACCAGTACATTCATTTCTATATTCAATATTCATATATACACTACTATACACCAACTTCTTCAACATATACACCGACAAACTGTTGAGTGGAACATGGAAACTGTTAAATGAAATTGTTAAGCACTTTGAGCTACTTCTACTGTATTAAAAATATTTTATAAGTGAATTAAATAACACACACACACACACACACACACACACACACTCACATACATACATAAATATATATATACAGCTGTGGAAAAAAAAATAGACCACTGCAAATTTTCCTAAAATCAGCATTTCTACATGTATGATAGCCATTTCCTTCCACTGGCAGAAATGTTGTCAGTAGTTTACAGAATAAAACAAAAATGTTCACTTTTCTTACACATATACCTATAAGTTAAATCAGAGAAACTGATAATTTTACAGTGGTCTCTTAATTTTTTTCCAGAGCTATATTATTATTATTATTATTAGTAGTAGTAGTAGTAGTAGTAGTAGTATTAGTAGTAGTAGTAGTAGTAATATTATTAATTAAGTAAGTAATTAATTAATTAAATAAGGCTTATTTACCCAGCTTAGAGAAAATACTCCTGATTGAAGCCAACTACTGGACTTGATTACATTTTGCTTTTTAATTCAGCACATTTAAGTGTTGTTTATTAAAAAAAAACATTTTATATGTAATTTAAGAAGTAAATACCTACCACAATAAAGCTCAGCATCATACTGTAAGGCAAATATTTTAACAATTCACCACAGGAAGGCACCCTTCTGTGCTTTTGTTCTGATTGCAGTTGGGGGGCGAGGCCTCCTCACCGCCCCCTGGTGGCAAGAGTCCGAACTACCAGACGGACCCCCGGCCCCACTTTGGCATTCCAAATTCGTCGCGCTCCACACCCTTCCCCCTGTGGGGCAGCCGGGGCCCTCGCGAGCTGAGGAAGGGGGACGAGGAGGAAGAGGAGGAGGAGGTGTGCATGTGTCCGCACTGCAATCTGGCCTGTCCTCCAGAGACACTCCGCTGGCATGAGGTAAATGAAGATCCTCTTACAATTATACGCACGCACACACAGACACACACTCTCACTCTCACATGCACACACACACACACACACACACACACACACACACACACACACACACACACACACACACACACACACACACACACACATACACACACCCACTCACACACACACACATACACAGTGTACACACACATACACACACACACACACACACACAAAGACAAGTGTGTGACACACACTCATAAAGAAAGAAGACACACACCAGATTTAGTGTACACTGAAATGCATGCACCCACCGTCAACCCCTCCTACACACACACGCACACACATACACACACACAATTTGTGACATACAAATTGTTAAAGACTCTATCTTTCTGTCTGTCTTAGCTTCTTTAACACTGTATAGTTTTTAAACCTTTGCTTTTTTAATCTTTTTCTTCAGGCAAAATGTTTAATGTTTGAAGGCCTGAAAAACACAACAGAACAACAAGAAACTAGTTAAACTAATAAAACTTAGCTATGATAATGAACTTTCAAGGGGACTACAGGTATGTACACCATAGCATAGTCTCTTCAATATGCTATTTCTACCAGACAGAGTGCGTCACACTGTTGAGGTTTGAAACATCATTTGTCCTCTTATGACAAAGACCTTCATTTCTCATGTGTTTGAGACTCACACTTCCTGAAAATCCTTTTCAAAGCATGTATGTCTGTAAGCAATACAGTAATGTGCATTGTTGTCAAAGTCATTAATTCATATATTGCCACTTCTTTCAAACCTTACTGAGATTAGAGAGTTTTCTGATCTTTCTGTTTATTATTGACAGCAAACACCTCAAGCAATCATTACTACATTTCATGGTGTTTCAGTTTTTACAGTTACGGTAATAGAAAGAGTAAAATTAAGTCCTATATTTTTAGGTGCTAACTCTATTGGCAGTGTATTTGAGTAAAATGTAATTTCATAAAACAAAATGTTAAGTTGAAAGAAATACATGTTGCTGTTTGTAAACTCAGGTTGAGTTTGGTTTATTAAATGCATACAGTGATAGAAAGTCACCCTTAGATTGGGTGGATTTTCAAATTAACCAATGTATTCATTCATATATTTATTTATTTTCATAATTTAAAGTAATAGCCAGCATAAAATACTTTCTATCAATGTTCTTTGATGCTATTTGAGAACTGTGTCATCATTAAATTTATGGCTAAAAACAATACATTGTTTCTGCTTATTGTATATTATGCTTGCTTCTTAATTACAAGAAAGGTGATGCTGTGTGTTTGTGTGTGTGAATTTTATCTCTCTTGTAAGCTGCACATACATGGTATCTGTTTTTGATCAAGCTTCTTGATTTCTTACCACGCTATCCTGCAAGATGTCCCATGATAGAAATACCTATAAGGAATATACCGCCTCCCAGTGGTAAATACAAAGTACTACAGATTTTCTGACCAAATGTAAAATTGTAAAAATGTAGTTTAATTGGGTGAAAACTTAATTGGTCTGTGTATTTACAACAGCAAATTCTTCACATCAACATTCCACTTCCCCTTGTTTGCGTAATATGATAATTACCAACAAACGATGCATTCTTAAATAAGGCAATTATGCCAAACTTAATCAAGTAAGAACATTTTACATGCAAACCTTACAAGTTTTAAAGACAGTAATTTAACTTACCATTACTGTCAGTTTGATTTGATGTTTCCCACACCTGGACAGAAAGCATAAAGCCTGATTTAAGGAAAGAACACACTGTGCTTCACACAGTTCAGCATTGTTAAGCAGGTCCACATACAAAGATGAAGGGACAGGAGGAAAAAAACCTGCACTTATTAGAATGCCATGACTCAACAATGACATGTGCTGAGTGTTCTAATCAGTTCTAATCAAAGCCCAAGAAGGAAGGAAGCAGTGAGTCATGCATTAGGGGACAGGGACACACTTAAGTGTCATGTCTGTTCCACCACATTTTGTTTGCTCAAAATATACTCAGTAAAAGATTGCATAAAAATGCAGGCTGATTCCTGACTTCAAAGAGGAGACTATGATATTTACTCAGAAGCCCAGAACTAATGTAGGTGCAACAACTGAAATTATATGATCTCCCTCTTTGAGGAGCAACTGAACGTGACCTGGCGAGGATGAGTCTGCACACACCGAGTGAGAGTGTCTCTTCAGAGGAGGAGCAGAATGGCACTCTGGAGGAAAGTACTGAAAGTCCAGACAGCAGCAGTGGGAGACATGAGCAGGCTGCTGACGTCAGCGAGTGGGATGAGTCACCGGCCAGTGGCTGGGACCTGCTCCCTGACGTGTGTCTGCAGCACGTGCTGGTGTGGCTGGGCGATCGGGACCGCGCCCGCGCCTCGCTGGTCTGCCGGCGCTGGCACCGCGCCACGCGCTCCCCGGCGCTCTGGCGCTCCCGCCACTTCCGCCTCACCGGCCGCTGCAGCCCGGGCCGCTGCTCGGAGCACGACCTGGCCGCGGGCTACGCGCGCTCGTTGGGCGCCTTCCTGGAGGAGCTGGAGGTGCTGGTGGCCCTGCCGTACCGCTGCAGGGTGACGGTGGCCCGCCGGCTGCAGCTGGCCCTCAGGGCTCTCTTCCAGGGCCTGTGCGGCTCCGGAGCGCGCCTCCGCTCTCTGAGCGTCAGGAACCTGCAGCTGCAGCGCGACGCCTGGTCACGCAGCACACGCAATGCCATAGTGCACAACCTCGCCCACTTCCTGGGTCACATGGCCACTCACCTGCTGCACCTGAGCCTCGGGGGCAGTCGGATGACGCTGGCACAAGGGCTGAAGGTATTGAAGGCCTTGGCCCGCACACAGCAGCACCTCAACAGCAGCGGCGGGAAGGGTGGCGGCATCCTCTCTCTAGATCTGGAGGGCTTCTTTGCACCATCAGAACCTGTGCACACCCATCCACCCTTCTCCCAGCTCCTGGGTCACTTCCACAGATTGGAGTGGCTGTCCCTCAGCTACAGCTGTGTGTCTGATGAGTTACTGGAGGCGCTGGGGTCCTCGCAACAGGTCAAAGGTCGCGGCTGCGGCAGCCTGAAGTGCCTCAGGCTGAAGTGTCACAACGAGGAGCCCCACTCTCAGGTGGTGTGGGAGCAGGCCTGGGCCTCGCTGGTGCAACGCTGCCCTAAGCTGTGTGTGGAGTTTGACGTGGAGGGGATCACCAACGTGGACCGACTGCAGAGGATTCTGCTTCCCAGGGTTCCTCTCGTCTCGTTCACCATGTCAGAGTGCAACTTCAGTGAGCAGGACGTCAACCCCAAGCCCATCTTCAGAGACATACTGCCACACTTCTGGTGCCAGCTACAGGTAGGCTCCGCACTGCTGTTATCTGCATTAGAACTATGTTGGAATGCTTCAAAAAGGGACTGTTGTTTCAGTATAACTTTCCAATTTGAAAAGTTTTTAAAACCCTTTGCACAGTCAGGCCTTGATGGAATAAGGGTTCCAAATATACTATTGATATTTTCATAGTTCATTAAACCATCTATTTCAAGATTAGCTTGAATATCTTTTAATATAATATAATATAATATAATATAATATAATATAATATAATATAATACCTATAATATAATATAATACCTGTATAATATAATATAATATAATTGATCCTATGGTGAAATACCATTTCTACATTCAATGGAAAAACAGCTGACTTGTTATTGTATTTCCACTCTCCCCAAAACCCACTGTAAAACTTCTAAGATTTACGGAAGTGCAGTGGTATAAAAACGGTATTTCAAATTCTTTATGGAATATAATGTTGATATACTCCTTTGCTATAAGGAAACCATAGTTCAGTGTACAAAACAGCAGGCTTTCACATTCTTTTGAACTGCCTTCATTATGATCACCTCAATCCAGTCAAGACCCTGTTATTCCTTTAGATACATCAAGCACCAACCTGTTATACAGTATTATACAGCATGGAAGGCATTATAAATTTCCCAAAGGCCCCTGGTGTTAGAAAGCTCAATATCATACTGTTGAAATATTTCATTATTGCAGCAGCAGTAGCAGCTATTCTCGTGTGTTGTGAAGCATAAAATACTGACTGATTACCTCTTAAAATATGGACTAAATGTATCCATTATACATTATTAATGCCTGTCAGAGATGGGTTTTCAAACCTTGCTTTGGAAATTAAAAGCCCCACAGTGAATTAGGTTGGCCTATGCACTAAAAACAGCTAACTTCACCAGTAACCTCATCTGCTTAGTCGAGCTGTTGTTCCCATTAGAGTTAGCTGCTTTAGTGAATGGTTGACTGGAGCACATGCAGGGTTAGATTTGTGCTCTCTAAAGCCAGGAGCCCCATCTCTGATGCCCAATAGCTGCTGCTCTAAATGATAAACAATGTTATGGTTCTCCGAAGCGCATTAAGCCAAATATGTAGTTATACTGACTAACACAGATAAGCTAACTCAAGTGGTAAAGCTCCTAATAGCATGGGCCCTAGCTCTTTGTTTTACCAGAATAATAAATCCATAGGACCCTTCTATTAGAAGGTATGCCACTTGGTCTGTGGGCTGTGAGCTAACACACAAAGGTAAGTGCTAAACCCTGCTTTCTGGAACACCCCCAGGTCTTGTCGGTGGAGATTGATAACTGCTATCAGTCGGTGGACGAGGAGCTGCTGGAGCTCGTGATGATGTGCAGCCAGCTTGACTCCCTGATGCTCAACGCCTACCTGGAGCTCAGCTTCGTTGAGCAGCTGCTCGAATACTGTCAGCACACCAGCTGCCCTATCAGGAGCTTAGATGTGAGTGAACCGCGCACATTACATAGACAGATGAGATTAAGACAGAGATGGGGGGGAGAGAGAGAGAGAGAGAGAGAGAAAGAGAAAGAGAGAGAGAGAGAGAGAGAGAGAGAGAGAGAGAGAGAGAGAGAGAGAGAGAGAGGAGAGGAGGGGATTTATGTCAGCAAAGCTCTCATGATTTCAACATTGAAATGATGAAGAGGAAGACAGTCATTTGCTGTATTTAAGAGATTGCGACTGATTGCCCGGGGTTGGATTGGGCAGGTACAGGTGTGCTGTATTTAAATGAGACTGATGGCCCTGGGTTGGCTTGGGCAGGTAAAGGTGTGCTACCTCAGTGAGGGGGAGAGCCATGAGGAGGTCGAGGAGGAGAAGCTGAGGGAACTGCTCTCTTATCACAGCCACTTCGTCCACCCAGCGCTCCAGCTGTCTGTGGAACTCTACCCTATTAAATGATTCTGCTGCTAGTTTGATTATGGATGGCTATCAGTGACAAATCTGTTTATTTTCTTATAATCCCCTGGGAGCAATGTGGTACACAACCAGGGACTGGCATTGTTAATGAGGTGCAAATTAATTTACAAGTGCAAAAGCACATAGCTTACATTTGCCGTGCAAGTCATAAATTCTTTCATTAATTGATCTATTCATTCATTCCTTTATTTAAAAAAGGACAAAAACAACTTAGTAAGCTATAGGTCATAAGAGATCTGAGCATTAGGACAACTCTTGAATCTCACCAAATGTTTTCTCCTAAATCCACAAACCTGCTGAGCGTGACTCTGACTAAAGAGAGCCAAGCCCACCTCAGCTAAGAGAGAAACTGTTACTGTGGCTGACATCATGTCTGACGCAGGAGCTTGTTATCGTTGGCTGTGATTGGTTGATAGGTGTCAGGCAGAGCCATGCCCTTCCTAGCCTACCTCAAACATGAATAATAAATAAATAAATAAAAACAAACAAATATGTGACAGCTGAGCCTACATACTAAATGAACACAGATCCATTTATTTGTAGGAGTATGCAATGAGACTAACACAAATTGTAGCCTATGTGATTTCAAGGTAGTTCTATTGAGCCTGGTACACCAAAAAGCATCAAAGTTTTGTGATAATGTCATGTTTAGGGAGGCAGCGCTAGCAAACGAGGCCATCATCATAAAATGAAAGTCCTACCACATCTGCCACATATGCCCTAAAGATTGAAGGATTTATTATATCCTCACCCATAGAGTAAAGTAACAACTTTTCAGTTTATCCTGTGCAGTTAATTTTTTTCTGAAATGCTGAAAAACATTTTGATTCAAAAGCTTTGCAAATAACTAACACAGTCTGTCTGTCTCTCTCTCTCTCTCTCTCTCTCTCTCTCTCTCTCTCTCTTTCTCTCTATCTGTCACTCGCTGTCTCTCAATCTCTCTGTCTCTCTCTCTCTCTCTCTGTCTCTATCTCTCCCTCTTTTTCATTCTCTATTACTCTTGCACAAACACATAAAGGCTCAAATACTTAAAGACAAAGACATGCACACACACACACACACACACACGTGTGTTTACACATTAACACACTCTCACACACAAACACCTGAGTACTCAGAAACACATGCACACACATGTATGCTCACACATAAACACACAAATACAGATAAATGCACCCACACATACACACACACACACACACACACACACACACACACACACACACACACACACACACACACACACACACAAACACACACACAAACACACACACACAAACATGTGTTCATGTTCTTGGTGTGAATTCTTGCGGATGGCCAGTAATGGCCTGAGGATAGCATCTCTGCAGTCTGTCTATTCCATAAATGTGACTGCAGAGGCCTCTACTGGACCACAGTGGGCTGGGGCTGAACGCTCCACCTCGAGGTGTAAAATGGCTACTGGACCGCGGCAGGCTGAGCGCTCCATCTGGAAAATGGTGTAAAATGGCTTTTTAAGTATGTTGGGCTCTTACTCTCTCCCTCCTAGCGTAGATGTTCTGCAGGGCAAGAAGAGGTCATCTAATAGGGCATTCAGATGACTGTAACACTCTGCCCTGGGCACTCTGACCAGTTAGTTCTTGCACTCTGACCAGTTCTTGCAGTTCTTATACCAAGCAAAGAAGCTCCCTGTCAGGACACTCTCCACAGCCCAGGAGGACCTCTTTAGGATGGAAAAATTACACCTTTTCAGTTGTTTTCAGTTGATGGAGTGATGGAGACTGAACGTCAAAAAAAAAAAAAAAAACAGGGGAGGAGGACTTTTAGAGATATCAAAACCAGATGCACTCTGCAAAAGATCTGTGTGAGGCCTGTGCTGAGGGTTGGCAAATATGAGCACTAAAATATACCGTAGACATTCTTGCAGACCTCATGCACACTGTCAAAGCCCAATAATAATAAAAATAATAATAATAATAATAATAATAATAATAATAATAATAATAATAAAAAAATAATAATAACAATAATAATAATAATAATAACAATAATAATAATAATAATAATAATAATAATAATAATAATAATAATAATAATAATAGCAGCAAATAAATACAGGCTACTTGAGCAGACATTATGTCATGCAATGTTTAGCTTTGTATAATCTCAGTGACAAATTCAACTCCTTGAACCTGAACAACCAGGATTTTGGAAAAAAGAGGATCTACCTATCTACCTATTCTATCTATTGTTGAAAACAATAAAAAGTATTGTTAAAAGTATTGTTAAATAAACAGGAGTTAATTTTCGCCTTTTAATCTGAACATAATCCCTAATAGACTCCACTTTTGGTGGAAAAATCTAAACGTCTCTCTTTAATGTTGAATAATTTACAAAATCTGCTGATTGACTAACAGAATCAGCCAGGCTATGGACTACAGCTGTTCGAGCTTTAACCAATCACAGATAACACCGCATCAGTCCAGTGACCTAGTAGTCTTCTTACGCGCCAACACGATTGGAAAATGAGATGTTTTCATATTAAGTAGGTGTAAAGACTGAATATTTTATGTTGATTGCCGTTTTTGTCCAACGCCCGTTCTAGAAGCTTAGTTCAACTTAATTATTCATGAGAGTGAGGCCACCAGTAGTCCATCTGTTATTGTGTTGGCCGCAGCCAATTGGCTAAAGCACCACCAGACGGTCTCTGGCTCAGGATTGTGTCTGAATTTTCATCAATTAACGATTGAGTGTGCTTGCAGAGACTTGGACACCGAAGGCAGTCATGTCGTCGTTGTGGAGACCGTTTTCCATTTCGGAAGGCCCGTGTAGAAATGTAGGTTTCAGGGGTGGATGCTCTCAGCAGCAACAGCATCCACTGACCTCAATTCCATCCTCATGTTTGGGAAATGTTAGCGTTAACCCAGTCCACCGTTCCCAAGATTTCTATCATTCATGTTCGTCTAAAAGGACATTGGCTGCTGCTGCTGTTGGTGGAAGGAAAGTAACACATCCTGGAAAAGCCATCCTTGCAGGTAAATTACACAAAACCCTTTCTTTGTTTTGAAATGTAGTCCTGTTTACACTCGTCGTCTGGAATCTTGTACCAGACAACGGGGGCAAGGCAGGCGGTTAGCCTGCTAGCTAGCTCATACTGTGGATACAGGAGTTGCCCTTGTCTCCCCCAATCTCAGTTTAACAGCGAAGTTTGATAACTTATATGTTCCCAGTTGACAATCGCCCAGCAATATATACAGGCTAATAAAATAGCTGGATATTGATACTCGATAAAGAAAACACAGGTTTACTTACTCTATTGTAGACGGCTGACCTTAGTAAACATTAACCCTATACTTCGCTTTGTGGAGCTCCCCACCCCCAATAGTCAGTTAGCATCTAGCTGGCGGCAAACGTCTTTGGAACACGGTCAAATATGCCATAGGTTGCTGTAAATGGGTTTGCGCAGTGTTTTAGTATGAATGAACTCTAGCATTTCTATATCAGTTAAAACACGGAAGTCCTAGACACCTTTTGTGTGAACAAGAATAGTAACAACTGTATGGTTGTTTGAAAAACAAAGTGCAGCGGCTGCAACCTACATTAGCTTGCCCGGATTGGTTACCACCTGCAGTTGTTTTTCAGGAACCCAGTTGGCTGTTCATGTGCACAATGCACTGTCACAGATACACAGTCTTAAAGACAAAAGCAATATTGTTTTACAACATGTCATAACATAGAGGTCATGATATTGATAATGTGATTGTTGTCTTATCTGGGGGCATTTTGTTCATGATTTTCTTTTTGCCTCATAGGTGGTATTGCCGGGGGGATTGAGATATGCATCACCTTTCCAACAGAATATGTGAAGACACAGCTTCAGTTAGACGAACGAGCCACAAACCCTAGATACAGGGGCATTGGTAAGGAACCTATGAAGCTGGGTTTCATTAGCCTTAAACCGTAGTGCTCTCTGGGAAGCAGGTTAATCACTTGGCATCCTTGTGTTCACAGGAGACTGCGTGAAGCTGACCGTGCAGGATCATGGCCTGAGAGGCCTTTACCGCGGCCTCAGCTCTCTTCTATATGGCTCCATCCCCAAATCGGCCGTACGGTAAGAAAAGGTTTTTACCCTGATGCCCAGGCTATTACCCTGATGCCACATAGGCCAATCTCCCTCCTGCATGTCTTTAGTCTTATGAAACACAATCTGTCACACAGGTTTGGCACCTTTGAGGTGCTTAGTAGTCCCATGAGGGATGCCAACGGTCGCCTGGACAACACGCGCAGCCTGCTGTGTGGCCTGGGAGCGGGCATAGCCGAGGCCGTGCTGGTCGTCTGTCCCATGGAGACACTTAAGGTAGGCCTGCAGAGAAATGTATAGCAGGGGTTATATGAAAATGGTTCAACAGAATCTAAATCTAATCAGTGTTTGCAATGCTGATTAAAGGTTTTTATATGTGCCTTTTTGCATTGGTTACTGATACGGTGATAAGTTTTAATATTTGCGTATGAATGTCAGGCGTAAACAGATGTTCAAAATGTGCCATGTGTGCGTATACGTTGGCAGTGTAATCAGTTAAAAGGGCTGCAGTGAGACGGCCATCATGTGTCTGTCTGATGTGTATGCCTTTCTCTCTCATCTCAGGTCAAATTCATCCATGACCAGTGCTCACTACGTCCACGGTATCGTGGCTTTTTTCATGGTGTTCGTGAAATCATAAGAGACCAAGGTAACTAAGCACAGCTACTGAATACTGCAGCTATCTGTAATTAGCCACATAAGAAATAAAAGCTGCCTCTGTCATTTCAATAGCAGGTTGATTAACTTCACTGCTTTTGATAGTTGAGTTTAACTTTGGCAAAAGACCATTACTTGGGTGCAGCTTGTTTACAATTCCTCTGGCATGGCATAGTAATGAAAGGACTCCAAAGTTCAGAGTGTCATGTTTTCCCATCACCAGTGTACAGATGACATTGCATCATATAAAAATAGGTCCTGTTTAACTTTGTAGGCATTCGAGGTACCTACCAGGGGCTCACAGCAACAGTGTTGAAGCAGGGGACCAACCAGGCCATCCGCTTTTATGTCATGAACTTATTAAGGAATTGGTACAAAGGTGAGACCATCACCACCACCATGTATCTTTTACTCCTGGTACTTAAAAAAATGTTTTGAACAACTGTGACCTCTGACCTGTGTTTCCTAGGTGACGACCCTAGACGCGACATGCATCCAGTGGTGACGGCTATGTTTGGGGCGACCGCTGGGGCTGCCAGCGTTTTTGGCAACACACCACTTGATGTGGTCAAAACCAGAATGCAGGTTTGTGTCTTTATCTTGTAATTGTAAACAACCTAGACCATGACGATGCAGAATTTCTTACTGCAGTGATTTGCATCAGTCTAATATAATGAAGTCACAGGCTTTCTGGACAAGATGTCCTGGCATTTTAGGCAGTGAAGCCATCTTGTGTCTGGAAATCACATAACCAGAAATAGTAGCATCCTGAAACAGAAACTTTTAATCACCTTTAATGCTGCAGGGCAGTCTGGCAGTGAACAAGAAGGATGTATTGTGAGGAGTTGGAGGCGAGGGGATCTTGAGGACCATTTTCATTCATGCTCACCTTTTCTGTTAAAACCTTGGTCCCATCTGATGGCTCTGACTAAGTACCATTGACTCTCTTAATCTTAATCTGTAAATTCCTTGCCTGTGTTTCAGGGTCTGGAAGCCCATCGCTATAAAAACACGGTTGATTGTGCATTCCAGATACTGAAGCACGAAGGGCCACAAGCGTGAGTATCTCATGCCAGTTGGTTTCCACTGTTGATATGCAGTGGGCTGTTCTGGCATAAATGTTAAAACACTTACATATGTCAATTACTTGGATTTTACCTTAGAGCAGCAACATGAATGTTAAAAAGTGCTCGCCTGTTGTAATGTTAGGTCAAGTAAAGGACTGGTTTCGTTAAGGAAACCTGTGGGTGTAGCGCAATCGGTAGAAGGGGTTTGCTGCCGCCCATTACCAAAATGTTGGCCAAGTTTTGTTTGTGCACTTGGTGGTCCCATAATAAATGTGTTTCTGGGCTATTTACTTACATATTCGCTCATTCATTTGCTCATTCATACTGGTCTCCCACAGGTTCTACAAAGGCACGGTGCCGCGGCTGGGCAGAGTGTGTCTCGATGTCGCCATCGTCTTCGTGATCTACGAGGAGGTGGTGAAGTTGTTAAACAACATGTGGAAGACCGAATAGGCGTGTGCGGAGAGCACCGGTACTTACTTGAATGGAGGAGCAGTAGACAGCAAAAAGGGAGACACTCTTAAACACAGCCGGCTAGGATTCGCACAATAAGTTTAACTGGAGACCGCTTACCATCTGTGTTACGGAGCTATAACTGCCGACAAGGGAGCTAGACAGTAATGCACAACTTTGTATCATTTGTTCAGAAATACTGGTGTTGGTGTTCAGCTTTGCACTGTCAGTGTTTGTTTTTTGTTTTTACCATGTTATGGTTTTTTTTACCACTGCTGTAAACCTGGTAAAAGTGTCTTGTAATTCACCATGCTCTTACATATGCAGAATGGGGGCATTTCAAAAAGCAGGTTTAGTCAGTTACCTGGGTATGTTAACTCTGAGCAAGTTATGCACCTCCTGAAAGGCCCGGTGGCTTTGTTTTTCTAGGAGAATAAGGCCTGAGGACTCTATTAGGAGGTGTATGACTTACTCTGAGGTAACTCAAACAGGTTAGTCACCAAACCACCTGAAATCCCCCCAGAACACGAGCTCTGTAGTGTATGGCTATCCTGTATCTGACAGAGGTGACTAAGTGATACAAGCACATATGCTGTCTTCAACTCATCCGCCTTCAACCTCAGACCAAAATCTCTTCTTCAGCATGAAGTCCAAAGTAGCACTGTGGCACTCATGCAGATGAGCCATAGCTATGCAGTTTGGTTACACCGCAGGTGAACATAACGCTGCTTTGTTACTTTAGCACCGTTTTTATGTTTTTGTTACACACCGACGTAACACTGAAGTTTTGTTATGATTTGTGGAATTTGCAAATGTAAAGATCCCTCTCTAATAAAGGATTAACCACATGTTTGGTGTCAGCCTGTATTGGTATGCATCCATCACATACTCACACAAATACACGACATTACTTAACTAGGTGTTTTATTGGCATATCACACAGTGAAACATACACTTATCCATGATGTACAGAAACATAATTCAGCCCAAGAATAGACATCTCTTCTGCCTAATGGGCAATGTGTAGAAAGCTAGTCTTACATAGTATTTCACCATTTTGTGAAAGGTTCTTGCTGTTCTGTAGAAAAATGGGCGTGGACATGTCTGTATTTACTGAAGCTGTAGCTGCTCAGCTGTCAACACAACAGCACACACCTTAGTCCTTCAGGGAGGAGGTTAAGTACGGGCGCAAAGACAAGCAGATTAGGTGGAGATTAGACCGGTTTGAACTCAGTCTCACATCTCAATCCTCTGTGAGGATAGATGTAAAGATGGATACAAATGGACAATATCAAAGGCACAATGTGACAGCACCTGTCACTCCCACTCCACTCCCCTCTCATTGGGCCAGAGGTGCAGTGCTGTGTGGGAATAAAGCGATCTATCTGGGTCAGACAGCTGGTTGTGGGTCACTGGATGATTAGGTGGCTGTTAGGCAGCCTGCCTTGTGAACGCGCCCATTGGGGACAGCAGCTGTGTTTCCCCACTGGATGATGCAAGGACCGGGGGTCTATTCCGGCTACCTCCTCCATCTAGATGAGAGAGAAAGAGAGAGGGAGATGGACATGCTAAACAACATGAGGACATAAACAAACATGACAGGTGTGCGGACAGGACAGGTGGTTGGCTAAATGCATTATGGCTTGTCGGTGGCCCTAAGGAGGGAGTAAGATTTTACAGAGGAAGTTCTCTAAGTGTCAGATTGAAGTACATGTCTGGAGATAGCTAAAAATGTTTGCTTTTGTGTAGATGGATATATCTGCAATACAACATTAAAGACCAGTTCTAAACCTTGTAAAGAGCTCTATTGAGTACCCTGGGTACACTAGTGTCAGAGCAGCAGGCAAGACACACACTTTACATACACACTTCACATACAAGACACACACTTTGTATACGCACTTCACATACAACAAGGGAGCTGACACCCATAATACATGAGTTTCAATCAAATTCATGTTCTGAATAAGTCACAACATATCAGTGCATACTCACATTCTTAGACACTTGTCTTTTCCTCCACTTGCAACCCTCTGTCCATCAGGACTCCAGTCCACAGCAAACACCTAACACCACATTTCAAATAAGTGTTTCAGTTTATCCTTGGAGATAAGTTACTAAAACACATTTACCAGCAGGAGCCCTTACCTGACTAGGACTCAAACCTTTTAATTCATCCCTCATAAAAATACAACATACAACAAGAAGTGCAATGAAACAGTTGCTCAATTATTCCTGTGTAAATCTATCCTGGGGGATCACAAACTAAGTTAGAAAGATAGAATAGAGCACAATAATAATTGTATACACTACTGCAAGATCTGTGTGACACAAAGTGCAGTATGTGAAGTCTAAACATGTCATTCTTGAAACTGAAAGATGAATCTGAACTCCTCTATTGTGTGCAATAAACTACAGTAAGAAAGAGTACCCCAACTGCAACTAGTTGTCTGCACAAACTAGATATAATTAGGGCCCAAACACCAGAGGTGCGAAGCCCTATTGTTTTTCGAAATAATTCATCTTTTTCTTTCTTCTTCTCACAAACTCTGCCTTTTTTGAGTCACTGTCCATGCATGAAAACTCATAAAATGTTGTACACACATTGGAACTAGTGACCGTCTCTCAGGGACAGAGGCTTGGCTGTGGGTGTGATGGTGCATAATGACAGCATTAGACTCCATGTTGCTGGTTTGCGCCAGACACCATGAGCTGTCCTCCAGCGTCTCACCTCGTCGGCGTGTCCCGGGAGGTCTGTGTGCAGCTTGCCCGTCTTCACGTCCCACACCTTCAGCGTGCTGTCGCTGCTGCCACTCACCAGCAGACGGCTGTCTGCGGACCATGCCACCTGGTAGACGGCGGACACATGCCCACGCAGCGACGACAGGTACCTGCCAGGTGACAACAGCACCACATCACAGTCACACACCTGCACTCAGGAGGGTGGAATCACAACGACTGCATAAGGCAAGTATGACCAGGCGACTATGAAATGAACAGGTTAGTTCTTTCAGTACTGTAAAAAATATCAGTTCCGTTAGCATGAGTGTTGTGTCATACACACTCGATTAAGCCATTATCAGGTAGGCATGAATTTAAACACACACAAATTTATCTTACTTTTGTCAATAATTCTGTACTTAATGTATGAGAAACCATTCATCAAAACAATACGACATTCAACCAAAACCACAAATAGAATAATACAGCATATCATAAATTAGACCCAAATAGTTTTTCATCATCTATAAGCTGTAATTATTAGATTAAAGTAAGGAAAGGCTTTAAATATTTCTTATTGTGTATTATGAATCAATTACATTTATGGATTTCACTTTTTGAACTGAATTAATGGTATTATTGGTATTGTAATTTGTTCAGATGCGGCTGTGCTGCAGTCCCTTACTTGCCGGTGCGCCCGTCCCAGAGCTTGATGGACTTGTCGAAGGAGGCGCTGGCGAGCAGGCGTGTGTCGGGCGAAAAGAGCACCTCGTTGACGAGGGCCTGGTGCCCCGTGAGCCGCGCCACTGGCTTCTTCTCCTCCGCGGGGTTCCACATGAACAGCGTGAAGTCATCCGAGCCCGACACCAGCCGCTCGGAGCCCTGGCCCTGACCCGAGGAGAGAGACGGGAGAGGACACGTCAGTGGGGACATCTGATTCACCTGATGCACTGGTTCAGCTATCGCCTAATGGGTAGGGAGTTGGTGTTGGGATTGGATGGTTGCAGGTTCAATTCCCCTACCAGAATAACCAGTGCTCTCCTGCAACCAACTTCATTTATGGCTAAGGTGGCCTTAAGCACAGCATCCAACCCCACACTGCTCCAGGGTGGACTGACCCTCTACCTAGTTCACTGTAAGTCCTTCTGGATAATCCAAGATGGTTAAGTCTCAGCTAGATGCGATGTAATGTAATACAGTGCTAAGTAGTCAATCAGCTAATGAAATTGACACACTACATAATGCATTATATGGTCAAGAAGTGAATAGTTCAGATGGGCCTAGTGACTACTGAACAAAAGCTAATGCTAACTTGGCTTTGATGGATGATAACTAGAGACTAGGCTAGATGACTGCTGTGGCAAATCAGAGTTGGGTGTAATATGAATACTATGGCCATTACAATCATTCTTATTCTATCTATCCATCCATCTTTAGTGATTCTAAAGTAAATTCTGTTTCTCTAACCAGGGAAAAAACCTCTTACCCGGACTTTGTTGTATCGCTCCAGAGCTTTCTCCTTTATTTCCTCCACTGTAAACACATGGACAACACTCTTAGGACATGCTGCAGAGCGCCGAAGAGACCAGTATATTGAACATATTTGAGGAGCCCACGAGAAAAACGGGCATGGTCACAAAATGCAAACTGAGAAAATGTAATTTGTAGTTATTAATTCACAGCATTGGTTTTGAAAAAGCTGGGGTTTCAATGCAACTACCTATAGGGGAAGTAAGTTGAAAAATGGGATTTTGTAACTATGCCCGTTTTTCCCATGGACTCCTCATTCACATGTGCTCTCTGTCACAAGTGTGTGTACGTACATGAGCCTTTAAGGTCCTGTGCGTTGATGGTGGCGGTGGCTGGTTCGAAGGCTCCGGTCCTGAGGACGTAGTCTGTGCTGAGGGCCAGAGTGTTCACCCAGTGGGCGTGGCCCTGCAGGGTACGGCACTGAACCCCCTAAAACAAAACACAGGGGTTTAGGGGTGCAAACTACAGACTGTTCACACAGGGATTTAGGGGTGCAGGGACACACAGGGATTTAGGGGTGCAAACTAAACTAAAATCTGGGTATGCTAATCAGGCCAGCACAATAGACCAGCAACCAGGCACACCTCTGGGGCTCTTGGGTGGAAATGTTTGGTTGCTGAGGCCTTGAACACGCCCAGCAATGAGTGTCAGGAGGATGGCTGGTGGCTCCCCCTAGACTCTGCGGGGCCTGATCAGCAAGAGATGGCAGGTGGGGAGCAATAGCCCGCTAATGGGGGGGGGAGCTGATAGCCCATCCGGGGCCAACATTCTGAACACCTAAAGTGATAAGCATTCTCCCAAACAATATTATGTTAGAATAAGGTTTGTAGTCAGGGAGGCTGAAATCTCTTCTCCCAAAGGTACTCTTCCTAGGTACACAAGTATGTTGTGTTTTCGCGAAACTAATGCTAATATAGGCACACCTAAAGTGCATTTACATTCATGTGCCTGCACACACATAGTTATAGCATATCCACATTGGTACATGTGCACAGGTACTATGCAAAAATGCACAGGCATCATGCAACCTGAGGTTCACGTGTTTATGCGCACACACTTACTGCATTTGTGCATGTACACGTGTCATGTATGCCAATGGCAAACTACTGAAATAAAATGAGGTGGCCCCTGACTTACATCCTTGGCCCTCCACACTTTGATGGTTCTGTCCTGGGAGGAGGTGTACAGCAGGCCATCTCCGCCCCACTTCACACAGGTGACAGACTGCGTGTGACCCGTCAGAATTTTATCGCAGCGACCCAGAACCGTGTCCCAGATCCGTATGCTGCCATCCTTAGATGAACTAGCCAGGTAGCGGCACTCTGGGTTCCTGTGACAGACGGACAAGAACAGACGAAGAGCAACAACAACAAAAAGGTTTGTGGACATGTTCTCACAGGTTCACACAATGGCATTCAAGTAATGTTATTCATACACAAGTCTTTACAAAATTACATTTTGTTATAACTTTTTATATCTATTATGTTGTATATTCTCTAATATCTGAGAGTTTTAAAGGAGTACTTTCACGAGAAACCGTTTAGTACTTTAGCTCTTTTGAAATACGACAGGTCACCCTGAGTTACATATCCATGCTGCACGTGAAAATGTTCTTCTAACCCGATTGCCTCCATTAGTCAGTGAAAGAAAGTAGGTGGAAAAACGAGTGCATTAGAAAAAGGCCAACAAAGTGACGTAGGTTTGTAAATTAGAAAAAGCTATGCCACAGTTGTGAAGTTTTGTTGCAGCACACATTTACTTAGCGAAGTATAGGTATGCATGTGTGTTTGTGTAGAACGTTTAGATCTTCTATTTGGTTCGCTATGACCGAATGGGCTTCGAGTGATTGTAGCCTGTGACTAGCATAGCCAAGAACCTGTCATTCTCCCTGCTCCATCTCCTCCACCAAACTAGAACAGCCTGAAACAGAAGCACTAAAGCATTTTTTTCACCAAAACCAGCTCACAGGGCATTCATTAATACTAGAGACCACCGCAAAATTAATGAAAACACGATGGAAGTACACCTTTAAGACAGTGACAAGGACTGTTATCTTCCTCAACAGTATAACTCTCTACCTGTAGTATAGGGCTGAGCCAGTCTAATATGGTACAGGGCTGTATTATAGGGCTGTAGTATAAGGTTGAACCAGAGTGTAATAGGCCAGCATTTAGGACTGTAAAGCAGGCATGAGTCAGGTACTTGAAGAAGTGCTGACACTCTGGCTGAGGGAGGATAAGATTACGGAGCACACACACAGGCGTTTCAGGCAAGATTAGGGAGCACACACACACAGTGGCGTTGTGGAGACACTCTGGTAAAGGAGCTCAGCGGCGGCGTTTAGACTCACAGATGCAGCGGCTCCCAGCACAGCCAGGTGATCCACTTAGTGTGTCCCGTGAGCGTCTTACCCAGCTGCTGGCCGGTCACAGGATCCCACAGGAAGATCTGCCGATGACATACCGCCGCCGTTAACACAGCACAGCACAGCATGATGTCAGAGCTGCATGCTAATCTCATCACGCGTATGCTACTGAGACATTATTACCAAGTATAGGCCTACATTCATGTCCATCCCTAAGGGCACCTGAGAGGGGACTGAGGCTCCTGCAGGAGCACACACACACACACAGTATACAGGTATGGAGTGGACCTGTGATGGTGTTAGTTTTATAACTCTAGTTTTATATGCTCTTCCATTTAAAGCTAACCACAAGAGGAATGCTATGACTGTATAACTTATAATAGCCAGAGCCAAGAGATTCAGCAAAAACTAAACATGTTTTCATCAAATAAGAAATCTGGAAATGCTTGCACACATATACTGAATATGTTTACATAAACTCTCCCAAAACCAATATGGCCAATGATGTGCATTTCAGCTCAATTCGCATTGACTGTGCATAACTGATATGAAGTTGGGAAAAAAAGAAAACAGACCCATTACCTGACTGTTTTTGCAGCCAGAGGCCAACTTCTTGCCGTCTGGCGACCAGGAAATGGCCAGAACCCAGTGTGTGTGGCCTGGAGGAAAACAAATTAGAGAAATGGGTCAACACTGACAGCCTGGCAGCTGCTAAAAGCATTAGCTGGCTGGCCTACAGCTTACTAGCTGACCTTTTGCGGTGTGGTGGGGAGTCTCTGTGTTTAAATCCCAGAACCTCACAGTGGTGTCTCCTGAGCCACTGGCTAAATACCTGTGACAACACAAATGACCTTTTTAAGGACTTCAACTTCATTTCATTATTTGCATTTCAATTTCATTAAGAACTGAACTGCCACAGTGAGCTTTGCTGTTAGATTTTGTAACACACGTACATCGATTTCAGTAACTTCACATATTCAAATGCTTAAAATCGCAAAACATCGCAGTTAATCAACCACAGTACATTGTATATCTTGGTATATATTTTATGGCCATTAAGTCAGAGGAGGCCCATTTTTTTCTGTGTAAATACATGTCACAAGAAATCCTCAATTTTGCTAAATTTAGGACAATACACAACTGCAATTGGTAAAGCACTCAAGGAGCCCCTTTATTCATCCCATGACGTACTTTCCTGTGGGGCTGAACGCTACGGAGATGACGGCTTCCGTATGGCCCTCCAGGGAGCTTGTGCAGCGCGCGACAGCTCGCACCCTGAACACCGCCTGGGGCTGGTACACCACCGGCAGCACCTGCTCCGTCTCCACGCCCAGGCTCTGCACACATGTCTTCAGGGACGACACCAGCTCTGCGTCTCGCACAAAGAACAGCAGGGGCACTGGCTCCTCCTGGGGTAGGGCACAGGAAATGTATGCATATGAAAACAGGTCATCTTGTATATATAACTTCATTAAACAGACTCATGGTCCATTTATAATTGGACTCACGGTGCAATTATAATAATAATCATTCAACAGGTATACAGCTACTACAATACCTTCTGGGTGAATCACTGTACATTAACTGTGCAAAGCATGTGTATAAGTAGGAAGTTGAGATTTAAGTGTCTGCTGTCAAGCAACTGTTTTGTCAGAAGGGTAGGAGCAAATCTTAATCCCTCGTGGTGGGTGATAGCAACATCTGTCCTGCCATACTGGCGTAAACAGCATAAGCGACGTCAACGCCTACGCTACACTCACCTTCTGGAGCAGAGCATTGCAGACCAGCTGCAGCTTGTCTGGGGTGATGTCCAGAGGAACATCGAAAGGGGATCCAAGGGCCTCGCCAGCTTCATCCTGAAACTGTATGAGCATACGTTCCACCTCCTCTCCACTCATTTTCTCTCCTACACATACAAACATGGAAATGTCAAAGTACAACCCATCATTACTCTTAACTAAGGGATGCGGCACGTCCTTACACGAATCCTCTGCTAACAGAAGTAAAATACTGACTGTAGTTTCCTTAACCAGGTTTATTAACTATACTCAGTCACTTGTTCATAACTGCCTCGTATAAGGAAACAAATCTATTGATTATAACGTTAACTTATTTACGTTGTGAGCTCCTGCTCACTAACTAGCCTATGTTCATTTCCTTCACCACTACTAGTCCGGGCACTGTACAAAAGACAATGCTGATAAAATGAGGCAGTGGGAAGCTTTCAACTACACAGTATAACAAAAATATAGTTGTTACAAACTAAACGGGATAAGTGCATTAAAACATACCCTGGTACTATTGAGGACAGTTGAGTTGCAAAGCAGCTGGCTAGCTCACACGTGTGTCCATTGACAACATAGACGCTGTCTAGTTGGATCATAGTTTCGTCATCAACATGCGACTGGGAAGCAGATGGTCATGCGCTTACTGCCACCTTGTGGCAATTATGTGAATTGATTTTTCGGGGTAAACCACCAGCGTTTGTGCTATCACAGAGCATTGTAATAATGTAACACAGACACATCAACTAGCTGAATTCGCTCTTTAGTGGTGTAACATAAGGGGATTGAGTGTGTAATGATGATCAAAGGAATTAAAAATTAGGCCTAAGTTTTGAGGATCCTCATGCTTCACTGTGCATATTCTTCCAAATGACCAACTCAAGCCATCAGTTGATGAGTAATATGATTACATTTTAATGACTGCATTTTTGTTATGGAAATAAATTGGCAGTAAGGCAGTTTGTGTGTGTGTGTGTGTGTGTGTGTGTGTGTGTGTGTGTGTGTGTGTGTATCTGTGTGTGTGCACATGTGCGTGTTTGTCTTTTCTCAGGTGTTGTGTTAATGTATCTTACTCATCTTAAAAAAAGACAACATCTGAAATATTTTGTAATATTTTATTGTGATCCATTATAATTATTTTCATTTTGGTATTCATTAAATCATGTACATCTTCATCCTGATGTTTTAGAATTGATGTTTAATGTCATATTAACATATCTCTCTCTCTCTCTCTCTCTCTCTCTCTCTCTCTCTCTCTCTCACGGATTTGTGCGTGAATTTGTTTGTCACAAGGCATTCAATACGAAGTCAAGATTCAGGAATGCATATATTATGAGATATGTGCGCTCCTCTTACAGAGAAACTAAACACATCCACACACACACACACACACACACACACACACACACACACACACACACACACACACACACACACACACACACACACACACACACACACACACACACAGTGCTTTTGTGTGTCACATACTGTACTTTTAACATGTTTACAGCTAATACACAGACAATCATGGCATGCATCTCAATAATGACATAACAATTAATACTGTCTATACTGACATTCCCATGGATACTGACAGTGGCAAAACAATACCAGAAACATAAAAGACTAAAAGAAAAAAAGGCTTAAACAATCTCATAAAAGCACTAAACTTTCACTTATACAATCATATTGATGATAAATACATTAAGTATCATTTGGAGAGAAGGCACAATGAAAGAACTGAAGGCGCAACAGCATTCAGCTCCTGCAGCAGGCTGGTGAGTGTATCGCTGAGACCCCTGGCACTGCGGAGCTTCACTTGCCCATCCCATTAATGTTCTCTGGCACCAGGCCCTCCAGCACAGCAAGTTTGGACTCCTGGATCTATAGAAAGAGCACAGACCAAACAATGGCCAATCAATCATGTTTCAGTGTGTGTTCTAACACTGATGATGTATTAGATTGCACCTGGGAGCTATTGACTTACCTGGAAAGGTGGGCTGAGTCCAATAAAGCTCTGCATGTTGGTACTGAAGTAGCCAAGGACATACTGCCCTGAGAGCAGCGGAAGATCATCTCTCCTCATGGTCACCTGTGGACAGTTAACAAGGTCAGTGGACACATGAATCAACACACTCACAACTACACACAGACACTCAAAGAAACACACACACACACACACACACACACACACACACACACACATGCATATAATGCACACACAAGACATGCATTCATAATTACATACACAGTTACAGTTACAGTCACTGCACAGTTCCTAGAGTGTATCTCTTTGAGAGAATGTGGCATACCTTCACAACCTCATTAAGGGGGACTTCATAATCCTTTGCCCAGGCAAAGGCCACATAGTCGTAGGGACTCTTGAAGTTAGTCTAGCATAAGGAAGAATGACAGCATGCTGAGATAAGTAACAGCAGTATAAATTATAATTTACTGTTAGTTTTGTCACGGGAAAAAAATTAAGACGTAACATAATAATACATCTCATATATACAACTGATTTGTACCGCAGATTTTCTGCAAATTGCAGTATATTGGCTTCATATAATCTCTACAGTGGCAATAAAATTCAATCTAATGTAATCCAAAGAGTGTATATTCATGCTGGCGCTTGCGATTCTTATGCAAGTGGAAGTGTTGTGTTTAGGGCAGCCACCTTGTACAGGCCAATCCAGTCATAGGTGCAGGAGGGGAAGGTGTCCTGGACAGAGTAGGACACCACAGCGTCCTCGTCAGCGCTCCACACGCCCTCCGCTGTCACGTTCACCAGAGGGCTCTCGTACCTCTTACGCAGCTGAGGGAGGGGAGGGGCAGACAGGAAGATAAACAGCGAGAAGGAGACGATGCTTCTTACAATGCTTCCTCACTTGACACTTTAACTTCACACCTTTGTGGCCTTGCTGTCTAATTTTGTTGTACAGGCAACTGTTCAATGACAATCAAAGTCTTGAAGTCTTGAAGTCTTGAAGACACTGGTGGTGGTCTAAACGGTTCTGTCTTGACTTGGTGCTCACCTCTAGGGTAAAGATGCCGGTGACAGGCTTGTGGTCGCTCACGCCGTACTCCATGTTGCAGGTGTACATGTCCTGCACCACCTTCAGGGGATACTCATCATCATCGTCCACGACAGACCGATCATCGTCCCCAGTCTTGGGCTTGACCCGCCAGAGGATGCGGTCAGTCCAGGCGGGCTTTCTCTTCTTGCCACTGGCCAATCGGAAAAGGGCAGACTCACATTAGTGTCGCTCTTCAGCTGGTGGTCACATGAGAGCCAGACACACACACACACACACACACACACACACACACACACACACACACAGGAGGGGTTTCTAATATAATTTTGTTGAGACTTCATCTGTTTTTATACACAATTCAATATTTTACCGATTAGCTTTTTAGCTGCACACCAGGATATATTTTATTACTGTCTTTGGTGACAGTTAAGATGTTGCACATAACCAGTGGTTTTGCCTCTAGCCAATGGTGAATCATTTTAAATCCCTTGTTTAAAACCTAAACTTGTACTTAGTGAATAATACACATGTAGAGGATCTGTTACAGACCATAATAACCTTGTTGGACTGTTGCCAGGATTAACGTATTATTCACTAACACACACCCGTGGGGTTAGTACGTGCTCACAAGCTGGATGTAAACAGAAGAGGTGGAAATGGTGATGACACATTACACTAAACCCTACAGTGTTGGCCATCGAATAATACACACACACACACACAAACATACATACACACACACACACACACACACACACACACATACACACTAAGTGGCATGGGGAGAGTGACACATGTAAATAAGGCAATCTCCTCTCACACTAATATCAAGTAAAAAAAATAGGAATTCTGGGTACTGATAATTTGGGAATTCTGGGTATTTTTTATGGAAATGCACAGTCTTTCATTAATGGGATGGGCAAGTGAAGCTCCGCAGTGCCAGGGGTCTCAGCGATACACTCACCAGCCTCCTGCAGGAGCTGAATGCTGTTGCACCTTCAGTTCTTTCATTGTGCCTTCTCTCCAAATGATACTTAATGTATTTATCATCAATATGATTGTATAAGTGAAAGTTTAGTGCTTTGATGAGATTGTTTAAGCCTTTTTTTTTACTAAAACCACATCCTATCCTATGTCAAATCTCCAAAATGACGAAATGGCCATAGAGTGATACATACAAACTCCTGAGGTAAAAGACATAAACTATAGCTAATAACCATCCAAGGGAATTTTGGCATCTCTCGCTCTCTCTCCTGTTTCTCTCTCTCTCTCTCTCTCCCTCTCTCTTCCTCTCTCTCTCTTTCTCTCATACATGGAGGAGATTGCATTGGGGAGTGGGAAACATGTAGATGAATGGGACATGCAGTGAAAAGTGCATTATTGATCAAAAGCTTACTTAAAGCCAAACCATGTCTTCTGAATGCTGTGGATCCAAGAAAGGGGAAAAATAGCACATTTCAACACACAGACAGAGTAGCAAATAGTGATGCTTCAGAACATAAAATTAGTTCAGGTGACCTCAAAGGAATAAACATTTGATTTTGAAAAATCATGGACTCCACGTGATTCATAGGGACTAGAGACTGTACCTGGTATCGTATGTGTCGGAGAATTTGTCAAACTTGTAGGTTGGTTTGAAGTCTAATGGGCCCTCCTCAAACTCCTGCAGAAGAGGCTCCTTCTTCTTCAGCATGGTCAGCTGTCACAGGACAGTCAGTGGTCATGGTCAGTGTCACAGCTGGCACAGCACAGACACACAGACACACAGACACACATCACAGCACAGACACAGACTCATAAGGAGCACAGACACACGGCACAGACACACAGACACTTAGCACAGACACACAGCACAAACACACACAGCACAGACACACAGACTCCACACAGCACAGACACACAGCATAGCACAGAAACATAGCACAGACACACAGCACAAACACACATAGCACAGGCACACAGACTCAACACAGCACAGACACACAGCACAGACACACAGCACAGACATACGGCACAGACACACAGACACCCAGACACCCAGAAACACAGACACTTAGCACAGACACACAGCACAAACACACAGACTCCACACAGCACAGACACACAGACTCAGCACAGCACAGACACACAGCACAGACACACAGACACCCAGACACCCAGAAACACAGGCACACAGACTCAGCACAGCACAGACACACAGCATAGCACAGCACAGACACACAGCACAAACACACATAGCACAGGCACACAGACTCAACACAGCACAGACACACAGATTCAGCACAGCACAGACACACAGCACAGCACAGACACACAGCACAGACACACAGCACAGCACAGACACACAGATTCATGCAAAGTGCCTCCACCTCATTCCACCGCTATTAATATTACTACTACTGATGTTACTACCTATCGCCTGCTACTACAACTGCTATTACTACTGCTTCTTCTTATTAATACTACTATTGTGTCTACTTGGCGACATAAGCATAAAAAACATTCACTGTAACAATGCTGTTATGTAATATGCTAATATTAATTCATATTAATATATAAATAGTATACTTGATGTATCTGGTGTTATTATCTGTACTATGGTGTTTAGGTGATGTAATCATGTAAGGTGAGCATCAGCCACCTGATCCTTCTGCCACAGCAGCTTGAAGCGGCCCCCTTCAATGGACGATCGCAGGAAGTGCATCCCATGGTCTGCGATACGGAAGTTCAGATCACCAAACCAGAAGACCACTCTAAAAGATGGAGGCAAGAGAACCATGTAAGTGTGTGTGTGTATTTTGTGTGTGTGTGTGTGTGTGTGTGTATTTGTACGTGCGTATGTGTGTGTGGAGGAGTTAAGGGAGAGATATGTATGTATGCGTATGAGTATGTCAAGACAAATGGTTAAAGAAATTGATAAGTTGTGTAAAGCTTAAGACTTAAAAAGTAAACACATGGAGCCATCTCACTTGTGGTCGAGGACATTTGGTGTGTCATGGATGTCGAGCTCCTGTGTCTCAAGGATGTACTCGAACTCGTCGACCCGCTGCAGGGCGTAGTTCATGTGTGCAGCCAGGTGGCAGTTCAGGAAGCACAGCAGGTGGCCGTAGAACGAGAGGCGGATGGATACCCCGCCCTTGTTGCCCTAGGAGACGAGTTTAATGGAAACTACACATAAACACTCAACCCTTTTATTTATTACTTCATAGTTTACAAAGAACACAAAGTACTTGTGCATGTAGGAAGAGCACCTTAGGGAGAAACTATAGCTATTACACCTACCCCTACACTATCTATAATCAAGTAAATAGTTCAGGCTGTTAGTCCCTACTCCCAGGTGTAACATGCACAACTGGCCGCTGACTACAGCTATTCACGCAACCTCATAAATCAAATCTAACAATTTTAATACATAAAAAACAGAATATGTGTATTTGTCACAACAGGTGTAAAACCCTACGTGGAGTGGGAGCAGTGATGGGTATGGCAGGTGTGACAGACCAAATAAAGCCCTGTCCAAATGAAACCGGGTTATAGTTTGACTCAGGCCAGAGTATACCGCAGGGTGTAATACAGTCTAGGCCAGACTGTTGTATACCCTTCCAGGGCACAATATGCCCCTCAGGTACTGGTTCTAACCACTTAAAACAGGTGTACTCTAAATGTTTGATCCCAAATAATTTTTTGACTCCATATAATTTCCATATGTCAGGGCCCTACCCAGTAGCCAAAGATGCCAGTGCGAGTGTAGGTGGTCCTGACGTTCCTGATAAAGGGCAGATGTGCTTGTTTGGCGAACAGGAGAATGAGGAGCCCCTGCATGCGGACTGATGTCACCTAGAAAGAACATTGTTTGCAGTGTTATATATTTAAGTGCCAAGACGTGTCCATGTAGAAATCACAACAAACGCTAGACATTAGACATAGATACAATGACAATGTGTGTAAGATTTCCAAAAACAATGCTGAGATATCAGTCTTTTGTTAATTTCATGTGAAGTGAGTCTGGCAGAGAAGATCAGGGGGGAGACAAAAAGAGACTAAGTGTTTGCTGACCTACTTATTAGACGGAATAACAGGAGCCCTTAAAACCAAAAGCTGGAAGCCCTAAGCAGGCGAGGGATTGGGGGCACAGAGGGAAAATCAAAGGAAAATCCTGACAGCATTACATGAGTGTGTGTGTGTGTGTGTGTGTGTGTGTGTGTGTGTGTGTGTGTGTGTGTGTGTGTGTGTGTGTGTGTGTGTGTGTGTGTCTCCCAAACACAAAGAGGGTAGTGTTTGTTACTCATGCCCCAGAAATCCTCTCTTGTAAGCTCACTATGGGACTTAATGAGGACCCTGTTCAAGTGTGCTATTGTTCCACCAAAACGACATCATCACGTGTGTGTGTGTGTGTGTGTATGTTTCTCTGTGTATGTGTGTTGTGTGTGAATATTTTAATCGACACATGTTTATATTCGAAAAGACTATGACACTTTGAGCATCACATAGTTCCAGGTGTGTCATAGTGTGTGTCTGTGTGTGTGTATGTGTTTCTGTGTGCCGGTGAGAATATTTTAATGCACACACATGTTTATAGAGTAGATTGTTGATGTGCAGGTACCTTGACGTAGCCTTTGGGTGTATGTGTGTGTGTGTGTGTGTGTGTGTGTGTGTGTGTGTGTGTGTGTGTGTGTGTGTGTGTGTGTGTGTGTGTGTGTGTGTGTGTGTGTGTTTGTATACCTTAACGTAGCCTTTGGGTGCCAGGGTGTCCATGAAGAGGTGGCTCCACGAGTCATCCATGATCAGGTCTGATATGTACCTCACTGGTGAGGCACTTACCTCCTGCAGACTGAGTAGACACACACACACACACACACACACACACATGCACACACACAGACACACACATGCACACACACAGACACACACACACTTACATTTTGACCTATTTTTACCTACAGCTTCTACTTCTGCAGTCTTTTTATGCCCATAATCATACAGTGTAGCGAGACTGACCAATCAGCTGCCAGTATTTCTCACCCAATCACGTAGAGGTCTGTGGCAGGTTGAGAGTCCAGCCGCAGCAGAGAGATGACATCAGGAGGGGGCTCAGCCGTGCCAACGTTCCATGTGACCATTTGGAGCCTGAGAATGGAGTCAGGAAGACAGTCAGTGGAGTCAGAGAGACAGTCAGTGGAGTCAGGGAGACAGTCAGTGGAGTCAGAGAGACAGTGAGAAAGTCAGGGAGACAATTGATGGAGTGGGTGAGTCAGTGGTGTCAGAGAGACAGTGACTGGAGTCAAAGAGACAGTCAATGCAGTCAGGGAGACAGTCAGAGGAGTCAGAGAGACAGTCAGTAGAGTCAGAAAGACAGTCAATAGAGTGGGTGAGATAGTGAGTGAGTGAGAGAGAAGCCTGGCAGGTATGGGCCCACTACTGCTATCGTGCCACATCCTGTTTACAAGATACCCTTCAAAGACAGGGAAGACAACATGCAATCCTAGCTTTAATCCCTGAAGATTGGTATGATATATATGCCTACTGTAGATTGATATCAATCTTAAACTCAACCAAGCAATGTTACGTATACTATGCTTGAGTAAGGCCTGATTGTCCGGACTAGAAGAGACAGACTGAAGAGGAAAAGATGGATGTAAGAAACAGAAGACACAAAACACAAACATGAGACACAAACAAACATGAGACAGTGTCTAATGGTAATGGCTCGGTGTGAATGCACAAGGCTGAACTGAATTGAACACAACTGCATCTGCAAAGTATGGAAGCTTTGAGAGGCAGCCAGGCCTGTGTGTTTCTGCCACTTCCACCTGAAGAACTCTCTGTTGGTCCAGCGTCCACACAGGCTAAAGGCCTCGTCCAGCGTGCGGGACACCTCGTCGTTGGTCTCCTCGTCTGAGCTCAGGTCCTCCACGCAGCTGAGCAGCTGGGTCAGGCGCTGCCTGAGGAGCAGGCGGCCGGACGTGGACTGAGACGCCGTGCTGGATGTGCTGTCGGACCGGCTGCGTGGGAGGTCCAGAAACTCTGCCATCTGACCTATGACCCCTAGTGCACCCCACTGACTTAGACCAGAGAGAGGGAGCTTTGCTTATGGCTGAGCGTAACGTGAAGTGATATTCAGATTTTCAGTTACAGTCAAGGTCGTTGTGAGATTACTGTAGATTTGACTGCCAAAATGGAGCAAAAAAGTCTTTTAGTTTGAAGCTGTAACAAAACAATGCCAACAAAATAAAAATAGTTCATAAAATGGTATAAGCCACCTTGATCTTCAGCAGCACACTTTTAACTTTTTTACCTAAGAGAGTTTTCCAGTCCTTATGAAATGCTTTAAGTGTGTTTCCCTCTTCACAGTCGTCTGATCTCCCTCATGTTTGACCTCCAGTCATGGATCTCCAGTCCATATCAGGCAGCATACATATCCACAGGACTTGTACAGAAAACAAAATGCACTAAGTCCTGTGTGAAAAAAAATGCAGACAGTTTCTTGCTGCAGGAAAAAAAACTGCACCAACCCAGACCAAACGTGTGTGCTAAAATAAGAAACACCTAAAATGATTTATAAAGCTAATTATCTCCCGCGGCGAGCTGTCAGTCGCTTGACCACACGGACGCAGGCTCCTCTCTCTCTTTCTCTCTCTCTTTGCACAGAGTGACCCAAATGAGAGAGCCCGACCGGCGCTGCATGTTTTGGGGGTAGGACGCATGGATTAGGCCCCTTAATCTGGAGCAGCGGGTGGCCACGTGAGTGAGAGTGGAAGTGTAAGGAATACACTCAAAGCTAACGCAGGGCAGCCTGATACACAGATCACACTGGTGCATTGTTACCGGGGTTGAGGGAATGCTTCAGAATGGCATTATAAGCGGGTTATCGACCAGACATATTCATGTTAACAATGCAAGTGCCCCTACTATTTGTAGAGAACAAATTTCACAGTACAGGAAGCAAATATTTGCAAAAAGTGTGTTTAGAGGACTACATCTCCAGTTTTTCACAACTTTTCATTTCTATATGGCATTTCTTAAAAAACGTTGTTTCTATAACTGATGATTGTTCCTTACAAGCCTAACTGTAGAAACCTGTATGCAAAACTCCCACATTGTCCAAATGTGACAACTTCTTCTAGTGATAAGCTAAGGCTCAATATTTAGACAACAATAATTAAACAATAAGTCCTTAATTTTAACAGTGTTAACCATGCAGATTAACGCACGATTAAGCCACTGAAACATTTGAGTTGCATAATCCAATCAGTTATGAGGATTTAATTTCACCACTTATTTTGGTCTGGCAGCGCTGGTCCAATCCCATCAAAAATGCTGTTTTTTTAATCTACCTCAAAAGTTACCTCAAATGCTTTTTGGTTTTGGGGTTCCTATGTTTTTAGTGTGCTATATTGCCTTTGTGGATGTGGATTGTGGATTCAAAAAGCTCATGAAGACCCTTCTCTTCCGAGACTGCTTTCCTTCCTAACAAAAACTAATTTCTACTAACCATCTCTTTACATAGGTACCTTCGATGTTCTCTACACATCTGTTAGGTATTATGTCCTCCTTTTGTAAGTCGCTTTGGATAAAAGCGTCTGCTAAGTGTAATGTAATGTAATGGATGTACAGTAAACTGCATGCAACATTCCACAGCAGTGGCAGTAACAGGCATGCTTCACAGGCCACCTATGTGTGGGGTGGGGGCATTGAGCGCTGATTTCTCTTTTGTCTGAGCAGCATAGGATGAGACAAGGCCATGCCTGCTGGTCATTAGACTGCAACTAAGTGTTGGTTTGCATAACAAAAACAAAACAGACTGGGCAATGGACCGGTTTGCACTTTTGTTCCATCTTTAAAGATGCAGAGAGGATTTTCTTCTGATCAAAGACAAATGGAAATGCTGATGGACTTATAACCACGCTGCAATGCCAAACATGAAACCAAAACTGAACCTTCTAAAGTTGCAATACCTCACATGACCAATTGGGGCTGGCTGCAGAAGCGAGCAACTTTCCATAGACTCCCATGTTAAAAAGTCAATTTTCACAGCAAAAATAAACGTATTTATAGCCTGGTTCAAAAACGGTTTCGGTAGTTTTTAGGTCCATTATAACTCTGCAGGGGGTGTTTTTTTAATCCATTAGTTTAATCTCCAGATAATTCACACTGACATTCATAGAATGAACTGGAAAAGATGGCTGTGCCCAGAACCTTCACTTTAGGCTTCATCCGGTTTGTGAAAAAGTCTATGCTTGACATCACAGAGGGTTTGTCCAGCTGTCATACAGTCTATGCGTATAACACACAGCTGTGATAACATGATAAATAATCAGTGTTTTTTAATATTACTGTGCAGTTTATGTCATTTGTATCTTTTTTAAGGTGTGCGGACCCTTGCAAAAAACTGTGTGGAATTTGTATCTTTTTCACCTTTTCCATTCTGTCTGCATTTGTTTATATACATGGGCCATCAACTAGTCAGAAAAAGCACGAAAAGCACTGCAAACATCAACTTGCACAGAAGTGACAGAATAGGAGCTAATTATTTAGGCACATCTGCATAAGCTACAAACTGTACCTACAACTGTGTCTTACTGTGACGTAATCTCATCCTACATCAAAGGGACTTAGACTCCAATTGCTAGTCTATTTTTTCTGGTTTTCCAAAATCAATTACTTCGGTGCTAGCCTGTCTTAAGGATCATGTTGTGTTAAGCTACTTCATCATTTATACATCTATGACCTTTCAGTCCTCACTCCACAAATAAGCTTGCAGACAATACTCCATTCATCACCTGCCTGGCAGTCTACTCGCTGTTTATATGAAACACACTTCCAGTGTGCTTTGAACATCCTCTTATCCTGCTAAATGAATAATCCCTCAAAACCTTTTGCTGTGCACACAATGTCCCCCACATTCCAAAATTGATAAATTGATAATGAAGACAACACCAACAGCACAAAATAGCAATTGCACACTGTGGTGTCTCAACAAAATGCTTAACAGCCCCAGCCACAGCATGTATAATAACACAGGTGTGTGATGCTGTATACCTGCATGCTTAACAGCCTCAGCACGTATAACAAGAGGTGTGTGATGCTGTGTACCTGCATACTTAACAGCACCAGCCGCAGCACATATAATATCACAGTTGTGTGATGATGTATACCTGCATACTTAACAGCCCCAGTCCCAGCACTTATAATAACACAGTTGTGTGATGATGTATACCTGCATGCTTAACAGCCCCAGCCCCAGCATATATACAGTACTAACACAGGTGTGTGATGATGCGTACCTGCATGCTTGCTTGGAGCCGGCCCGTCTTGCACTCATTGTGTCACCTGAAACACAAAGCACAACATGGCTGCCATTACCATACTCATTACTTTTTACAATCACCCGTGCAGCCAACACCACACAAGACCACGTGCTTGTCATTACTACAGAAGCATGAGCTACCATTATCACACTCATTTACATACTCATATATGGTGCTTTTTACAATCACCCATGCAGCCAACACCACACAAGATCACGTGCTTGTCATTATTACAGAAGCATGAGCACATGGAAACACTACATGTCCAATATGAACGCTGCTGGAATTCTTTGGCAAATCTGAGGGTTGAGAATCAGCTTTGTTGCATTCTTTGATATTATGAAATATGTGAAAGTGTGTTATGTTAGTGTGTGTGTGTGTGTGTGTGTGTGTGAGAGAGAGAGAGAGAGAGAGAGAGAGAGAGAGAGAGAGAGAGAGTTTGTGCAGTTGCATGTATGTATATATATATGTGTGTGTGTGTTTTGCGAATTACACAGCTAATGTCATTCAGTGTCTATTGATTTAAGTTAATGAAACAGCAACTTCAAGATGTATTGTGTACATATAAACAATTATTTTACATAATATGCAATAGAAATTATCAACACAAACACAAAGAGAGAGAGAGAGAGAGAGAGAGAGAGAGAGAGAGAGAGAGAGAGAATAGGCTGTGCTCATTATTTTCTCATGTGTAAAATATGGCTTTGAAAACTTTGGGGGTTGAAAACAGTAAAAGTAGTGACTTTTTTCCGACAGATCCACTGTTGTTGTCGAATAATAGTCATCTATTTGTAAAATATTTGCAGAATATTTAACTACATTTTGTTTTTATCCAGGCTACCAGTTATCTACTGTTATGCAATACTGTGGGGTCTGTTTTCACAGTTACCCCCCACCCCCACCTAAACCCTCCAAGTAATCCCAAACTCCAATTAGCAAATGCATGGCGAAAACAGAGGCAGAGATCTGAACTGAATAACTGAATAGACATTATAAATCATTATTTCAGTTATGTTCTTTATACAGTTGGCTGAATCATGATTCATAAAAAAGCCTGATTTCAACCATGACCAAATAAAAGGCTAAATTTATAAATCACAATATGCCAAACCTTTAGCATCATAATTGAGAAAGGGTTTTAAAACAGCTATCAGCTAAAATATCATAAGTAATAGTAACAAACAAAAAGCCTAGATATGCTACTCTACGTTCAATGTAATGCCAAGTAGCCTACATCGGAAGTAGCAAACGTAAACAAATCAACAGACAATTAATTACCCGATATCCTGGGGGTTGTGTTTCCTATGTCTCCAGTTGGCGGTAGCCTACTCTGTTCGTGATGGCTGTACAATAAAATGCGAGGCTCTTGAGTTCACACCCCCTCTCTCATCCCTTACGGTGCCTCCTCGTTTCTCCGTTGCTGTGACAATTGGTTTTAAAAGCACTACCGTGACAGGTCGGTTTCGGAGCCTATAAACAAGCGCGATGTTCAAACGCAGATTACTACAGAAGTGAATGAGACGACTGTTTTAGATTTACTGTGCACAGTGTTGCAAAGCGCTTGACACAATGCTTTCTTTGTTTTATCAGCTTATTTTTTTTTATAACATTGATGATGTCATTGTCGTTTTAATTGAGTCTGCCCAGTCACCATAGAGACTCTTGGGGACACATATCAGTTATTGCAACAATGCCGACGTATACGGCAACTATAGATTGACTTTGTAGAAAACTTAATCTTATCTTTCTAAGGAATCCATGTCAAATTAGCACCGTCAGTGCAGTATATGTGGGCTGTTAGTTACAGCGGCACATTTCTCTGTTCTTAACTGAAGACACTATGTTGAGGTGTATAATACTAATATTCATACACACACACACATACACACATACAGAGAGAGAGAGAGACAAAAAAAACCAACAACAACAACAATAATAATAATAATAATAATAATAATAATAATAACAAGAATAACAAGAATAATAATAACAATAATAATAATAATAATAAAGAATAACGGTGGACAACATGGAAATATTTAATCTGTGTTACAAAACGCACAGGCCTTACTGCATTGTTATATTTCATAGTGGCGATTATGTTATGTAAGCGGACTACACAGCGTCACCTTTGTCACGGAGCAGGTGCCACTTTCGCTAGATCCCCCAGTCCCATAGTTGCAGTTTAGTCCCCCGTGAGACCCATATGACCAGCAGGCATTAGTGTTAATCTGTGCTCTGCTGGGCAAATCCGTCTTAGGCTGCCCGGTTTTTGATGCAGGGAGGGCTGCCATAACCTCCCCCTCCTCTTCCCCCCCTATTCCTATTCCCCTCCTCATCCTCGTCCTCGTCCTCCTCTCCCTCCTCTTCCTCCTCTCCCTCCTCTTCCTCTCTCTCCTCCTCTCCCCCTCCTCCTTCTTACAAACAAAACAAACACAATGAAATGGGTCAAAGTCAGTCATCAGTGATGCATGCATGTTGTTGGACATGAGATGTTCTGAGTGCTGTGTTGCTGTGTCAAAATCAAAGAAAGAATGGCCCCAGAATGGGAGAAGCAGCGGTCTTTTAAGCTGGTGAGACACCTGGAGCAGCTCATCAGCAATTAGGCAAGTCCAGTCCCCTAGAAACCTGCAGGTAGTTGGTCAATCAGACACAGACTGAGCAAAAAGGCCTAGCAGGCCACTGGGAGAGAGAGAGAGAGAGAGAGAGATGTGAGAGAAAGGACAGTATGGAAACCGTTGTAGTGTCACCCTCACATCCTCAACTCCACTTATTCACTCACTCACTCACACCCACTCCATCACTCTCACCCACTCCATCAGTCACTCATTCAATAAATCACTCTCTCACTCACTCATTCATTCCCTGACTCATTCTCTCACTCACTCATTTCCTCACTTACTCACTCTCTCACTCCATAACTCACACTCACTCACTCATTCATTTCCTCACTCACTCACTCGTTCATTTAGTCACATCCTCACTTACTCCATAACTCACTCATTTATTCACATTCATATTTATTCATTTCCTTTCTCACTCCGTAACTCACTTACTCCATCACTTCTTCCCTCCCTCACTATCTCACTCACTCACTCGCTCCTTCCCTCCCTTACTCACTCACTAATATACTCATTCGTTCACATTCATATTTATTAATTTCCTTTCTCACTCCATAACTCACTCACTCCATCACTTTCCCTCTCTTACTCACTTTCTCACTCACTCACTCACTCTCTTACTTACTCACTCATTCAATAACGCACACTCACTCACTCACTCCCTTATATTCTCACTCACTCATTCAATAACGCACACTCACTCACTCACTCCCTTACTCACTCACTCATTCAATAACGCCCACTCACTCACTCACTCCCTTATATTCTCACTCACTCATTCAATAACGCCCACTCACTCACTCACTCACTCCCTTATATTCTCACTCACTCATTCAATAACGCCCACTCACTCACTCACTCACTCACTCCCTTATATTCTCGCTCACTCATTCAATAACGCACACTCACTCACTCACTCACTCCCTTACTCTCTCTCACTCCCTCCCTCCCAAGCAGGACGGTAGTTTGTGTCATGAGCACTGGGGAACGTGCCCCAGTACTGGTCTGTAGTGCCCCAGTATAAATTTCACCAATAAAAAAAAATCACTTTAGAGTTTTAGGTCTACATGGCATAATCTACAGGATGCGCACATAGCTACTTAATATGCAAACTTATTGCTACTTTATTTACTCCATACACAATGCGCACATGGCTAATTAATATGGCAATTTATTCACGCGACTTTGGCTGTAATTGGGGTCCTGTGCTCGCTTCAGAAACAACTTCGGGACGTAAGGTCTAACAACTGTGTCTGAGCGCTATTTCTTTCCACCTATCTCACAGGTAAACTGCTTATCATTGTTGTTTGTTTTCACCTCTGTGTCACCATTTTCATTTAAATGTTAGAACGTTTTACCTTTAGTGTATGAGGCAGCTGTCATGCAAGCTAGTTCTGGCTGTAAATTCAAGTAGCCAACTGAACACGTTAGCTGCTGTCTTAACTGGCATATGCATATTAGCGTTGTTGATTCATGTAACAGCTCCCACACATTTCTGGAGATTGCTATCTTACATCTACGATGTTTGATGAGCATATCAACATAATCTTATATGATTGTATAATTTGAAGCACTATTTATGTTTTTTTTTAATGATAAATAACTGCTAAAAAATGTTTTGCTTCTGCGCTCGCATTCATTCTCTGTGCCCCAGTATAGTAAAAGGTCTAGTGACGCCCCTGGTCATGAGTCCTGCACCTGAGCAGAGCAGAGCAGAAGACACCTGAGTAAAGGTCACGTGTATGAGGCGGTAAAGGTGAGATAACACTCATTAAAACATGCCCTGCTGATCTCCAGTGCCTGTGCAACAAGTGTAGGCACATCTGTGTGCCAATGCGTAGTGCATGACTTATGATGCCTAAAGCAAGTGCATGACTTATGATGCCTAGAGCAAGTGCATGACTTATGATGCCTAGAGCAAGTGCATGACTTATGATGCCTAGAGCAAGTGTACTCTTTAGGGAATAATAGCTTAAAGAGCTGCTCTATGGCATGAGCATCAAAGAGATTCCTTAAGATTGTCTTTTCCAGTCCATGACAATGACTCTTACTGAGGTATTAACAACTAAGAAATGTATATGTTATATCACATAGAAACATCAAAGAAAACACAAAAATGATCAGATACGGCCAAGTCCATAACATTTGTAGAGACATTAAGACCCTTTGTGATAACAAGGTCAAGAGTATGGCCATGAGAGTGTGTTGGCCCCTGAACATGTTGTGTTAGGCTAATAGGTATCAATCAGTGTGACACCGGTGTTTTCTAGATTATTGACATGCAAGTTGAAATTCCCTAATATAATAAGAAATTTCAAATTAACTTCAAACAAATGTTCAACCACAGTTCACCAAACTCTTCAAGAAAAACTGTTGCTGAAAGTCTTGGTGGTCTGTAAATAGTCAGTAGTAACATACTAGAACACTTAATGGGTGCACTTAAGTACTTTAAAGATGTAAAGTTGCCAGATGTTGTCTGCACTGAAAAGATGTGTTGAATATATTTGCTATTCCACCTCCCCGTTTATTAGTTCTTGTGGCACTCATGAAATCAAAATGTGGGGGAGCTGATTCGATAAGGGTAGTAAAACTGTTTGCTTGTTCCAGCCAGGTTTCAGTAAGAAGCATAAAATCAAGTTTGTGTGTGCAAATAAGATCGTTAATTAAAAATGACTTGCTTGAGAGTGATCTGATATTCAGAAGAGCTAGTTTTACATTGAGCGTGGGTGTCATATCCGCTGAGGCATTCTGAGGATGTTTTTCGTTACATGCAGGAATTTTGACTGATTTACCCCATTGACAGGATGCACATGAATTCTTCTTTTTCTTGTGAACACAGGAATACAAAATGACCTGTGCATCCTGGGTCCCAGCTTGTTTTCAAAACAACACCCTTAATGCAGGTAGCCACAGCCTATCCGATAGCACAGTCATCAAGCCCATCCCTGCTGCCACTGTTTGTGTACTGCAGCTGTGCACATTCCAGTATAGTGCACAAATGGCCCACACAGACATAGTGTACAGATGGCCTACACAGATAAGTAAAATAATTAAACGTGAAAAATGCAGATAGTCATCAACACACTGTTATTTTTTATTTCTTTTTCACATCTCCAATGCAGCTTTATTGGAAGATTAGATGACAAAAGGCACAAATTCACAGTAAAATAAACAAAACAAATGATTTGAGAAAAAGGGGGAAGCGAGAGAAGGTGTGACAGAGACAGAGAGAGACGAGGAGAGAGTGGACGAGATGAGCTTTTAAAACAAGTTTTTTTTTTTTTTTTTTCCCAAAAAATGACCAAATTGATAACTTGAGTATAATGGGTTGGTATTTCCTACCACCTGTTGTGCAACCTATCAATGCTACATATGTTTTCTTCTTTATTAAATGAACCCTTTGGATTTATGTTCCAGCTGACACAAGAGAGATCCAAATGATTGTTCTTGAGATTGTACATCTCTTTTTAAAAGAGTCATACTTGTGTGTGTGTGTGTGTGTGTGTGTGTGTGTGTGTGTGTGTGTGTGTGTGTGTGTGTGTGTGTGTGTATGTGTGTGTGTGTGTGTAAGTGACGTGTGTCCAAAACTAGGGAAGAACAAGGGCCGAAATCAATCACAGTGTGAGATAAAGACAATGTGAAATCCAAACAGATCAGAGACTTACGTATAGATACAACAACATTCAGAACAAAAATATATTTAGAGATCATCCTGCCAAAAAGAGGGCTCCTGTGTGTGTATATGTGTGTTTGTGTATGTGTGTTTGTGCGGGTGTGTGTGGGTGTGTGTGTCTGAGTGTGTCAATGGTACAAGTAAGGGGGTCCAGTCTATATATTTTGTGATCTCAGCATCATGACATAACTCAAGGATGTCACCTGTTTGCCTAAGTAACACAACGTAACAAATCAATCTGAACACAAACAAAAAGAAAACAAATGCATTTTATTCCCTTTGGTGCCAATGGTGTCTCACACTCACCCCTCGCACTCATCTCGGTGCATTGGCCCTTCGACAGTGAAAATGTGTCGACATGATTCGCAGGGCTGGTTTCCTGCCCATCTCGACTAAGCACCAGCTCTCTGGCAGCCAGTGGAGGCAGACAAGGTAACGCGCATCAAGGTGAGACGGGGAAACTGACACACCGGAACACACCGGAATCCAAGAGACACGGAGGAACTACGGGTGGGCAGGGGGCATGAATGTGCTGTTGTTTGGCAGGACAGTCTGGCCTATATATATATATATGTTCATCTACATGTCTTTATATAATATATACAATAAAATACATACACCGTCATAATTAGTTTCTTGGTTTTCAGGGATGACACTAACTTGTGAATATTGCTAATGGATTTGTTTTGCTTTTTCTCACAATCTCTCACCTTCTCTGAGAGAAACTGCCGGGGTAGGAGATGGAGCTGACCATGCCACGCACACCACTCACCAATATCACAGATGTACACAAACCAAAGACATACCCTGAAACTCAACACCCACTGTGGAGTGAACATACCAGTGCTACTGAAACACACTACACGCACACGCGTGCAGACACACACACATGCACACGCACCAACACACACACACACACACACACACACAGTCACTCATATGTCAGTCAGCTTTGCAGCACCAACCCCACGATGTCTTCCCCACAACTCTGATATGACCTCGGCCGCAGGTGGCTCGGGGACTATGTGGGGTTCTGGCTGTGTGGTCGATGTGCGTGCTTGCGTGTGTGTGTGGGGCCGCACTCTGGACGTGGCAGTCTGGACACAGAGCGCGGCCCAGCGGAGGGGGTGCATGAGGGGGACTTATTGCTCTCTTCGAGATAAATAACGTGTCACGCCGCGGTCACACCAGACCAGGACAAAGGACAGGAGCCACCACCTATAATATGAAGTTTGAGCTTCTATTCACAAAAGCCACAACAAAACGGACCACACCTGAACCTTACACAAATTTTGATTTCATTAAGTAACACTGAAACAGCAAAAGAAACAAACCCCCCCAAAAAAAACCACACAAATTCTGGGGTTTTTGGGGTTGCCTCCCAAAGGTGTCCCACAGGCTCAGGGTAATGTGCCTCTCAGGGTGAAGTACACCTTACGATTTCTGACCTTTATTCAATTATATTGCATTTCCTGTAATCATCTTAAATCAATAATCTCTGTCTTTCTTTGACATGTAGGCTCGAGGCTGAGGAGAGCCTGGACACAAAACATGTCCCATTTTACAACCCAACAGTTGTAGTGGCTTAGTGGCTGAGATTTGCTCAAACATACCTGTGAACTCTACACGGGAAGTGTGTAAAGAGAAGAGGAATGACAAGAGAACCCAGAAAGCAGCTTTCTTTTGACTAAAACCGGCCGTGTTTTTGCCTGTGTTTATTCTGCGGCCAGATTTCTGTCAAGGGGAAGCAGGGCTAGATACATAACTGGCCAAGCACCATCTTGCTCAAAAAGAGACCAAACTAGTTGGTGAAGGGGAAAATAAATGTAGCTACAATGAAACACAGACTCAAAGCACACACACACGCACACAGATTAAAACATCTCACTTCTTACATTGAGAACATACTTGTAACCCTGTGAAATAGTAGAACAGGAGCGTATGCCCATACTGTACAGCAAACACACAAATTCTTTACCTTGATAAGTCACACAAACACCCACACTGTTGCCATGTGTCAATCACGTGACTGTTCTTGTTATGGTAAGAAGCACTCTGTCAGTCTGGGAGCAACAACATTAAACAAGGGTTTAGAGGTTGCCAGGAAACAACTTTGTACACTATATAAAAAGAAAACTGATAAGAAACAGAAAAAAAGAAAACATACTCTTTTCTAGAAATGACATAGTGTGCCAGCAGAGAACAAGGGAAATTTAAGCACAACCGGGAATAAAGCAATAACATAAAACGTCAAGGTCAAAACATAACACAGAGAAGATTCAGCTTGGTCCAAAAGAACACATACAGACAAACCTTTAAGTCTTTTAAAAACCCTGTTTGTACAGCTCTTGTGATATTTATTTTCTGATATATATATATACTTTATGTACACACAACATTTTTTGTCATTTTTAAAAAGGAATAACATCTTCATTATTCTAATATGTTTTTCCCCAAATTTTTGACATCTTAAAATACCTATAGGGTTTGCTACAGATGGCTTAGCTATCTGTAGCTCTTACTGCAGGGACTCTGAGAAAGTTCCATATTTTTAGCTTTATTTATTATTAAGTTTTTTTCTTTAGACTTTTTAAATCAGAAGTGCTCCATGTTAGAGCCGAAGGGTTAGTGAGAGGAGAGAAGGGGTGACCTGCAAGACACCCACGGCGATAGGAGGAGAGGGTGATGAAGAAGAGGGGGGCGAGGGATGCGGGCATGGGGACAGGAGACGGGACACTGGGGCTTGGACCAAGTTTAGTTTTAATGATGTTGGTTTTCACCGTGACCACTGAAGATAGTGATGCCGCTGGTGTTTACAGTTACAAGTCTGATCTGCATAATAGAGACAGAGACAGAAAGCGAGAGAGTGAGAGAGAAAGAGAGAGATAATGAGAAAAAAGGAGAGAGGGAGAGAGAGAGAGAAAGAAAGAGGAAAAGAGAAAGAGGTATAAGCAGTGTAGCATTAACCAAACATAACACATCATGATCATACTAAATAAATAATGCTAAAGGCCAAGGTTTTATATCCATCATTTCCCTTTGTTTTCTGTCTGTTTCTGGTGTCAATATTATGTCTAATAATCATACAATTTATCAGAGAAAACAGAAAACAAAAGATGTGTGAATACGAATGTATTTCTAAAACAATAATGTTTTAAAAGCAAATGGTGCAGAACATGGTCGCACAGTAAGCTAAGGGAATGATTAAACTAGCATCTGCTCTATCTAAATATACAGTTAAGGAGGCGCATTGACCGATATCCTGAGAAGTGCTAAATGCTAAAGGGCTGTGAGTACAGGGCACTGGTAGGTGGGTGGCTGATGGTGCTAGTAGAGCTCCTCTCGCCAGGATTAATGTTGCGCTATCGATCGCACCTCCAGTGACCTATAAATAACTCATGGCCAAGAGAGAGGAGTTCTGTGAGGAGACGCATCTTCCAATGTCCACCTCCTCCTCTGAGTGCTCCCAGCTTACAAGCGCATCATCGCCGTTATGCAGCCCCGGAGTCCCGGGACTTCAGAAGCAGATTTAGAAGTGGGTCGACACTTGGCCAACTACACAATTACAAGGCCACTGTAGTACAAGCACCCTATGGCAGTAATGACAGCAATAGCAATATGTGTAGTACTGGTAAGAGTTATAGTTATAGCATCATACACCCTTTAGGCAGGTGTGTGATACAAGTGTCATAATGTCAGCCTCCATACATGTGGCGACATAGTGTGTCTTCTCTGATCTTGACTCTAATTGTTTTATACATTGAAGTGAGTGCCTTTCCCCCTAAAATATAATTCTATTTTGAATCTAATTAAAGTAGGTCACATGTGTTGATTGCTTATGATACTGTCAGTCTACTGTGACTGAAGCAATTATAAAAACAGTTCTCTTTTGTATCACCATCTGGGTAACAAAAACCCTCACACTTTAAAATAGTGTCTCCATGGATTAAATAATGTAAACACTGGCACAAAACATTTCATGCACTAAAGAGGGCGCTACGTCTGTTCACTTTTAATTTCAAGTGAATTCCAATAAACTTGACATCACATATTACAGTAAAGCAACACTAAAGTGCCATTTACCCTGTTACAAGATGATGAACCACTGGAGAGATTTTGTTAAGATTATTTTAAAGCTGAAAAGGCTACTTAGTGTTGCTTTAACATAGCTTAATCAAAGCAAAAACAAGACTCGACTAGGTTATGTTGTATCATCACCAAATCATTGTTTTACAGCGTGACATTGGTGAGGGCATGTAGCACACGCAGAGCAGATTTTACGAGAGCTACGATACCGTCATTGTCAGCAGCAGCGTTGCATGGTCCTGCATCAGTCCTCCAGAGCAACCATCCCTTTCACGGGGTCTTTCACTCGCATCTGATGACAGGGAGAGAGGGAGAGAGAAGGGGAGGGGGGGGGGTTGGGTTCAGAAAGTCAGTCTTTTTTTTGTATTTTACTCCTTCGTACCATGCTTATTAGCGTACGTTAATTAACATGAGGCACAGACAGCAGTAGAACTGTGAATGAGTTCTCAAAGGGTCACAAAGGGAATTGGTGACCTGTGACACCTCTCTGATTTTCACCAGACACACGGTGACAGCCAGGCAGGCAGTTCCACAATCAGTCAGCAGGGGGCGTATGACTGAGGGCCATGTGAGCCTGAATATGAGTACTGAGCAACATAAACTAGGTCAGCGCAACCTCTGCTTGCTAAACATGGAGTTTCTGGCCTGTCCCAAGATAATGTGTTTCAGCTGCATCTGCAGCTACTGCAGGTGCTGTTCCAACACCTGACTGTTGAGGGTTGCTATGACAACAAAAACAAAAACAACAGCAATTACTACTATACTACTGCCAATAATGCTTTCACAAAGTTCTTTTTTATTTGATTTGATTTTATTTTCGTCTGCTGACTTAATGCTAAGACACACACTGTATTTGGCATATACAGTACAGGACTGTGTGGTACTGGACTGTATTTGGAATATATGGTACTTGACTGTAGCTCCCGAATGTGCCCATCACTGGTCACATGGCATAGCGAGGTAGTCAAGCACACAGCACTGGGCTATACTTTGCTGTGCTATTCTGCCTCGCTAACTCATTCATGAAGGTCTCACCTCATCCAGCTCCTTCCTGGTCTCCTCCTCCATTCGTCGGATGTCATCCATGTTGAGCTCAATCCACCGGTCGATCCAGCAGAACAGTTGTCGGTGGAAGTTGGTGAACAAGCGTTTCTCTTGCTGTGTGTGTGTGAGAGAGAGAGGACGAGCCGATGAGAGATACAGAGATAGAGAGACAGAGAGATAGGGAGATAGAGAGATAAAAAGATAGAGAGATAGGGATGAGGGGGGCAGAGAGGGAGGTACTCAGCTACTGCTAGACATTTTAGGCTCAAAATGAGGGGCTTTTACATTGCTCTTAGGGTTACTGTTAGGTATATATACATTGTAAATACATAATATTACATGTAGTTACATGTAGATACATATAAAAAAAAAGATACAGATTAAAAAAAAGGAACCGTAAAATAAAGTGTTACTGCCCTTGTAGTACTGACAGCCAAATATCTGCCCTTACCTTCTGTATAAAGTTCTCCACCTTGCTCTGCAGACCCCACCACTTGAACTTGACCGTGACCAGTTTGTAAGCACACATGTGCGGGCAGTCCGTCTTCTTGGGCAGCTCTTTCTGCATGTTCACCACACAAACAAACACCACAGACAATTACTGTTGTACACCTCACCCCTGAAGCAACCGCATGACAACGCTTACTACACAAGAGCACATGACAACATGCATATTTCATGAGCTTGTGCATTGTTTAAGTGATTCGGGTGACATGTTTAACATATTTTGATAGATTCTGTATTATAATAATACATTATTTCCAATACTTATTATTACAGTGAGAGAATGGGTCTGAACCAAATCAGTCCCTACATGGCTCTTTGCCTGTGCGATGTACGTGTTAGCCACTTACGTGAGTGTTATTTATTTGTGTATATATAGCATAATATGTTCATTATATGATATATTGCATGATAGCAAGTCATTACAGTAAGGTATGTTTGTGCTTTAATGTGTATTTGGTTTAACTTGCTTTTGGTTCTTTTCCCAGACCTTTTTAGACTATGTATTGATGAACAAATAATATTTGTTATTGTTACTATTTGTTTATTTATCATGTTATACCCATTCTTTTAATAATGATGATGATGATGATGACCAGCTGTTTCCACAGTGACAGGACTTGACCTTTAAACCTGCTCCTACATTAAAAGCACATTTGCAGATGGTTGCACCCTAAATGATGTTTGACTCTTAAAATGTTTGGAGTGTCAGGCTTGATTTACCCGTTATTGCTAATGGCGTTGCTTTTGTGCTTGTAGCAGTGTGCTACTGTGCTGCTGAGCGCCGTGCTCAACATGGTGTGAAAATGTGCCTAATCTGGCTTTGTGCGATAACATCTTCAGGTAATGGCCAAGTGCTATCTCGCAACATACCAATTTTGTGTTCTTTCATGCCTTGCTTCTGTGGACCCCTTTAAAGATGCTGTCCTAGAAATGACTCTACTGTTGTCTCTGTAATCATCAACAGAAATGCTCCTCTAATAATGCTTTTGCTATTCACTTACATGTGAGTCCTTTTCTTAAGTAGTTTGGTAGCTAATTCCACTTCAAATCCAACTTTAAATGTTTAAGAATCTAATGAAGTAGTACTTAATACATACATGTTAACAATTATTTTCTTTATGTAATATGCAATGCAGTATGTAAATGAAGTAACAAATTACTGACCATAGCACACAGGCTAAATTTACAGGTTAATTCCTATTTGCGACCTTAACAATTCCGAAGTGCACCTTTTAGTGGTAAGCACACATGTATTTATTGATAAACTAATCACTAACATCCGAGTTCCTCAGCCACCCCTATGATATGCCGTTGTATGGTTTGTTAACCTGCTTGGGGGCACTGACAGCTTGTGGAGGCAGAGGGGGGAGCCTATCTGATGATTAGCAGCAGAGGAGGGAGTCCATCTGCCGACAGGCAGCAGAAGATGTTAAAGTCAGAGGGGAGTCTCAGACAAGGATAAGGCCTCTCTCAGCAGCAGAGGATGTTAGTCAGAGGGGAGTCACAGACTAGGACAGGGCCTCTCTCAGCAGCAGAGGATGTTAGAGTCAGTGGAGAGCCACAGACAAGAACAGGGCCTCTGCTGTTGAGGACAGCAGCTGCCAGCCGTCTCCTCTGTCTCCACGGCACAGCGAGGACACGTAGATAGATGCAAATCTAGCACACACAGAAGTGCAAAGGGGGAAAAGGGATACGTTTTGGGGACTTTGGGGTGAAACTCTACGGTGTATAAGGAGGGTAAGCAGCGTTTTGGGGACTACGTTTTGGGGTGAAACTCTACGGTGTATAAGGAGGATAAGCAGCGTTTTGGGGACTTTGGGGTGAAACTCTACAGTGTATAAGGAGGATAAGCAGTGTTTTGGGGACTTTGGGGTGACACTCTATGGTGTATAAAGAGGATAAGGACTGTTTTGTGGACTTTGGGGTGAAACTCTACAGTGTATAAGGAGGATAAGCAGCTGCACACCTTCCAGTCTGGCCCCAGGGGTCCCCGGCCGGTCTTCACGGACTTAAACTTCGAGGGATCCTCCTCCGGCTTGTAGTCCTGCAGGTAGCCCCAAAGGCAAACGAGGCAGCAAGACAAAACCTCAAAAAGACTCATTCCTAGGTAACACACTTGAAGATATCAACGTAACAGACAGTCAGTCACAGGAGCAACATGTCATTGTGCGGTGATATATTCTATGTAAAAGTAGCCACATGCGCTATAAATAATGAGTAACACATCCAACACTATTCTGGTCTGTCTGTCTGCCTGCCTGCCTGCCTGCCTGCCTGCCTGCCTGCCTGCCTGCCTGCCTGCCTGCCTGCCTGTCTGTCTGTCTGTCTGTCTGTCTGTCTATCTAAATGGCAGTATTTCAATCTGTATCAAAGACCTTTATTGCACCGTGTGGAGAAGAGCACAGAAATACAGTGAGTAGCTAGCAAGCACTCACCTTCGATTCTACTTGATTTCTGTCAGCGATGTCAAGGTACACCACATCAACCTTTTTCCAGGTCTCTGCATCTAGTCCATGAACCTACATAACACACATACAAATGCCACTCTTGTCACTAGCGGTGTGCCACAGTTCACATGACTAGAATAGAGTAGAATAGAATAGAACAGAATAGAGTACAGTACAGTACAACAGAATAGAATAGATTAGAATAGAACAGAATAGAGTAGAGTAGAATATAATAAAATAGAATAAAATAGAACAGAATAGAATAGAATAGAATAGAATAGAATAGAATAGAATAGAATAGAGTAGAGTGAAATAGCAAATACATACATTGTCTTGGTTTCCCATGTCAGGTTTGTGCCACGTCTCAATCTTGATCAGGAAGTTATCTTTCATGTATTCATTCTGAGAGAAAAGATGAGTATGTATGTCATATATTACACATTTGCTAATATGTATGTATTCATTGTCTGTGTGCGTGTGTGTGTGTGTGTGTGTGTGTGTGTGTGTGTGTGTGTGTGTGTGTGTGTATGTGTGTGTGTGTGTAGATGTGTGTGTGTGTGTGTGTGTGTGTGTGTGTAGATGTGTAAATGTGTGTTGTGGCAAGGTCACGTTGTCTAACTGGTGCCATCTGTAGGCATGTAATGGCACTCTGCACTAGTCCACTTGGTCCAGAAGTACAAAAATAGATGTGCTTAACCTTGCATGAAGGTGAGGACACAGAAAAAAAGCCAAACCTGAGTACAACAGCACTGTGCTCCACACTTAGGTTCTGTGTGTCTGTCCTTTCATCAGTTACACTTCTAACTGTTCTTCTCATCTCACAGGCACACAATGTTAGTGTTTTGTCTATGTAATGTCTATGTCAATGCCAGTGTTTTGTCTATGTAATGTCTATATATTTGTGATACAGCATTTTCATATTATAGAAACCCATACACATAACAGTTCATTGGCTCTGCGATGCTCTGAGTGTGTGTAAATGTATGTGCTGTAGATGGAAACTTACAGTGATGACTGCAAGATGAAGAAGCCAAGGAAGACAAATAAATAAAAAGCAGTTACAAAAACACTTTTGTACATTAAATTCATTACAAGTAGAAAATATGTACACGGTAAAAGCAGACATGACTCCATTAACTTTGTGAATGTGTGTGTGAGGTGTGTGTGTGTGTGTGTGTTTGTGTGTGTGTAACACATATACAGTACACATGGAGTGTCAGTATTCCTCTCCCATCAGCTGCATTGTAAACTCAGCTGTCTGAGAGCTTCTGGCTGCTGTAACTCCACTCCTCTTCTCTCTGCACTTTCAGTTAATTATTTAAACCTTCTCACAGCAGAGCGGGAGACAGACAGAGAGAGAGAGAGGGAGGGACAGGGAAAGAGCAAGAAATAAGAGGTCAGAGAGAGAGAGAGAGAGAGAGAGAGAGAGAGAGAGAGAGAGAGGTGAAGAAAGGAACAAGGGATAGAGGAGAGAGAAATGAAAAAAAGGCTGAGAGAGAAAGAAAGGGAAAAGCTAATAAATAGGTAGGAAGACTGGGCCAAGATGAGAGACTATGCTGTTTAGAGCAAGTAGCCAGCAAATGCGTCAGGTGTGTGTGTGTGTGTGTGTGTGTGTGTGTGTGTGTGTGTGTGTGTGTGTGTGTGTGTGTGTGTGTGTGTGAGAGAGAGAGAGAGAGAGAGAGGGAGAGGGAGAGAGCTCTGTATGCGTGAGAGCCTGAGTGTGCTGAAACCATACGCCACATGATAACACTGATCCCTACAGGTCCTGGAAGACCTCAAAAAAGAAGCTAATCTTTAAAGTCATGCAGAGCAACAGGAAGTGTTCAAACAGCCCCAGGGCATCACCATCATCCCCAGCCCCACAAACACATCTTTTACATTCCACTTAATCTCTTAGCGTGTGGTGTCCCTGAAATCATTCACACATCTAAATCCATCCACAAATCTTGTTTCACGTGCTCACCTGTGCGACAGTACGGGTAGGCGTTCCAGGCTTTCTCGTGGATGCTGAGGGCTGATGCTGGCGCTAGCATTCGCACAAACGAGGGAACTTTACTGGAAAGATAAGATCAGCAATAAGGACAGACAGCAAGGCTGTGGCTTTACAACAGAAGCGGCATTACAGAAGCTATGCAAAGAAAGAAAGAAAGAAAGAAAGAAAGAAAGAAAGAAAGAAAGAAAGAAAGAAAGAAAAAGAAAGGAAGGAAGAAAGAAAGAAAGAAAGAAAGAAAGAAAGAAAGAAAGAAAGAAAGAAAGAAAGAAAGAAAGAATATGAAGCAAGAGAAAAAGACAACAATGAAAGAGAAAAGTTGAGTAAAAGGGAGTTTAGGAAGTTTAGGGAGTCATTAAGAAGAGAGTGAAGAGTGAAGCGAGGGGTGGCGTTTACCTCTGGAGATGGTAGATTTTGTGTGTGTATTGTCCCTTCTCTCCATCCTTCTCATAGGGCTCGTTCTTCAGGACCTCCACCCCCTCCCCACCCCCAGTCTCATTCTTACTGGCCTCGGCCACCGAGTACAGCTGGCCCACTTGGTACTGAGAGGCAAAAAGCACAGCGGATGCCTTTCTGTCATTCAAACAGGTAACACACTTCAAAAACGTCACTGGCAATGTTTGTTTTACCAACACATAAAAGTGAGGCTATGAAACGAGCATATGTTCCGGATTACTGTCCAAGCTGTGCACAGTGTCGTTCTGTGGTACAAACAGGTAAATACAGTGCAGTACAACCTTTTACATTGTAGCACTGTCAATGACCTTTCCATGAGGAATCACATGAACATAAACACAGATGTCACGAACACAAACAACTGAATATGTCCGAATGCATCTGTCAACGTGTTCAGACAAGCTTTTGGCATCCACAGCAGTGACCTCATGGATTGCAATGGATCACTGTAAACATAACAAAGAATATTCTGCACACCAACACCCATGAAATTCTTTTTCAATTTCTTTTTCATAATAGAAGCCTTCAGCCTTACAATATTCATCAAGGCAGTGGTTTATAAAAGAGAAGTTTATGGGGACAAATGTATCCACATCATTATTAAAGAAGAAACACTTTTTATGGGAGTGATGTTGATAACATTACTGACTTCCTTTTACTGTAATATAGGTGAGTGAGACATATAAGACGATCTGGGATTGATTAAATGTAATGCAATCTACATGGAAAACAGAAGAGTGTTTAAAATAGCCCTGCTTATCTTACATATACATTTCTTATTTTGTATGTCTACTACTGCTTTAAGTGGTCAGCCCTTGATAATATGAAAGAACACAATATATGTATGTCCATATGCCATCACTTCAGTTGTATTTCACATCATTAGTGTATATTACACTGCCTATTCTATTATTGCTCAGGCTAGCATTGCCTTTGTGTGTGTGTGTGTTTGCTTGTTTGTGTGTGTGTCAGCATGTTTGATCGTGCATGTGTGTGTGTGAGTGTGTGATCATGTTGCATGTAAATATGCATCTGTGTGCATGAATGTGTGTGTGTGTGCTTGCACAGAGTTGAGGGGGTTGTGTGTGTGTGTGTTTGTGGTGGTGGTGGGGGGGGGGGGGGGGGGGTGGGTGCAGACTATACTATTATAGTTAAATTATCCATAGCCCACAGGAGAGAGGGGCAGACAGGGAGAAAGGGAGAGAGGGAGAGAGGGGGAGCGAGAGAGAGAAGGAAAAGAAGAGCGAGAGGAAGAGAGAGTAGAGAGAGAGAGGGAGAAGGAAAGAGAGGGGGAGAAAGAGAGAGAGAAATCAGCACTATGAAAAAAGAGCAGGGTAACAAACAACTGAGGGGCAAACTAGAGGAATCTCTGTCTGTATTTTTAGTGCTGCACCACAAACCTGAAGACAGCAATAAAGCACTACTGACACAGATGGGTAAGGAGAGAGAGAGACAGAGAGAGAGAGAAAAAGAGAGAGAGAGGGAAAGAGAGAGAGAGAGACAGAGAGAGAGACAGCGTGAGAGAGAGAGGAGGGGAGAGCTGGGAGGGGGAGAAAGTAAGAGAGGGATAGAGACAGGGTCTGAGAAAAAGAGACTGGAAGACAGAAGATTGCAGAAAGGGAGAGTAAGACAGATGGACAGACAGGAAGAGAGAGAAAGAGAGAGAGAGAGAGAGACAGAGAAAGGAGAGAGAGGAATAGAAAAATTGCAGAGGGTGATGGGAAATGACATGGAGGAATATTAAATGGCAGCAAGATGTTATCAGTGTTGTCAGTGGTCGTCAACAAAGGAGGAAAATGAAAAAACAAAGTACAATGAAACTAAAGGAAGTGATGAGATGCTGGCTATCTGTAATGGAGGTATAGAGTATGTATCATGCATGTATACAGCGCGTTGTGCCTCCTCTGCTTGGCAGCTGAGGCAGCCTTCCTGGCTGTGCAAGTCAGGCCCTGTGATTCCCTGCTGTGGGTTGCCATGCGCTGAGGCGAGCCAGCCGAGAGCCAGCCGAGAGCCCTAACAGGATTCCATCAGCAGCCTCGTGCCACGCCACGGAGACGTGTCACAGTGCTCTCGGCCAATCACAGGCTCGTGCCACTCCACAGAAACATGTCACACTCCTCTCGGCCAATCACAGCGGAGAGCAGAGCAGGGGGAGGGGGAGTTGCGTCAGCATGCGACACGGCAAGCTCTGAGAGTCAGCTCTGCATCACGCTTCCTTCTGCCCACTAGCTACCTCACAATACACACACGTGTACACACACATATACACATATCTCTTACACAAACACAGACACACGCACACACAAACACACACACCTACACATTGTCATACACACAGACTCATACACACACACGCACATTCAATCTTATACACACGCACACACACCTGCATGCCCGCCAACACACAAGCACACACACACACACACACACAAACACACACACCTACACATTGTCATACACACAGACTCATATATAGACACACACACACATTCAATCTTATACACACGCACACACACCTGCATGCACGCAAACACACAAGCACACACACACACACACATACACACACACACACACACACACACACATTTATGCGTAGCACAGGCATACACTTGCACTCAGACAAACTCATGAGCATCCTCTGAGTAGAGGAGGCTTCCCTCCTGAAGAACACAAAAGAGGCAAAGAGTCAGCAAAGCAACAAGAGTCCGGCGTGCCCTGTGTGCCACTGTAGCGTCTGACGATACAGATAGAGCCCACCGCCTCTATTAGTCAGGAGCTCCCATCTCTCAAAGATACAGAGAGAGCCCACCGCCTCTATTAGTCAGGAGCTCCCATCTCTCAAAGATACAGAGAGAGCCCACCGCCTCTATTAGTCAGGAGCTCCCATCTCTCAAAGATACAGAGAGAGCCCACCGCCTCTATTAGTCAGGAGCTCCCATCTCTCAAAGATACAGAGAGAGCCCACCGCCTCTATTGGTCAGGAGCTCCCATCTCTCAAAGATACAGAGAGAGCCCACCGCCTCTATTGGTCAGGAGCTCCCATCTCTCAAAGATACAGAGAGAGCCCACCGCCTCTATTAGTCAGGAGCTCCCATCTCTCAAAGATACAGAGAGAGCCCACCGCCTCTATTGGTCAGGAGCTCCCATCTCTCAAAGATACAGAGAGAGCCCACCGCCTCTATTGGTCAGGAGCTCCCATCTCTCAAAGATACAGAGAGAGCCCACCGCCTCTATTAGTCAGGAGCTCCCAGCTGCACAGCCCATCTCTCAAAGCCCAGACAGGGTAAACACAAGGATAAATACACCCAACAGAGAGAGAGACAGAGCGAGAGAGAGATAAACAGAGAGAATGAGAGACAGAGGGAGAGAGAGAGAGAGAGAGATAGAGAGACAGGGAAGGGGAGCAGTGGAGAGGGGGAGAGGAGGGAGAGAAGAGCAGGGGAGGAGGAGCAGGGACGAGGAGAGGAGCAGGGGAAAGGAGGTAAGGGGAAGGGCAGCAGGGAGCAGGGAGGAGGTGCAGGGGCAGGTGGGCAGGAGGGGCAGGGGCAGGGGGAGCAGGGGAAGGGGAGGTGCAGGGGCAGGGGAAGGGGAGCAGGGAGCAGGGAGCAGGGAGGAGGTGCAGGTGCAGGGGCAGGGGGGGCAGGGGAAGAGGACGTGCAGGGGCAGGGGAAGAGGAGGTGCAGGGGCAGGGGGGGCAGGGGGAGCAGGGGAAGGGGAGGTGCAGGGGCAGGGGAAGGGGAGCAGGGAGCAGGGAGCAGGGAGGAGGTGCAGGTGCAGGGGCAGGGGGGGCAGGGGAAGAGGAGGTGCAGGGGCAGGGGAAGAGGAGGTGCAGGGGCAGGGGAAGGGGGGCAGGGGAAGAGGAGGTGCAGGGGAAGGGGGGCAGGGGAAGAGGAGGTGCAGGGGCAGGGGCAGGGGGGCAGGAAGGGTCAGGATGAGCCAATCACACAGCGGGTACTTAAAGCGGATCACAGACAACCAGCTCAGACCAACCAGCTCAGACCTCCACAACACATGTGGGAATTATATTCCTCTCTCTCCCCCACCCCTCTGCCCCCCCTTCACACCCCCTCCCCACCCATCTCTTTCCCTCTCTCCTCCTCTTTCCCTCTCTCCCCCTCTGCCCCCCTTTCACACACCCCCACCCCTCTCTTTTCCATTCTCCTCCTCTTTCCCTCTCTCCCCCTCTCTCTCTCCCCCTCTGCCCCCCTTTCACACACCCCCACCCCTCTCCTTTCCTCTCTCCTCCTCTTTCCCTCTCTCCCCCTCTCTCTCTCCCCCTCTGCCCCCCTTTCACACACCCCCACCCCTCTCTTTTCCATTCTCCTCCTCTTTCCCTCTCTCTCCCTCTTTCTCTCCCCCTCTGCCCCCCTTTCACACACCCCCCACCCCTCTCTTTTCCTCTCTCCTCCTCTTTCCCTCTCTCTCCTCCTCCCTCTCACCCACTCACACTACCCCTCTATCGCCCATTTTTCTTATCCTCCTCACTCTCTCCCTCCCCCCCCCCTCTCTCCTCCTGTCTCTCTCTCACTCCCCCTCCTTGTCCTTTCACCCTCTCACACTCCCGCTCTCTCCTCCTCTCTCTCTTCTCCTCCTCTCTTCACTGCCCTGTCCTTCTTTAACCCTCTCCTCTCCCTCTCTCTCCCTCCGGCTTTCTCTTTGTAGCCCTTTTCACACCCCCTCTCTCCTTCCTTTTCCATCTCTTCTCTCTGTCTTTCTATCCTCCCTCTTATTTCCAACCCGCTTTCCCTTTCACCTCTCTTTCCCTCTGTCTCTGCCTCACTCCTCCACCTTTCCTCTCATCTCTCTCTTCCATCTCCCTTCGGGTTCTTCTTTAAGCTCCCCCTGATTGCCTCTCTCTCTCTCTCTCTCTCTCTCTCTGCCTCACTCTTCTACCTTTCCTCTCATCCTCTCATCTGTCTCTCCTCCATCTCCCTTCAGGTTCTTCTCTAAGCTCTCCCTCATTGCCCCCACCCCTCTCTCTCCCTCTCTCTCCCTCTCTGACTCACTCCCCTTTTACCTTCTTCCTCTCTTCCACCCCTTCTTCTCTCCCTCCTTTCTCCTCCTCCATCTCTCCTCATCATAATCTCTTCTTTTCCTCTCATCCCCTCTTCCTCTCCCTATCTCCTGTTTGCCCTCTTATCATCTTCACCACTCCCTCTGTCTCTTCTTTCTTTCTTCCTTCCTTCTTTCTTTCTCTTCCTTCTTCTCCTCTCTTCCTCTCTGGCTTCTAATCTGAAGCCCCTGGCCCTCACAGGTCCACCCAAACCGCTTTAAGCAGCTTAGTGCTGGCGTGATTGGGCTGAGTAGAGACTGGGCAGATCTGAAACATTCACTCCTTCAGTATGTAGTGTACTATGTGACGAATCAGCTGATATAACACTATAAAGTATGGGCTATGGGATGAATCAGCTGATATAACACTATAAAGTATGGGCTATGGGATGAATCAGCTGACATAACACTATAAAGTATGGGCTATGGGATGAATCAGCTGATATAACACTATAAAGTATGGGCTATGGGATGAATCAGCTGACATAACACTATGAAGTATGGGCTATGGGATGAATCAGCTGACATAACACTATGAAGTATGGGCTATGGGATCGGCCAAACCAGCCAAAACTTATGACCAAAACTCCACAAGATAAAGCCTACTGCACTGTGTGTTATTTATTTTTCTGCAAATATGAAACTTTGTATTAGATATTACCAGAGATATTTATTTTATCACCAGGGTTATTTATTTAAATTTTCATTTCTTCAAAAGTTTAAATACATAATGTGTACATTTTACTGGTCCCATTGGTAGCACTTTATAATAACTACTTCCTAATACGCATTTATTTTTCATTTGTTAACACTTTGTTCACCTTTGTTCACACTTTGCCTGGTAACCATTACTTTTACACTGTCATTAATGAATCGTGTATAAACATATCTACACATGTTAAAGCAGACAGAGAAGGTGAGAGATAGAGAGCAGATAGCATAAAGACAAACAGTCAGACATACAGACAGATAGCCAACCATCATCCAGACAGATGTGTGTCAGTATCAGGGGCGTAGGTTTGCTCTTGACATTGGTGGGGACGTACTCACCAAACCGAATCTCACGTGAAAGCAGGGCACAGCCAATCACATTGACCATATGTGTTAGGACTTCAGTAGAGAACTTAATTTAACAATTTCTGCTCCACTAGGTGATGAGACGTTGACAAATCGTTTTTTTTTGGGGGGGGGCTGAAATTATTGGTGGGGACGAATCAATGATTGCTGGATATTGGTGGGGACGCGTCACCTCCGTCCATGCCAATTCTACGCCCTTTGTCAGTATATTTCTAAATGATTTACTGATGAGAAATAGTGTAAATGTGATGGTCACCAAATGATGAACAAAGTGTTAAGTAAGAGTTAACAAACACAAAAAAATGCTTGTTAGGAAGTAGTTATTATAAAATGCTACCGTATTGTTACGTTTTGGTCAAAGGTGTGTTTGCAAGGTCGAAGTTCACAGGCAGTGGGAAAGGGTTTGGAGGAGGTCTAGTCTAGAGTTAGAAGAAAACTAAATCAGACAACACTGACAAACTTTTGTGGCTGTGGCTGCTGAAGGTGAATGAGAGACTCAGACTATTTGGAAGGAAGCAAAATTCAACCATGTAACTACAGCACCAGCTACATAATACATGACTTTATAGCTGCTGGGAATGCTTGGCTCTACTGCAGACTGGACATGGAAAATACACTCCAAACAGCAGCGATGTTAATCTGAGCTTAACGAAGTAAAATACTTAGTAAAAATACTTTACAAATTGCAAATTCCACTTATTGCGCCTCACATAATGCACATTTCACTTTTCACCTTCACCAGCTACCAAGAAGAGCTACCTCAGACTTCCTTCCTGTGAGAAACGTATATGTCTACCTGTATGTCTTATGTCTATTGATTGTTGATGTCTGTATACACTTCATCTCCATGAGTGTGTGTGTGTGTGTGTCTGTTTGTGTGTGTCTGTGTGCGCGTGCATGTGTGCGTGTTTTAGTTTAAATTGCACATTGGTGTCTGGTGAAATGCAATTTTGATCCTCTGTGTAATGCATCTTACATAGTGAATTGACAATAAAGTACACTTTTAAAAAAACTGCCATAAATTCCTTCTGCCTGTGCACTTAACACAGATGATGACACTAAATAGCGGATCCACCTTACTGATGATGTGTGCGCTCAGTAGGATCAGCTGGTTCAGAAAATGATCAAATGTGTGGACAAGTTTTTACTTTCTGAAGCCTTTCAGAGATTGACACCTCTGCTTACCACGCTATAACTACTCTGTGTCTGTAAACCAGGCTCAAGGCTCATACTGACAGTGAGGCATTGATTTCTGTAAGTACTGCATAGTGGATAAGGTGGAATTATGCTCCTGCTACGCCTTGCACACCTTAGTGGGGCAGGCCCACCTGGGGGGGCGCAGTGCGATGCCAGAGGGGGGCGCCCAGGGAACATGCTTTTTTTTACCGTACTAGAATGAAGTGTAATTTCACATCGACCACAGTATAGATCAAAAAACAATGTTAATAAAGTTATTCTTTGTTATGAGTTGATCTATATTTATTTTTTTCATTTTCTGTTTTCTTTAATGTTAATAAGAATACAGTGTTATGCAGGGGTGTAATTATAAAAATTTTATAGACAAATGAAACTATTATACTCGCGGAGAAGAGTGGGGAGGGATGTAACAGAAAATAATTAAGAAGTACTGTCTTAAAGCAACAATAAGTAGTTTTCGTGTTCGGTCGCCCGACAGGTTCGAAGCAGAATTGTCTCTCATTCGAACTACAGAGAGACGGCCCGCTCCTTTACAATTACTTTGTGCAGTTATAGCCCATGGAGGACGACGAAGCGAATTCAGAAGTGCCTTTCTCCCAATTACAAGTTGGTGAACCACTGAAATAATTTTGGAAATATTATTTTAAGGTTAAAAAAACTATGTAGTGTGACATGACATGACAGTTATGTTACATCTGTAACCCTTCGCCATACCTGCCCAGTCAGCCAGAAATATGGCGTATGATGCTGTCTGGCCCATGCAGTCAAAAAGGCTGGGAACCCCTGGAGTAGAACGTGTGCTCAGCTCAGGGAGAGAGGAATCTGTCACTGCTAAACTGGGACCAATTAGGTAAGCTGAGGTCTGACTTGTGAATCAAACTGGAGGCTAGTGGCATGTATGTGACACTAAAACCCACTGGGTTTATTTAAGCATGTGTTAACACAACCATGGCAGACTGTTTTATGTATTTGGCAGGGTAGGTTGGTTTACGTGTGTGTGTTTGATATGGTAGGGTGGTTTATGTATTTGTATGAAATAAGAGAGACAAGTGCCACTGTAATGGATCCATTTAGCAAAATAAAAAAAACTAGAAAATTCAGAAGGCAGATATGAGACATTTCTCGAAATGTATACAAAATATATGTCAAATGATCATGACGATGATAATAATAGTGTCTGTGCTTAGGTGCGTGCATGTGTGTGTGTGTGTGTGTGTGTGACACAGCAACTGTGCACTTGTATATGCAGGTATGTATATGTATGCATGTATATGTCATCGTCTTTCCCTGTTTGTGTGTGTGTGTGTGTGTCTACCATTTCTCAATCCTGAAAATAAAAGTAACATACAAACAGGAAGCAAAGACAACAAAAGAGGAAATAAAAGAACCACAGCAATTCCTGTTGGTCATGCAACCCATCTTCACCTTGCCTGAGTCCATATGAATGAATAAATGAATGAATGAATGAATGAATGAATAGTGAGTGAGTGCACAGAGGAAAGCAGGCAGGCTCTTAAGAGAGGAACAGGAATGCCTCTGGCCTGCGGCACAACACAACACACAAACTCCTGCCAGTCTGGAAGGCCATCTCTGCTGCCCATTTAATGTGGCCTGTCCTCTTCACATCTCTTTCACTCCAGTTAATATGAATGGCCAAGTGTTTGTTGGCACAGTTGTATCTGGTGTTGGGCTCCAAGGTCATAAGTGTCATTTTTTTGTATTCTTTTTTTCTGAATGCGTATGACTGGCTTTTGTAGTTTGAGCTTGACAAAAAGTGGACAGAGGGAAAGAGAGAGAATATGGTGAAAAGAGAGAAAGACAAAGATACACAGAGAGAAGGACAGAGAGAGAGAGAGAGAAAGAAAGAGAGAGAGAGAGAGAGAGAGAGAGAGAGAGAGAGAGAGAGAGAGAGAGAGAGATGGTATCAGGTAACTCATTCAGAATTCAGGACTAGGTGACCACTAAATTGAATGACAAACTGTAGGATCATGGGAAATAGGGAGGGAGCATGAGATAGAGACAGGAGGACAGAAGGGGGGGGGGGGGGAGAGAAAGAGAGAGAGAAAGAGAGAGAGAGACAAGCAGGCAGACAGACAGAGACAGACAGAGAGAGCAAGAGACAGACAGACAAACAGACAGAGGCAGAGAAGAGAGCACTCCTGAGCTTTCACAGGAAGTAGAGAAACACATACACGTGGAAACACATGCTGACGAAGGCCCTTCCTCGCTGCATAAAGGCCATGCTAAGACATTAATCAGCACCAGCCACAGGTCCTAGAGAGCAGTGATCAGCGATAACACTGTTCCTAAGCCCTGAGGAGGCAGTCCCTCCACCCACAGCATCGGAGAAGGACTGACTCTGGGTTGATACTGCATGCAAACGCTCTGTGCCACAAAAAGCCTGGCTTGTAGTACAGAGTAGAAGATACCTCCCATGGTTGCCAATGACTTATCAAGTTAACACACTGTGGCCAGCGGAGAACACGTCAGTGCGTAGCTGTCAGGTGTTTTACTAAATCCCCGTCTATCCATTTACATTGTGAGTATTATTTCATGGGGAGTGTACTGCTGCTGGACAAGGCATGTGCTTGTAAAAAAAGACACTAACACAGAGTATGATATGTCTTTAAGAGCATGGTGGAACAAACACAACAGGACAGCCCAGAGCAAGAGAGGTACTATATCAAAAGTAAAAGAGCAGCACTCACCTCTTCCACAGAAATAGGCAGGATTACTCGACTGAAAGCAAACAGAGAAAAAGAGAGAGAGAAAGAGAGAAAGAGAGTCAAGAGAGAACGAGACAGAGAGAGAGAGAGAGAGGGTTTATTAAAATTCTTTTATTAGAACTCTGACTAACCTTCTAAAATGATAACTAGATGTTAAAAATATCAACAAAGCTTTCACTACAACCACATTAGGGCTTCCACAAGAAGAGGAAATATACACCACTCACTCTTCTTGAGTTAGACATTTGTCCGATCTCTCAAACATAACACAGCGACTTCATCACCCCACAAATACTTAAAAATGTTGTAAGAAAGAGAGAAACAGACAGACAGAGAGAGAGAGACTAAAAAGTGACAAAGAGACAGACAGCGAGGGAGTTCATGTGTATATGATTTTGTGTGACAAACTACGACATCGGCAAAATTTATCTCAAAACAAAAGTAAGCAACTTCACATCTAGTTAGTCTGTGGTATAAGGCAATGTTTACTAGCCTGCTGCTATCTACGTACATGTGTCATGTGTCATGTGCATGTGTCACTGAAAGAAAGCTTAGGAATGTAACAACCATGATGACATCTTGTCTATCAGCATACACACATGCTGACTCATGTGCCTTATTGTTTACCACTGTGGTCTCAAGTTCTTCATGGCTGGGTGAAGATTACAACTGCAGTCCACTTTTAACCTGAAAAGATCAATGCTAGCAAGGCCACAGCCAGACTCATCCGCAGATGAAGCACGCTAGCAAGGCCACAGCCAGACTCATCCGCAGATGTAGCACGCTAGCAAGGCCACAGCCAGACTCATCCGCAGATGAAGCACGCTAGCAAGGCCACAGCCAGACTCATCCGCAGATGTAGCACGCTAGCAAGTCCACGTCCTTGTGACACGCCACGTCTTTTCCCATCCTCAGCAGCGGTCTTTGTGTGTCTGTGCTGTTTTTGATTGGCAGAGGCGAGGTAACTCCTTCTCTGCCGCCTGCATATTTCATTAATACTCAAAGGGTGAAAGCTGAGACCGATGCCTCGCTCTGGACTAATTAGCCGTCTTCCTCTCAAAGTCAAATCTCCCATATGGCACCGCCAAGTCTCAGTACACGTGTTTACCTAAACAGGCCTGGTACATTGGAGATTTCCCTCCCGCAGCATATATAATGTGTCTTCATATGATGTAAGCTTTGCATGGCATAGTACAAAAGCACTCAAGCCCTCAAGTTTTTTGTTATTTTTTGTTATTTTCTATTTCTATTCTCTCAGCCTATGTAGCACCCAGGTATACCAAACTTTCTAGTTATACACATAGCAGTGTTCTGAAGATATTTACAGGGGGAAAAATCATGGAGAAAATAGGGTTTTTAAGGCTATGGACAGTATATTTTGATTTCCTGGGTAATGAAAACAGATGTCCTAAACTCCCTCTGTCATTTTTTTCATCTTGTATATAAACAAAATCAAAAAAGAATTTTGCACCTGGCTTTATTGCACTTTCAGATTTATGCACCGAAAATATATACAAAATACCACATATTTAATTAGATGATGACTAATTTGTATAATTAAATATGCAAACTTCAAAAACTTGTAATACATTTTTTTCATACTGATGTAAGCAATCAACTGGTAAAGTTTCATGGTGATATGTACTCTTTTTAAATTTTACCCTATTCACCTGTAGTGTCTTGGTGAAATGAAACATCAAATATTTGGCGGTTGCCACCAGAGGCAAGATCACACTGAGGTGTATGGAGGGTGCTGTGCTGCGCTGGGCTGTGCTGTGCTGTGTGGACACACAAAGAGCAAAGGTGATCAGCCGCCACCTTTGGATCTTGAGTAACGGGCTCTCCTCGCCCGCAGGCCCCGACGGCAGATCTGGTGTCCCCTGCCTTCTCACTGACACCCAGGCCTGTTCGTGCATTATAAATGCCAGGACTGTCCGGCTGCACTCGCACAGGTGGCTCAAGATAAACAGCTCCATGCTCCTCAGTACAAACACAAACTGCCACACTCAGGAAAGCGTTTCTCTCTCTCTCTGTAGCACTTGTCTCTCTGTCCAGGCCAACGTTAAATGCTGTCAACCATATATTCCAAATTCTTTTCAATCCAAACAGAAGAGCTATACTAAGGAATTCTAATCTATAAATGGATTCTGCCAGGCATATCAAGTAACTGTGTATATACAGACACCCATATAATACACTCTCAAATGTTCTTTATTTCATGACTTTTGCATTATGTTACTAAGGTCTGTTAATGTTGCTGTAATCAATCCACACAGCCCTTAGGTACAACATGGGAAGTTGACTGACTACACTGGGATAGCACACTTCCATTTACCTGTATTTCCTCTGTTCCCACTTTAAGGGGCAAGACAGTGTGCTTGTCGAGTTATCTGGCCTTTTACTGTCCCCTGACTGTCCTGAAATTAGGACACACAAAGAAACTTCATCTGCCATAAAGACTCATTCCCTCCACTCGCCTCATGACCAACAGCGCCTGCTTTTGGGCCCCTTTAACACAGAGTTTTAGGGTTACAAGTGATTTGTCAGTTTACAATAATTGTTGGCTTACATGAGTCTTCTAAGGGTAGGCCTAAAGTTTTATTAATTAAAGTTATAATTAAAGTAATAATTAAAGGTTTTTAAATGACCTTTAAAGATTTATAAATGACCATTATGAATGTAATTAAGCATGCAGAACAGTCCAAAAGATCCCTCTAAAACACAAACTCCATTGCACGTCGTCACCTTTAAGGTTAGAGTGGAGACTGACAAAGCAATCAGCCCTGACTTTCTTCTTGTCACACAGGGTTACTTGACAGGGCAACTCCACAGCCACAGCAGGATGATCCTCACACACATCCTCTCACCTGGACTACAAGCACCTGACTCCTGTGGGAGGTCGTGCTAATTGTCTAACATGGCGCCATCAAACTCAGAGCTATTGACCTTTTGCAAAAGCGTGACTGAAGCACACTGACGCCTCATCAAAATGGATGATTTGAGTATTAACAACACAGGACCTTATCTTAAAACATTCGAAATACTTGGTCCTATCATCTGTTTAAAGCTCTATACTATCTCCCAACCACTGACATATAGTACTCTGTCCAAATGTGGATTGTGGAAAATATGGTTTCTGAAGGCTTTTTTTGGAGACTTGCTCACAATTTAAATAATCTTATTTGTGTTTTATCAGTTCTCTGAAAAACGTATTCTACTAGATTTGACAGTAGGCTAGGGCTAAAGGCAAAATCTCTGACCTAAAGTAATCTTAAAACCGGCTTACACACACGCCGTGGTGCAGGTTTAAATTAAAAAGCCGTATTCTCTCATAAGTACCATGGAGAGCAAACTTTCAGCATGCTAGGTTAGGAGCGCTGTCCGGTTCTGATGTGATGGTAAACTGAGTTTATTTGCGCAGCTTAAGCAGCCCACCGCCTACCACTCGATTGAGAGACATTTACAAGTGCTTGCTCAGTTCTTGTTATTAAGTGTTTCTGGTGACACGTCGATGAGTAATCGCAAAATCGTGACATAAACCTTTGGCCAACCATTTTATGCGCAGTAGCTCTCCAGCATTCTGAGCACGGGCTACATGCTGTGCGTCTGTCTGCTTACATTCATGTTTGAGCTGCCGGTAGGCCTCTACCGTCCATCTGCATGACCTTAGTCGGCAGGGCATGGGAGGCATGGAGGAATTCCAGTCATGTGTGGAAGACATAGCTTGTCAATACTGCCGTTATGAGGATAGCGGATACAGCATGTAAGTCACGTACATTGAAGATGCAATGCGACTAGAATTGATTAAAAAAACGGACGAGATTTGTGTCGTGTTAGCGTTGACTCTGAGTGAGCATCCTATCAAGGAGCCCTTATCGGAATTTCAGTGGTGTCAAATTATTGGCTACCGACAAATACCGCATCACATTCATCAAACAGTGGGAGTTCTAAAAGAGTCAGTAGCTAGCTAACTTTAAAACGTTACATAACGTTGCGATGTCTCGAGCGGTGATGTCTCGATTTGTAAGTGGAGCGAGCATCAACTCTTCGTTGTAGCCTACGTTTAAATGATATTTCATTTTCAATATGGCCGAACCACCCACCGTAGTCTCCTGGTAGAATTCACCTTAACGGAATTCTTTAAATACACAAGGGACATTGGTCACTTTAGATTATTCAATTTTAAGAAGATTAAATCGTGTAAGTCAAGTAGTTTAATTTCAGTGGCCACTCTGTCCCCGCATTGCCTGGTTAGAGGGTAACCAGTGGAACACCTGCTCAAATTGCATTCGGAACATGACCGTGTCCACTGTCTAAATGCCAAAGTTCATTCACAGAACTTAGCAAAAACGATAGCACCAATACTCTCACATAATATACAAGAATATATGGACAATATATGTGCATCCACTTGCCGTCCCCTCAGAAACGTTCTAATTTTGGTCCGGTTCACCTTCACCGGGCGCATCAATAACATGGATACGTTGCAACTGGAATGGATGTCGGCACGCAATATCCTAACCCACCGCTGTTCACCTCCAACGCGGTATAGAAATGGATTAACATGGAAGAAGGGCGATTATTCTTATTTCACCAACATCAGACGGATAAAAATAGCTTATATACAATTATATAAATGCACATACTACATTATGGGTTTGACAGTTCAGATGTCCAAATATAAACACAGCACCACAAACAAGTACACGTTCAGGTGTAAAGAATCAACCAGCATCAATTCAAGTGTTTTTCCTTTTTTGTTGTCACGGACTGGCTTTTATTCTAATGTCTCTGCTTTACACTGCCCATAACTGTAGCCCACTGTGTTCGTAAAGCACAAGACTGCCAGCCCGAATACCATTTTAGAAACGATAAGCCATACTTACAATTCTTTGATGAGCATCTTCCCGTGTGCTTTCTATATTAACAAATTATTTTATCGTTCTATAGCGGCCCAAATTGGTGGCAAACCCTCAGCCTGTTTCTCTTTCTCTACCTCCTCTCCCGCTCCTATGTCATTCTAGCTCCCGTTTTTCTATTTTCCACAAATTCACTTCCTGAACAGAGCCGAGGGGGGCGCGGCATCGCTCGTCGCGGCAAGCGCAAACCTAGAGATGTGACATAACCGTGATGACGTCAGAGAAGAGGTTTGATGAACGCAATGATGGTTTGAGTTCGGGGATGACCGTTATCCTCTGCCCCCCGCCCCCAAATTTACTGTAATGTCGAGGCATTACTTGAATGTGACCTACAAATCCACAGCTGCGGTTAAGACTAACAGATCAAGCCACCAACGTCCAAGCGCCCTCCTGTTTACCTCAACATAATGTCAGGTGGCATGTGGTTAAAAGCTAAGACATGAACGAACCAAACCCACAATTATTTCACAATAATAATTTATTACTCACACTTAACAATAATGCCTCTAAACAAATAGAAATGCCTTTTACAAAGTCTATTGCAAGACCAAGGAAAAGTATGTTAGAAAGAAATGCTGTGAGACATTTTACCAAAAATATGATTCTGATGAGAAATGCCATGGAATAAAAATAAAATAAATACACAAAACGAGGCAATATCCATTACAAGCAATACAGCAGTATACATATCTGCCCATCTGCTTATTCCCTCTACTGTTAAAGTTATATTTTGTACATACAAGCATCATTTTTAACCAGTCTTTCCGTTTCACATAACCTTGGCTGTCAGTGATACAATGTATTGTGTAAAGCACTTTAGCAGTCATATTTTAATACACATTTTAGAAATAGAGAACGTTTTTTTGGAGTGAAATATATTATATTTCATAAACTGATGGAGAGGAGGATAAAGACATTAAGTCAAAAGTGCTGTTTTATCCATGACTGGCAGGCACTAGTAGGCCAAAAATTAAAAAGGCTTAAAAATTATACAAAAAAGCATCAACAAAGTAAAGCCACTTTTATGTACAAATATTGTCTCCACATAAACTTTTGTCATAAAAAATATTTACAAAATTAAATACATAAGAGTGGCTTTATGTATCTAACTGTGACTTACAAATCACAAATATACCTTTTAAAAAAGGCCTGACTAACATTCACAGGCCTTTATGTTAAAACTGGAGCACATTAGCTTTAACCAGCCATTTCCGATTTTAAATATCACCAACATTTTTATCTGCCAGCTTGCTAAACACAAATCATGTTTAAAGAGCAATATCCAACATGGGCTCTTCAATGTTTCTAAAGTAACCACTCTAAACCTTGTGTTGGTCATGAAACTAATTGGACATTGGCTATTTCCAGGAACACCATAATGTCTGTGTCATACATCAAAGATAAAATGGGCTACAATGAGCATATGCACTTCAAGCGACCGTTAAAAAGTCACGTGATAACAAAGGATTTGCGAGACATCAGTTGAAACTCTCACTGATAACAGGGCACTGAAATAAATAACAAGAAGATCTTTATGTTCTCCAGGAGTCTGAAGTCATAGCACTGTCTGCAACTGAATTACGGAGCATAACTTTCTCTCTTTTCCTCCTCTCCCCTCAGACGTCTCCTCCCTCTCTTCCTCCATCCCTCATTTTCTTGTCATCTCTCATTTCCCCCTCAGGTTTACCCCAACTCCACCTGACCTCTACACAAAGGCCTCAGGGCAGTTGCTTCCGTTGATCTTCATGAAGATCTTGGCCTCATTGTCCTTCTCCTTCCTCTTCTTCCTCAGCTGGCTGCGGAAGTATATCAGGTACACGGGCAGCATGAAGCCCAGCATGCTCACGCCCAGCAGGCCGACATTCACCTGGCGAAGACGACAGCCTGTCAGTTACCTCAGCCAGCTACCCTAGACTTATTAAAGTCAGTTAACAAAAACCACTATCATAGTCAGTTACCACTGTCTGTTACCTCAGCCAGTTACCACAGTCAGTTACTAATGTCAGTTACATCAGCCAGCTATACTAGACTTATTAAAGTCAGTTAACAAAAACCATTATCATAGTCAGTTACTACTGTCTGTTACCTCAGCCAGTTACCACAGTCAGTTACTAATGTCAGTTACCCCAGCCAGCTATCATGGTCAATTGTCACAGTTACCACAGTCAGTATAACAGTCAGTTACTTAAGTCTGTTACCACTATCACCTATAATAGTCAGTTAGTTAAGTCGGTTACCTAAGTTATCACAGTCAGTGACATTAGCTAGCTATTACAGTCATTTGCCAGAGCCCAGAGTTACCAAAGCCAGCCGTCACAGTAAGTTACAAGGGTTAGTTCCACCATTTTGAAAAGGTCATATGAGGCCTGTAACCTACCCACATGGGGTCTCCCTCCAGGGGCCCCATCATGGCCATAAAGAGAGGCTGCTGCAACAGGGCGAACAGGGCGCTCACCAGAGACTGCATGCCCGTCAGACTGCCGAACTGGGACGAGGGGTACCTGTGAGAGAGAGAGACAGAGAGAGAGAGAGAGAGAGAGAGAGAGAGGGAGAAAATACAATACGGTGTCAGTTAAACAGTCAACAGCCTAAATGACATCTGGTCTATGGTTTGTCATGGCAAAAGATAAATATGTCATATTATATAGCACCTTTTGAATTTTGAACATTAAATGCAGAGATGATTTGGTGTATGAATGGTGTGGTAATCAGAAATACATACACAGCAGCATAGAGTCCACCAATACATGAATGGATGAATCCTCTTACGATGGTGTGCAAGACGAAAGACAGCATCTACGGAAGAAATATTCATACGTGTCATTCAGTTTGCACTGGCTCAGAGGGTTCTCACAACTGTACGACAAGATTTAAAAACTAAGGTCAAACAGAGCTGAGACTGTAATCACATCTCTAGAAAAAGTCAGGGCAACAACTCCACTCTGATGTAGTGTTAAAAAGTTAATTTCTTAAATGGAGTAAGAGCTCTTTCTTTCCTTCATGAGATACTGTTGACTGTCATTACACAATGTCACCACTAGGAGATAATCTAACACAGCGTTTCTCTCAGGCCCTGAATCTTACAGATACACAGCAAGACACTAATAGACGCTAATTAATCACTATACAACACACTACAAGCACACTGATAAAACGTTTTAATAATGCACAAGACCCAACAAAGACACACATGCTTGTGCAACAAGCGTACACAATGCCAAAACGTAGGGGTTTACTTACACACACACACACACACTCACCTGTAGAGGCAGGTTAGGAATGAGACAGGTGATGCCGAAGCCCACCAGGAGGATGTTGGTGAAGACGAAGGCGCGTGTCGCGTTGGTGATCTTCTGGATCTGTCTGTCCCGCCGCTTGGGCTGAGGCTGGTCTCTGAAAGCCATCATCATCATCACTATTATTATCATCATCATCACCATCATCAGACAAGCTACACACTCAATTCCATGCTAAATCACTTGTAGAAATGACATTGACATTCACAACCTGATATTGACATTCACGACCTATCAACACATCTTAAATGACAAATCTGTAAAAACTTTTCATATAGATCAGCTCTTGGGAGGAAATGAATGTGCTTGAACTGAGCTCTGACTGCTGTTTTTGCGTCTGTGTGAACCTGAAGCACTCACTTGCTGAGCTGCTTCTTCTCCTCGCTGTCTCCATCGTCACACTCTTTCAGCTTCCAGTCCATGATCTGACCAATCACGGGAGTCGTCATCAGGCACAGGAGCTGCATCACGCCAAAGATGGAGGTGTAGAGACTCACTGGGAGAGACAGAGAAAGAGAGGGAATGCAGAGAGGAGGGGGGAGGGAGCGAGAGAATGAAGGGAAGGGGACAGAGAGAGAAAGCAAGTGGGAGAGAGAGCAGGGAGGAGAGAAAGAATAAAAGAAGAAAGATTACCTAACTGCTTAATGAGTAACCCCACCGGTTAGTTAATAACTACTCTGGTGAGTTGTTAACGCAAACGCTTGTAAGTAAATGTACTTGCAAATGAAGCCTGAGTCGCTTATACGCATTATGCTCCTACAGGGTCAAATAACTACGCTACCAAGCAACAGCAACAGGTATCTAGAAGCACTGCTCTCATGCACAATACTCTCATGGTGATGATACACTGCCTGTGACACCACTGTTTCGGAAAACTCCCTTGGACAACATCATCTGGAAATGGCAATAGATTAAAAAAAAAAATTGCTAAAAAATAGACAGCTATCTATAGATAGATAGAACTGAGACAGAAATTAGTTTAGCTTATATATGACATTATGCAGATTTCCATTTAATTCAAAGGGTCAATGCATGGTGACCCTTCCAATTTGTATGGACACTCTTAGTGCTTATACAAATATGCTGCTAATGCACACTTTGTATCACCAAATGACTATAAATGTGCATAAGTGGATGTGCAGCATAAATGAAAATGCAGCTCGTGACTGCTACAGAAGCATATGACTATTAAGTCAGTGTTTCAGTCATGCAGCCAGTGGATGTTGCCCTACATGGTGGCCAGTGTATCGTCAGCATCAACTCTCTCAGTCTTACCCAACTCCATTCTCTCCACTGAAAAGACAGAGAAAGCACCCAAAATTATATTGCATAGGTCGATGCACTAAATTCATCAATCATCAAAACGTACATTACATTTCATATCTTACTTTGGATATTGTATACACACACACACTCACACACAGACAGACACACACAAACTCACACGCAGACAGACAGACATACAGACATACAGACACACTCACACTCAGACAGACACACACACACACACACACACACACACGCACACACACACACACACACCTGTGTTGAGGTCTCCTCCACTGAGCGTCTCCAGGATGTTGTTCATGGCTCCCATGTAAAAGATGAGGCGTAGCTGTGTCACACACATGGTGACCAGAGACAGCATAAACAGGGGACTCAGGATGCTCTTCATGAACGACTGGGCTGCAGGACAAACATACACATACACACAAATGTTACGTCATGTTATGTCAGTCATATTATGTCAGTCATATTATGTCAGTCATATTATGTCAGTCATATTATGTCAGTCATATTATGTCAGTCATATTATGTCAGTCATATTATGTCAGTCATATTACATATAAAATGTAAATTAAACATATGTAAACATATTGACTGTGGAACTTTTTGGGGGGGGGGGGGGGGGGGGGCGGGGGGCGGCTGTCCCCAGTGTGTGTATGTCTCTAGACGGGGGTTGAGGTGTTACAGAGCAGTGGAGTCTCTTACACTCTTCCTTGGGCTTGCACTGGACCTCCAGGTCCATGGTGGACAGGCAGAGCTTGTGGCCGTCCTTGGTGGAGAGCTCCTTCTGCTTTAGGGAGTTGCCCACACTCAGCCGACGGCCCACCGTCGTCACCTGCTGGTAGAACTGCTTGCCCGTAATCTTGTGATCGAAGCCCAGCCAGCTGAACTTGATCTTCACCCTACAGACAGGAGTGGAGGGAGAGAGGGAGAGAGACAAAGAGACAGAGAGACAGGGACAGAGAAAGAGCGAAAAAGAGAGAGAAAGAGATTGAGAGAACATTGAGCGTGGATTTTAGGTTTAATATAAACAAACTCTAACATGAATTGCTGACATGTATGTAACTATGTTACATGTCTGTCCTGAGTACTATGCAGTATGTGTGAATGCATCTTGTTATATAGTGTGTATATTCCACTGTGTGTGTGTGTGTGTGTCTTACGTGTAGTCCATGTTCTCAGGAGCAGGGAACGGCTCCAGAGGCCAGTTGAAGAAGCAGTTGAAGAAGACGAGACCAGCGCAGCCGGCCCACACCACCAGGATGGTGATGAAAGACACTCCCAGATCATAGATCACCTGCACACACACACACACACACACATATTAGGCACTGGGATTCTCAGAAACTATTTGTGACTGTTGTGATGTGCTGACAAGTATTGATTTACAGCACATTTATGCTCTCCAGTAAATAAATTAGCTGTAATTCTGCAGCCTGGCCAGTCATTTTATACGGGCCAATTAGGCGATGACAGGGACGACTGAAGAGACCGAAGGCCAGACGCTGTTGGGTCACAGTCCGTATGAGGACCTCTGAGACTCTGGAGCCTGACTAGAGGGGGTGGAGTGGGGGCAATGAGGTGATTTCACTGGAGTGTGCACCTGAACATTCCTGAGGTTAGTCTGGGCTGCGAGCCAGCTGGCGATGTCAGCGCCGGCATGCTTGCATTTATTTCCAGGCGCCTCGTTAATGAGTATAGTGAAATGACGGTGTGATAGCCAGCTGACAGGACTATCTGACATCGACATTACCACACCAGCACTCTCTCGAAAAACTCTGCCCTGGACTCTTTCTGAGGACCAAGTTCACGTGATGTACTAACCAGGAGTGGGGAAACGCATGGTGTACGAAATACGTGCTGTGCTCTGGTGAAACATTACACTGGCAAGCAGCTGTACCTGGGTGAATGTATGGAAGGAATGATTGCCTTTAACTGGGTCGTGCAGAAGGGCACAAGAGCTTTTAAAGAATGACTGTACCTTAACACCAGGGAAGGTGACCGCAGACGAGGCATAGGATCCAATCATCAGGGCAATAAATGTGGAGCGGAGGTCTCCGAACATGTTTGGTAGCTGTGGAGCAGAGAAGATAAAATTCAAAATATGATCGATATTAACGTTGGTACGTCAGCACTGAATCAAGTCACAGTGACCACAAAAAAGTGACACCTAAATTCTATACAGTTCCACGGCTTGCTTGCAGCCTCATAACTGTAATAAACATGAACATAACAGTTGACAGACCAGGCTCAGGCTGGACAGAAAAGGATTAGTTCTCGGAAGCATCCACCAGGCCCTTCTGATCAGACCCGGGGGCAGTGTCCAATTAAGGGATCTGGCAAAGCCACACAAACAACCCCCAATGCAGAGCCACGTCTACGGGCTCACACTGCGGGGGGGTGGGGGTGGGGGTATAACGGGACAGGGAAACAACCTCACGATCCACTACAGAATGAAAAATTATCGTATCGCTGATGAATAGACCAGGCACAGGATGACACACATTCATATCTGTTCATATCTATGAAACTGCTCATGGGAGGTGAACCCAATGACCTTGGCACTGAGAAATTACAGCTCAAGCAAAGCTAAGCAAGCAAAGCTCACTACAACAGCACAAAGGAAGCAAAATAAGAGAAGTTCATACATACAACAGCAAGTACAACAACTACAAAAACAGCACAGGATGATAATCAGTGGCTATTAATGATCTTCACACTGTCACACACTGAAGAGATTTTTTGTATCCTCTGCCCTCTCTCCTCTCCTTTCTCTCCTCTCTTGCTCTCCCTCCCTTTCCTCCTTCTCTTTTTCTCTCAACCCCCCCCCCCCCCCCCTTCTGTCTGTCTCTCTCTAACTCTGAGAGAGGCATAAAATGACAGGAGCCAACAAAGCCTCCCTCGTCCATGACGCTCTGATGAATCCATCGCTCATTCATTTCATCTCTAATTGGGACACCAAAGACAAAAAAACAGTGCATCAATTATGCCCCAGAAATGTCTTACACAGTTGCACAAGTGTACCGTAGTCGCAACAACAAGTTGTTCATTACATAAGCGGCTGTGCGTTTTAATGCTGAGAAAACACTTTCATCTTGACACTCATCAGCAGGACTGCGGCAGACCTTACAAAGAGTGGGAGAGAGGGCGAAACTCCCTCACAAAAGCTGGAAATCACTTGTTCTTTGAGGTCTGTGCTTTGTCATCCAAAAACAGTCTTGAGTTTTGCACACTTAGGTCATCAAATTCTAATACTGAAGCAATCAGTTTAATCACCCTGCTATTTTTTGTGGCAAAATGGCATTCAAAACTTTAAGAGTACCCTCAGATTTTCACCCTCGGAGAAACAATACTTTACTTTTTCATAGAATATTAGAAATACTTCCAAAACATGTAATTGACCAGATTTGAAATTGTTACACATCAGATTTGAAGAACATTAGAATGTCATACAAATAAGCAGTTTGCAATCTCTTAAACCTTCTGATATTTCACTATGGTGGTATGATAGTATGGTTGTTTTACCACAGGGCTGTAATATGGAGTTACCCTGGCATTTACTGCTGATAGGTTGGCTATGTTCACCCCACAACCTCCTGTACAGTCTCATGTGCACAGCCACAAACTCAGGCCCTTTCCAGCCCTTCCTGTTTCTCCCTGGCCATGTCAGTGCAGAGGTTATGCATATGTGAAGTAAAAGCTGCTTGTAAGCGCTCTGTGCAGTGTTGGAAATACAGTGTGGTAGTGAGGGAGTCAGGAAGTGAGAATGGTGAGTCATGGCGTGAGACTCGCTGTTCCTGTTCTCCCTAACTGACTCACTCCCTTTTCTTCCATGCTCCTGCCTACAGTCAAATGCAGCTGAAGGTCGCTCACGGTCGAAGTCGGCCCACCTTCACTAGCGGCCCTTCCCTTCAGCCACACTTAACCCCGCGACCCCGAGGTCTGGGTCATTACCTAAGCACATTTCTGTCACATCACTGCCTCAGGGCCACTCAGCAGTAAAACAGAATGCAGACAGAAGCAAATGGCCCCTGTGGTGGTCTTAATGATTAACTCCCACACAGACAGGCCTCCTGCATGATCTGCCCATTATTGACTCAGCCCCCTTGTTTGTTCCTATACAGGTGGGTGGCAGGCCCTCAGAGTCCTCAGACTACTTTAAGATTCCCTTAACATTCATTCTCCTTATTTTATATATCGTCAGACATGTAAAATCAGAGAACGATGAAAAAAAAAAAAAAAAAAAAAAGAACCATACTCTAACATAAATAATTTTACTCTAAACAAGTTTAACTAGCCTCCTATTCCCCGGTCCTTTCCAAACTAACCAACATAAATGGATTTCCAACATGGTTTAATCAACATTTTCATACTCTACACTCTTTTCAGGGAGCTGAGTAGGCAAAAAGGACTGCTCTCTCTTTCTCTCTCTATCTCTCTCTCTCTTTCTCTCTCTCTCCCTCCCTCCTTGCTTTGTGGTAGTTCAATATTTAAGGGCGTTAGACACACTAAAATCTTAATGTCTGTGCTTTGGTGTGGATTGCCCAGAGAGGGCTGTCTGTACTCACCGTTAGAGAGGTGAAGGTCATGCACATCCCTCCAAACCCGTTGAACGTCAGGGCAACGAAGATGAGAACAGAGAGCTCTGGGGGAGACACATCACCAAAGATCACGTCAAAATTTCTATACCAATACTCTCTCTGATTTTTTTTATTTTAACTCCAAAGTCACACATGTACATGTGCACATTGGGGTGGCATAGACAGGCTGGTGGATGCTTGCTCTTACCATTTGGGTTGTAGGCTCCATAGGCGATTAACAGACAGGAGAAAGCGAAGCAGGCACTGGTGGATGAGAGGACAGATGGTGTTTGTGAATTCATGCGTGTTTCAGATATACAGTAGTTGCATATATAGGGAGCAGAGGTAGAAGTGGGACCTTAGTGGGAAAATCCTATCCATAGGTGATATGTGAGGATATAGTCCTAATTCCAAGTACTCTAACAATGTTTTTCTAGGGTTACTACCTGTACTGTTGTTACTGAAAAAATGTAGTTTTGGTATACTGAAATAATACCTGCAGTCTTTGCAGGGTGGTCCCCACTGTGATACACCTGTGTGTGTGTGTGTGTGTGTGTGTGTGTGTGTGTGTGTGTATGTGTGTATGTGTGAGAGACAGTGAATGTGGCCCCTCACCTGCCAAGCAGCCTGAGCTTGCGTGGGCCGTACTTGTCCATGACGATGCCCAGGGGCAGAGTGATGGCGCTGAGCAGGAAGGAGCCGACGGTGAAGGCCATGTTCAGCATCTCGTCCTGCTCCTTGCAGACCAGCCAGCCGCCCATGCGCACGTTCTCCTCCGGGTGCAGGGGCCGCACCTCCACCCCACCCTGCTCCGAGTAGTAGTCATACTCATCCTCCTCCTTAGAGCTCGCAGAAGAGGCAGGGCTCAGCGTCAGGTTCAGCAGGGACGAGGTGTTTGCTGTGAGAGGAGAGGAGAGGAGAGGAGAAGAGAAGAGAAGAGAAGAGAAGAGAAGAGAAGAGAAGAGAAGAGAAGAGAAGAGAAGAGAAGAGAAGAGAAGAGAAGAGAAGAGAAGAGAAGAGAAGAGAAGAGAAGAGAAGAGAAGAGAAGAGAAGAGAAGAGAAGAGAAGAGAAGAGAAGAGAAGAGAAGAGAAGAGAAGAGAAGATATTTTCTTTGTGAAATAATGCTGTCTCTGGGTTTTACCAGAACACTTTGAGCACAAGTGTCTGATGATCTCTCTGTTGCTTACTCCACTAAAAACAGTGCGTAGTGTTGCCTTGCTAATTGCGTATAGGTGAGACGTTTAGTGATCAAGTGGTTCCAGTGTCCATCCTAATTGTGGACTCTTGCTGACGAGCACAAACCCAGCAGAACAAATTTATAATAAATATGCTGCAAAATGTATGAGATGTATGGGAAATATAATGAGAGGGTGCTATCCACATAAAAGAAGGGGGGGGGGCAACAGAGAGAGAGAGACAGAGTGAAAGAGAGAGAGAGAGAGAGATAAATGGAGGGGGGAGACGAAGTAAAGGGGGGGATGGTAATAGAGGGCAAGTGAAAGCTGTCAGCTTATGGGATGACAACAGTGCCAAGTCTCTGCCACTGCAATGCCACTCAACAGCGACTTCACAAGTTCCAGGAGGTTGGCTGTGGCACGTGCTGCCATGGGGATCCTAATGTTCCATCACACCTGTGGCCTCAGCAACCAGCAGCACGTGACATTGGGGTGATGGATGGTGTGTGTGTAAGGGGGGGGGGGGGGGGGGTACATGTGCATGAATGTGTGGGTGTATGATCAAGTGTGTGTGTGTGTGTGTGGGTGGGTGCGCACACACATCACACATCCCTCGCTCTGTCTTTGCATTTGTGTGTGTGTGTGTCTCCGCAGACAATAAACGTGAGACATGCGGAGAAAACGCCAACTGTAAGTAACTGTACGAACAACACGTGGACGCATGTGCTGGCCTTTAGACCGCTATAAACTGCTGCACTGGGGTCAGATAAGGGTAGTGCAGAGATAGAGCGATACAGGAGTCATGGGTCCACTATCTGACGACATATGGCGCAGGAACAAATTTTATTGCCACTCTTTTGAACTGTTACATAACCAAGCAGCAGACAGATAGCAGGGAACATAACGTCTAACACGTGCAATATTAACAAGCCATCTGAGGGGTCAGCGGAGTCACTACTCGTGCAGCACAAAGGTACCTTAAGACAGGTTGGAAGCACCCAGCAGTCTAAAGGGGCCCAACTCAGAGACCGAACCCCCAGGTACAATTACAGTTTACTTTAGATTCAGACTACTGGGTTTGGGTACTCAATTTCACACACTTTCTAACAGCGTCACTACATATAGTATGATTGTTAAAAATTTGTCCAAAGTGGTGCTTTTTCAGTATATGCAGTATGATTATTCATGTTTTGCGTGCGTGTGTGTGAGTGTAAGTGTGAGTGTATGTGTGTATGTGTGTGTGTTTGCTGGGAACACGTGGCGGAGCCCTGTCCACTTCAGCTGAGTCAGGCCAGCAGCAACTAGGTAGCAAACGTGCTCCTGAAGCCGGCCAGCACCCCCACACACCCCGCCGACATGTGCAGTGCTAATACTTGGAATGCCGCGCCATGACGCTCTTGGCAGCAGAGTGAGAGAAGAGCCACCGCCTCTTCAACATACAGACACCCTCGTTCACATGTGTCTGTCTCCCTAACGCATAGACACCCTCATTCACTTGTGTCTGTCTCCTTAATGCATAGACACTGTCGTTCACATGTGTCTGTCTCCTTAGTGCATTGACATATTTTCTATGTCACATGCGGAGCTTTGGGCAACTTTGAAGAGCAAGACAGATGTGCTAACTAGACCAGGCCAGTGAAGGGGCCAGCTCAAGCGGAATACTACATATACCTGTGCGACACACGTAAGCTTCCCCTATCAGACAGGAAACCTGGCTTCAGAAACTAAAAGTCCTACCAAGTAATTGTTCCATCTTCTTACTGAACCATACAGTTATAATAAGCACAACCCTTAGCAAACATAAACGAGAGGAAGTGTTAAGAAGAAAGGAGGAGAGGAGAGGAGAGAAGACAGGAAGAGATGAGAAGCGCAGATGAGAGGTAAAGACTGGAGGAGAGGAGAAAAGAGGAGCAGAGGAGAGGGGATGAGAAGATAAGAAAGGTGAAAAAAGGAGAGGAGAAGAGAGGAGAAGAGCGCAGTCAAACGGCAGTGCCCAAAGAGAGGGCAATAGATTGCGCCTATGTGTCAACACTGTGGCTCCCTCACCATGGCTGATTAGAAACAGCTTAGCAGACACATGGCACTATCAGCAGCCAGGCACTCCCTCAGAGATAAAACGGCTTGGGCCCACACACAAACATGCTGACCAGGACACAAAAAGATGATGCAGCAATTTAGGCCAATTGCTAGACTCTCGGGGCAGAGTTTTTCTCCACATGAATGAAGTGGATGAGCCATGGAAGGCCAGCCGCTGGAATGCTAAAAACGATTTTTTTTGGACCAAATTTACTTCCTTGGAAGAGCAAAACATCTTCCAAAAAATAATATTGGTATAAGAGAAAAATAACCTTAAAAATAACCTTACTCAAATAAGTGAATACTTCCAAAATTGTAGTCTTCCAAGGTTTATTTTAATGGTTTCTACAGCTCAAGACAGATTGTAGATATTGTGCTATATACACTACTTTTTAAACATGAGACTTCACTGCTGCACTGACATCTTGTTTTCATGGGCATTAGGGCTGGTTGATTGATCAAATTTAAAATGTGTAATGCTGTTATCCAGTAATGTTAACTTAAGATGACCAAATATCTTCTCAAGTAATCACACAGCAGATAAGGCTTCAAACTGAGAGGATGAACACTAGACAGATGACAGAGGACAGGAATTAGATAACGAGACATTTTCCATTTGTGGTACATTTACCCAATCTGATGATCACAAACACTCCAGTCAGTGCTAACTACCAATTCATTATCATTCACACTTCAAACTACGCAAATGGTCAATAGGTGATGAAGGGAATGTATTTTCTTCTGATTGAAGTACTGTCCTGTGATCAGGCCTTATTGATATATTTCATCAGGAAAAGAATGGCAGCTGTTTTCACACACACAGTGTGCACAGACACACACAAACACTCTGTATATAGGGAGAGCGAGAGAGAGAGATAAAGAGATAGAGAGAGAGAGAGAGAGATAGAGAGGGGACTGTAGAACTGTATACACACAGACACACAGACAGTGCACACACAGAAGTTGTACACACAGACACACACACTGCAACAGATCTCTCTGCTCGGGCTCTACAGCTATCTTTGGACTTTAAATCCTGAGATGTTCCCCAATAAAATCTTTTATCTTGTCTATGTTTTGGTGGCAATGCTGGGAGTGAGTGTGCTATCTCAGCTCTTTCGCACTGCCCCACAGGTCAATCTGTTATCTGTGCAGCCCAAACTATGAAAAACAACATGGCCCTGATGAAAACAACAAAAACATGCTATATCTGGCATTTGTTGTTTTTGACTCCAAACCAATCGTGATATAGGTCAATGCCACTGGCTATTGACTGGATCTGCAAACTGAGAAACAGCACAAAATCACATTCTCAAAAATTACGACTCTGTGCTGTTTAATTTCAGTTGTTCAAACATAGCAACCTGGTCCCCCATATGGGCAGGCAGACAGACAGATGGACAGACAGACAGATGGACAGACAGACAGACGGATAGGGTCATTGCAATACCTGGTCACTCCCTCCGGGGACCAGCTAATTACATTACATTACATTACACTTAGCTGACGCTCTTATCCAGAGCGACTTACAGATATTTACAGGGTTTCAGTTACAGTCCCTGGAGCAGTGTGGGGTTAGATGCCTTGCTCAAGGGCATCTCAACTATGGGTAGGGCAGGATTTGAACCGGCAACCTTTCGATTGCAAGACCAACTCCCTAACCACTAGGCCACAGTTATTTTATTGGGGAACATCTCAGGATTTAAAGTCCAAAGATAGCTGTAGAGCCCGAGCAGAGAGAGACCTGTTGCAGTGTATGTGTGTCTGTGTGTACACCTTGTGTGTGTGCACTGTCTGTGTGTCTGTGTGTATACAGTTCTACAGTTCCCTCTCTATCTCTCTCTCTATCTATCTCTTTATCTCTCTCTCTCGCTCTCTCTGTATACAGAGTGTTTGTGTGTGTCTGTGCACACTGTGTGTGTGAAAACAGCTGCCATTCTTTTCCTGATGAAATATATCAATAAGGCCTGATCACAGGACAGTACTTCAATGCGTCAGCTCTTACATTATCCCATCAGTATAATGTATAAAGACATTCTTTCCTTTAATCCCCTGAGGATACTGTGAGGGAGAAAATACATTCCCTTCATCACCTATTGGCCATTTGCGTAGTTTGAAGTGTGAATGATAATGAATTGGTAGTTAGCACTGACTGGAGTGTTTGTGATCATCAGATTGGGTAAATGTACCACAAATGGAAAATGTCTCGTTATCTAATTCCTGTCCTCTGTCATCTGTCTAGAGTTCATCCTCTCAGTTTGAAGCTTCATCTGCTGTGTGATTACTTGAGAAGATATTTGGTCATCTTAAGTTAACATTACTGGATAACAGCATTACACATTTTAGATTTGATCAATCAACCAGCCCTAATGCCCATGAATACAAGATGTCAGTGCAGCAGTGATGTCTCATGTTTAAAAAGTAGTGTATATAGCACAATATCTACAATCTGTCTTAAGCTGTAGAAACCATTAAAATAAACTTTGTAATACCCAGCTAATAACCATCACTGTAAATCCTTGTCAAAACAAGATTTCAGTATGTGCCTTTACACTCACCTGGAGCTCTACAGTTTGTTTTTCTGTAGGAGAATGCAGGCGCTAGGCAGTTCCATTAGGTTTACTGTGGGTATTACTCTGCATTAACTGACCTATGTCTGTGACTAAATGATGCACCCGAAACTCTCCCAAAATCTCAGTTCAAGAGAGTAGACCTCTTCCTGTGTGCTAAGGTTTAAACACTGATACTCTATGGCAATGGTGATACGCTAGGCAATTTTTAAGCAAGCTGAGCAGTGTTACTAACACATATTGCTTAGGCACTTCCATGCTGATATTAAGCAACATTCCCTTTTCCATCAGGAGAACTCGGATTAGCGGCAGCCAGCGGTCATCATTGTGTTGCCCAGCAACACTGCTTAAAAAGTTGCCTCATGTGGCCTCGCCTTCCAGCCACTACTTCAGACACTACTGCCCAGTTCAGTCACACAGAGACTAGGTAGGTGGGGGCATTACTGCCCAGTCCACTCACACAGTGAGACTAGGTAGGTGGGGGCAGTTTACTTGCAGTTTGTTTGCACATCACTTGTCTGTCGCCTGACCTGAACCCAGCAACTTGCTGTCAATGGATCAATTGCAAATAAATCGGCGCATGCTCAATTACATAATTTTGTCAACGTTTGGATGGTATTTCATTAGTAATTACTCAATATTGTGTCTTTCCTTATTTTTTCGTGTGGATGTTTGAGGTAGCCGGTGTCTTCCCATACAAGAACATGCCCATCTATCAGACACTTAAGGAGCACCCTAAAGTCTATAACTGGACTGGAACTTGAGTTTGACCATGGACACCCTACCTCTTACCAGAACAACAAGCACACAAAGGACTCATTTGTGCCGCTTTCTTCCTGCATGGGAGCCTAAAGTTACATCACATAAATACAGTTGCCAGGTCCAAAGGACCAGGGAGGCATACCAGACATGCCTCGAAGCCAGGGGCAACAGTTCAGGAGACGAATCACAAATGAGTCGGAGGACATTAACTAGTAACAGGTCTATTTAACTCTCCATAGAGATGCTTCTGTACAATAGTAAAGCTTTTTTCTTAGTTGCTTAGGCATGTGGTTAGCATATGTGAGCAATCTACTTGACATTATAGAAAAAAAACACTACTGATATAGTCTGTATGTGTATCTGTTTGATTTGAGTCTAGTCCAACTGAAATCCATGTGCAGCCTTGGCCTTGGATGCACTGTGCTTTTAATTCTACGAAGGTGAGTGCTACTTACCAGGCTCAGTGCACATGTATGAGTAGAAGCCCTCCGACTTAAGCATGATGAGCAGGGACCCCCAGCCCAGCAGCACGGCGGAGAAGAGCAGGTTCTCAATGACCGCGGTCACGGCCATCCACCAGCGGCGCGCAAAGGCAGTGGTCAGCGTTGGAGCCATGGTGGCGCAGAGATTAAGTGACCAGAGCACGAGAGAGGAAGACGAGCGTCTGTATCGCGCAACGAAAATGTCTACAGACTACTTGTGTCTTTTAGGCTCGACAGCTGGAAGATAAAAACAGAAATGATACAGTTTGTCACACTGGGACACTCCTACAATAATTACACAGAAAGCCTGACTACATTCTTAAACGAAGCAACAAGAGAGTGGCCACTGACCCGAGTTTATTGACCAGGGTAAATATACTCTGTATCTAGCGATCCTTAGCCTAACAGAATTGTTGGTCATTGAAGAACAATTCTAAACTCAAGAAAGTTTCACATATTACCTCAAAAACCTCTCGGAAAACGGTTGCCACCATTTCCAGATACACGTTTCCTTACAGAGAAGTAAGAAGCACTCCCTCTTTGCCTCTCCTCTCTTCTCACCACTGTGCTATTAATAAGCGCATCTCCATCAGTAAAGCTGTATGCCACGTACCTTTGATCTTTAGGTCAATTTTATTTTTTGCAAATCTTTGCAGACTTGTTAATTAAAAAGCTGATTAAACTAAACAGTGCTGCACTGAAACTGAATGATTCCTTTACAAAAAAAATGCCATTTCATATAAATATACTCGCTTTACAGCCTCCCACGACTCAATTTAAAGCAGACTTTACCATTTAGATTAGTGTCTTGTCTTACCTGTTGCACCTGGGCTTGGCTGTTGTGCTGAGAAAATACAAGTTTCTTTCTTACCTGGGAGTGCACCGGATATGCAGTCCACCAGTGTGTCTCCTGGATACTTCTGCTGTCCCCCAGGCTCTCCGCTCCGACTGAAAGGTCTTCAAAGGGTTCGACAGGCTTTTTAAAGGGGACCGGGCCTCGATTGTTCCTCGTTGTTATTGGCTGCCTGGAAACTGACTGAGCCACGCCTAGTTGGTGATGCCTTGCCACATAGGTTAAACATTGAGAGAAAGACTGGTGGGTCGAGGTTGTTTTCGTTTCGTCTTATTAATAGGCACATCCTTCCTCCAAATCGACTTCAGTTTGAATACAATAGGCTACTGAACGTCCTATAAAGGAAGCTGTATTGACCAGTGTGCGAATAAAGTTTGGAAATGCCTTGTGTTTGTTATAACATGTTAACTTTATCAATCCTAGTCCGTACATCTCTGCAATGATGAAAACAGGATATGTTCTCCCCAAAATGACCATCAAACATGGCAAAAAAAACTTCTGGGAAAAAAACACTCTTTTCAGAAAGCTGTCGCAGCATGTGGGTTGACCTGCGGGCACGCAAGTGCTCGCCCCAGGGTTTGTTTTAATGATCAAGATTGCCAAACCACAGATAAGGCCAAATAAACAACTTCAATCGCCACAAATCGAGGACCAAGTCACTCGGGCAACATTCCTAAAGACTATCAATTTACGGTGCTAAAAACACTGCTGGTTTAAATGAGACAGGCGTTCTCTAGTGGCACTGACTGGTTGCTGTGGGGATGACGCACGCAGCGGGCCTATCCATTGTAGGCCTACACAGACACGGCGGAAACAATAATTCTGCTCGAAGCTACACATTTCACACAATAAGATTCTTCAGAAACATGATGTACGCTACATTAACACATTAGGGATAGACCTATACTATGATTATAGGTTTTTCTCATATATATTTCCCAAATTACAGTTTTTCAGAGGCTATGGGCACAATCACTGCAGTTAACAGCATATATTAAAAAAAAAAAAAACTTTTACTCTACATTAACTGCTTCTTTGTCAGCATAGGCTACCGTAAAGACGTGGAAAATTTGACCAACACAGTCTTGGTTGGCCAATCAACCGGTCGAAATAACTTGGTCATCAGATCAAGGGGTGATCAGGGGTTCACACATTTGGAAAACAAGTTATCTTTAAAAACAAAGAGTTAATCAGCAGATCATCGTCTGTCAGTGTGTAATGTATAAACCCTGATATTGTGTAATCATATCTAACTTCAAAATGACAAGGGAATTTTAGTCAGGTCGTTACAGAACCTGTTTAATCCTTTGTAGAAAGAACAGATTATGCCGCACACTAAAACGAACAACATGTCAAGTGGGCACAAAACCTCGGCAACGACTGGACTACATCAAAGAGCACAGTGAATAAAAAACGAAAATAGTTCACATTGCCAGTTACATAACGGCCAACTAACAAAGGTGACTCCCCTGGCCCCGCATAGCCACATAGAAAAATAATGTTCTGATAATGAACCATCCTATGCTTTTTGGGTTTTTTTTTCTTGCGAAATAAAGCATGCCACTCAGTATTTCATTCTTTCAGGAAGACATTTTGATACAACTAAATAAAGGTTTATGACACCTAACGTATGGCTATTTTTTAACAATTGGCAAAATATCGGTTATTCAACAGTTTTATGTGTATGTATGTTTGTACGTACAGTAATCGTATGCGGCTACTTCTTACCTGTTCTTCTAAATTAGACTTGTTAGCGCCACCCGGTGGCACAAAGATCAGTATGTAACTGTCTTTATATGAGGACAGGAGCAGTAGCATGAGAGACATTAATGTGTTATAAGGCTATTGATATTCACCATCCATTTTGCTGGTATGAAATCTTTGTTCATATTCTTATGGATACGAAATTGACATTCCAACAAAAAACAAGCACGTTTGGATAAAAAAACACATCTTGCTGTTATTTTAATTACTGAAATATAGTCATACAGTGCAGCTTATATAGCCTATACATTTTTAAAGGACATTATTTTAATTGGACACTGGGCATAATTTATCTCAAATCATTTTATGCTGTAAAGCAAAACAAAAAACAGCAAATATCAATAGCTAACCAATAGCCTGGTAAACCAGCCCCTCTTACTTCATTTTAATTTTGTACAGAATGAGGGGCTGGTTTACCAGGCTAAACCAATAGGCTAATTATTCTAACTATATTCATACAAATAGTCTATGGCTTATTTTATAGTGCCCAGCAAAAAAATGTTTCATAGTCACAGTCTTAGGTACTAATATACACATCCAGTGACATCCAGTGCTGATGAAGACATTAGGCTAATTAAGCAAAAAGCAATTCTCAATAATTATTCTCATTGCATTTCACACAGGTAAATAACCCTTACATTTTGCCAATTTATGTGCACTGCCCCATCACAGCTTGCCATCAGCAACGTCGGAAACAGTAAAAACCAAAAAAACATTCTTACATTCTCACTGAGCTCACTCACACAAATGCTAATTACATCTTCAGGAGGCCCTGGTCCCCTTCTAATGCAGCCTAGATCCACCAAAGACCAGAGCAAAAAGAGTATCTTTCAGAATTTTAATCTGTGCAACAAACAACAGGTGTTTCAACACATAAACTTTTACTCAGAGGAAGACGCAGCATGTCGAAACAGCAGTCATCGGTCATTTGTTGCAGTGATTAAAACTTACCCCGTGTGCTCCTGTCTCTCCTGGGTCTAGTCTGCATTAGAACGGGCCCGGGATCTGCTAAAGATTCTGCAGTCCTGCTCTGTGAAGCATCCAGGCTTGAGCACAGGTGAAGCTTTTTTTTTACTGTAAAGTACATCTTGTTTAAATGTACAAACTTCAGGTCAGTCTGGAAGAGCTCTTATTGAGAAGAGGCGCGATCAGCATCAGTGGAGGCAGCAGAGCGCCATGGGGGAGCAGATCCATAGGGCGATCAGAAGACGCCAGGGGTTGGCCAGCGCTGGAGCACCTGTGGTTAAACAGCCCAGTCAGTTTGGAGACACTGATTTTTGGTTGGACAGAAACTATGCAGATCAAATTACCCAGAATGTAATGAAAATGAAAAAAGAAAAACAAGTGCTTAATGGGTTTCTTACCATTTGCATTACCACCTGAAAACAGCAAGGACACATGAACTCATCAGATGAATACAGTTTCTATCCCACACTTGTGGTCATTATCATAATGAAATGCATTCACAAATACCAGGCTGCGCCAAGCAATTACTATAATGTGAGTGCTTACAGGTGTGAAATCAGTTGATGATGCCTTTTTGTGTGACTGATTGGTTAGGGAACTAAGCTTCCGGGACAATGGCGAGGACTGTGCCACAAATAAAAACTTATGCAAAAGCTGGGGGGGGGGGGGGCAGAGAGAGCTGGAGGGGGGAGACGATGGGAGGGAGAGAAAGAGAGAGAAGTGGAGGCTTCAGAGAGTGATTACAAACATCAACATCATTAGCTGCTAGTGGGGAAGCATGTTTAAATATGATAAATGATAATACCATGGTGAGTGTCCCTAGTGGTTGTAGCTGTGAATCTAAGACACTGTTGAACAAACAGGGACATTATAATTATCAGTGACATTATGGTGAGTATGAGATGCTATACCTGAGCGCTATGTGGTGGTGAGTATGAAATGCTATACCTGAGCGTTCTGTGATGGTGAATGTGGTCTCCATGCCAGCGTGTATGTGGTCGGCTACGTGGCAGTGCAGAAGCCAGGTGCCCGCATTCTCTGCCACCATCTCGATGGTCTTGAAGGTACCGGGGAACAGGTCAAAGACATCAGCACGATGGGACTGCGCCATCTGGGGACAGGGGGCAATTATGTACATATTTCCACCAGAACTGGTCATCTGTTGACCTTGTGTTGGCAGGCAGCAAGCATTTTAATCAGTGTAGTGTTTTTACTTGAATAACAATTTTAAAAAAGTAATTGATATCCTAAAGGTGAAACATGGAAATCAAATGGTTTAAAGTGACTGTAAGGTTCAAAACAGATGCTGTTTTTTCCCTTTTTCAAAGGGACAGTTATGCAAACATAATTACAGTGTTATTATGCCCTCAACTTTGTGTTAGTGTAACCTTGTGAGACACAAAAGCAGTTAGACGGGTCTAACCATGCACCATCAAAAAGTACTGGTCAGCTTTTCTAACAGGTTAAATCTGGCAAAATGTTATAATAGCTGTACCTTGCACCTTAATGTAGTGACCACAGATATGGGGGTGAGACAAAAGGCAGTGAAAAGTGTGAGACAGTCTAGTACCATGTGAGGCAGCCTAGGTACGTGAGGTATTCTACCGAGTGTGACAGACTGGCCTTTCCTAACCTGGGACTTTTAACAGATTTCTTGACTGTACTGCACTTTACTCACCCATAATAAATCCCTATTGTTCATGATGACAAATATCTCATTTATGTCTTTTTGCTATCTTTTTGCTATTGGGAAGTGCACAGACTTTTGTTCCATTGCTGAATGTAATTCTAATAGTAGCAGGTGCCAAATGAGACTGTCTTCCAGGAGTGGTGGTCCTTCTTCAAACAAGTATGAGAGGGAATGTGTAGCGTTGTAGCCATGTGGACAGGCACCTTGTAGATGAAGGTCTCGGCATGGAAGTGGACGGTGTGGATGTCCACCTCGTTGCCCATTCCCATCAGATGCCACTGCACAGTCTCCCCCTTCACCATGGTGATGCCACGCAGGTTACCATAGAGTTTCCCGTTGATACCTGCCATCAGACGGCACAGGACCATAAAAGGGAAACCAGGCAAAGGTATGGTGACTGATGTGGATTAGCAGTCATGCGGGTAGTGCGGGTATTTGTTCCCACAGGAAAATATTAATGCTTACAACAGTCTTTGTTTCACAGGAATAAGATTTCACTGGATTCTGATCTATTTCTCCTACAACTATTTTAGGAGCAAAAGATTAGCAGAAGAGTATGTCTTAGTATTTTAAATTAAGGAGCATGAGAAATCAACCAGATCTTCCTAAATACTTATTTTTCTCCAAAAACTTAAAACCTCCAAACATTTAAAGCATAAGGCACAATTAAGATTAGAGTAAATAACCCAATTGTTTTTTAGTTGGACAAAGATAAGACAGTATGATGCAATTTCTTTCCTCTGGGCTGGGTTGTACCTCTCCAGATATTCTCAAACAAAGAACAAATTTACATTATGGGAGAAGCTGTTAAAACAGATTTTAATTGAAAAGACAGTGCCCAGACAGTGCCCATTCAGTGATGCTATCAACAAATAGTCCACCTCCCATAGAAATGGTCATAGTCATTACTCAAGGTCATTACTCAAGGCCATTCGCACCTTCATAAGCACATTCCCGCAAAGCTGGCGCTAACTACCCTGCTTACCGTGCATCATGTTGCTCTCCTGAAAGTCCTCATCATCCACGGGGCTGTCTACTGTGCCCAGGTACTTCTGAATGTTGTCGTCCAGGTACCACGATTGGTTCTCGTCAAACACCATGAAGAGGAGCGCAAAGTCGCGAGCAACATCCCTTTGGCGACGGTCAGCAGTCAGCGCCCCCCTCCTACAGATCACCAGAGGCCCAATCAGGCCACTCATGGTGTCCTGCATCAGAGAGCAATAGATGAATGAATGAATGGATGGATGGATGGATGGATGGATGGATGGATGGACCGATGGATGGATGGATGGATGGATGGATGGATGGATGGATGGATAGATAGATGATGGATAGTTGGATGAATGGATGGGTGGATGAATGGATGGGTGGATAGATAGATAGATAGATAGATAGATAGATAGATAGATAGATAGATAGATAGATAGATAGATAGATAGATAGATAGATAGATAGATAGATAGATAGATAGATAGATAGATAGATAGATAGATAGATAGATAGATAGATAGATGGAGGGATGGAGGGATGGATGGTTGGTTGCAGGAATGGATGGATAAATGGACAGATGGAAGGTTAGTTAAATCATATGGGGCTAAAATGAAGTTAAATTTTTGGACAAAAGGCTCATTATGTTATTTATGTTAATGATGTTGTGCAACATGGATTAAACTTCTAATTGATTTATATAACTCAAAAAATAAATGTATGCTTTACCTTCACAAAGTCCACACTTGAATAGTATGCATATGAGATACAGTTGGGATCAGATTTGCCTGGGCCAGATCTTTCCAGCACATTCCACTGGATTTTCCTTATCTCTCCTGATGAAAAAGATCAGTCAAAAGCAATCATTTATTGATTGAAAATCATTTCAAATTATAAATGATATATGATGTGATATGATTTATTGTGTATGATATATGATGCATTATATATGAAATATAATATGATAACATGTACGTAATGGAAATTATTTATCTGTATAGTACTCATTTGCAATCCACTGACCTGGCTGAACAGGAGTTTGCTGTATTGTTCCAACCCCATGGGCATACATATTGTATGGTCTGCTGGCCAGGTTTTTAAAAGTGATCAAGATTTGCTCTCCAACCTCTGCTCTAATAACAGGACCTACACACACACCAACACACACACACACATAAGCAATGAATGAGACTGACACTGTTTCCTGAACTTCAGCCATGCTATGGCGATCAGGAGCTATGACACCCAACTGTGTTAACTACTGGACAGGTGAGGACATGCACCTAAAATGGCCAGATGCTCTTCCCCAAGCTGTCGTTGCTTGGCTGTCCTGAAGGTGGCATCTGTGTACTCCCTGTAAACCACCTTCTTGTATTTGGAGCCAATCTGGTTCTCTCCTCTTCCAACAAACACATTCCCAGGGCTACAGATGGGAGGCAAAGAAAATAAAATGTAAATGATCAGACTGGAAAGAAAACCATAAAAACATGCAACGCGATACACTACTACGTATGGGTAACACTCAGACATTCAGAGTAGAACTTCTTTTTTTTGCTCTATCTATCTATCTATCTATCTATCTATCTATCTATCTATCTATCTATCTATCTATCTATCTATCTATCTATCTATCTATCTATCTATCTATCTATCTATCTATCCACCCATCCATTCATCCAACTATCCATCATCTATCTATCCATCCATCCATCCATCCATCCATCCATCCATCGGTCCATCCATCCATCCATCCATCCATCCATTCATTCATTCATCTATTGCTCTCTGATGCAGGACACCATGAGTGGCCTGATTGGGCCTCTGGTGATCTGTAGGAGGGGGGCGCTGACTGCTGACCGTCGCCAAAGGGATGTTGCTCGCGACTTTGCGCTCCTCTTCATGGTGTTTGACGAGAACCAATCGTGGTACCTGGACGACAACATTCAGAAGTACCTGGGCACAGTAGACAGCCCCGTGGATGATGAGGACTTTCAGGAGAGCAACATGATGCACGGTAAGCAGGGTAGTTAGCGCCAGCTTTGCGGGAATGTGCTTATGAAGGTGCGAATGGCCTTGAGTAATGACCTTGAGTAATGACTATGACCATTTCTATGGGAGGTGGACTATCTATCTATCTATCTATCTATCTATCTATCTATCTATCTATCTATCTATCTATCTATCTATCTATCTATCTATCTATCTATCTATCTATCTATCTATCTATCTATCTATCTATCTATCTATCTATCTATCTATCTATCTATCTATGATACTCTTGTGTTTTACCTCTTGCCAATTTCTACCTGTGAACTCTGCAGTACAATCTGTTCAGTTCCTGCATGTGAACTATGAACTTTGAACTATATAGTCCAACAAGTTCAGCTGCTACCTGTGAACTCTAGTCATCTGCCTAGTTTCTCCCTGCAAACATTACTGTTCATATGATTCAGTTTCTACCTGTAAACACTACAGTCCAACCTCTTCAGTTCCTACCTGCAAACGCTACTGTTTCACCTGTTCAGTTCCTACCTGCAAACGCTACTGTCCCACCTGTTCAGTTCCTACTTGCAAACGCTACTGTCCCACCTGTTCAGTTCCTACCTGTCTTCTGCAGTGGTGTTGTGTTTCTGTAGTTCCCATCTGCGGTCGGGAGCGTAGTCCCACTCCACCTCCTCCGCACTGATGAAGTACCTGACGGTGGGGCGTAGCGGGGTGGGGCGAGGTGGCGTCAGGGAGCCGTTCGTCTGGTCGCACCAGCGCACCTTGTAAAGCTGCCTCATGCCCCCCACATAGTGGTCAGTCACCCTGCAGCTCAACTCGAACACACCTGCATGGTCACAAAGTAACTATGAAACTAGACAATACTGCAGAGACCAACCTTAAAAACTTTCATAAACATGTAGCCTGCAATCTAGAAAAGATTTACCACCCCCTGAGACTAGGGCAATTCTAAGGGTCCAGCACTGACAGGAGGGTCTTTGAGGACACTATTAATAGTATTATGAATGGCCAGGGGGCGGTGGGGGCTGGGGTTGGGGGTGGGGTGGGTGGTAATAGAGAGAGGACTGTTCACATCAGCGGTAACACACAGCTCTCCTGCTTATAAACTGAAAGGGGGGCGGGGTGCTAACCTGTAGTGTCTAGCTGCGCTAACTGCAGTGTCTGGCTCCAAGGCCACAGTTGTGCTAACCTGCAGTGTCTGGCTGCATGGCCATGGTGGCTATGCTAACCTGTAGTGTCTGGTTCCATGGCCATGGTGGCTATGCTAACCTGTAGTGTCTGGTTCTATGGCCACAGTGGTTTTGCTAACCTGTAGTGTCTGGCTCTATGGCCACAGTGAATCTAACCTGTAGCGTCTGGCTGCGCTAACCTGCAGAGTCTGGCTGCGCTAACCTGTAGCGTCTGGCTGCGCTAACCTGCAGAGTCTGGCTGCATGGTCACGGTGGCTGCGGTGTGAGGGAAGACGGAGAGGGCGTCACGAGTCGTGCCCATGAGCTGGAAGGTGTTGCCCTGGAAGTGAACGCCGTGCATGTCCCCCTCTGTTCCCAGGCCAAAGAGGTGCCACGTCACACGGTCCCCCTGACACATGTCCAGGCCATCTAGGTTCCCATACATGAGGCCATTCACCCCTGAATTAGAGCACAGAATTATAGCAACACCAGTCACTCATCCACAGTAGAAATGGGATATTAAAGAATAATTACAAAAAATAAATGATGTAAAAGTCACAATTGCTGCAAATCCATTATCATTTGTCCCAGAAGGCTAACAATGGAAGTGCCCTTAGACGAAGCATGATGACTACGCTATTGTTAAACCATTAAAACAGCTCGAAGAAACTCCACACTCCATCGGTAGTACAACAAAGGCCCTGACATTAAAAACAAGGCACTGAGAACTTTGTAAGTGTACACAACATTTATTAATAAAACAGTTTTGAGAGGCAGTACCTTGCTGAAGTTTCTTGTCGCCGCCATAATGAAAGTCCGCACAAGTCGACTGACGAACACGAACCAGCAGGAAGAATAGGAGGAGAGGTAGTACAATCGACTTGTTTGGACTTTCATCATGGCGGCGACAGGAACGACTGCAAACTGCTGCATGTAAGAACAGTTTTTTAAATAAACTTTGTGTACATTTACAATATTCTCAGTGCTTTGTTCTGAATGCCAGAGCCTTTGTTGTACTACCAATGGAGTGTGTAGTTTCTTCGAGCTGTTTTAATGGTTTAAAAATAGCGTAGTCGTCATGCTTTGTCTAAGGGCACCTACCACTTCCATTGTTAGCCTTCTGGGTCAAACTACAAAAAATAGTTAAACTCTGAATGCAACAGGCTAAATCAATTTTTCTCCTCAGTACACATACTAACTCTGTATGATGTTTTAACATGCCAATTTTCATTTTACACCGGAGTTCTCCTTTAAGGTTCTAGGCTAATAGTAATGACTCACTCACTGACACATGATTGAAAATACATGGTTTCATTCTTTACAAGCAAACAACCACTTCCCATTTTGTTAGCTATAGCATGTCTGACAGTTTATAGCTGGTTAAAAGTATTTTTAAACTTTAGTGTTAGAATAATCCAAATAAATGGTCTAAGCTACATTTTCTCAAGCAAGCTGTGTTGTTATTAGATTATTCTTTTAGCAGCCTACAGACAGATCATGTAATACCATGCATCTTATTGCTCTCCTGAAAGTCCTCATTGTCTGGGTTAGACTCAGCGGTCCCAAAGGCTTCGATGTTGTCCTGAAGGTACCAGCTTAGGTTCTCATCCATCACCGTGAAGAGTAGAAAAAACTCTCTACTCGTCCCACTCTGAAAAAATAAAAATAGAAATAAAAAAACAAAATTCATCATTATCATATAGTATAACTTTTAGTAATACTAAATAATTATTTCTGCTGAAATACAGTATATGCCAAAAGTCCCAGAATATAGTAGTATTATTTAGTATATAGCCTAATATAACAGTATAGTATTATTTACTCATACTTTCCACTGAGGTTGTTGCTAGACGCCCCATTATGCAGTGCAGGCCTGCCGACAGGGGGGACAAACAGGTCTCATGTCCTGGGCCCTGGGAAAGGGGGGCCCCAGAACAGGTCCCTCCTTACATTATGGACTATGACTATGGGGTTGGGGGGGGACCATCAGATTATGTTGTCGGCTTCCCTCACACCGACTGTCATGCAGGATGCAGTGTCTGTACAGTGTGTTTCTTACTGCTCTGCATGTAAAGCAGGCATATGCATACGAGTATATATGAAAGGAGCTAAGTGTACATTATTACCCTTTTATCTCTTCACAATTCCAAAATGTGATGAAAGTTGCAGCAACTTTTTTGGTGAAACAGCAGCCCAAATTTACTAAGATAGATTTCACTTTTTTTCACATTTTTGCTGCTAGTTAATCACAGGTCTTACTGAGTTCGTTACCCTCTCCACTATTCAGCCCATCCAAGCACCCTGTGAGCATGTGAAGTTTAATAGCTTCATTTATATAGTACCCATCACAGACAAAAATTACAATTCACTTTCACAGAAACAAGTTGAACATTAAAAGAAAATAATAAACTCCACAAAGCATTCCATAGTTGTGTCAGTGCTGGTACCTGTGACGGAGTGCCGTTGACGTCCAGGGACCCCTTCCTGCACACCTTGAGAGGGCCCATGAGGCCCGAGTTTGTGTCCCGGACGGGGTCGCTGGCAGAGAAGTACAGGTAGGACACGCAGGGCGGGTCGTCTGGGGAGGGGCCTTCCCTCACCTGCCACCTGTAAGTGTAGCGACCACCTGGGGGCACGCTGGAGCCCGGCTTCACCGTACCTGAAACAGAAGCAGCGAGGATCGTCACAAAAACGCTGAAACACTTGAAACAAAACTGCAGCACTTTTCTAGACAGCGTTGACAGAATTGTCTTTCTTGTCTCATTTGAACTACAGAAGCGTTTAGAAACATTATTTTAATGTTGAAAAAACTACTTAGTACAAGGATACAAACATACAAGGTTATTTTATTATCACATGCATGGACATACTGGGAAGAGTAAGACATGCAGTGAAATTGGTGATAGTGTTACTTTAACAACTGATAAGCAAGCCACACTGTTTGGAAATGCACCACAGACTTGATGCTGTAGTGTGTGTACATTCAGCAAAGAGATGTGGATGTTTGAAACAAATACATTTCCTTGAGACGTTTCAATTTCATCATTTTGGTGTAAATATTCAAAATGGCTTCTAAACTGTAACCCTAACTCACATTGTGTTGATGATGGATTACATCTTCAAGCGACAACTAAAGACCTACCTATTCAACCAAGCCTACATCTAACTACTCAGTCACCGACTTCCCGTTACCAGCCCCGGCAGATGGGCTACCCTGGGAGACGTGGTTCTGCCTGAGGTTTCTTCCTAGAAAAACAGGGAGTTTTACTCACTGATTCCTGAGGTTTCTTCCTGAATTCACGCAAATCAAACAAACAGGGAGTTTTTCCTCACCCCTGTTGCTCCCTGGGGACACTAACAACCGACTGCGCCTAAATGAACTTTCCTCGTCTAGTGCCACTGGCCTGCAAAGACTGCCGACCTATGTTCACATAAGAGCCCACATTAACAGGGCGTTGCATAGCTCTAGCGCCACTGGACTACAAAGATTGCTGACTAGGGCCTACAAGGACTGCCTACCTGTGTTCATGCAAGAGTCAGTCTGCTTCTGTATTTATCTGCTCTGACATCACTGAACCGCAAGAAATGTTGTCTTGCAACAACCCTGCCAAACTGTAAAGCACTTTGAGTTGCATATTGCATGTATGAACTGTGCTATACAAGTAAAGTTTTATTATTATTATTATTTATTATTAGCGAGAGTCTAACTGCCATGAACAGTTGAGCTAATCTGACTACATGTGGCAATGTATTAGTAATATAATAGTAATGAGACAGTAATGCAGAGTGTGTGAGTGATGATGTTTCTCACCGTCCTGGTACTGTGCTCCCTCTGAGGTTTTGTCGTACTGCAGGCCATGAGGCTGGATGCTGAAGTTCCTGTGAGCCTTGTTGAGGAAGGTCACCTGAAGGACGTCCCCAACCTCGGCTGCAATGACTGGGCCTGATGTGGGGGTGGGGGGGTGGGTGGGTAAGGTAGGGTCAGAACATCAATGTAATATTCTTTCATGGGCCCCAAACTTTCTTCAGACAAGTAAAAGGCAGGGCAGTATAGTTTTACTTCATGTTCAGATTCACAGAAAGAAAGATTTTTTTTTAAAGAAAAACTCACTCGATAGGGTATGACAAGGCTTGTGCTAATCACCTGAGAAACCTTACGCAGGTAGAAAAAGGACAGGGAGTTAGAGAGTGTGGAAACGAGGGAGGAAAAGGCCTACCAAGTATTCCAAGGTGTTTTTCAGCCTCTGTGCGTTCCATTTTCTCTGAAAAAGTGGCGTCGGTGTATGGGATGTACATAACCTTCTGGTAGAGCCCCCCAAGTCGACCTCCATCTCGCCCAAAGAACACCTCGGACTGTCTGTCAAACACAGACCAATACAGGTAACACAAGGAAAAGGACTTATATTTGACTTTTGCTTTAAACACAAAATGCTGCCTGGTCAAACATATTCTTTGGAGCCAGCATTACCTTCCATTCTCTGTGAGTAACAAGTTCTCAGGCATGTCCCTTCCTGACGGGGCGTAGCTCCACAGCACCTTCTCTGCAGCGATGAAGTACTGCCTCACGACACCGTCCACGGGGCTGTCAGGGCTGCTCTCGTTTCCACATGGTCGCACCTGGAAAAGGGCCTGCATACCAGCTGCAGCAACAACAAACGACCACAAGGGGGGGATATGGTGCCATTCCGTCAGAATGTACTAACAATTCTGACAGTTTTACACAAAACACTTGTACAAGTTTATGAATTACTACTGTTTTAGGTCAGCAGTTTAGGAGGCATATCTTCTTGACAGTGCAGTTAACATTAGCCCAAAGATTGACCATAAGGCTATGTTTTTTAATAACTAAACACTTTGTGTGTTCAGCTGAGGGCAAAGGAATTATAAAGATAACAACACCCTTATCAATTATTGGCAGACATAAGCAAACATATGTCTTAACTGGATAATAATGTTTAATAATGTAATGTTTATTCAAGGAACCATAAGGCATTCATTACTGTTATGAGTCATATACTGAAGGCAAACAAGCTGTTTCACACAGTTCATACAACCAACCACTATCCTTTGACTGTTATACCTTATCTTACATTCATACTGTCTGACGAATGCGCTCACAGATAACTATATAGGCCTAAACGCATGCTTAGCATGCTACGACACTTTCCATTCATTTTCACCCCTCAGTGTGTGTATGCGCCTCGTTCATGCCTTCCTCTAGCTTTCTGCTGACAAATATCTTTACTTTTCATCCTCTATACTTTATTGATTGCTTTTCCTTTACATTATAATACTTTAATTAGTATTTTTCTGTCAAATAATGTAATTAATTAATGTCTAATTTTAGTTACCTATATTTTTTATTACTTTGTATTATTTTCTGTCATTCATGCAGTTTTTTATCCTTTGTTTTTTATAGTTCCCACAGAATCATTTACTATTCTTTGCTTTCATTTTTGTAAAGAACACTGAATAACCTCTGTATATAAAATGTGTGATACAAATACATTTGCCTTGCTTTGCCTAAAGATTATTGCACAGGCAGTTTAACCAAAAGTGAGTGCTAATCCACCTTCTTTACAGGTTACCTTCAAACCATAGCGCCTCTCATCTCACCTCAAAGATGTCACTGGCCACTTTATTACCCAAGGGCTGGAATTTCCCTTTCAGACAAAAGACCCTTCCTGACAGCACTCTGGCTGGGGCGTTTGCGCAAGGTCATGGCCGGACCAGATTTGGCAGTGCTTCTTGCAAATGTGGTTGCACAACAGCTGCGGTAAGTGGGCTGTGCTTTCCAGATGTGGTGAGCAAAAAGACTGCTCTCTAATGGTGCCTCACAAATATGCTGTTGTTTTAAACAGGATGCATCTTTGGAAATGGGACAAACACATCCTGTTTGCAAATACTGACAGTCTTGCAGGCTACATGAAGTATTTCAGATCTAGTCATCTCATCCATTCGTGACGATCGTAGATGTTTCACCCTCATTAAGAAAAGCCATTGGATTATGTACTACATTAGGAGATAGAGCAGTAATCTGCATCCATTTGACTTCACCAAACTATTCTCTAATCCTGTTTTTGTGGATAAAGTACACTAACCCAAATGATCACACAGACCCACAGTGCATAATTTTGCATACTGATTCGTATGAGATCTCTTCCATTCCTGAGGATGCTTACACATTTGTCTGAATCAGTGTTACAGTGCTGTGGGATTCGTCCACACACTGACCTGGCATAACCACTCCGACTGGGTACTCTATAAGATTTAAGTTATTGTTTTTGCTTTGAAACAAACTAAAACAACATAAACAGAGTTTTATACCACAGATAGTCGGTGTTTGAGTGAGAGGTAGCAAAGCAAACATGAAACATTAGACACTAAATCTGAAGAAGCAGTGGACATGTGACATTACCCTCGGCCCTTGACCCAGCTTCGTGACCGAAACTACACAGTCAGCAGAGGAGGAGCAAATGAGTTTGCAAAATGTAAAAGAAGGAAGAGAGATATCACTTGTTTGTGTCTTTAGAGTTCAGCTGCCATTTGCGCTTGATTGATTGATTATGATTGAGGCTGATTTATGAATGATTGCGCCTGATTTGAATATGATTATGGTTGAGGCCCGCATGTGCAGACTGGTCATATTTTTATTATAGTAAACATTATACAGAAAATACACACTCAAGGAGGTGGAAATATATAAATAAGTTGACAAATGTCAATGCTAGTTTAGGTGGATGAGCATTTTCATTGAAATTTCAGCTTTTTCTGAAACTTTTTCAACTGCAGGTTAAAAATATGCACACACACACACACACACACACACACACACACACACACACACACACACACACACACACACACACACTCAAGCATGCACGCTCAAAACTCGAAGTCTGTTCATAATGTTGAGGGCCTGTGACCTCCTACCTTGCAGATGGTCGTTGACCTGGCAGCTGAGGAGCCACCGCCCTGTGGCGGTGGCCTGCATGTCGGCCGTGACGAAGGAGGCGGGGAAGAGGCTGAGGACGTCGGTGCGGTGTCGGCGCTCCAACAGCGTGTGCCCGTGGAAGTAGACAGAGTGCATGTCCACCTCGTTGCCCATGCCGAACAGGTGCCAGGCCACCGTGCCGTTCAGACACAGCTCCAGCCCAGGCAGGTTGCCGTACACGTACCCATTTATGGCTGCCACACCACACCATCGTCACACAGTCACACACACATCACATAACACCACCGTCACAGAGTCAAACACAGTCACACACCACACCACCATCACACAAACACACACATCATACCAGCATCACACAGTCAGACACACACATCACACCACACCACCGTCAAACAGTCACACACATATCACACCGCGCACCACCATCACAAAGTTACACAGCACACCCACCGTCAAACAGTCAAACACACAAACCACATAACACATCACTTATACGCATTACAGATGTGAAGTATTCACTCATCTCTGCAGTTACAATTACATGTCTGACCAAGACTGTAAACACTGCTCTTGAGGACGAAAATGTTTAAAATGTTTTTGTCCAAAGAATGCATCAGTGGAACATTTTGAATTAGCTGACATAAGTAATCAAACATTTTATGATTACACTCAGTACAGTTACTTGCAAAATAAAAGAATTCAAGTCTGATTATTCTATTTACCATGCTATATATATTCAACAAATTACCAAATTTCTAAGACATAGTCTAAAAGTAAAAGGAAATTAACAAAAGTAAAATAAAAGTAACAGTCTAATAAAAGTAAATAGAATTGAAATCAGCCTTTTTTTCATGAAAATTGAAAATACTGAATGATATCATGAAAATACTGACTGATATCGGACTAGTCAGTCTATGCAAGGGTTAGATTTACTGTCCTGAAAACAGGTCCTACGACAAACAATGTAGATAACCGCAATTACAGCCAAGGCCACCTACCGTGCATTAAGTTCGACTCCTTGAAGTCCTCATCTTCAGGGTCTACACTGGCCGGGTCCGAGCAGAAGGTCTGGATGTTCTCGTCCCGGTACCAGCTGAGGTTCTCATCAACGACGGTGAACATGAGGATGAAGTCATGGTCCACATCTGCTCTCCGCAGCTCCGTGCGGTTCTGCCCCGCAACCTGCTGTAAGGTACCTGAGCACCAGAGCACACACTCAGATAGCTGGCAAACTCACAGACGTCTCCGGAACACAGCTAGTCAGGCAGGAGCAGGAAAGTGCAATTTCTATAGATGCTTGCCAGATCTGTCACCCATCTAGGCCTTCTAGCAGATTCAAACAGGTCAGTGGTTACATGTCAGAAAGTTTAAAATTAATTGATTCATGAATTATTTAGATTTGTTATTTTATGCTACATATGTTCTCTTGCACCTCAGTTGTTATATCCGTTCATGCTACCTGTCCTGCAGGTGAGGATGACGCCGATGAGCCCTGAGTAGATGTCCCGTGGGGCGTCGGTGTGGGAGTGGTAGACCCAGGTGAGGCAGTTGGCATCGCCATCCGCTGGGGCGTAGTCGGGCGTCACCAGCCAGCGGTACGTGTGCCTGCCCCCCGGGGGTACCGCGTCGTCCTGTTTCAAACGGCCTGAGGTCCCATCTGGGTATAAAGCACCTGAGAAACACAAAGCGGCACCACAGGCACTCAATACAAACTACTTTCCACTGCTCTTTCAACATCACAGTGCAGTTTACAGTATGGTCAAGAAAGACTGTTTTGAGTCATTAAGACACAATGCACTGAAACTTGGTTACGAGCGGTAACAGTAGCGTTCGAAGAAGAGCACTCAAGTCATACAGTATGCCGCCATCAACACAAAACACTGTGAATCCCGCTTTACTATTTTGCTTATACTCAAGCATATTAAACAAAACAAAACAATAAACGGTGCTTTACTTAAGGTCAAGCTAAAGTTTACAGACATGTCAAGCATCATATATCAAACCCATATGGGAAAGCATAAGTTTGTTTACTAGATGCCAAGATTTGATAGAGTATCAAATGTTATACTCGAGCCTGAATCACATTAAGAGCAGCGTGAAAAAACAGGCCTGTCCAACAGTGTAGTTTCCCTGTATCACATGAAGGATGGGATGCTGTTGGGTCAGGACACAAATGTTTCTCAGAAAAGATTAGGAAGTGTTCACATACTTTAAGCCTCCAAATGTTTTTTCACTGCCTTCCTCCATAAATGCAACCCCTGTTTTTTTAATTATGAATGGGCAATTACAGTTAAATAAATAAAAAGCCCCGTGAGTACTGAAAACTGACGTAAACATCTCCTCTGAGCATATGTAATTAGTTGTCCTAAAATTGCACTCAACTGCATGAGCTGCTTGCATAAATTGGCAAATGCAAAATAATAACCATGTGTTAGAAATGAACTTAAAAACAAAACTTAAAATAAAGGCAGTTCAGTTGTGTGAATCAGTTGGAAATCAGTTGCTTAAAAACTGACATTACTCTAACTAACACATAACACCCTATCTGACCTGCTTACTACAAAAAGCTGTTAATTTTACTGAGGAATCTTTTGGTAGCATCCCAGCAGATAAGTTACATGCAAAAAAAACACGTGAGGTCTCTAAAAGGCCACTGACGAGACGGCAAAGATCTTGTCTGTGCCTTTTGTTTAGGTCTGAAATGATGCCAGTTGTTTTCAGACCCAAAGAAATGTTAGACTTAAGTCTCAATGTCTCACACCAGAACAAAGATACATTGAAGAAGAGGACACAGGACGGTAAGGGGAGCCTCTCGGTGGGGAGCAGAGGCCATGACAGTGCGTGCAGTGCAGCTAGCAGGAGTGATTCTGCCGGAGGTCTGATCCTGCAAGTGCTTTTATTTTATTTTTTATTTTGCATGGCTCACAGCTACATGGGCTATACATGGCTCACAGCTACATTGGCTTTACATGGCTCACAACAATCTGCTACATTTTAGGGCAGCACAACAGTAGGAAAATGTGCAATATCCGATAACATTGCTGAATGTTGTAATGATTATATGAATTGTGATAAATTAACAAATAGCTGAAAATACATTTTAAACATCTCTCAGCTTTGTCTTCACTGCTAGGCACTATACAGTGAGTAGTTTGGCTATAGGCCAGGCCACCAAGGGCAGTGGAGCTCCATCTCATTTGCCAAATATCGTGATATGTGGAGAAATAAAGCAGTTTAAAAAAATGTACCATTTATTGCAGCCATGTTTTGCGACATGTACATCACAATGTATGCTGTGATCTTTTCAACGTTTTGTGCAGCTTTACCAGTTTTCCGCTGGTAAATTACTCTAAAAGGGAAATGACTCTGACAGGGCAACTAAAATAACCATGTCTGAGCAAGAACACAAAGAGAGAGGAAGGAAAACTGTTAGTGCTTGGTTAATGTCTCTTACCTTCGGAATCTTTCTCGTAAAATACACCATGTGGGTGCATGGAGTAGGGCCGTGAGGCGAAGTTCCTCAGGTGTACCACCAGAACGTCCCCGACCTCCCCTTTCAGAGCTGGGCCCAAGAATCCAAGCCAGGCGGGCTTGGGCAGCCGTTGGGTGTAAGATGCGTCGGCGTACTCCACATACACCGCCTTCTTGTACACAGACCCGATCCGTGCCGGTCCTCTCCCCAGAAACACAGAGGCTTGCCTGTGACAGTCAGTGCTGCTTCATCAGTCATCCTAGCTAACTTTGTGTGTAGCTTTTATGAGAGGACAGCATGACCATGTGTGCTAATGTTAAACTATTATGCTATTAATATTATATGGCATTATAATTATGCTGACATGAATACAAACACTAAGAAAACATGAGAATCTTTTTATATTTTCATATAAAATCTGATGAATAATCTGATAAATAAACTTGGGTGCTTGTATAAGTAAGCTACTGTAGTATGAAACCAATCCTGTAAACTCAACTGTAGAAGTCATACAGTAATTGTGATAAATGTCTATGAGTCTGTACACCTGAATGTCTTATTATTTGATACAGGACACATTTGCATGTACACATTGTAAAGTAAGCAATCCTTGGGCTTTACATGAAATGTTCTTCACCTGAGTCTTTGTTTTTTGCGGTAATTTTACAGAAATAGCCTAAGGGGTTAACCGGGAAAATAACGGCAAAGTGCTAGAGTGTACTCGGCAAAAGTAGACCACTTCTCGCTACTGACACACAGCACTGCGCACGTGTGTGGCAATATGTGATGTCTCTCAGCGACAAACCGGTCTGTTTACAACACTTTGTAATTTTTGTTTGTTTGTTTTCAAAGCTAATCTAAAGCTACAAAAGCAGTCAGAACTGTAGGAGCACTTCCCCAGTTATGAAAGTGATGGAATGAAGTTTGTGCAATTCTGGCTGCAGGCTAGGTGTTTGTTTGAAACATTACAACTATAGCCACTTCATTTTGTGTTTTGTGTGTCTCTCTGTCTCTGTCTGTGTTTTCTAGACTCTTGATTAAAAACTACTACTGTCAAACGGCCGCATTTGCTTATTAATGTCTGTATTGATCTAAGCTACTATATTGCCCAAGCTGTCTGTCCATTAGCGTAGTGATATTTGAAAAACAAGTGGAATCTGCAAGCAACTGCTAAATCTATTGTAAAAATGATTTAAAAATGAGAAAAACCACTTACTCGTCCTCTGACACAGGCTTGCCATTGATGTGATTTCTGCCACTAGGCGCATAGTCCCAGTTCTCTTCATGTATCCCAATGAAGTAGGTTCTCTCGGCACAGTTGATGTTGCCTATACTCGCAAGAAAAGCGAGCAATAGGACCGTTGTTCCTCCGGAATGCTTCATAGTCTACCTGTGAAATTATGTTTATTACTGAAAGTTATAAGGTGAAGAGGAGGTATCAGGCAATACATCTGCTGTAGCCTCATTAGCCTAAAATGTTGTATGACATAACTCCGGCTGACACGCCCCCATCACGTAAAGCTTTGGTTTCAGACCTGACTTTGTCTAGGGTTTTCGGCAGGTCGCCATTGTTGGATGCCTGGACGTTGTTTGTGAGAGTGACTACTCTACAATTTCCCTTGTAGCCTGTGGCTAAAAGTTTGCAGCCCCGCTGCGATTCCACTGGCATGCTGTGGTGGACTGCGCGTTCTTAAGGGGGCCGTATGCCGCATGAGGATTGGCCGGAGCGCACATTTTTTGGACCCCTCTAAACAGTGCGATGAGGAAAGCCAGTTGACTCCTGGAAATTCCCACGTACATCCTTAGATTAGATGGTTCCTGCGCCTAAGACAGTGAGTGACGCTTTTATCTTTTGACTCTCAGCTGACTCAAACAGAAAATGGTCACAACTTTAAACGGTAGTCAGAATATTGCCACTTATTGCCAGGTATTTACGCACCGTTAACTATTAACATTAATAAATGAACATAAATGAACCACTTTCCCAAAAATGTGACAGTTTTCTGTTGAAACGCCTGGCTTAGCCTTAGCCTGTTATCAGCAGATAACTTTTTCCATGCCAAAAGAGCTTTTAAACAGTTGTTCTCCACCTATTCAAAAGGGTTGCACTTAGTCTTTTAAATAACCATAATTATAATTTAACACAATGAGCTCAAGCCTCTCTAGCCATCTTACTGCTTTGATTCAGTTATGTCAACAAACAGTGTTAAATCCATCATACCACCTTAGTAGAAGAAGACCCTGCCTGTTCTTTCAGCCGACAGCAATGCTGCAGGAGGTAGATTGTTTACTGTAATGATGTGACACATTGCTGTGTTGCCAAAGGTGGTCCATGCATGGTGGTGTTGGGGTGGAGGGAGGCAGAGGTGCCAATCCCGGGTTCAGAAAGTAAAAATCCCACCACAAATTTGACCCCACCAGATGTGAATCAGTTAATTGTAATGAGCACTCGAGACAGGTATCAGCTGCTCACTGAAGTCACAAGTGTGAGAAGGAAAACATGGCAGGGTTTTTACTTTCTGAACCCGGGATTGGTGGTGGGCGGTAGTTGTGATGGACAAATATTATCAGTTTCATCCTGGACCACAGAGACAACGTCTTTGGGAAAGACTAAAAAGGTGGTCTGGGAAACACGCAAAACCTGCACAGATAGCGGGCCCTCATTGAACACAGTATTGTTACTATTGCACGGGCTTAAGATTGTATATTTCAAAAAGGCCCAAAACTATATTTGGTAATACAGCTAAGGTTAGATTCATAACTGAACATCACTTTATTGTTATTTGATTTTAAAAAATGATGGCATGCTCAATCCACAAAAGGATTGATTTGGATTTCTTGGGTTTGGGTGCTCTTTGTTCAAGGTATCAGTTTGCATAAAAAAAGAGAGAGATGCTAGAGATGTGGCATGAGGCCTTTTCCATAGTGACCTGATGCTACATGTGGCCTTTTTTAACTAGTCCATTTTCTGACATGCCATTTTAAATAAAGTCATTTTAATGAAGGAGTGTCTTGGCTTGAGGAGCCTTTCTCTCTCTAATTAATTCTTTATTGTTGTTTTAATAAATATGACTGGTTGTATTGTGCCTCTCTACTAGTCTGCATATAGACACAATGGTTAGGATTGATTTTGACAACTTTCTTTGAACTTCTAGAATTCTCCAAACCCCACACAATATATCCAGCGTACCCTGCTGGCCTTAACCAGCCATTACATCTCCCCCTTCAGATGAAAGTTTAACCTTTTCTGACAGACCCTTGAGAGAGCAAAAAACATTCAGCCGTAGGGATACTTTGTAGTGTGACTCATCTAATAACTTTATGAATTCACTAAAATTCTAGTTAACTTAAACGTAAAAGTAAACTTAAACTAATAGAGAAAAATCAACTTTAATAAAGCTCTCTTCATATACAGAGTTTTAAGGTACTTGGGTGTTAGATGTACCAAGTGGTTACTGACTGCCATTTATCTTCTACCAACACACACACACACACACACACACACACACACACACACACACACACACACACACACACACACACACACACACACACACCACAAGTTTAGTGTAAAGTATTTTAGGTAACATTTTATTTTATGGTGTCTGTATTACAGTTTATTTCTATCTATTAGTTTCAATTCAAATAAAACTTGTGCAACGACAGGTAATATCATGTACTAGTGGTGTACTTACATAATGTATTTTTGTGACAACACACAAACACTAGTACACTAGTAGTTTTTTTTATTATTCTAAGTGTGTTTAATTCTTTGACATATGTAACAATCAAATGTTCAACATGACTGAAGGACAGAATTATGGTTTGCATCAATACAATTGTCTGACATCAATGCATTAGAATGTGTTCCTTCAAAAGATTACTCACATTATTTATTTTCAATAATAAGTAATCAATGACTTGTTCTGAAATTCCTTCATCTACAATGTTATATATCTTCAACCAGCACTGTTCCATTAATAGTGTACTCCATCTTATTCCAGTTTAGATAATTGCCTGGTGTAAATGCTACAAAGCCGTCTTGCATGTAGTTCGCAACTTGGGATGATGCGAGGACATAGTCCCACATGTGTACGTCTTTAATGTGTCCCACAAAGGCGTCAGCATAGCCATCCTGGTTTTGTCCCAGTATTATACTGGGCTTTGCCCCAATGGACAGTCCAGCGTATGTAAGCTTCCTGACACTGAGTTTGTCATTAATCATCATCTGGGACATCCCATTGACTCCATTCCAGGTTGCACATAGTGAGTTCCACCTATTCAAGGTGTAATCTAGGCCGTTGAAGAAAACAGCCTTGTTTCCAACATGTAATTCATACTGCTGAGGGTACGAGCGGCTGGGCATATGCCTGAGGATGGTGAGCGCGGCTGGTTGAGTGGCTGTGTTCATAGAGAAAAAGGCAGTCAGCTGACCCTCCACCTGGTCCGTGTAGAAGCGTAGGCAGACAGTGGCAGAGGACAGGCTCTGTGACACTAAAGGTGTGAGCTTCACATAGGATGTGCTGTGTTCCTCTGGAAAACAAAACATCTTCCCCTGCAGTTTTACCTTCTCTGTGGGATAACACATAAATGTTAGACATTGCGTCATTTGTTGCTCTTTCTTATTTCTTGCTGTTGTTTAAAATATACAGCCGTATCATGTTTCTTGCCTGTGATTCTCTATTCTTCATTATGTCAGCTGAATGACAGGATACAGGGGCAATGAATTTCCTGACATTCTATCTTTTTCTTTCTTTCTTTCGTTCTTTCTTTCTTTCTTTCTTTCTTTCTTTCTTTCTTTCTTTTCCTTCACATGGATAGGATTTGCTTGCTGCCTGGTTTTTGGATCTTTGGATTTTGACCTTTGAACTCTTATGATAAATAAGCTTGTCTGGAAACTTTTTCCCCAAATATTTACTTTTGTCATTAAACATCGATAATGCATAACTAGGTCCTTAACTCACATGTACATAACATCTTCAATTATTTCAACATCCAGATTTTGTGCCAAAGAATGCTGCCATTGTTATTTGGCTAATTCAGGACACCTCTATGTATTTTTGATATTATGCACATTTCAGAACACTGACCTTGTGATGTTATGGTGCACTGCAGTAGTATAAGAAAAAACAGTACTGTATTCTTCATGGTTATCCTTTAATCCAAGATTATCCAAGATAGTAATTACCTGCAAAACAAAACAAATGAATCAATACCACATGCTAATGGTATCAATGAATGAAATACTTTTTAAAACAATATTTAATAGAATAGATCAATAGCTGTGTGGACAAGCACAATTTCATGTCTTCATTTCTGATGATGACACAAAATGACAGAAATGTGCTTACATTACATTACATTACATTACATTACACTTAGCAGACGCTTTTATCCAAAGCGACTTACAAAGCGTACTGCTTACCTCTGCAGTTTTCACAGACAGATGTTACAGGAAGCTCAGGTAAATATGCACTGCTTGGTCTCAATACTGTATGTTCTCAAAAAAGATGTCTGTTAATATTTAATCCTCCTGTTAATGGTTAACCCTTGGCTGCCATGCAGTCATGTGTTCACATGTGTACAATTTCATTTCGAACTGAAATATTTCTGTGATACATTTACATGATATGACCATGTACATGGATCTATCTGACTTTCTGCAATCATCTTAATTTTCACCAAGACTATTGTCTGCAAACCTAATTCATCAGTGGGTTTGCTTAGTGGAGATGGCTAAGTATGATGTCATTGTTTATTTTAGAATTAAAAGTAAATGCACCAAAATAGCTCACAGTGTACATCAGACCTTTCTCTCCATCTGTTGATGGTGTACTGACACTAAGGTGAATAATTTGCCTCACGTAGCTACATCAGTGGCTGCAGAGCTAAAGCTGGTCAACGCGCAGACTAAGTAGAACAGTACAGCAGCAGCAACACATTGGATAAGAGAAAGAAGAGCAATAAGAAGAATGTGTAACTTTATTCATCAAAGGCAAACACACTGTTTTTATAGCCAGTGGGATTGAGGAAAGGGTATGATACTGTATCAGTTTATACCATCACAATGTAGGAAATATGGTTATCCCACTGCCCCTAGTAGTTGTAAAAGGCTGACGGTTTAATGTTTAACAGTCTATGCCTATTACAATGCAGCAACTGGAATCGGTGCCAGCAGAGATGCCAGAAGCCATCAACTCACAAAGAGAATTTGGGTCTGGTCTGGTCAGGCTATAATTGAAGTAGCAACAAAGGTCCGCAACACTGATCAAAGCTCCCAAAAGTTTTATTGGCACAACGTTTCGGATGCTCAGTCCTTCATCACAGTGCAAACAGGCTATAATTGCCAAAATGTTGTCCAAATCTCTTTTCTTCATTCCAAGAATTATAATGAACCTGAGCCTCCATGACCTCCCTACCCCATTTCCACTGAAAACTGAGATCGGGTGTTATGTGATGAGATGAGACAGAGGAGGTGTACGTGGGTCTGGACACACCTGCTATTAAGCTGTGTCTCCACACCCATTTGGAGTGTCCACTTGTGGATGGACTATGTCCCCACTCTTCTTGCTAACAAGGAAAGCCACACATAACTTTTGCTCCAGGGATGATTCCCAGGAAGCACTGCCACCTGATGGAAATCACAGTGCTGTCACTGTGCTGTACTGTATGTTTTATTTAATGATTAACACAATATATTTTGTAATACTTCATGAAATATATTAAATGTTATTACTTAATATACAGTACGTTGCTTTTAAATAAAGAAAATGTATTTAAGAGCACTGCAGACTTGTAAGGTGTATCAGTGAAAAATAAAAGGCTCATAAAAATTAAAAAAGGCTCTTCATTATCAAGGAAGAACTAGGAGTATTTACACTGCCTGTCAGTGACAGACTACACAGACAGGCTATGGCTGCCTTTCACCATGTACGATTAAAAGCATGAACTTTGGTGAAAGTTCTGTGTACCAAGGAGGCTCACCCATAATTACATTGAGCTAGATTATTTGCTAAGTACAATCCTGACTCAGTTACCTCAGTGACACAGCTGAAGAATTATTTTCAGTTAGGCCCTCAGATGAGACTAATGATTAAAAATAGACAAAGCCAGTTTCTCTTTTGTATGTCCCAGCTCACGTGAGTTATGTGCAGAAACAACGTGAGTCAGGTGTGTGTGTATCTTAGTTAAAAAGAGGGGTCGGGCGCAATGTAGTCTGCATTGATCCACTCTGATGCTTTCCAGATCAAGGATGACGACCCTCAGTGCTGCGTTTGAGAGAGATTTTTTTCTAACACTGCAACTCCCTGTTAGATGCCACTAAATCCTACATGTACAAGTTGCAGGCTATTCAGATTTACGTTTAATGATTGTTGTCTGAGCGGAACTGCCAATCAAATGTAGGCTACACCCTCACTGCACACTTTTATTTATTATTTGTCATGTGTTAAGAGGGGGGTCTCATAAAATAAAATGACAACATTTGTTATTAAGAAAAATGTTTTATGGTGTGTATAGCAGTTTCATGGAACCGTGGAACCAGTTCTTCCAACTGTCCACTGTATGTGTGTAGCTGTATGAAAGAGCAAATCTGTCATTAGAAAAAAAAATGCATAGCAATACACCGTATACATTTAATGACCTGCAATAACCCCACCACGACCTTTCCCTTATATGCCTGGTGTCGCGTGAGTGGAGTCCAGTGAACGCGTCTGTACGGGTGCCTGTAAGTAGTTCTGTAGTCTGCAAATATGGCTGCTTTTAGTAAGTGCATACCACACAATTGCTACGAGATCGGACATACCTGGAATCCCTCATGTACAATATCGACGCTGCAAGTCACGGCTGGGGCACTGGAGGTGTCTTTCAAAATATATGCACCATTGTATCTTGTGAGTTATCGTACTTTTCTGTGACATTATGGAATAGATATCGCACACCATTCCGCAAGGACGCTTGCAGTTTCTGTGCTATCTATGCTAGCTTCCTAGTTAGTTAGCTTCTGTTACTAGGTGGAGGAAGTTGAAAGCCTAGCGTTAGCTAGCTGGTGTGTTGGATCATTGTAGTTAGCTGTATGAACTTTGGTCCATTAGTGATATAATGCATTACAGTGTGTCAGCTAAAATGTATGTTTTGCTCTCTCGTGAAGCATTGATCTTTGAGCCAAGGATCAGAATTTGATGTTGCCATTCGGCGTTATAATCATAGCATTTGTTAACGGGACCTGTCATGTTAAACAGCAAGCTAACATAGATGAACAGTTCACCCCATGAACTTTGGTAAAACTTCTGTGGCCGAAGGAGGCTCATCCATAATTACACTGAGCTAGATTGTTTTCTAAGTACAATCCGGCTGAAGAATTCTTAAATTAGTTGCTGTTTGAACAAATTGCTCAAGAGATTTACTCCTGTCAGATGTATTGTAGTTGTAACACAGTTCCAGGTCATTTCCTGCACTTTACGTCTTCATTACTAAACATCGACAAAAATGCAGTCGTTACTGGATACTGTGGCTGAAATACGTCCCTCTAAATTACTGTGTTGCAGATTGCAGCCATACTAAGAAGAAGGAAAAAAGACTATTACATGAAGAGACTATTACCTGAGATTCTGCAGTCTACCTCTTTCCTCACGGCGAATGGCGGCTTATACATTGCATTCTTCTGCATCCTCAGGTAAGGTCAGCTCAGTCTGGTTGACTTGCATCATAAAAAACTCATCAGGCACCATTAACGTTTTGTTTAATGCAGAATTACCATCACAATCGTCTTCATAAAGTGATGGCAAATGGAAAGCACTTTGTTCACAACATACACGCAGTCTTCAACCTAAAGAAAGTTATTAAGCAGCTTATTACAATGGATACGTGTACATGCAGCAGAAGGCTTCCTGAAGCATCATTCTGTAGGCACAGGTTTTATGAGAAATCACTGCATTCCTCTGATCAGTAGTGCAGTGCTAGTTGAATACTTGTCAACACTGACACAGACACAGCTTTGCACACACAGTTTTTTGCTACTTGTTTGCAGTCTTAGTCCTTGAACTGGATTGCAGACATGCCCACTTTGGGCAGGAGGACGGCATCAGATGGCTTAACATAGTCTTTGCAACAAGCAGCATCTGATGTACATATTCAAAACATGACAGTTATTAGCTGTGCTGGAATGATTTCTCAATCCTAAATGTATTTCACTATTGTTTGCTACTATCCACCACCCCGTGGCTAATTGTAATGTGGTGTGCCGCTGTGCTGTGCAGGCGACTGCTCGGTGGATTCTACTCATGGTCTGCTGGGTTCGGAGCGGCGCTGCCGGCATCATACATCTCCATTCTTATGGAGAGGAAGAGCAGGTGAGTCTCAGTGTGGGGCATTGCTGCTTGCTTCACACATCTCCATCCTTGTCGAGAGGAAGAGCAGCTGCAGCTGGCATCGGTTGGCTACAGGAAGGAGGAGCTCTGTCTGGCGTGGCCTTGCTCGTGATGTAATCCTCTAGGCTCTAGGATGGTTCCAGAACTAGTCTGGACTGGGATTATTCTGCAGGCAGAACTTTGTTTTAGTATGACAGTCGACTTTTTTCGAGTTAAGATTTTATTTCTTGCAATATTTGTGCATAGTGCTTTGCATATACTTAACACACCTGTCTTTCACAACCCAGAGCATTTCACCCTTTCTTAAACCCTTTGCACAGATCTGTACACTGACTGTCCTTACTTTTCCCACAGGAGAGGACTTCTAACAATATACATGGCAAACTTGGTACGAACCCAAGCCTTGAATCACTGAGTTTGTTTTAATCATGCAAACATGATTTGGTCATACTTTATTCAGATGCTTGCATGGGTAAAGACAGTGTACAGATGTTGAAACCATCTTTTGAACTCTGCATAAACTCTCAATAAGCTCTTTGTCTTGTTAAGGTTAGGTTAGGATTAGAATTTCAACAAATCAAGTGTTACCCATCATTTAGTATGATTAGTTTGTTTTTATTATCAAATATTATCAAATATTATATTAGATATTTTACATTTTTTTATACTTTCAGGCAACAGAGACGGTGTTTCGTATGGCAGTTACCAGGGGAATCGTTAAACCAATCAAGCATGGAGAGGTATTTCACAAACAACCAGCACTACTGATGAACAACCTGAAGAGAAAAAAAAAAACTACAGAGCATAAATCCCGGGAATTACACAGTATAGGATCTATGCAATGCAGTTTGGACAAAGTTTCTGAGTTTAGTAGTTTGAGCCGCATTCATTTTACAAAATTGGTTAGAAGAAGAAGAAGAATACTTTGAAGAGTGCATTTTCATGCACAGTAATAAACCCAACATTTTATAAATGTTTAGTTTTATCTCATAAATTTTACCTATGTGTATTTTAACAGACTTGATTACTGCATTTGCCCTGTATAGTAGTGACAAGCCTACAAACTCTTGACCAGACAGTATTTGAATTCTACAGCACAAGTGTTTCCATAGTTAATAATGGTTATCATATAAAGAAATATAATTATTGGTGTATGTACAGCAGTTTAAGCTGGCGTCCTGTTATCCTCTTCTCTCCAAGGTTCTCCTGTTCTGCCTCACTGCCTCTCTCTACATGTTCTTCTTCCGGTGAGTGGAAGTCTGCCTCCTCTGCCTCCTCTGCCTCTGGACTCTCCTGTTGAAGGCATACATTCTATTGAAAGATTGACACTAGAGTGTGTGACATAATGTCCAGATTTAACACCCACCTGAACTTATCTGTCTTTTTAGGTGCAAAGATGGTCTGAAGGGATTTGCTTTCTCAGCTTTGAAGTAAGTGTGTGTGTGTCTGTGTGTGTGCGTGTGAGGATGTGTCTTAAATATGTGACACTTAAATGTGAAGCTAATCTGCACCAAAGTCCCTTTATGTTATTCTGTTGTTGTAACTCTGAATATATAAATGTTCATCTGGGAGATTGTACTGTAAATGTTCCTGTGGTAAAAGGCTGATGGCCAATAAAGGAACTAGTTTACTTAAACTTGAAAAAGCGACTTTGTTTGGTATATCCAACAAAAGTTTTGTTTTTAAGTTGGATTTTTTAACAGCAGCAGCAATAGAGATTTCTGGTCTGTTTGTCCAGCGGTTCTTTTATCTGTCTGTCACTGGTTTGCTCTCATAGGTTCATTGTGGGAAAGGAGGAGATCCCTACACATTCCTTCCTGGCCGAGCAGGCGTACGCCAGGGCTCTGGAGCGGCCTGCGTCCGAGGCCCAGCGGGGACCGATCGAGGGAACGCCAAGCGAGGGAACGCCAGCCTCCAGACGCTCATCCATCGCTGCCTTCACCAGGAGGCTGCTCGACTCCCTGTAAGTTACACACGAGGGGTGGGGGTACAGGCAAGTAGTCTTGCTTAAGTCCCTATAAGTCACGCATGAGGGGTAGGTGGGGTGGGATGGGGGGTCAAGTACTCTTGCTCGAGACCCTATAAGTCACGCATGAGGGGTGGGGTGGGGTGGGGGGGTCGAGTACTCTTGATCGAGTCCCTGTAAGTTGCGCACAAGGGGTGGGGTGGGGGGGTCGAGTACTCTTGATCGAGTCCCTGTAAGTTACGTACAAGGGCTGTGGGGGGCGAATACTCTTGCTCGAGTCCCTGTAAGTTATGCACGAGGGCTGGAGGGGGCCACTACTCTTGCAATTGGGGTTTTTACTATGTAACCCCGAGTAACAGTTCTGCAATTAATTCTCTACATTCAATTTTTTAAATGTGTGTTAATATGAATATGCATTAGTGGTGAGGGTGTTTGGGAGATGGCGTTTAATGAAATACGCTGCAGTAAATGTCTGTCAATGTGCCGCAATACTGGCTGATGTAGCAGATTGCTAATCTCCAGAGGCCTTGCACAAGAAGAGTATTTCAGCATAACTGCTGATTGCCAAAAAGTGTGCTGGAGGTTTTAAAAAACAAAGTGAAAACTGTGGCCTGGCTAAGAATGTCACCGGACTGGAATGAAATTAGAGCAGCGTTGAGGCGTATTAAATAGAGAGGCAGAGCAGCACAAGGTCTCCAGTGAATAATCTAATAAATTAATCTCCTTATAAATTTGTACAATGCTTATCCTTCAGGCTGAGGAGGAGTATGGCATCATTAATGAAGCTCATAGATAGTACTTAAAAAATGGAACATTTGAAGCAGTTGTAAAAAAAACTTACTGACTTTATAGACTTTTGTTTTATTGAGTTCCTACTGAGTCCTTTTGTTGTCATATAGTAAACCTGACTTTAACTTTATATCAGAATAAAGCGATTTACTGTTACAACTGAGACAAAAACACTTGGTGTAAGGGGATACCGTTTAGAGAGTCATTTGACATTGAAGTGATCTTGTCGTGTAGTCACTAGTGTAGTGTCGTTAGTATGCATGCATGTCCCCCAGTATGAAGTACGCATTTGTGCTGTATGTTTGTGTCCCGTTAGGTGTAAATGTGGGCCGAGGCATCGGTGCTGCAAGCACTACCACGACAACTGCATCTCGTATTGCATCAAAGTAAGAGTTCACCAACAGCATTTACACCCTGCAAACATTTATATCGCCACGCATGTCTGAGTGTAGATGTTTTGGGGCTGAGAGGCCCCTTATTTTTCTGTGTGTCTGTGTGTGTGTGTCAGAGTGTGGCTATTTTTGTAGTAGAGAGGGCTTTAAGGGTGCACATGTCTGCTTCTCCGTGCTTGTCTGAGTGCGGATGTTTCTGTATTTCACAGTGCTTTTTGTGTCTATGTGACATGTCTGCATTCCCAAGTGTGTCTGAGTGTAGCTGTATATTTGTGTTTGACAGGGCTTCATCCGGATGTTCAGTGTTGGTTACCTCATCCAGTGTTTCCTAAAGGTACCCTCAGCGTTCCGGCAGGTCTTCACCAAACCCTCGCGGCTGGTCTCTCTCCTCTACAACAAGGAGAATTTTCAGCTGGGAGCGTTTCTCGGTTCCTTTGTTAGCATATACAAGGTAAAGCTGTGTTAGCATATACAATTTAAAGCTGTGTTAGCATATACAAGGTAAAGCTGTGTTTGCATAGCATTAACAAGATAAAGCTATGTTAGCATATACAAGGTAAAGCTGTGTTAGAATATACAATTTAAAGCTGTGTTAGCATATACAAGGTAAACCTGTGTCCCATCAACCAGCCACCACAGGCCATCCACAAACTAGTTTTTTTTTTTGTTAGAACTTCTACACCCATTTTAAAATTTATGTGAAATGTTGTTTTCCGCTTGTAAGTAGCTTTGGATAAAAGCGTTTCATAATTGTGATATTATATGTCAGACAACTCTAGTTTTTTTGTACTTAGATGTGAGGAAATGTTCACTGCAACCAAGGACCAGTTTAAGTGATTGTGCAGACGTCTGTTACATGTCATACAAAGTTCTGCATAAGCAATAGATGCAAAGCCTATGGTAGAGAGCTTTAACCTGCTAGCTATCATTAATAATAATAATAATAATAATAATAAAACTTTACTTGTATAGCACAGTTCATACATGCAATATGCAACTCAAAGTGCTTTACAGTTTGGCAGGGTTGTTGCAAGACAACATTTCTTGCGGTTCAGTGATGTCAGAGCAGATAAATACAGAAGCAGACTGACTCTTGCATGAACACAGGTAGGCAGTCCTTGTAGGCCCTAGTCAGCAATCTTTGTAGTCCAGTGGCGCTAGAGCTATGCAACGCCCTGTTAATGTGGGCTCTTATGTGAACATAGGTCGGCCGTCTTTGCAGGCCAGTGGCACTAGACGAGGAAAGTTCATTTAGGCGCAGTCGGTTGTTAGTGTCCCCAGGGAGCAACAGGGGTGAGGAAAAACTCCCTGTTTGTTTGATTTGCGTGAATTCAGGAAGAAACCTCAGGAATCAGTGAGTAAAACTCCCTGTTTTTCTAGGAAGAAACCTCAGGCAGAACCACGTCTCCCAGGGTAGCCCATCTGCCGGGGCTGGTAACGGGAAGTCTGTGACTGTTTGAAGGGCCTTTGGTCTGGGCGGAGGAGTCTGGCTGAGGGGACTCTGGTCTGAGTAGTTAGGTGTAGGCTTGGTTGAATAGGTAGGTCTTTAGTTGTCGCTTGAAGATGTCGATGGATTCTGCTTCTCTGATGTGCTGTGGTAGGGCATTCCATCTCTTTGGGGCGTAGTATGAAAAGGCCGATTCCCCGATCCTTTTGGATGGTGCGTCTGGAATCCTCAGGAGACCGGCATCAGCGGATCTAAGGGCTCGTGCAGGGGTATAAGAGGATAATGCGTCAGCAATATAGCATGGGGCAAGGCCATTTACAGCTTTAAATACCAGTAGTAGTACTTTGAAGTCAATTCTATAGGATACAGGTAGCCAGTGTAGTTCAGCCAGTACAGGAGTAATATGTTCCATCTTTCTTGTTTTTGTTAGTAATCTTGCAGCCGAGTTTTGAATAAGCTGTAGTTTTTCAATTAATTTTTTTGGGAGGCCTGTAAACAAGGCATTGCAGTAGTCTAATCTACTTGTAATAAATGCGTGAACAAGTTTTTCAGCGTCTGGCTTGGTCAAGAAGGGGCGAACTTTTGCTATATTTCTTAGATGGAAGTATGCTGTTTTAGTCACTTTGTTGATGTGTGGTTTAAGGCTTAGGTCAGAGTCAAGGATGACACCTAGGCTAGTTACCTGTTCTCTGACATATTGGTTTAGGTTGCCTAGACTGGGGAGGAGAGCTTCCTGTTTGTCTTTAGGGCCGATAAGTAGTAGTTCAGTTTTGTTTTCGTTTAACTTTAGAAAGTTATTGCTCATCCAATGCGTGACAGCTGACAAACAGGAGGTTAAAGACTGTAGAGCTGTGGTTTTGTTTGGCTCAACTGAGATATAAAGTTGTGTATCATCGGCATAACTATGAAAGTCTATATTATGTTTTTTGATATTGTTGCCCAGCGGTAGCATGTATAATGAGAAAAGGAGGGGGCCAAGGCAGCTGCCTTGAGCAACACCGAAGGGTACGTCGTGATTTTTAGATATATGATCTCCTAAACTAATATAGAATTGTCTTCATTACTTGTGAATCTAGTCGAATCTTTGTTGTGAAATTAGAAAAAAGTTAAATTTGTAGTTCTGTTGCTAGGTAGTGTATTTTCTTGTAATTTGTTTCAGAGATTAGAGTTATGTGAAGTTTGTCTGCTAAAAAAGGGGTATTGTGTTTTTTACCTCTGCTAAGGCGATTATGTGTTTGCTGGTGTTGGCTTGTTTGATGGTTAGCAACTTTATGCTAAATGTCATGAATGGATATACGTGAAATATTCAGCAAAGTTTAATAAACTATTAGAATTTTCCAAATCACTGTCTGGATCCAGGAATGTTTTAAAGGATTCTTTATTATTGGGAGCGCTCTCTCGGAGTGCTTGCTAGTTATTTTTATTTGATTTATTTTGTATATGATTTTTTGTTGTTTGTTTGTGTGTTTGTCCACTGTATTCTGACGGTTCGATCTATCACCTCCATCACTGCATAATTCAGGTCTCTCTTGTCGTCCCTCAGGGTACGAGTTGTTTTTTACGCTGGGTAAGGAATCTGGACGATGAGCTACATGCACTAATTGCAGGTATGTAACGCCCTATGAGAATCTCTGCAATTCTGATTGTACAGTTAAGCAGTATAACTCGAGTGACTACAGTGTTGGAAAAGGATGTAAACAAATCTGGGTGTTGCATTTGTCCTCTTCTTGTGAACATGCTTATTATTTTCATCGACCTTGACGGCTCTGCTCCCCTGCAGGATTTCTGGCTGGTATCTCCATGTTCTTCTACAGGAGCACCTCCATCTCAATGTATCTTTTTTCCAAACTGGTGGAGGTCAGTACCTGCATGCTCCATGTGGTGTACGTACGTTGCTGTGTGCGTTGTGTAGGCTGTAGCAGATGGTGGGGAGCGGGAGGTGAATGACACTGGTGGTATATGTTTAGCATGGGTGTCAGTAGCAATAATAGCTGCTAATTTTTAGCTCTACACATTCCCACGTGTTGCGTCATCAGGCATAATTACCTGGTCTGTCTGTGTGTCTGTCTGCCCGAATGGGGGGCAGGTTGCCATCTCTGATTGCACTTGTTACTCTTAAAATGGTTTTAATGAACTAAGTTTTTATAAATTCTCTTGTGGAAATTCCTTTTAAAGGAGAAGATCGGTGTGAATCAATCCATAGCCCTATTGTTCGAGGTCACTGAATGCTGTTGGTAGGAAAAAGGACAAGAATTTTTGATGCAACATAGACCGAATAAAAAAAAAAAAGGTAGCTAACACTAACCGAATAAGGCATAGAGAAATTAAACTGAAAGCTAGTTTCTGTGCCCTTTTCAGTTAATGTTAGCTACTGGTTCATTATTCGGTCTATGTTGCATCAAAATTTCTCCTCCTTTTTCCTGCCAACAGGACATAGATTCATTCACACCAAACTTATTTAAATTCTTATCCTGAAGATATTGTGCTGGAAGGGTTGCCTGAGTTAAAGTGAGCACCTCATAAAAAGTGAGGGTAATGTTGAATAACGAAGTGTACACAGGAACTTTGGACTGCCGTAAAAGGATTAGAGTTTGGAGTTAGGGCATATTGCAGGGTTCAATAAGTAACAAATTAACACCACTTTGTTATCCATTGTATTTGATTTTTATGGGTATCACAAAACAGAATATAATACGAAAAAGTGTTGCAATGCGCAGCCCCTCAAAACATTCCGTGACGTCACGTTGGGGAGACGACCTGTAGATGACAGACCGAAAGCCATAGAGACAGACGAGAGCAAGAGACAAGCCAGCGTGTTTAGCAGCAGTAGATAGATACATACGATCCATATACAATACATACAATCCATATATATATGTAGATAGATATACAGATAGCCTAGATAGACTGATACATATTTATATAGAGAGAGGGAGGGCGATAGGAGACCGCTAGATAGCATAGTATACATAGTTAGCCAGATAGCTAAACGCACATTTTTATAGGCAGGTGGGTTGGTAGGATTCATTTAAAATGGTCAAATATTGAGTTTATTCTGGCTGTAAAAACACAAATCTAACAGGGCACAGGGTCCATGACTCTCGACCAGCGATCAAAACGCACTCACTTTCCTACATCACAAGCTTTCCAGAGCAGTTTCCATGGGGCAGCACCGCCCACACAAAACGTGAAACACAGCAACACACGGACGCCTATTCTCTCGTTGTCGGTAAGCGGTGTTGATGATAGTGATGAGTAGTGTATAAAACATAGGGTTGTTTTTGTCTTGTGTAAGTGCAGAGACAGAATGGGAAGGTTTTGTGATTCAGCAAATACTCTACGCTGCTTTTGCTGACATGACGCTGACAGCCAGGTTTTGCTGTGCTCCCTTCTAGAACTGTTTACGAGCAGTCCTTTATCACCGATTCCAGAATGCATGTTCAGTATTGCGAATGCGTAGCAGGCTGACCGTAAGTGAACTGCTTGTGCCCTGTGTTCCCAGACCATGTACTTCAAAGGCATCGAGGCTGGCAGGTTTCCCTACTTCTCAGAGGCTGACACCATCATCTATGCCATCTCCACGGCCATCTGCTTCCAGGCGGTGAGTAACGACCCCATACTGAGCACCGCACGCCTCCTGCGCTCCTCTGCCTACCGTGCATACGCTGTAACGCTGCAAAATGAGCATTGTTTGGCTTTTAGGAGTTCAGTGTTATGTTCTGTTTTCCTAGCCTGGTAAACCCGCCCCTCGTACTTAATTTCATTTCGTGCAGTTTTGGAAAAGGAGTGCTGTGTTGGTGTTTGGGAGAGATCACATGACTGACTCCATTTTCCTTTTGGCACCAGGCTGTCATGGAGGTGCAGAACCTGCGACCGTCATACTGGAAGTTTCTTCTCCGACTCACCAAGGGCAGGTGTGCCTTTTTGTTTTTGTGCATCAACCCTGTGTGTGTGTGTGTGTGTGTGTGTGTGTGTGTGTGTGTGTGTGTGTGATGTTAAATATAAGTCGTGTGTGTGTGTGTGCATCACCCATGTGCATGTTGAAACCTACAGTGTACAATATGCAACACAGCTAGCTGTGTGCAATAACAGCTAAAGGACACAGCTTAATCAGCTGGCCCTGTGCAGGCCGTATAGGTGACATACGTGTTGTTGTGCTGCCCCAACCAACCAACCCCCCACCCACCCCACCCCAGGTTTGCTCTGATGAACCGCAGGGCTCTGGACAGCTTCGGCACAGGCGCATCCAGGGACTTCAAGGACTTCATCCCCAAACTGGACCCGCGCTTCGCCACTCAGCCTCCAGAGTTGCCGGTGCAGCTGGGCTGACTGGGTGCCCGTCAGGAGCAGCGCTAGGCACCTCACGCCGACACTAGGGGGCGCTGGCCAGGCCTGGACTGGTGCGGTGGGGTACAGCGGTGTGGGTGCGGGTGGTGTGTGTGTGTTTGGGGGGGGGGTGGGGTGGGGGTGGGGGGGGGGGGAGGCATCCGACCTCACCTCACCTCACCTCACCTCTGCCAGTGTTATGACAGAAGTGCTTGGTATGAGCTTACTTGAAGCAGTGCTGGCAGTTAAACTGACTGTGTAATTACCTGGAGATTCTATTGAGCAGAAATCATGTGTAAATGCATATATCTGTGTTTGTTTGTGTGTGTGAGAGAGAGTGTGTACGCGTGAGTGTGTACGTGTGTGTGTGTGCGCGTGTGTGTGTGTGTGTGTGTGTGTTTGGGTACGCATAAAATGATAGATTTACTTAACAGCAAAAGAAATGCAAAATGTTATTTCAGTTCAGGCTTCATGCACACTAATTACAAGGACATGCAAAGCAGGGTTCGGTGATGTGAAGAGGTCACTCTTTGCTCAGTAGTGTTTGTGTCATTGGGCTATAGACACTACAATGTGGGACCACACCAACACATAACTGTGGGACCCATCTTGACACATGGTTGACTGACACAAGTGAGAAAAAGAAAGGTCTTTTGTTGTTGGCACCACCAGGGGGCACTGTGGACTACTGGCTCCTAGCGGAACGTCTACATGGCTCTGCTTGTTCCCAGCCACAGAAATCAGTCCAAGGCACTGAACTGGTACTCATCCTCGGGTAAAATGTTTTAAACCTATTGATTTTGTAGTGTGTAAAAACCACTGGATCTTTCCAGTTAAATATTGAAATGTTAAATATTTAAATCGATTGATTGATCTGACTTTGGTGGCCGAGGGAGAACCTGTTCATTGACCACAAAATTGTCAACATACGGTCTTACTGAGTATTATGTATCCACCTGATCCTTACCAGCCCTGGCATGTTCTCACCTCAGTATGTTACCCAGATGAATATACGCTTCTAGTCCCTTGTCAGCCCCATTGTGATTAGTGTGAATGTGTGACCCCTCATTAGATCTCATGTAGTGTTTGTGCATCTAGCTCAGTGGCTGGAAATCTACATGGTTCATGACGTCCCTCGCAAGGGAGCGTCCCATTATGAGTGCCTTTTATCCTTGTTTCTACATACAGTACATCTGACAGTTACCATAGTCACTATTTACAAGCACTTAAATCATCATTCATTAAATCTGTTCTTGTGCTGTTAAGCGTGTGTGTCTGTGCTTGACAGGCTGGTGTGTGCAGGGGGTGGATTATGTGTTTAGATGAACTCTGATAGCGAGTATTGTTGTCTGTGTAGGTGCAGGGCATCCTGTAATATAATTACCTTGGGGGAATGTTAAGCATTTGTGTCACAGAATTTAAACATGTCACCTAAGTACACTCAGGCGCGTAGCCAAAAGTCAGTGATATATGTTTATGCCTTATGATGAGTAGGGGGAGCACTGCTCGTTTAGTGTCCTTACAGTGAAGACCAGACCACACCAGGCACTTTATTTGTTTAGAAGAGTTTAAAAAGGCATGTAGAGGCCTTGGGCAGTGGTTGTTCTACTATACAGACTAATGTGAATTATTTCTTTAATTTATTATGTGTCTCTTTTCTTAAAAGTGACCAGAGCTGGCTAGTATTTCAAGTTTATTGTTATTGACAAACCTGGGTAAGTTCACCTTGAGGCAGTAGTAAACTCTGTAATAGAGGTACTCTTTAATTTTTTTATTATAGCAAAACAAAGCTATAAGACTCCTCTATTAGGATAGTTACCCCACACCCCCACCCCCAATCCGCTTTGCATGAACCTACCTGTGGTTTGTCACTAAGCTGTGCCCTTGACGTGAGCCCCTGGCCATACATGTGAGGAACACTCAAAGCTGCACAATAGTCACTGTCTCACACCCCGTCACCTACTTTTGGGGTTTAAGGCACCTTGGGCCTGCACCTAGATGCTAACCCAGACTGGAGTGGATCTGGGCCGGTTTGGTTTGGGCTGAACCGGTCTCAGACGCAGCCATATGGGAATGTTGGTCTTGGGCTCAAACACAGCTGAACAGCATTGCAAGTAGCCTAATAAAGTAACACCTGAACTGACCTGCACAGGTTAATCAGTTTACAAACTTCACTGAATGACAGTTTCTTTTTCTAACAACATTTTTGATGTGTTGTATAGATGACACTTTTCTAAAAAAAAAAAAGATGAAAGCTATGATCTGAAAATAGATGTACACTTGGTTAACATTATTTGTAATTTATATACAATAGAAAATAAAGCTATTTGTCCCCTGTAGACATCTATGTAGCGGTGATGTTATTGTCTGTGCTGTGTGCTTTAATGACCAAGTCCTCAGGCTTAAGTTCTGTTTCTGATATGATTGGAAACCCAGTTAATGTCACCAACTTTTGTAGTTGGGAGGAAATCCCAGAATCACTGGGCAAAGCTCCCTTCAAAATGCATCAAGGCTTTACCCTGGTGAGAGACATACTACAGGTCCCAAATGTGATACTTTTCACTTTTCACTACTTTTCACCTTTCACTGTCTTGTTCTGTGCCCTGGTTTTGAACCTTGAAGAAGATCGATATGGCTACATGTCTGGCTTGCATTACGGTTATATCTTTAAACAGAGGTAATGTATAGTTATTTTGTATTTCCCTTTTCTCAGCGGTGTGAAGACATTTACAGCAATGTACAAATACAAAGCATTTGTATTTCGTACATTATTTCCAGACTGTTAATGAAAGAATACAATACTATTTAGCTTATTTAGTTAATTGGCTAGTGTTAAAATACCTTCACAGTGATCATGGTGCAAATGAGTAATATCCTTCTTCATTGTATCTTAAACTGATTCAAGCAGCGATCTTGGTGTCATGGTGCATGGAAAGAGGAATTGCTGATTAAAATAAACGTAGAAAGAGGAATAGAAACATGCAACTGTGTTCAGTTGGCGTATCAGAGTGTTCAGGGTGTTTTCATGCTAGTCATCACAGGATGTGTGGCAATGCCCCATGGGCCATCATTCAGCTACCACATTATAATCTGTGGGGTATGGGAGCAGAGGTAGCAGCTGGTTACATGTGTGTACAAACCAGGTGAAACGCCAGACGTCAGCATTTGCCAGCTTTGTCGTCAAGGCCAAGCTGAGAAGGCGTGTGTTGTGTTTCTAGCACTGGTCTGTCTTCTGCTGCATACCTGTATTGTCAAAACAAGCATAGAAATCTGGCACACCTACTGGGACACATTTCCCCTCAGCATTTCACACACGCTAGTAGAAACCCATATTCACCACTGGAGTTCAGGCTGCACATATGCAGAACAGGCCCTTTTCTGGAACAAATAAATAAATGTTGACTGACATAATGGGGCTCTGGATGTGATAATGCTATGATGTGTGGATATTGTATCTGGTCATATGACAGGAAATCACAAAGATGGTGCGTGATCACCTATCATCTTTATACTTATGTTGTGGCATTTAGCAAACATTGTGGCTGGCGTATTGGATTTAATCACTGATGTTACTTTGAGTGCTTAGTTTAAGCTATTCCTGACATGTTGATGAAATCAAGTCCCCATACACGGACACTATTCACAAGGGAATCTTTGTTGTGAAGTGCACCTCTCTCCAGGAGGGTGTTGCAGTGTGTTATGGGTGCTAACGCAGTCAGGAGAGAACAGTGTGCATCCCAGGTGCAGGAGAAGATCGTCACCCCATTCCCATACTACTCCCAGTATGCTGACTGGCACCTTGCATGGCAGCCTTTGCAACCGGTGTGTGAATGTGTGTTTGAGGGGGTGAATGTGAGGCATTCAGTGTAGAGTGCTTGTGATACTCTGGCAAGTATAGGAATGTGCTATATAAATACAGTCCATTTACCATTCCATGAAATAGGTCATGATAGCTTTTTTAATTATATTATTAGGTAATACTTCATTTTATGGGTCCTTTTTTGGTGCATCTAACAATATGTAATATTATGTACTTGCACTGTACCTAACCTACGCTAACCCTAATCCTAACTCTTACCCTAATCTTATGGTGCAGTGTTAATACAAAATGTTACATATTGTTACAGACTTTGTTACACTGTACTTCATGATGTATATACACTGTAACAGGGGCCGTAAAAATTCTTACCTATTATTATTTTGGGCCAAAGGATGATGTTCTGAGCATTTCTAGTCTTCCTTGTGTTTGAATCTGAAGAAGGCTAGAAACAGTCGAAGCATCATTCTTTGCCTAAAAATAAAAGCGGCAATATGGATCTGAAGTGTGTGGACCGCTCTTCTCACACATGCTGCACCTCCCACACGGTGCAGGGGGTTGGAGATGGGGAAGATCTGCTCTGGTTTGCCTCAGTACATCCTCTTAGATCACTAAAATAGCACGCCGCCCCCACCCCCACCCTATCCTATCCTATATTCTATCCCCTAAGCTGATACGTTTCATGTGTTGTCTAACGAGTTACCCCATCTTCACGGTGAGATGTATGTTGAGCAGCTGAAGTGTTTGTGAAGACTGTGTCTGTGTAAATGTGTTTGTGTTTTTAAATGTGTGTCTGAGAGTGTGTGAGTGTTAGAGAGGTGGTGGGTGGGGGGGCGATGGCAACCAGCTGAGCCTTTGAAGTTGTTAGTGTGTGTGTGTGTGTGTGTGTGCATGTGTGTGTGTGATTCTCAAAGGCTTTGTTCAGAAGGCGGGTCTGATCATCATCCTCACGGAGATCATCTTTGGCATAATCAACCTCGGGTCCCTGGTGGAACACACAGAGTCACACACACACGCACAGAGTGACACACAGACACAGAGTGACACACACACACACCTACACACACACACAAACACACACACACCTACACACACACACACACAAGGAAGACTAGAAATGGTCAGAACATCATCTTTTGCCCCGAAATAATAATAGGTAAGGATTTTATGGACCCTGTTACACACACACACACACACACACACACACACACAGTGACACACACACAGACACAGACTCCAGCAAGGAGAGGGATGCATGGCAGTGCAGCTCAACCCCTGTGACAGACAGGATGGAAAATCCGTGCGGCGCAGTCGTATGAGTCATCTGTTGGCGGCGGACGGGCGCTGGTCATGCTAGTTTCAGGATGTCATGGCCACAGCTTCCAGCCTTCGTTGACACAGTAACAGGTGAGACGCTGGTGGCACGGGAACAATGGAATGCTACTATGGGACAGCTTTTAAGGATGTGCACCATCGCCATAATCAAAACAAAAAGTGATTCACCAAAAAAGGAACTTAAGGCTTGTCCCTTCTGCTGTCATTCAGTATGGTATGAGAGAAGGCATTGTTTTTTTAGTAAAAATGTGACATGGAATGGGAACCTAGTTTTCACGTGAATTTTTACCTCATTTGAATAATAATCTCTCTCAGAGCTCCAGTCCCTCTGCTAGTAGTGTCACCATGTCAAGGTGGACACTCTCTCTTTCTCTCTCTTTCTATTTCTATCACTCTCAGTCAGTATTTTTACATGTAAAGCACTGCAATTCTCTCTCTCTCTCTCTGTCTCACTCTCTCTCTCTTTCTATCACTCTCAGTCAGTATTTTTACATGTAAAGCACTGCAATTCTCTCTCTCTCTGTCTCACTCTCTCTCTCTTTCTATCACTCTCAGTCAGTATTTTTACATGTAAAGCACTGCAATTCTCTCTCTCTCTCTGTCTCACTCTCTCTCTCTCTATCACTCTCAGTCAGTATTTTTACATGTAAAGCACTGCAATTCTCTCTCTCTCTCTGTCTCACTCTCTCTCTCTCTATCACTCTCAGTCAGTATTTTTACATGTAAAGCACTGCAATTCTCTCTCTCTCTCTCTCTCTCTCTCTCTCTCTCTCTCTCTCTATCTTTCTCTTTCTGTGTGTGTCTCTCACACACCCTACATCCACTCTTTTTTCACTATCTTTTTCTATCCCTCCCTTCCCCCCTGCTCTCCTTCCCCTGTCTTCTCAGTCCTGTGGGGCGTCTTGGGTTCCGTGTCTGTGTCAGTGCCTGAGAGGTCTCACCTGAGTGTGAAGGCAGAGAGTCACGCTGGGGAACTCAGCAGCCCAGTGAGAGAGAGACAGAGATAGAGATAGAGAGAGACAGAGAGAGAGAGACAGACGGACACTGAGAGAAAGACATAGAGAGAGAGAGACAGAGAGAGAGAGAGTGTCCAGGGAGTCTTCAGAAGCACACCTTGACATGGTGACACCACTAGCAGAGAGACTGGAGCTCATGCCCATACTCACGCCTGCCTCTCTCTGACCCTCAAACACGCCCTCAAACAGGAGAAGCCACACCGGTGATCGGATCCTAATCTGCAGTGCTTTATTACATGTCAAAATGCTGACTATATTATTTAAATATTTCTTCAGATAAGCAAGAGATAGCATATTTGTAGAGTACAATGCTTCAGAAATTCTCTTTTTAAGTCAAAAGCTTTATAATGGTAGATGTATAGTAGATTCAGTAATGCAGGAGACCAAGTTAATCATGTACAGTAACACGTACACACATTAACCAAATAGATATTTTAGCCATCACTGTTAACAAAGGGATGTTTATCATTTGATCATACTAAAACAGACCTACATGTATAGTATTAAGCATTATTACTATTGCACATATTATTTGATAAACTTGCTGCAGTACTCATGGTTATAGGTAGGGGGTGCTACAGTGGTGGCTGGATGAGAGATACATTACAATACATTCACCTTTGGCTATGGCAGCCGAAGTGCTGGTTGATGTGTGTGTGTGTGTGTGTGTGTGTGTGTGTGTGTGTGTGTGTGTGTGTGTGTGTGTTGTGTTGTGTGAGAGTGGGAGTCGGTGTGTGATAGCAGGACAAAGAGCCGTAAGTCTTACGGGGGTGAGCTAGCCCAAATATAAATGCCTTATGCAACAGCCACCGGGGACTAGCATTGCATTGCTTGGAACCACTTGATAGACATGCTCAGATATGATGTGCACTGATTTGTTGTAATCTTAGTAATCACATAAGCATATAAAGGGATCTGGCAGTCCGAAGCCGTGGCAATATGTTTGGAAATAACAATGATGACAAGGCATGGCTTTCTCAGGCTACAGAAGTGTGTGTCTGATGGTATGTTTGAAATTTAGTCTATGTGCATGTACATGCATCTCAATGCATAGCTGTGTGCATCTGTGTTGTTTGTTTATGTGTGTGTGTGTGTGTGTGTGTGTGTGTGTGTGTGCTATCTGTGGGATCCAGCTCCTCCTGATACATTAAGCTGGTATGATTTGCATTTATCTGTTTCTCAGCATCTGTGTGTGTTACAATATGGGTACAGCAGTATGTGTGTGTGTGTGTGTGTGTGTGTGTGTGTGTGTGTGTGTGAGAGAGACTGTGAGTGTTAGTCTTCTCTGTGCATGTGAAAAAGCCGTGGGTGTTGAGTGTGGGAGGTACTCTCTGGCAGATCTGTATGCATTTGTATTCCACTCAATGCAGTCTGTGCCTTCTTAACTCTTCCTCTCCCCCATGAATAGCAGAGCGGTTAAACTAAAGCAGCTGTGATGCTGTCTATCCCTCACTCTGCTACCATCCAGCTGTGGTGTTGTCTACCCTTCACTCTGTGTTACCATCCAGCTGTGGTGTTGTCTACCATCAACATCATCAACATGGGTAATACGAAGAAGCCTACAACTATCAAATAGACCAATCAACACTGTTTTTGCACATTCCCATCCTTGAGCACTCTTCATTATTTCCTTTCTGCTTGGCTCTGCTTACCCTCTGCTGAAGCGCGGGTTGGCCATCTCGCTCTCCACTGTTCTTGGCCCCAGAGCAGGACTCTAATGTGCAGCGTGTGACCAGAGGCAGCTTGGGCCCATGTTTGTTGTTGTGAGTCTGGCCTGGGTGTGCGGTGGGGGTTGTTGTGGGGGGTGGGTGTGGCCAGAATCAAATCTAATTTCTGGCAGTTGACACACTAAGTCAGGCGGAGCCCGACAGGACGTGCAGGCCAGTGGCGGCGGACTTTGGGCCGGACATGGCGTGAGTCTGGCCTGAATGTGGTGTGGGTCTGGGCCGGACATGGCATGAGTCTGGCCTGAATGTGGTGTGGATCTGGGCCGGATATGGCGTGAGTCTGGCCTGAATGTGGTGTGGGTCTGGGCTGGACATGGCGTGGGTCGGTGCCACTCATGTGTCAACTCGGCTGCAGTCTGCTATTAAGAGTCATCATTTAGCTAGAGCTGCCGTCGCCATTACCATCACACGCCTCCAGTAAACCCCCCCACACACCCACCCACACTTACTGACAGCCACACCCACCCACACACACACACACACCCACCCACACCCACAATTACTGACACCCACTCCCCCCACACCTACACCCTCTCCTCCCCACATCCACCCACCCACACACACACACCCACACTTACTGACACCCACTCCCCCCACACCCACCCACACACACACACCCACCCACACCCACAATTACTGACACCCACTCCCCCCACACCTACACCCTCTCCTCCCCACATCCACCCACCCACACACACACACCCACACTTACTGACACCCACTCCCCCCACACCCACCCACACAAACCCCCACACTTACTGACACCCACTCCCCCCCGCAACACCCCCCCCCCCCCCCCCGCCCCCCCCCCACACACACACACCTCCCTCTCCCTCTCTCTTCCCAGGTGGCTGCAGTCCACATCAGAGTACTTACAAAACCCTCTGTGTGCCAGTGCCGAACAGGTTGTTGAAGCCCTTGTGTGTGTGTGTGTGTGTGTGTGTGTGTGTGTGTGTGTGTGTGTGTTTGTGTTATGAGAGAGAGAGAGAGAGAGAGAGAGAGAGAGAGAGAGAGAGAGAGAGAGAGAGAGAGAGAGAGAGAGAGAGAGAGAGAGAGAGAGAGAGAGAGAGAGAGAGAGAGAGAGAGAGAGAGAGAGAGAGAGAGAGAGAGAGAGAGAGAGAGAGAGAGAGAGATAGAAGCTCCAGTAGTGACATAATATTAACACCATTTTATGGGATTGACTCCCTGAGCACCCTCTCCTATTCCACATGTAGGCCATCTTGTGTATGTGCTCGAGATATAAATGACTAGTATATGTGTAAGTGCGTGTCAAATGGGAACAGCATATGCAAGCCTCTATTAAGTGTTTCCAAAACGAAGTGTTTAAAAATCCTGTGTGCCACCAGAAGCTAACAGGCTGTTAAAGAGCATATAGTGTGATTTAAGCCCCCTAGACATTTATTACTGTCTTCAACACCTCTAATCACCTTGATTAAAAGCCTTCATCAGATTTCTACCGCATACGGCCTCAGCCTAGGCAAGTGTGAGGGGAAGTGTGACGCTTTGTAATGTGAGGAAGAAAAAAAAAAGGAAAAGAAATTTGAAAAGTGGCCCACAAATACTTCCCTTGCCAAACAGGCCATATTAATGAGGGTCTGTTGTCATGGTGATAACAGCAGAGCCGGAGTGAAATGGAACCCCTTCTATCTGCGATGGGGAAAAAATAAAAATAAGCCACAACACGCAGCAACGTGCACCACCACGCTGTGACTGTTACAGCCAAGATTTAATAGCACTTGTCATTAGTGTGCTGCGAAAATAAAGGCTACATTTCATGGAAAATCTAAAAAACAAGCAAATATCTTGCTCTCTCCCTCTCCCTCTCTCACACACACACTGATTAGAGGGTCAACCAGAAGCAGAGCGCACAGGACTTGCCTGTGCATCGTTAATCTTACTTTTACTGACCTTTCTCAAAGCTATCTGACAGCTGACATATTACAGAGGCTCTTGGATGTAAAACGGCTAAAGCCAACATCTCTACAGTGTCTGCGGGGCTTTAGATCTGTAAGTAACAGATGATGTGGTTGGATGTTGTGAAACAAAAGGCAACAACCTATGAAATATTTTTCATCACATAACACCACATTCAAGTATGCATTGGTGAAAGTATCATTTACAATTCTAAACACGTAGTTTTAGTTTAGTTACAACGATGCTACTTTCAAAGAGGCCTAGCTATTTGTATTGAAATTGCAAATATGCATTTTCTTTCTTTTTGAGCTGAATGTTAAGGGAGTACAGGAAATTGTTGTTTTCAGAGAGACACCAACCTCACTTCTGACTGCAAAGGAGGCAAAGAGAGAGAGAGAAAGAAAGAGAGGAGTGTGTGTGTGTGTGTGTGTGTGAGAGAGAGAGAGAGAGAGAGAGAGAGAGAGAATCACTACCTCTCAAGCAGCCCTGCTGTGAAATGGGGGTCGAAGGGAGCTTTATGTAATGTCAGTGAGTCAGACGAGCTGAATCACAGCACAGCCAAGAGCACGTCGACAGGGGAACAAGGAAGCAAAAGAGCACTTTCAAAAGGAGTCTGAATGAAATAAAAAAGCAAGAAGAAAAGACAGGAAGAAAGGCTGGCTGAAGCACCCGTGGGTGGGATGTGTCCAAAGACACCCCTCCCCTTCCAGGTCTCAGAGCTGAGTAGGAGTCAGTTACCTGTTTTATTGCACAGAACCTCACATGTAGAAACACATTAGGAACAATACAAACAACATCGTACAAATAGGATAGAAGACAGAGTAACATGTCATATCAGCCAAGACTGAGTTAGAATGGCAGTAGTCACTGCACCACATCTGACATCTAAGCTAACAGTGTGTCCTTGTGTCATACACGATATAGCTTTTCATTCAAATTAACTTCAATATTAGATTTTTAAATACTATCATAGTGTGGTGGTTGTGTGATGTGATGCTTTGAGCAAAACAAGACTTAAATAAAAGGTTTACTGTACCATAATCATAATTTCTACATTCTAGTAGCACTACTGGAGCAGTTTACAGTTGCACTGTTAAAAGATAAATAGTGTCTAACCCAAAAGCAATACTGAATGTGCAGCAAATACCTTACATTCCTTTATGTCACGCTTCGTCTGTGCATATGAGTTCTGTGTTATGCCTTTATCTAAAGAGTGAAGTACCTGAATTACAGAAATAAAAATTTTAAAATACATGAATTGACAGGAGATTAAAATATCATGATTTTTTGTGGCTATATTCTGCCATCATATTGCTGTTCTTAAACTCTACTCTAAATGTCTTTTGCACAACATAGACTGTAAACTGCACCTTTCGCCAGTGTTGACCTACAGGATAATGATTGTTTAATTCCATGTGACACTTTCTTTTCCATTATACATACTACATAGTATTCATCTTCTTACCTACATACACAATCACTACCTTATCTTTATGTGAGTCTACCTGCTTTCTGTCATGTAACAAACAGAAAACCAGGATCGGTGTGTGGGAGAGAACTTGTGTGTGTGGCGTAATATGCAGGATGAAATGGCTGAAGACCTCTCTGGCCCTGCCTGCTGTTCTAAAGACTGGTATCATAGTAGCCTCATGACGAGCTTACACATATACATGACATTAAAACTATGAGGAGTTTACACATATACATGACATTAAAACTATGAGGAGTTTACACATACACATGACATTAAAACTATGAGGAGTTTACACATACACATGACATTAAAACTATGAGGAGTTTACACATACACATGACATTAAAACTATGAGGAGTTTACACATACACATGACATTAAAACTCTCCAATTCCATGTATGGTTGGGGAGCACAATAAATAAGCCATGTCTTCCTTTTTTTGCATGACATGGTTCACGCAAGCTTGACATTGGCACATAGTTACAACACTGAATATGCTTGGTAACACTGTCCATCTCACATCTGTTTTAATGACAAGTTTGGTTGAAATAACCACAAAATAAGACCTGTTTTTAACGGGATGTGACACAACACCTCCTGGAGAGAGAGAGTCTTTGAGCGGGCCTGGCCGGGAGGCTGGCCCTGGGGACGTTTAGTAGTGGAAGGAGAGCAAATGCACATTCTCCAAACTCCCCGAAGATGAAGCGGCGACAGCATTTCCCTGGACAGGCCCCCTTCCAGAAACACTGCGTCTCCTCTAGGACTTGAAGCAGGAGGAGCAACTGAGCTCTTTGGAGGAGCTGAGCTGTGGGGAGATGGTGTCGGGCACCACAGATTTCAGGATGTCGTTCTCGCTGGCGATGATGTGCTTCACCAGGAAGTTGGCAGCTTCATTAATATTAATGTTCTCCTGGAATGAAAAAAGAAAGAGAGTGGAGGGGAGGTATATTACAATACAGGTAGCTGTGGCCTAGTGGTTAGGGAGTTGGTCTAGCAATCGGAAGGTTGCCGGTTCGAAACCTGCCCTACCCATGATTGAGATGCCCTTGAGCAAGGCATCTAACCCCACACTGCTCCAAGGACTGTAACTGAAACCCTGTAAATATCACAAAGTCTCTCTGGATAAGAGCTTACAGCTAAGTGTAATGTAATATTACAACAGGTGTGGAAGAATGAACACCAAAAAAAGATGCTGTCTTGCGTGTAAACATAAGCTTTTGAAATGTGCACAATATAGTACCGTAACAAGTCATGAAATGATAGGGCTTTACACAGGAAATAATTCCTGTTTTTCCGATCTTGTTCAAAATCTCAGAAATGTTTTGACAGCATGGAACAAATTGCCATTCAGAATTCAGGACCATTATACAAGACACATACAGACTCAAACAATTGAAGCATCATATCAGTTTTGAATACTATGCTGTAACGAAGTCAATGTCTGAACAATCACATCTCATAGTATATGACTGCTTTAGAATGTCTCCAACCAACTTGGGGAGATGTGAGACGTCCTTGACGTGTGATGTTCTACTTGGGTGTGTGGGAGTTTGTAGCAGGACCTGGATTATGTATCTACTGCAATTTATTTTGTGTATGAGAAATAGTTGCTTTGTGTGAGTGTGTGAAAAAACAGCCATTTGCTTCATTCTTAAGCTAACTACGTGACTGTGTGTGTGTGTCTGTGTGTGTGTGTGTAAACATTACATTAAAACATGTACATACTGTTGTCACTGAAACCAGTGTGTGTGTGTGTGTGTGTGTGTGAACGTTACATTACAACATCTACACACTGTTGCCACTGAAAGCAGTGATGTGCATTGGTTGCCTCTGTCATCTCCACATCCCTGACATTTTAACACTGTCCTCTGTCATCTCCACATCCCTGACATTTTAACACTGTCCTCTGCGCGTCCTCAAACCCTGTCTGATGGACTTCATCTTCTGTCATCGTATACTTTCATTTCATCCTCACTTTATGGCTACAGCTCAACAGATTGTAACACCCAATATACTTAACTAGGAAGGATTATCATAAAGTAGCAGTGGCTACAGACTTATATCCTGCAAATAACTTCACCAGCCCATTATGGAAGAATATGAATACGTTTTACCCTCAGAAAAGAGGAGACATGCCTGACCTCTCATGAGTATTTTGTATTGTGGGAGTTGGCCGACTGCATATAAAAGCTCTATCGTGCTAGATTCTATTCAGAGAAGAGCTGCACAGTTCTCTCTCTACTGACAGCATCCCATGTGACCTGGCCATTTAAACTGTGCCCCGAGGTGCTGTTTACTGAGAAGACTTGACTACAGACCTCCAGCAGAATGCAACTAGTCTGCCTTGGCAATGGAAGAAAAGACACTTACGGTCATTTTACTGGCTCTATGTCATTATTGTTTTGCAGGTCAGTTTTTCAGTGGTTCAACTGCCTGCATAGGATATGTGTGGATATCTAACACACTACCGCACAATGTAGACTTCACTTTGGTCTATCATATAAACTAAAGTCTATATAGTGTGCAGCGGAGCGTTCATTTCATTTCATTAACTGTCTAATACATTCCTCTGACCTAGCAGCACCTGACCCAGAGGCTGTGCAAGAAAACTGGACTGATTTGAAATGTATGTAGATGCCGTGACATCTCCAGAGGCCTACCTTTGCTGACGTCTCAAACCAGCCAACGAAGCCGTTCTCTTTGCAGAACTGCTCCATCTTGATGCCGTTGTTGTTGAGGACGTCCCTGCCCTGGTCACACTTGTTGGCAAGCAGCACGGTGGCGATGCTTTGCCCGTTGGCCAGGGTTAGCTTGGAATCCAGGTCCTCCTTCCACTTGGTGACCGCCTCGAAGGTCGTCGGCCTGGTGACGTCGAACACGATGAAGGCCCCCATGGCCTCCCGGTAGTACACCCGCGTCATGTTCCCAAAGCGCTCCTGGCCTTCCAGGGGACCAAAATAACACAGCGAGATTTCAAATATATATAAAAAATCTGCAGAATAAATGGCCATGTTCTTTGGACTGTGTTTTTTTTTACTTAGACTGGTGGTGTGTATGTATGTGTGTGTGTGTGTGTGTGTTTGTTTGTGCCTCTGTGTAGGTGGGAAGAGGCGGGGGTGGGAGCTGAGCTAAAGAGAATCTGTAAACAAAGCCTCCTTGGACAATTTGATAATTTAATAGCATCAGCCATTTCTATTCTCCTTGGGCTTCCAGAATATTCCAGCAACTTTAAGCAATGCTGTTCATTCCCTCACATAGTCTTCTTCGCAACTGAAATATCACAAATACGCCTGTGAACACATAACTCATTTCCATGGATGCAGATGTTTTCTTCAGAATAGTAAGTATGAATGAGTTGTGTTCATTGTGAATGCATGCCAATCCTAAACAATGCAAGCATAGCCATTCTTTAGCACCAGCCAGGCCAGGCAGGAGATTACATTTAAGCCTTGCCCTGACACAGTCCTCTGACTGCAAGAGATTTGGAGACCACAGGCTTTAATTACTTTCTAAACCTAACAAAGCTACCATTCTTCTTCAGCAACACAAAGAAAATAGTTAGAAAATAAAATACTCCAGGTAAACTACCTCTTGTCAATCAGTGTGGCTTTTTTACATTTACCTAGGTGTATATGAGATAAACATACATTCCACTAAAAACATGACAAATCCATCCCGATTTTTAAATTGTAATAGTGACGTTCAGTTGGGCGTACGCTCGGACCTAGTCAGCTGGACTGATCAGCAGAGCAGCATATTCGTCTCCAGGCAAGGTTTGTTTACTGCCATTCTCCCATAATGGCTCTCCTGTGACTTGTTTCTAAATCTTTCTCACATGAGGCCGGTTCTCATATGATTACACGCATACCTTCCGAGAGGCGGTAGGAAACGAGTTATTCTTTAAAGACACACACCCATTCACAAGCTGCACACACACACACACACACACACTCACGCACGTCTGACGGCTTGCCTAGCACGTGAGGAGAAACTTTTGAAGAGTTGAAGCTTGAAAGTCATCGGTCAGGAGCCTTAATTAACGGAACCTATTCGTAAACTATAACCCATGTTTTAATGCGATTGACTCGCCTGGGTATGGAACAAAAAATGTCATGAACAAGCACACTTTTTCTGTAGGCTACAGATTTAATTTCTCTATAAATTAAAGGGCCGTCATAAAGTTCATTTTTTATTCTACATTAAAAACATATTTGCCCTGTTGTGTATGCCTAAGACCTTATCAAACGACTACGTCTTGACGATTTTAAACTTGAATCAAATATAACTGGCCTACCTGCTATATCCCAAAGCTGTAATCGAACCGTCTCCGAATCCCAATTGAGAACTTTAAGTGCAAAATCCACCCCAATTGTCGCTCTGTAATTAGTGGAATACGTCTGATGAACATATCTTTTTATGATACTCGTTTTCCCGACTCCCAAGTCACCAATAACGAGTATTTTGTACAAATGTTCCTTCAAGTTATTCTGCATTGTGCCCAGCGCCGGTGAGCCACGATGGTTGGTCATGCCCCGCACAGCGATGAGAAGTTATGAGCGAGCCCGCTGCGTTCTTGACCCCATGATACAGGAACGCCCTGGAGTAAACTTGTGACCAGACCTTTCTGAGAAGCAAAGCTCGTGAGCGCCAGTCTTCACATGTCTGTGAAAGGCAGGATAAGGTTGACGGGTTTGCCCAAGTAACAGGACAGAACACAAGCTGAGTTTTGTCCTTTGCAATACATTACATTAAAAAAGTCAGTCAAACGTTTCTGTTTTACAGTCACATACCGCCTCACACGCACCAGTGAGAGTTAGAGAAAGTATTGAATATTTGAAATAGTAAGAATTTACGTAAGAGTGTGTGCCTAATAAAACCCAGGCAATGTATTTTAGTGAGTTTTCACCCTTGATTTACACAAGGCTTAGGCTTTGATTTACACAAGGCTTATAGGCCTAGATCTAACTCATGCGCAATTAGATAGGGTGTTTAACATTTAATAGTCTTTAATAACATTCAAGTATTCACCAGAGTAATAACACAATATGCCCTGAAAAACAACAGTAAGCTTCACAGAAAATGTATGAAATATTAACACAAATATTGCACATTACAGATTTGTAAATGTACAGAGCTAGATAAAATAGTAAACAGCCATTCAAGTCATAAAATATATGAAATTCACATAAAAGACATCAAGTATCAAGTTCAAAAAAAAAGACTGAGCGGCAAAATGTCTGTACCAAGAGAGGTATAAAAAGGACTTGTGGCACTAGTGCACTTTGCTATTGGACGTTGGCACTGTGTAGCATGCAAATATGATTACGTATGTAGTATAAAAACCTCAGTGCTATTCTGGCCATACCACTGCACACCGTAGACTACTAAAGGCTGTATGAAAGCAGACTATGAGGCTGAAGGCGTGCCTGCAGTCAGTGGCAACACTACACTCTGGGTGGGAATGTAAGTGGATTATAGTTTCATGCCCCTAATTGAGAAGTTTAACAAGTCTATTAAACAATTTACCATTACGTCACTCAAACAAATGTCGATCTACACTGCCAACACAGAAGGCCAAGAGCTCACCAGGAGCCTGGGTAACTCATCTATTTCATGCAATATTCCACTGTGCAGTTTTATGTACAATATATTAATGACGTATTTAGTTTGGTCTTAGCAAATTACGTAAATGGACACTATATGTTTGATACATTCATGTCTATTGTAGCTATTGCTCTATTTATCAGTCAAAAATAGTTTTAAAAAAAAAACACGAAAAAAAAAAATAGATCAAATGATTTAATCCAGGACACCTGGTTTTCTACCCAACAGCACTTCATGATTTGTAGTCTTTGTAGAGGCGGGTAGGATTTTGGCACTTTATAATAAATGTAGGCAGTCTGGAGATGACATACTGAAATTGCTAGTGTAAAATCTACTCACTGCAATACAAAGGCGCTGATCACTTTTTGCTGTCATCTGTTGCTTGACAGAACTGCTTTCAGCGGTTCTAAAAATTGACTGATTTGAATAAATGATTTTTCTGTCTAATTAGGTTGTACAGCCGGCATCTTAAATATGGAGGGGACCTTGTGGATGGATCCATCACTCTGCCCATTAAACTGCTGTGTAAAACACTGATGAGGATTAAGGGCACTCATCCGCCCCTTCAGAAAGCAGTAACTTGGTGACCGCTAAGGACTGAGACTTTCTCTATCTGCTCTCCCATCACAGCAGGGCCCTCCTAAGGTAGGCAAAAGTTACTCTCTCTACATGACACGCAGGAACATCAGCTTATGTTGCCGATCAGAATAAAACGACATCCAGCTAGCACTGTGCAATTGTACAACTGCAAACATTTGAAAATATGCTTACATTTAATAATAATATGATTTAAGCAGAAAAAATGGTAGGACTTTCAAAAGACTCGAGATCACTTTCGATCATGCAAGTTATTTACCAGCGGTTAAAGGTATTCACAGATGTAAATAAACTAAACTACTGGCTCTAAGCCTCTATGAAAATGTGGATTTGGTCCCACTGTTTAGTTAAACGTAGTGTAGAAAAATACATTCACCATCTGCGTAGCGTGTCGACGCCTGATGCAAAGCAGTCATCACTGACGTAAAGAGCGCATCACATGACACGCCTGTGGTTGGGTTGGAATGTGATCGCGGCATTCCTCACAGCACGTGCCGCTAGACATGGATCAGAGTCACACCGGAATTAGCGACTACGTGGCCTCTGTTCATCTACAACAAGAGAAAAGGAACTTGTTTTACACTACTGTTGAACGCAGTTCTTTGCTTTTTTGTTTTCGAACGAAACCATATTGTCTGACTTGCTGTTACCCAACAAATCCATAAAGAAGAGTTTTATGGGCGGTCTGACTTCCAGTACTGATCATGTGCCCGGCAGACTTGTGTGATGCCGTAGTTGCTCATTATCCCGTATGGCTTTTTCAGAGAAGTGATGTGTGTGGAGTTCAAAGGCATTTTTGTGTATGACATGCAACTGGGGTGGACGTGTGAGTCCTAGTGACTGAGACTCAGAGTCACTGTGTCTGGTCTGCGCAGAGAGCTGCCTGCTGAACAGGATCAACACAAGGAGGCCAGTAAAGCCTGACCCACATAGCCACGGGCTCTGGAACAGGGCCAAAGCACATCTCCCAAGTCCACACTTAGCTATTGCCAATTAGAAACCCCTTTCTACACCACACACACACACACACACACACACATCACACAGCTCCTTGGTCCAGATCAGTCAGCGATCCCCTCCTCCACCCACCCCCATCCCACTTGCGTTCTTGCTTGACACTTGAGACTTTAACATTTTCATCTTGCACCTTTGTGGCCTTGCTGTCTTATTTCAACTGTTCAATGACAAAAAAAAGTCTTGAAGTCTTGACGTCTTGAAGTCTTTCCCCCAGTCTGCATGGTATCTGACTGGGAGAGTCTGCCTCAGGGCTGCTCTCAGAGCGAGGAAGAGCTCTGGCTGTAGTGGCGCAGCACCAGGCGGTCGTAGCTGGGGGAACGCTGCTCTGCCGGGGCCGTCTGCGAGGCGAGGGAGGCGGACGACTCGCTGGCCGAGCCCAGGGATGAGTCTCGGAAGGGGGAGGGGGGCTGCAGCGCCACCAGCTCCTCCAGCTCGGGGGGCCTGGCGGCAGCGGCGGGGGGCAGCGCCCTGAAGGTGCTGCTGCTGCCCATCAGCCTGGTGGGAGACACCCTGCTGCCCGTGCCGACCAATCCGCTGCCTCCGATGCCGACGGCCCCGCCCAGGGCGTGGGGGTTGACGTTGCTGACGGCGACGACCTCGGCGTAGGTGGTGACGGTGGCGGGCAGCTGCAGGTCGTGCTGGATGAGGAAGGAGGGCGAGGGCGAGGAGGGCAGGCCGCCCAGGATGCCAGCGGCGGCGGCGGGGCCGGAGGCGGCAGAGGAGGGGCCGGGCACGGAGGAGCTGCCAGGCAGCATCATGCTGTTGAGCTCACTGATGTTGGCGGTGAAGCGGTGCACCACGCAGCTGATCTGGTCCATGATGGAGCTCTGCGGCGCGGGGCCGGCGTGCTGCAGGTGTGGCGTGTGGCGCAGGGCGTGCGGCGCAGGGTGGTGGTGGTGCTGCTGCAGCTGGTGCTGCTGAGGCTGATGGAGCGCGGGAGGATGCTGCGCTGGCGGGCGCTCGCTCAGGTACGACGGCAGCGGGACCAGCAGGTCCTGTCGCTCTTCCTCCTCCGCCGCTGCAGCTGCAACTGCCTCCTCCTCCTCCTCCTCCTCCTTGCGGGCGCGCAGAGAAGCGTGCTGGGAGATGGTGGGAAGTGGAGACGGGGTGCGGGGGGCGATAGGAGCCCGTCGGGAGGCACTGAGCTCCCTGCTGGCCTGGGTTTGCCATCTTCCCGCCCGCGTCACCCAGCATGTCGCAGTCTTTGGAGAATGGTTTGATGATGGCGGTCTGGTTGACTTCTTCCTTCTTCTTGATGTGAATGGAGATGCGCTTCCAGATGTTTGGCCGGTAGCCGCGCTCATTGGATGCCCATGTCACCGTCTTACCGTTAGAACTGAGACACAATAAAACAAGACTTTATTTATGAGATTGAATTCCACAGAAAGTTCATGACAATCACTGTGACAGTACTTATTTTGTTTAATAATTGTATATATCTGCTGCAGGTTAAAAATCATAAAAATGAAACACCTAAATGTACACAATGTTGTATCTTATTTTGAAAACATAAAGGTGACAACTTGCTAATGAATTATATGAATGTGACCTAACATGTCTTGACTTATTATCATGATTAGGAAGCAAATAAACAAAAAAAATCAACAGATCATTAACACACTAACATCCAAAGGTGTACAGTGGTGTAACGTCTGTTTGTGCCATTAATTTAAAAATGCAATGAAAAAAATGAGCATAGCATCATTCAACACTAAGTTCCATTGTTTTTAATGTAACTTGTTTTTGATCAAAACAAAATTAAATTACCCTGTCTTCAGAAACAAGATCCAAAGGCTTAAAATAGTGTGGTAACTTCATCTGTTTGTGCATAAATTAGTGACAAATGCTATTGAAAAATCACAGCAGTAATTTTCATCCAGCACCTCTCCAGAACCTATCTCATATCACTTCCCGAACCTGATCTCGTTGTCCGACCTGCGTCGGCGGAACAGGTTGGCCATGCTGCTGGAGCTGCGGGTGTTAGCGCTGGACTTCCCGTCCTTCACGTGCATGCGCACCACGGTGGAGGTGGTGAACGCGCTGCGGACGTTGCGCTCGGGCTTAGCCAGCATGATGTAGACCTGGGCAGGGCACGCTTATTAGTATGGCGCATTCAAGGCTAGGCAAGTTTATCATTATAGCGCATTTTATACACAGAGGTAGTAGTTCAATGTGCTTAGAAAAATAAAAACACAGAACAGTGTAAATAGTCAAGTGTAAATTCACATTTATGATGAAGGATTAAAAGATTAAAGGATTCAAATTTAACAAATAATAAAACAATGACAGAAAGTAAATGTATAAAAGGACAAAACTGAGATAGGCATAAGCTAAAGACAAGACATATTGAATGTGTACAGAATATAAAAAGAAAGTTTATAAAAAAGCACAGTGCACTGTACCTTGGGTGCGAACATGCAGCCCAGTGCCACGGTGGCGCTGAGTGAGACGGAGAAACACATGGTGATGATCTTGTAGTTGGAGCCGAAGTAGATGGGCACGAAGGCCAGCCAGATGATGCAGGTGGTGTACATGGTGAAGGCGATGTACTTGGCCTCGTTGAAGTTGGCCGGCACGTTGCGCGTCTTGAAGGCGTAGAAGGTGCAGCTGAGGATGAGCAGGCCGTTGTAGCCCAGCGGCGCCACCACGCCCAGGTTGGAGGTGTTGCAGATGAGGTGCACCTCGCGGATGCTGGGGTGGTCGTGGACGACCTGCGGGGGCTCCATGATGAAGAGGGCCACGATGATGGCCAGCTGCAGGAGGATGAGGATGAAGGCGATGACCAGCTGGGCGCAGGCGCTCATGAAGCGCGGCTTCTTGGTGCAGATCTTCTTCTTGCTGCCGGCCAGGATGCGGGCGATGCGGTTGGTCTTGGTGACGAGCGCCGAGTAGCTCATGGCCGGCGAGAGGCCGATGCCCAGGCGCTGCAGGTAGCAGTAGGCCACGTGCGGCTTGGCGATCAGGCAGAAGGTGCACAGGTAGCCCAGGCAGATGCCCGCCAGGATGATGAAGCACAGCTCGCGGCTCGACGACTTCACCACGGGCGTGTCGTGGAAGCGGATGAAGACCGAGGTGACAAAGGTGGTGGCCAGGAGGCCCAGGCAGGCGAAGACCACGGCGGCGATGGGCTCGGGGTCACCCCAGCGGAGGTAGTGCACAGGGATGGGCTCACAGCCTGGCCACAGGTACACGAATGGATGGGTTATCAGAGAGAAGATCTGCTTTGACTCTAAATGATCTTAGGTAACATGTAATAAATATAAAATTACTTAATCAGTATAACATGGTTTGTCCATGTCACTTCAAGATGTTTCTTTGATTAGGGCTATGGATTTTGTTTAGTAGCAGGTTATACTGTACATACTTAGTTTAGTAGCAGGTTACACTGTACATAGTTAGTTAGAGACTTTCAGGATTAGTTGAGTTGCTACTTTTTACATCAGTAATGTAATAAAGCAAGAACTATATGAAGCATGACCACGAGAAGGTTGATATCAATGAAACTATCAATCTATTTTTGGATGCGGCTTCATAATAGAGAATTACTAGCATTGGCTGAGACATGGCGAGCTGTAACAACCTTTCCTTCTCATGTCATCTGTTGCCAGTGTAATACCTTTGAGGTCATCTGTTGGCCAGTGGCCAAGCTGACAGGCACGGCAGGTGTACTCGTCAAACACGTACTCGTTGTCCTTACACGCCGTGCATGTCCAGCAGCAGCTCACCTCACCTTTGCGGATCACCTGCAGAGGAGGGAGACCCAGCATGCACAGGTGTGCCAAGGCAGCCACAGGTATTGCAAATGTATTTCTCGCAAGATTGCAATATAAGGTACAGCATGAAGGTGCCTGGTAGACAGATGTTTGATTAGGTGTGTTTGTGTACTTTGGGACAAAATATGGCAGTTATAGGGTTGCTTCTTGCAAAATTGCATCGCCTTTAGAATCATGTCACTATCATATACATAAACTCTTTCTAGTTGCCACTGTGTCTGTGTAAATGTGTTATCTGTGTCCATATATTATGTCAATAATTGTTTATTGTGTAAAACTATTTGTTGGTTGCGATTTTGACCAGGGCCCTCTGGCAGAAGAGACACGTAGTCTAAAGGGACCTTTCCTGGCTAAATAAAGGTTAAATGAAAAAAAAAAACATTCAGTTATAGGGCTGTGTCTTCCAAAGTACATGCATAGCATTGTCTTTTTTCCAGTCACCTATCAACCATGTATACATTGCCATCAAGATACATATACGGTTATATAGCATAGACACATGGGTTATACAGCATGTATACATTGCTGTACACGTGCACATTGTCTGCGATTGTGTGTAATGCAGTGGAGTATTTCACCTTGATCTGGGCTTTCTCACAGGGTTCGCTGCAGACGGATGTGATGATGGCGCTCTGGTTGATCCAGATCTCCTCGTCGTCCATCCTCAGGCCCTGGCTGTCCCAGCTGCCCACGTGGATGTAGTCGTACACGTCATCGCTCAGCTGCTTGAAGTTCATGATCTCATACCTGACTTACACGCCATTTACACACGCAAACATGAAGGCATATGTGCGTCAACACACACACACGCACGCACACACACACACACACACACACACACACACACACACACACACACACACACAGACCCAAGACAGAGACAGATAAATACACACAGACATACACACACATAGAAATTCCACAAGGGAATCCCACAAAAGCCAAAGAATGAGAGTGTTGCATGGATGAGAGTTTCCTCAAGAACTGCCTGAAGAGAAATTCATCTCAAGAACTCTTGTCTCAAGTCCACTCCAGAACAGCACTTCAACAGCAACTTCACTGGATGGGTTAATAGCACTACACTCACTTAGCTGCACAAGAGGCAAGCCTTGCAAGAGCCACATTACTCCTCTACAAGTTTTTAGGTTGTTAACACCCATTCAAAGCAAAGTATGTGACAAAGGGATTAGTATACGTGGCTATCTGTACTTCCTTACATTTACACTTCTTCATTTCTCCTATGCTACACAGAACGACTAACAAATGGAGCATCTTTGATTGAGAAGTATAGTGTATTTGCTCAATGTAAGTTGCTTTAGGCATACCTACATTATTTTTAATGGTTTGTCATCTAGCAGATATGCTTATTCAGAGCAACGTACACGAATTTGCCTAGAGAGACAGCCTTCATGGAGCAACAAGGTTGAGAAATGTGCCCAGGGGCAAGATGCTAACAACCGCAGGGATTGCACTTCCAACCACATGGTGTTACTTTTAAAAGCAATGCTTGCTTGGCTACTTGACCACCAATATCTTCAAGTTAGAGTCATATGTTACCATAACACACATTTTTTTCATGCTCTGACACCCAAATGTGAATGGAACAGCAGTTTACTACCCACTGAGAGCCCCCACTTCCCACCTTCCTGGGGAGTCTCCATTCTCGTCAAACAGCACTAGCTCCCCGGACACCCCGGTGAAGTTGGTCTTCATGAGGAAGTCCAGAAGCTTCCGTCCGTCGATGGGCCTCATGGCGCTGCAGAGGCCGGCGTAGTGCGGGCATAGCGTGCTTTGCATGGCGTGCAGCCCGTAAGCCATGGCATAGATGGCGTTGATCACAAACCCCATCTTGGTGTCCTGGGTGTACTGCTGACGAAGAGACTCCTTTTCTGATGAATAAAGTACAGGATTGTAATATTAATTGCACAATTACTACATAGGTACAGTCAGGTTCACTGCTTATTAAAGGGTTATTATATTTTTGTTTCAACTGTTGTTATAACACTTTTGATAAGCACATATCAATGCTACCTATTCAATATAACAAATATTTATTTTAGAAAATTTGAAGAGTACATTTTCAGCATCTTCAAAAAATCTCCCTTAAGGTAATTACTTCAACTATCCTCTCAGGGTTACTAACTAATAAAGGCCAAACATGTTTTTGTTGTCTGTTCTCATATTACTTTTCCTAGAGCTTATTGATGAGCTGATAGATGAGTCGAT
>CM050214.1:7737500-8110000 GCA_027475355.1 Coilia nasus
ATGATGGAGATGAAAGTGATGATGGTGATGTTGACAACGATGATGATGATTTTCCTGAAGGGAGGGAGCGTGAATATTCAAGCAAATGAAAACAAATAATGTAGGTGCTGATCAGAAGTCACCAAACTAAAGCAAATGTAATGTGCATAATGTTTCCTGACACATTGGCTGGGTGTTGAGAAATTAAGCATTTCAAATGCAGAACCATAAAAGGCATAGCAGTTTGTCCTACATGTCTATGCAGGAGACTCTGAATAACGCAGACCTTCAGCAAGGGCAAATGCAATGTCACATTAAGAGAAAGTGAGACTACATTCTGTGGCTCCCAGTGATTTGGATCTGGGCTGACATGTTATGTATGATCCTGCATACAAACAGACAAACAAACAAACTGTATTGAAAACACACCCAACTCGGTGGAGGAACTAAACAAACGTGTGCATTTGAAAACTGGGACTTTTTTTTTCACAAAAAAAGAGAAAGTGTCATTGGAACTGCTGCTTCTATTAGATTACAGAGAGTTGGAGCCTCTGTGTCAGCACTCAGACAGCTATGAGGAGACCAGAGATAAATTACTTTTAAAAGCAGATGAACGAGAAAAACAAGATGGCTGCCTAAACATTTTAATATTGCAACAGTGTGTTGGGAGAACATTTTTCGATTTAGTAAACTCTGCAAAGACTATTTTAGTTTTGATATTCTTTGGCTTGGAAGACTGAGGGGTGCATGTTACGTGTAAACAAAATACCAAAAGCAACATAATGCTTCGACATTTTAAGCACCCATGAACCCATCAAAGACATTTCTGCCTGTCATTTTTGTCTGTACACAAGACGAACAGGGTGGGTTGCTACTACAGCCTAGTCTGGTGGTAGTAGCCTCCTTACACTGCTTAGAAGGTGACTGTAGTATATCTTAAATTGCTTCAACACTGATTTTAATTACATGCTTGCTAACAAAAATCAGACAGCTCTAAAGGTCTGATAATGAAATGGATGAGTGCAGTATGACTGGCTGACAAGGTCAAGCTAAAATAAAAATCTTTTGTCAAGTTGTCATGTGTGCAGACTATGCCCGAGCTGAAGCAGCTACATCATCTAAAAGGTGATATCCCAATCAGTGATGCTGGTGGATGTTGTGCTTATGTTTTAATATGTTTGAACTGGTCTCATTGAACAAACGTTCCTCTACGTTTTCGCAGACCTGCCTAAACGTGCCTTGGAGCACGTTTGCGGAGGAAAATGTCCCTCCACAAGGGGTGCTAAAGAGAGAAATAAATGCTACATAAAATATAATATTTCTGGCTGTTGCTGTTCGATATTAGTTTCATTAACAAATTTATGTTGAATGATACGGGATTCGCATTGTTCTGTGACGTTACTGAAAAAAATGTTGCGTGTTTAACAGTGAAAAGATCACACAGCACGACACACACAAACAATTTCACCTCTGCATTTAACCCATCACACACGTGAGCATGGGACAGCCGTTACAACAGTGCCCGGGGAGCAGCGCGTTGGGATGATGCCACACTCGATGTATCTAAGTGGCTCTACTGACGACCCGGGATCCGAACTTGCAATTCGGTGGTCACAGAGCTGTTAAGAGACCTAATCCGCTAGGCCACCACTGCCCTTTCACTTGTTCTATCTATGTAGGTTCTCATTGTGTGGGTTCTTATTCATTGCTGATATCACCTTTAACAATGAGTTTATCATAGCTGTAAAAAAAACAAAAAACAAAAAAAAAACATATACCTGCCCACCAGCAGGAACTCTCCCACTAGGCGGCGCCGTCTCATGGCCATTAGTATGCCCCGTATGGTCATGCCCTCACAGAAGCAGGCCACCACGCGCGCCTTTGGAAGGTGGCTGCGCAGTTTCTCCAGCAGCCGGTCGAAGCTCTGCTCGCCCGCGTTGCTGTAGATCTTGTCTGAGTGGGCGATGCAGATGCCATCCTTGGCCGCCATGTCTCTGAAGGCCTCCATCCCACTCTCGCCATAGTTGCCTGCAACAGGAAGGATGTGAATAACAACCCAACACACAGTTTTTGTTGTTTCACTGCTTCACAAGAATTCACGTCTTTATTAGGAGAATAACATTTATCAACATTTTTAACATTTATTTAAAAAAAAAAAAAAACGTTATATCTTACATGATATTAGCTGCATCGACATGAGCCTGGCTTGACACTATTCCAGTGGGAGTTATATAAACAAGTAGGTTTTGAACCGAGTGGAGCTGTGCGGTGCGCAAACAAGCCAACACTCAGAGAGGCACACATAATTTATGGTATCCCCGTTTTCTCTGGGACAGGGGTAGCCCTCCCCAATTTCCATAAAAACCAGGTCACCCACTTTCCACAGCCAACCAGATCTCTCCATCTGCTCCACTACCAGTCTTTGGGGGAAATCTCCTCTCAAACACCATCATCACAACCCGCTTACGACTGGCCAATCTTCTTTATGAAAAAATTATTTTTCACCCTCATCATGCAACCTGTTTTTCATGAGAAATCTACTGTTTTACATAGTCATTACAACCTGTTTGTAACTGCCCTATCATTAGTCTTGTGCAAAACATTTACTATTGTGCACGTCCATTACAACCTTTCCTTGGGTTCTTCTTTCTGCCTGTGTGTGTGTGAGAGAAAGATGGAACCTGTGTGTCTGTGTGTTTGAGTGCACAACCGAGAGACAAAGAGAAATTGTGTGTATCTGTATGATTGTTTGTGTGTAAGTGCATTAATGTCATAACTGAGTGTGACTGCCAATAGTGAATGTGTGTCCGTGTGTGTGTGTGTGTGTCTGTCTGTTAGGGTGTGTTATTACATGTGCGTCTGAGACCTCATCTGAGACCTCACTAAAGATAATTGCATCGAGGCGTCCCTGTATCAGTTTGCTGTGCTCTATTTAAGGATGCATCTTCGCGTTGCACAGAGAGGCCCTAGCAACTGGGCTCCATCTGTGGCTGAGGACATGTGGGCGTGGAGGAAGACGCATCATAATGGAGCCACGGTGCCTATTTTCAGCTATCAAGTGGGCTTATGTGTTGTCATGTTCATTTAAAAACACTAAATGGAGCTGGGCAGACTGTTCTCCATAGCCTCTGATGAAGCGTTTATTGATTTGAGTTGGACTCAAAAGGTGTGTTGGACTCAAAAGGGTTTGCTGAAAAGGGGTTGCAAAAGTTTGTTGCTTTAACATCAGCTTATTGGGTTCCAGATAGAGAATTTCATTTCACATCTCTGAGCATCTCTGCACCAAGGACTGAGCCATTGTTTAAAAGCATTCACTTGCTTTATTTCACTTTTTATTTATTCACTGTAATGTCTTTTTCAGCACAATCCAACCATGAACTCTCTCTCTCTCTGTGTTTATCTATCTATCTATGTAGGTTCTCATTGTGTGGGTTCTTATTCATTCTGGGCATGGTTATTATTGATGTTTACTTGTAGGCAACATCAATGTCTGTCTGTCTGTCTGTCTGTCTGTCTGTCTGTCTATCTATCTGTCTATCATATATGCACACATACAAAGAGGAAGAGAGAGAGAAAGACAGAGAGAAACTGCCCAGTTGTGCAGCCCAGTCAAAGCCCTGTGTTAATAAGCACAGCCCCTGTCCACCAACAAACAAGGTCATGGGTTCACAGCCCCTGTCCACCAACAAACAAGGTCAGGAGCACATGACACCTAGAAGTCATTGGGCCCCCATGAGCAAACCTGTGGCCCTCTGTGTCTCTGCAGTCTCTATTGTGCACGGCACTAATCCCAGCCCCTCACACACACGGCAGCCACGGGGACGAGGCAGGGCCACACAGTTCAACTACAGTGGTAATTAACAAATATCAGATAATGAATCTGCTGAGCAAACAGCACAGGACTTTGGTTCAGCCCAAGTGACCCTTTAAATTAATTGCTTTCACTCATTAGCATGACTGAATTGCAGGTTTACGTGTTGATTTGGAAATGAAACTGTATACATCCGAAAAGGTTTTTCAATGGGCTGCCGCGCGCAAGTTACAAAAAAAAAAAGAGGTGCAGACACGGCAAACGCGCACTAGAAAACGCAGCGCCAGATGTGCACCAACGTCATTTTGACGCGCATGACTGCGCACGGCAAGTATATCCAAGCCTTAAGTCAGCAGCACTGGCTTTACTAATCTGCATTTCTCTTTGCACCATGGAAGGACACAACAGGCCTATGAAACCCCAAAAATATCCACAGGGATTTCAGAAAAACTCTTCATTACCAGGAAGAAGTGCTGTGTACTTGGCCATCTTGAGAAGTTTCAAGTTTCAAGCACCAAGTACTACTGGACTGATCCAGCTTGAGTTTTACATGACATCACATCAGTGATAAATATTTGCAGCGTATGCAGTTTTGCTGAAGACTAAACAAGCACTGTGGGGACTGCTAGCAGGACTTGCAAGCATGCAAGCTGTCTTTTTCCTTCCTACATTGCCAAAGTCATTTAGATTTTTGTTCAACCGAGCACACCAGGCAGGAATCAGCTGAAGCAATATTTCCTGGGAGTGATTTATTGAATTTTTACCCAGAGATTCAAAGTTGGTTAAAAAACATCTGAAACAACTTCTCCAGGCTCAATCAAACCAATCCCAGCTTCAGACAGTAGGTGATTTCACTTATTAGCCGATCTACTGTCTGATGATTTGTGCGCTCATTCAGAGCCAAGATTGTCAGCGAGCCTGTCTGTGACAAGTGACACAAACGTATGTCTGACGTTTGCACCAGACCCAACTATGGCAGCCCATGGGGACAGAGGGCCATCCTGGCTTACCTTCGGTGTGAATGGCAGAGACATAGGTCCAGTTGTAGCGCTTGACGATGTCCACCATGGCTCGTGCCTGCTGGGCGTCAGAGGGCACCACCCGCATGAAGTACTTGTACAGGCTCTTGTCACTCAGGTCCATGCTGGTGGCACTGTAGGCAATCTGGGGGATGTTGAAGAGCTGCAGGAGGTTCTGCACCTGGATACACACACATACACACAGGAGTATTAGTGTGTGTGTGTGGGCATATGTGTGTGTGTGTTCGTGTGTGTGTGTATGTCTGTGTGCGTGTGTTGAAGAGCTGGAGGAGTTTCTGTACCTGGATGGCCACTGAGCTGGAGCCCGGCCCGATGAGGCCCACAATGGGCTTCTTCCCGCTGATGGGCACCACGTTCTCGTTGCCCACGCAGCGCGACATGCTCTCCTCCTCGTCGGCGGAGACCAGGGTGTCACGGATGAACTCGATGCTCTGCTCCAGTGCCACGGCCGAGTGCCAGCAAGAGTCTCGTATCTCGCAGCCCAGCGAGACGTTGGGCAGGATGTGGGGGTTGGCGTTGATGAGGTCGAGTGTGGCCATCATGGCCTCCACGCGCTGGATGCCATACTGCTCCCGCACCGCGCCGCACTTGCGCTCATGGACCTTGTCTGCTGGCGGCTGGTGGTGCACAGAGAACAGCGCACCGATGATGATGTCCCCGGGGATGTAGGCCACCACACGCCGTTCGTTGGCTTGACCGCTCACCACCTGGACGTGCCAGGAGCCAGCCACCATCAAGACCACCAACGAGATCCAGGATGGGCCTTGCATTCCCGCCATCACAGTACACACACACAGATCAGTGTGGGGTCCTCAAAGCATCAATACGCACGCTTGAGTGTGTCTGGCACCAGAGCGGTTCTCCACAGAGCACCTCAGAGCTCCCAAATTGGTGTGATTCAAGCTATGAACTGATTGTGTGTTTTTCCTGTTGATTCTCATTCTCTGGAGTTCCATTAAGCATAACTTTTCACATGGAGCCACACTGACCTTCAAAACAACTGGGTAGAAAAGAACTGTTTGACAGAATAAGGAAAGCAAAGAGTTGTCATATAACTACACAACTGTGACAGATCACTTTTATGCAGAGGCATGTAATGACAAATAAGTTTATGGAAATAGCAGGGCTTATTAAAACAACAAAGTTTTGAAAGACTGATTTCATTAAAGTCGTGCTGCCGTCACCTTTTAACCTCAAGCGATTAATTACCTTCAGAAGCTGTCCATGGTGCTGAAAACCTTACTACGATTTAAAAAAAAATCGACCACCACGACTGAAACCGATATGTCTACATGAACATTTCCTGATATTAACAGTTACAAAAACATGGTTCGCTGTTAAGCACACACACGAAGAGAACATCCTAATTATGCAACATGATTAAACATATTTGTTCGGCTTCTAGCATCTAGCGACTCCAAACAAGTTGTTGAATGTCATAACTTTTTCTTCAATAAATGTTTTTTGGCATAAGAGACATGGACAATTTTACTTACCTATTAAGCGTTTCACAGGCTGCCAGCTAGAATGAGCAAGACTGTAACAGGCTAATTGTGTGTGCGCCGAGAACGCACGACGAGACAGCAAGCATTACAGTCTTTGTATTCTTTTTGAAGACCGAATCACCTCAAGACGCAAATAATATAACTTACCCGAAGTAAATCTAATTGTTAAAAACGCAGGCTAATGTCAGACCCCGTTTAGGCTATGTATGATTGTGTGCATGGCGCACCCAGTTCTCTGAGTTTTTCCAACTCCTTGTTGCCAGAATCCTGAGGTATTATCTTCAATAGTCATGCTCATCTGTGACAAACATTCCACGCAATGCCATCATCATATCAAATGCAAAACGTGTTTCAGGAGTCTAACATTTTAAATCTGTATCGAACCGCACGGAACTCGTTTCCTGGTGACTACCCAGCGCGTCTACTCGCAAGATGGGACGTGAATCAGAATAAATGAAAACAGATATGAAATAACCAAATTCACAATCCATTTATGACCTTATGTATCAAAGTGAAACTTGCTGAAGGAAACCAGTGCCACCCAGTGGCCACCCTGAGTACTCTGTCGACTAATGTAAGAAAGTACTTTTCATGTCTTATCACAATATTTTCAAGCGAGACAAAATACACGACAGAAACATAAAGACCTTCTATAATTAAAATTGAATGCGTTATGTGGGTGTTTGTATTTAGGCTTATGGTGCCTTTATAAAAGCAGCTGAAGGTATGCTCATTTCAATAACACCCACACAATGTCAAACACATATACACACATCATCATCACAGTTTGTCAAAATGATGTGAGACAAAGTATTGAGACTAAGGCCAGGAATATGCAATCACAATTTCAAAAAAGTTGACAAGGTGCCTAAAATGCAAAATGACAAGAGAACATCGAGCCCATTTTTTTTTCACAACAGAAACCAGACAACAAATGTTAAAGGTGAGAAAGTACACAGTTTAATGCAATAAATTACATCAGTTAAAATGTGATGGTGACAACATGCCTCAAAAAAGCTTGGCAACAAAGAGCTGAAAAAAAAAAACAAAAAAAAAAAACAAAACAAAAAAAAAAACAGGCAATATTGATAAGAATCAGCTGGAAGAACTACGCAAACCCAGACACTCCAATTTGTACAAGAGCATGGTTTCGTTGTAGAAGAGTCTGGGTGCTGAACTAGTCTGTCTATCTTTAACATTTCACACAAAGGTTCATAAACATAGCTTTCATAAGCATTTATATTAATATTAATTAATTAATATGTGACTTTTCATATTTAAAACTGACAGACACTTTTACAGAGGCACACTTGCAAAATTACTTATTCTCTTATAAAGCCTTTTTTTAACTATTGGGTAACATGAACATACTTGATCAAAATCCTCTTTGGTCAGATGTAGTACATCAACATAGTTTAAAGCAGTAGCAGTAAGCCCACAGAGATGACGACCAAACAAAAGATGTAATCCCAAGATTTGTCCAGTGGATACTAAGTGGACAACACTTTTTTCTCCAGGACCAAAAACTTTCACTCTGCCATATAAGATCAACCACATCCTGTCACCAACATCTCCTCTTCTCTTAATGTTCTCTCCTGGAATGGAAACAAGTATGACAATGTCAAATGACTTTACAGACAATATCCAAGAGCCGAGTGGTACATTCAAGCACAGTGGAAAATGAATTGCTGCTGTGATAAATATAACAAACAGATAATGCTTACCAGCAGTGTAGCTTGTCAGTTTCATTTTAGTTGAGAGGTGGCGCAGAAAGGTTTCTGAGAGATGAGCAAACAACTGTTGCTTCTTCAGAAGAGGAACACATACTCTGCAATGAAACAATTTTTCACTCAGCTATACCCTTAAAAACTTATTGAGAGAATGCTGGCTCCTACTCTGTTGATGATACAGTATAAACTGCTAGCCATGATGTTTTTAAAGATAGAAATGTATGTATATGTATATGATGAATGTATATGACTTTATATAAACAAAATTATACAGGCAAATAACATTGACATGATCCCATGGTCAAAAATGACAAAACATGTTCAAAGGCTGACACTTCGGATAAACTAAGATTGGTAAACTAGCATACCTGATTTCAGACTGCTGTTTTAATAGTATTTCAAGTGACAGCAAACTCCAAGAGTGTTGCTTCTCAACAACTAAAGAAATGCTGTCTTGTGAGATGCTGTTACACCACATTTTTTTTCCAACAAACCTTGAGAGAATATCAGTTTTTATAGAATGAGGAATATCCTCAAACAAGACTTCTGTTTTTACTCCTTTTGTGCGGGTCCAAATGTAGTTGTAGAAATGGGTCACCCGGTTTTGTAAAGGTGTGGGAAGGTTTAAATCTGTCATAAAAGCCTCAACAACCTGAAAAAGTAGAGAAAGGTACAAAAAGTTGTGTTCATTCATATATTGATTTTAGATCAGCCAAAAACAATAAATTAGACAAACAGGAACAGGAAATTAGGAAGTAAACAGTGTTAACAACAGGCATAATGTTGTACTTGATGAAAGAGCAAACTAACAACATTATTTAGTTAGAAAACAAACGATTTTATTGTCTTAAAATTTCTAAAAGTATTAAAAATGAAGAAAACATATTAAATCTTTACCTTCAGCTTCTCCTCAAAGGCAACCTGAAGTGACACTTTATTTGTCTGAGTAGATGAAAGGATCCCCATGTTGTAGATTACATGCATCTTTGTTGTAATCATCACCACAATGGTGAATAGCATTTCGAAGAATCTTCTAGGATGGATATCGCCATAACCAGTCGCTGTGTATGTTGCCACTGTCCAGTAAAATCCAAACATATACCACTCGTCTTTAACGTAGCCCTCTAAAATCAAAGAAAAAAATACATAAAATAGTCATACAGCCTCAATGACTTTTTGTTCCCAATGTGGGTTTTCATTCTGTGGTAAGGTTCATGCTTTCATATATTTCTGACTGAATCACTGCATCAACACTATTGTAGGATATTATTGGGCCCATTTTAGGAAAACAAAACAAGCATTTGTGTGTAAGATGTTTATTTCAGTTACTGGTGTCTGTACTGACTCCCAAAACCTGATCTGACCACCAAGCCATTGTTTTGTGGCTACTTTGTGAATGTAAACAGCTCTACTCAGACCCTTCAGCAGTCGGCTGAGTTTTCTTGTTCTCCAATGATGGAATTGGCAACAACTGGAGTTACCAACATCCCAAAATAATTGTGAGTCACAGCAGCAGTGGATGAAACAGTAAGCACTGAAGAATGGAGTTATATAGTCAGTCCCTCCAGGATTTTGTGTACCAATTTTGAGATAGTTGCAGATTAAAATACCTGAGTTTGCAGAAGCTTTTCATGACCATCTACTTCATAAGACTTTTCTTAACTGCGTTAGAAAGGTTATTTTAAAGATGCATTTACAACTTTTGGTAATTCAAACAAAGTAATAGACTAGCCAATTAAATGTGGGCACAACTATGGTAGATGTTTGACATGAATTAAATTCAAATTTTGGTTTGATTTGTTATGCATCTGTGGACTTGGTTAAAAACTTAGCAAAAAAGAGCCACCAAAGGCTAAGTGCCCTGGCCTAGCATGGCTGACCTGAAGCCAGATGGCACACATGAGTGACCCCCTGACATAACCTGTGGGAACATGGTGATAATTTTGGAACAAAGTGCCTTAAATGTTCACATTAGTTCTATACTCATGGGCCTTCATGAAAACATTTTTTTTTATTTATGGCAATGGTATGACGTCAGGTTATCAACTTGATAGTGTTACATCAGGGACACTTGTTCTTTGCTTCAAAATCATTATAGGCAAAACAGGGGAAACTCTCTTCAAGAAATTCTCCCTCTGGAGTTTCAGGTTGTTATCTCCTCTATCCTATAGAGTTCGCATACTTGATCCTTCCAGGATTAAACCGTTGGAACCGTGTATTTCAGCCAATTAATAGTAATTCCCTTGATGGCTGCTGTAAGGTTTGCAAGAGGTAGCATACATATCTCTACACTCAAAGCCCTGAGGTGCAACACCCAACCAAGTAAACAAAGGATCTTTAGGGATATCTATTCAAAGATCAACAAGGGGCTATGTCCACCAACAGTGCTTTTTGCGCTGGCAGCGTCTGTTTTCTATACAAATCCTTTGAACTTCTGCATTCTTCTCACAGAGCCAAGCGCCCTCAGTTGCATTTCTCAAGGCATTTTAAGTTGAAATCAGTTCACATTTAGAACAGTGCTTAGCTTGTTATTGTCAATTGTCACTCAATGGCCAATCAAAATCAACAAAAGGTTGGGACAGCATAACCAACAACCTAGTACTCTATTCCCTGTCCCTAAAAGATCACCATGACCAGACCTTAAAATCGAAGGCAGGGAGGGATGTAATTGCGTCAGCTTAATTATTAGGTGTGAATATTTTGCCAATACTATATATAAAATCTGTGAATCACATTGTTTGAGTTGAGTTAGCTATACATGCTAACAATACCTTACACTAAGAGACAAAATTATCAGTAAGCTGAGCCCAGATTCTTTACAAAAGACACAAAAAAACTTTTTTTCTTGCAGGTTACACTTACCTAGAAAATTGCCAAGAAAAGTCTGTTCCCCAAATTCACTAGCACTAACAATTTGCACAAATAAACAGGCAATGACATAAATAAGCAGAAAGCCTTGCACCAAAAACTTGATGATTCTAATTACGAGCAAACTGCAAAAGAAAAACATTGAGCTTGGTAAACATATATGGCAGTCATTACTTTACAGCAGAAAAAAATAATATAATATTGAGAGCATTTACATACATAGTATTTGAAGACTGTGGGAAAAACGGGCAGGTAAGTTGAAAATTAAAATTTTGTGACTATGCCTGTTTTCCCCATGTGCTCTTCATTAATGTAAAGCACGAAACTGGGGTGCGTTTCTCGAATACAAAGTTGCTAACTTCTTAGCCACTACCGTTGTTGTTACTTCCGAAGTACCGCACCAAAAGGCTATCTTGCGTTACTTTGGAAGTACCAACTATGGTAGTGAGAACTTAGGTAGTGAGAAACCTTGGAAGTACCAACTATGGTAGTGAGAACTTTGTTAGAGGAGAACCTCCTACACGTTTCTCGAAACCTTTGTAGCAGATACAGTACTTCCAAAGTAAAGCCAAAACTTCGAAGTAAAGTGGTGTAGTTCTCACTACAGCTTTCGAGGGGAAGTAAGAGCCTTACTACAAAGATCAACCCCACCCACGGCAAAAGTTGCAGTAGATCTTTGACTGTAAAATGACAAATGCTGGGTTTCCCAGTTAAGAACCTTCTGAACGAGTTAAGAAGGCTCTTAAAAGAGATCTGGGAAGATTGTTTCACAGACGCCTTCTTAACGCCCTTGTTACCAATGTCTTAAGAACCATCTTATCTGCCTTCTTAACTGGAGCGCAATGAGCAATCGATCCCAGAATGGCCGATTGGAGCGCATAGTTAACGCAGTAAAATCAAAGATTATAGAGCGTTACTCTAGAATCTTGGTAAAATGCTCCCAACTGAAGTTGTGGTATAACACGTGGTGCAGCTAAAAGTAAGACATTTGTCGTCACGCGCACATAAAAATAAATTGACACAAATAATAACTACCGAAAAACCAGGGAAATAAAAATGTAAACACAAAATGAAATCAGTATGACATTTAATTTCATGTGTATATTCTTATTTGTCTGATAAAAAACACGATCAGGAGAAATGGACGTACTGCATTAATATCTCCTTGCTTAGTGTCACATTGCTTTACCTGCCTGAGGAGGTGCTGTTTTCACCGTTTTGTCGCTAAGAAGGGTGTTAAGAACGCCCCAGACCCTTCTTAGAGATCCTTCTTAACGGCAGGTCTTCTTAGGCTAAGAAGCATTTTGGGAAACGCGGTTGCTTCTTACGGGAGCCTTAAAAAGGGTCTAAAGAACGCTAAGAACTTCTTAACTACATCTGGGAAACCCGGCCAATATCTCGAAATCTTGCAGTACAAACACAGTGAAATTCAATAGCTTTGTAGAGGTTACTATAATACAGCTGTTGAAACTGTCAAATTGCCATATTTATGATTCACTAGTTCACATTCCAAAATTTGAGAAAATAAAGCATTTATGAAAGAGAAGAGCGTTGGCGCGCTTCTCTTGATCCAGTGGCTCTACGTGGTAGAGCCGCCTACGCGGCAGGTGCGTCCACGAGGTCCCGGCAGAACGACTGCTTGACAAAAGTCTGACAGGAGGCGCGGGCCCCCAAGAAGCATTCTTGATTGATCTTGAGCGAAAAAATAAAAAAGGCGGAACTATCTAATGAGACAGTTTAATTGATGTGCGAGTGAGACAAATTGTTATGTGAGACAAATTGATTTGCGAGTAGAGCGTGTTGGGCTAGGTCACTGGTCAGGGTCCTGAGGTGCTAATAAGTTTTTCACCTGATCCTACGCAGGCGGGAATCCAGAGAAAACTGAGAAAGCACCCCCATAGAACCCTGAGAGGAGTGCACTTAAAATCCTCCACTAGCTAGGAAGAATAGTCGCCGGACTAATGTGTGTGGGGGTGAATGGGGAGGCAGTGGGTAGCGAGTAGGAAAAAACAAGCTGAGACACTGACGGGTGAGCGGTGAAAAAGTTACCTGAAAGGTTAGTGAGAAGGGCGTGGCAAATTTCGTCATGCTCCTCCTGAACTTCCATTTTTTAGGAAACACACTTTTTTTAGGAAGTGCTTCGAGAAACGTTCGGGTTTCACCACTACCATAGTAGATTCTTCCATAGAACTACGGTAGTAGAATGCTAACGTACGAAGTTGTTCAAGAAATGCACCCCTGGAAAGTACTGGCAAGCCTCCCTTTTACAGTATGCGAACTACCAGATATTTACCTAGTAACAACATGGTACATTTTAGCAAATTTCATTGTACTTACCACACAATGTACCAAAAATACTAAGAAACATTTCAGTAACTACCAATAAATGTTTAAGAATTATTAAGTATTGTAAGAAGTAAGAAGTATTAAGTATTGATAAATTTCTCCAGAAACTATATAACTATACTAACTATAACTATAACTAAGTAAATACAGAGAAACCACACTGAGAATAGGGTTGCAAAATTCTGTTACATAAAATGCATACACAAGGCGTAGAATGATTATACAGGATGGACCAAAAAGATTGGACTGGACTTAAATGATTGTATCTCTTCAATAACTGAGGCTTCCACAATTATAAGCCATGCAAATTAAAGCTCATTTAGTACTTTTACAAATGATATAACCATGGTTGTAAACAATCTTTGAAATGACCAATTTTATGATCATTTGAACAACAACAAAAACAATCCATGAATTAAAATGCAATTGTAAGAACTGAAAGCACTGTAATTTGAAATGTTTAATAATGTGGTAGCCTCAATGATTGAGGAGAGGTAGTCATTTAAATATTGATCCAGTTTGATCCAGAGTAATAGTGACAACAATTATATTACTGAACATATGAAGATGTGGAATATGAGTGAGAAAAAATAAGGTGTTTCATACATACTTGGTAGCAATGGATTTCTCTTCATTTCTTATAACATTAAACACATTCAGGATTTTAAGTGTATGTCCCAGACGCACTGACACTAAAACCTGCATAAACCTTTCTCCAGACTTTCCATAAATCATGTTAATTACGGTCAGTCCATATGGGAAAGAGCCCAGAATATCACAGAAGAAACCAAGTTTTCTGAACAAATAGTTCCGAGATACAGATTTATAGTCAGAGATGTAGTTTCCATTGTCATCGTAATAAGAAATATGGAACTTAAACATGATCTGAAAACAGACAAAAGGAATGTTTAATTAAAACCGGACAAAACCAATGGCTCTGTGTAACATATTTTGTTAAAATAATGCATACAACTAGAAAGCCCAAAGTATATATAATCTACACAGTGTTTTATTTTTGCAGCTATGACACAGGAGCCTCCTTCCATTGTTATTATTTGTAAGGATACTGTGTTAACATCTGGCATGATTACAGTTGAAGTACCTCAATCAGCTGAATATATTCAAGTACCATGGTAAATTTGTAGACAGTTGAATCAAAAACGTAAGTGGTGGGCTACAAGAAAACAAAACATATATATTAGCGTATTAAATTAACAAATATGTAGAATATGGACAATTTCCTGTTCTACCATTATACTATCATAAAATAAGATGAAAATCACAAACATTTAAAAGCTTATCTGTTTATTGTCTTTTTGAAGTCAGCTTATCAGTTATGATTTTTTTGGTTGTGGTTTGGTTAGTGTGCTTTTGTGTGTGTGTGTGTGTCTAAGTGTGTAAGGCCTTTAACACCAAGTAGTCTTGTCATTTTGCTTCATCTCTTTTAAGAAATTCAACTTTGGCAGGAAACTACATCTTTACTGACCTTTGGATCACTTCTGATAACATGACAGAAACTTATTTGAAACCTATGGACGAAGGTGCAATTGCCATATTGCTTTTCAGAAGATTATTAGGACCCGAGTACCAGAGGTAAAAGCCAATTGTTTTCAAAAGTGTATGGCATCATTTTCAGTGGGAGCCAATGAAACCAGATTTTGAATTCTCGAATTGGTCACCAGGCTACTGTGACGTTCTGTGATGTCGGCCAATGAACCCAAATAAGATAAATTGAGTGGTAGATGCTCAATCACAAATCAGACAGCGTACGGGTATTTTTCTAGTGAATGTGTCGAAAAATAGTTTTTGTTAAATAACTCGTCAACAATTTTGCCCTAGTATGCCGGTGTTACAGAGGAGTACTGACCCATCCCATGAACTGTAACTTGAAGCATAGCACCACCTAGTGATATGGGTAAATGCAAAAATTGGAATTTTGAATTGCCAATATCTTGGACCAAGAAGGTGGGAAGTGCACAAAATATGTCATGCACAATCAGCACAAAGAACTCTAAAAGCACAGCACATACCATAAAATTTGGTCGATAGGGGGACATTTAAGGGGGATAAACCGTTTCGAAGTTACATGTAAATAAACATTTAACACGTAGCTTCAAATTCTTCAAAAGTCTATATCTCGGCTTCTAATTGCTCAAATTTGGTCAAAGTTGACATGCCAACTCTAAACAGCTTTCTTTTCATGTGGTTTAAATTTTGTGAAATTTCCTCATGGGGGCGATATTTCACGTCGAAACTACGTGTAAAAAAACAGTATTTGTTAAATAACTCGATAATAACGATTTTGTGTTAACATGCCAGTGTTACAGAGGTGTATCGACCCAGCCCATAAACACTCACTTGAAGCATACCGCCACCTAGTGATATGGATAAATTCAAAAATTGGGATTTTGAAATGCCAATATCTTGGACCTAGAAGGTGAGAACAGCACAAAATATGTCATGCACAATCAGCACAAAGACCTCTAAAAGCACAGCACATGCCATAAAATTTGGCCCATAGGGGGCACTGTAATTGTACAAAATCTCATTTTGTCTATTCCTTTCACAAATCACTCATACAAACTACACAAACACACACAATGCCATTCATTCAAAACACACCTACCCATGCCCACTTCCAGGAAATCATTTCCACACAAATTCTCACCTCACAACACCAACAATTCCCACATTTCAATACATTGCGGCGGTCATACCATGTACTGCTATGCGGTACATCTAGTTATTATTATTATTGCAAAAGAGAGTAAAAGAGGGTGATGCTTTTATCATACCTACCGTCATTGTTACGGTCAAAAAAATTATGACACTGCACACACATGATGCATACTGGAAGACGACACGGAATGGGTTGCCAGGATCTACAGTAAAGTTGTGATATCTGAACAGAAACTCGAAAAAGTCTATAAATTGTAATTTCTTTCTGTATGTACTTTTCCAATGTTTCTTTTTGTAGTCCTCTTCCATCAAATCCTTGTAAAGCTTAAAATCTGTAAAGCAAACATATATATTTATACACACACTTTATTTTGTACCATTGAAATATAGTTTGCAACACATAAATGTGACACCATAGTAAAAAGTAGACCAGGGGTCGGCGACAAGCGGCCCACGAGCTAAAACTGGCCTCCCAGCAGTATCATCCTGGCCCACCAGCGATTTGGTAGTAAGATTTAATTCTGCTATTATGAGAAATTACTAGAGAAAGCGGTCATATTGGTGTTGCCGCAACATCTTTCCTTTACTTTTTTTTTTCACCAATCTTTCGTCAGTTGCCAGGACACTGGAACTCTGGAGGACATGAATTTGTGTAGGCATGTAGCCCTAGTTCCTATCTGAGCGAATAGGAGCTTTTGGCCCACAAAGTGTTGATATGGGTGATATGGGTAAACGCAAAAATTGAGATTTTGAGTTGACAATATCTTGGGCCAAGAAGGTGGGAACTGCACAAAATATCACACGTCATACACGATCAGCACAAAGACCTCAAAATGCACAGCACATGCCATAAAATTTGGCCCATAGGGGTCGCTGTAATTGTACAAAATCTCTTTTTAACTATTCCTTTCACAAATCACTCCTACACACTACACAAACACACACAATGTCATTTATTCAAAACCCACATCCATGCCCACCTCCCGGAAATCATTTCCACACAAATTCTCACCTCACAACACTGCTCTACCACACACTCATCATACCAACAGTTCCCACATTTCAATACACTGCGGCGGTCATGCCAGTATGACCAGTTTAATGACACCTTGTCAAAAATTTCAGGTTTACATTGTGAAACATTCTTGGCTTTATAACAGTAGATTGTCGTAACGCTGCTCTTGCTTAACAGCTACAGGCAACAAATACTTCTATTTGCCCCGCAGCCAAAACTAGTTACTGATACCTGAGCTAGAGTAACTTAGAGCAGTATTGCAGTTCATTAGTTCCTAACAGAAGCCACTGCATGACGTTTTCTCACTATAAGTTAAACACATACAAAAGGGGCAAGTCTTATTTTAAGACTGCATTCCTTTTACTTAACCATCAGACTAATAAAATAATGAATAAGTAAATAAATGAACTTACATCCTGTGTCTTTTGTTAATTCATCTGCTGACAAAACATTCTTTTTCTTTTTGGCAGAAATACTGGCTTTAAATAGTTCTGCTCGTTTTCTTTCAGCAGCCTTTTTAATCTCACTGCAGACATTTGGATAGTATTTAATAGCTTCATCCAGGCTGTCCTTTGAAAGTTGAAACAGATCACAGTTGGTTGCTGCCCTGGAAAAACACAAACACATGACCAAACATTACACATTACATTTGTACATCACATTACAGATTTACTGTAAATGTTAATATGAGTATTTAAGTCACATTACAGTATGCAAGTCTTGCTAGCTGAACATATTGAAGCAGCTCGCATGCCCATGGCTACTGCCGATGAACGGCGGACCAGGGGGGTGGCATTATTAAAAAAATAATATTTTGATTAATTGCGTGGTGGGTTGTGGGTGGTGGTTGAATCAAATAAACGGGCTATATAAAGGATAAATCATCATTGTTTTTAGAAATGGCACAACTTTAACTATAAAAAGGTCAGATAAGTGCTGTCTGGGGAAGATTCAGTGAGGTTGTGTTAATATGTTGTAGTTCAGGAAATCAGAATGAAACGAGTGCTGGATATGTCAATTGTAACACCTGCAACGCCCTATATGTCTATGGTAGTCACATATGTGCTAAACCCAAATGCCATGCCAACACTATCAATAGTTTTGTCTGTCGCTAGAATATTTTGTAATTTATTTTAACACTCTTTCTTGACTCAAAACCTGAAAACAAAAAAAGCTGTAAATTTTAAACTAGACAGTAAAGTAAACCTTTAAGTGATGTTGCAGGCGATATTGAGTGTAAAATGGACAGAAATGTTACAATAAATGTTATGATAATAGGCCATAGTTAATGTCACCTACAAATAAAGTGGAAGAGGAGACGGTGAGTTTGCAGCTAATATGTGAAGAGGAGTCAATGAAACATATTTGTTCTTCTGTCTTCTTTTAATTACTAGCCGTATAAATAAATTCTTAAATGATCAGGTGGAGCAGGTATCAAAATTACTTGATGCACTGCCTAGGGGTACATGGTATCATCGTCGCAGTGTGCTGTGACACACAAAGAGAACTAAGGGTGCCCCTATGAAATAAGTGTCGGTTCTGTAGCTATAAGCCAAAAGGCTTTTTTTTTTTTATTATAGCTCCCCCTATGGAACAAATTTTCCAAACATAATGTGCTTACAAAGATTTGAGTAGTGATCCCAAATAGTGATAATATATATTTGAATAAATAGTTGAATGGAGTACTGTACCTTATTGTGTTGTGTCCAGACAGAATGCATTCAACTTTGTTTCATTCACAATCTACAATTCTACAAGCCCAATTAAAGCCTTATATTTAGGCTGGTGATAAAAAATGGCTCGTTTTGGCTCAATGTTTCCCTCTTTTGGGAACCACAGTTGAATTATAGTTGATTCCCCAAATATGACATCACAACCAGGCCCATTCTTACTTGCTAGCTATTTCAAAATGTAAGACTGACATATATGAAGGAGGGCACAACCATGTTTTACATTCATGGCAGCTCTTATCTGTGGCTATGCACAACATCATCTCTTTCAACAAAGCTGAGGTAAAAACATTTTCCCATTCTATGACCTCTTTAAGGCAAAATAAATAAATAAAATAATAAAGGTGCTCCTTGGGATGTGATCATCAGATGCCTGCAGGAAACTGCCTGCACGTCAAACAGGAAACTGGAAACAAATGGATTGTTCAACTCTTTGCTGCACTGTGCAGATTTCAAAAACACTGAATACACATTTCTTTTTCTTTTATTCATACAGGATAAATAGAAGGTCCTCTAAACTAAGTAGGAGGATGATTAAAATTTCCCAACATTAAATTTGCTTCCATACAAGAATAACCAAGCGTGAGAATTGTGGGAAAAACTAGAACTGTTTACTACAGCTGGGTTGTCTTTGTAACAACGATTTATTAAGCTGGACAGCTAACCTGGTACAGATAATTGGCAGGTTTTGTGAAGCTTTCTTACCATTATGTCATTCAAGTTGCACCTTAACATTTGTCTTAAGATGACAATTTCCAAAACTATCGTAGGTGTAGTATATCTTCATACTTTTGCAAGAGTGGTCTGGAGCACTCGTTAGCTGTATCTTACTAACACAGTGTTTTAGCTTAAATATCTGTTTTACTGTCTGAAAATGTCACGTTGGTGTCTTTTTAACTAAAAAAAAAAATCATCATATTTGGTGATTTGTTACATTTTGACGTGCATACTGTAGGTTTATTTCTGGTTGATAAGGATCACATGAGCCATCGTGCTAAATCCCACATATGCTCAAATAATAAATAAATTACAACTTATAAATTAATAAATTACAATAATCAATGTCAGAAACACAGATTCTGACAGTTAAGAACAACATAGCTTAGAGGACTGCCAAGAGATGGTTTGGGAACCACATTTAGGGAAGCAAACAACTTAGGTAAGGTATATCTCAAAGGTGTCTTAGGTAGCATGCTAAGACAGACGTTATCGGGAAACTGGGCCCAGGTTAGCTCAGTGGCATTTGTTGCCCCAGCAATTCACCTGGGATTTCTGTAAGCAAGAGTGATGGAATGAAACGAAAATTATGAATGCTTTTCGGAAATTAGCCAGGTTTTGTGGTTAGCTCACTCGAAGGAATAGCCTACCCCCCAGTGAATTCTGTCCCTAATGGTTTCCCATTTCAAGCTCATACAGTATATCAGAGTATTAAACCAATGTTATACCTTATTGTAGTAGTTCTTTTCTCTGCAAACAATAAGCTTCCTTCTCCAAAGTACTGTCCTTCCCTTAGTGTGACGACAATATTTGCCTCATCCATAGATAAAACATCAACTTCTCCCTTGTCAATGAAATACATCTGAAAGATATTGATTGAGAGATATTGTACACATACACACACACCTCCGACTTCTGCTGTGGCTTCAGCCAACTGTAACTGCATGGTGCTCTCTATGGCAGAATGTTGAAAAAATGTATATGTGAATAAATAGAAAGTACTGACATGGATAAATGCCGCGTTAAGAGAAAACACAAGATACTTGTGCACCTAGGAAGAGTACCTACGGTAATAGTCTGTACAATAAGGCTAACGCGTGTCCCATACAAAGAGTTGCCTATCTGTATCTCGGACATGTACCAGCCAAGTATTTTCTGTCAGATTGATACACATTAAGTTTTTTAAGTTGCATTTGGTGGACGACTCCTACTATGGGAACTTTTTAGATATGTAAGATATGTGAAACAAACCTAGTGGTTCATACCATACCTCACTTCCATACTCATTCCTCCGAAAAATTAGATCACCAGCTCGGAAAAGACACAACCTGATCTTGCCAGCCAATAATCGAATAAATCCAGGATCAGTTTGTAATTGTTGAAGGCTCTCCTTTTTCAGAGTTTCCTGAAAAAATGGTTTCTGACAAAAGGCAGTTTTATTACTTCTCTAAAAACATTTGGCGGTTCCCATTATCCTTAGAGAGTGTTTGTGATTGACAATAATGTAATAATGAAAAGATCCACACATTGCACAGAATATAACAGAAAAAAACTGAGGTAACGAGAGCACTTACAAGTGTCAGGTCAGCACCACAGACGCTTGTGCTATACATTTAACATAACTACCGCAACTGTGTGCTGTGGTGTGCTGTGTGATCACAACGACAAGTCGGAATGACTTTTAACCCACATTGCTTTATGATGCGAGTCATCATTAGAAAAACACATTGGATGTCTCATTTTCACATTACCACTGGGCTACAAAGTGAGAATTACTGGTGTGTGTTATGTTTTATCAAGTATCTTTTGTGCAGCTGTTGCCTGCAATAACAGACAGGAAATATGTTCATACTTTTCACTCACAAGAAGTATAACAGAATTAGCACAGCGCTCTAATGAAATTAAAAAAATTGTCCAGAGGTATAAAGTTATGCCACTAAACGTTTGACTGGTCTATATCGTAAAACAAAGTAAACATCACAAACAGAAATCACAAAAATTGCATTATGCAAACATTTAGTGCAATATGGGAACTCCAAGATTTGCAACATGGACAATTCATTGGGGAAAGAAACAGGGGGATCAGGAGTGCTTCATATAGCCCCCCAGGATGCAGAAATGGCTGCTGAGTAATATACTACAAAAATATAGCTTGTGACAGCATCCCATTTGTCATTCTGATCAGACAGCACGCAACTAAATGTAACCCTCTGCGTTTAACCTATCACACATGTGAGCATTATTATCATGACATTACATTTAGCTTACGCTCTTATCCAGAGCGACTCTCAGTTATTTACAGGGTTTCAGTTACAGTCCCTGGAGCAGTGTGGGGTCAGATGCCTTGCTCAATGGCATTTCTGCTGTGGGTAGGGCAGGATTCGAACTTGTGACTCTCCAACCCCAAGACCAACTTAGCCAGTTAGGTAATATTACAAAAATATAGCAAGTGTGAACACTGGGTACAGTAAATGCATAATGATTATATTCATAACCTTTGTGATTATGGACAATTGAATGCTGCCATGTTTGCAAATTAATTTCATTTTAAAAGGTAGACAATTACCTCCAGTTTTCCTGACAACTTCCTCTCCAATGGAGTCAAGTTCTGTGCTAATGTATCTTCCCTTTGTTTTCTCTTGACCTTGATACCAAAAGCCTGCAAGACAAGAACAAAGAACTCAGTACATTATAGATCAACATGATTAAAAATAAAATAATAATAATACATTAGAAATCAAAAAACATATACTGTATACCATACACAAACACATTTGCCAAGTATAGGCTAATCTACTCTACTACATTATTAGATTTTTTTGAGGTCTACGCCTATTAGGTTTAATCAAGCAGTGGGGGAGAAAAACCTTTTATGGAGTATGTTCAAATCTAATTTAATGTTGCTACTTTGCTAACATTTTTTTTCTACAGAAAGAAACTTTACCTTTGCAATAACACCAGCATAACTTATGGTTGATAAATCCCCCAATATTGATGATGGAAGACATTCAAAGAGAACGTCTTGGCTTATTCCTTTTGTCCTTATCCATTTGAATGCATAATATTTCATGATGCTATCATATAGAGATCCATATATTTTCTGACTCTATATTAAGAGATAAATACAAAAGAAAGGGTGAGAAACAGCAGAATAGAACACAGAATATCCCTGATGCAAATGTTATTTACAACGCCCTCCACAAGGTTGCAGGTCATTGGTTCGACACCCCATCAGTTCAAAAATGACTCATTGGTTAGACATCCCATTAGTCTGACATCGTATTATTCTGAAAACAACAAAAAAAACAGGCCTATTGGTCCGACATCCCATTAGCATGCACAATAAAGACGCATGGATGGCGGTTGTAATTGTTAATTGGTCGTGGGTTGATGACGGAGGCTTATAAGTCATTAGTTACCAGGGTCATTGTACAGATTCGGTCCCATTTCAGTAGTTTTTGTGTCCCAAGATGTAATGCTGCTATAACTTTTAACAAACCATTTTATAATGACATTTATGTCAAGCTTTATATTTGTGTTTAATACGAAGCATATGCAGAATTTTGCCTGTCCCCATTGTCAATCTTACTAACAACATGGTCAATTTTGAGTTATTAATGTTAAATTATATATATATATATATATATATATATATATATACACACATACATGTTAATATGTGTTCTTTGAAAAAGCAATTTAATTTAAGAGAATTTTAAATATTTTTCTCAGTCCCTGCATTTAGTTCAACCCCGTAACAAAACCACCATCCCCCCATTTAATAAAATTATGGTTTAATACTGCGACATAATTTATGAGGAAGTGGAATCATCAAGTCTCTTGAACAGTATGGCGTGACTAAGCTAAGCTACTTTCTCAATTCTCACAAATATTTTATGGTTGTTATGAATATACTGTAGAAGTTCCGTCAAGCTTAAGCATTCAACACTGTTTGGGGGAAAATTCATAGTTTAAAAAGTTTTATTAAAAAGTAATATTTATAGCTATAAAAATAGAACAATATCTACACCGAATAATGCCATGTAGCACCCTGCTAGCTGCTAGTACTAAGAATTAGCATCAGATTAAGACAAAATCTTCAACCCCATCACATTCAACCCCACTACATTTTTCAGTGATGTTATGTAGATGCTTGTTTGCAACTATAAATGCTCTGAATAACGCAATAAAGAGTTTGCAATAAAGACTATGACGGGGTTGAATTGAAATGTGACATGTCCTATGCAAAAACATATGCAAAATGTATAAATATGCAAAAAAATAACTTACTTTTCTATGTTTAGGTGGGAAAAAGTATTTTCTATACAGAACTGACATTATTAGACATTATCAAATCAAACAGATCTAAATATCTGATGTTTTTTCACCATCCTTTCAATCCGTTTCTGTAGAATCACCCACCAAAATATTGAGGCTATTCCATGTGAATAAGTATTGCTGCTTCATTGAAGATATGTATTTACATGATAATCAATAATAGTGATAATAATCAATAATCAATCAATAGTAATTAAGGTATGGTAAACATCTGGCAAAGCTAACAAGTGTTATAACTTGGCAATGTCGATGCATGTACTGTAGTAATGGAAATTATATTCTTACAAGTCCACAAGTTTTAACAGTGTCTTGATGTCACTTGTCAATGCTATTGACATGCTCTGTCACAACACTTTACTGCTACTTACCGGTAGTTCGTAGACAAAGTCTCGTGCCTCAGACACTATTGTTTCTATTCAGTCACGGGTTCAAACCGAATGCACACCTGCTAACATTTAGCCTACAGTCTTTACTACAACACTGCCAACTGTGGACTGCTGTTGCCTGCAGTCACGGATTCACATTCTTGTATACTAGAATTTGCATTTCTCTTCAATACCTGTAGTCATTCAATTACTACTCACCCAAACAAAATACAGAGTAAAGCAATATAAATCCTCAATTACATGCTTGTGAAATGCTAGGCCACACAAAGGGTGATCTTTGGCGTCCAAGTCAATCTGCAGTTGTCGTAAATGACCAAGATGGTGACCCTCATAATGTTGTAGACTCCAGTATACAGTTATACAGTATACTTCAACTACATATGCAGTTTCTTTTGGAGTCCATGGCATTATAAGGCTAATTGGTCATAAATCTTAAGCAATTCAACTTTGCCTGTGTAGACCCATTTAAATATGCTTACAGCTGGAGTTTTTAAACTCTGATAATACTGCTTTCCTGTCTTTCACAAAAAAGTATAGTTGCGCTTTCAGCTGTTTTGCTTTACTATACCTTAAGAAATAATCCGATGCCGTTCTTTTTAGCATTGAAAGCAGCTCTTGCTGCATCTGCATTTGCAAGTATGGCAGAGACAGTACCTGACACAAGACCACAGTATAGGGCTCCAACCACCATAATGAAGATCATTGCAATCCTCTGAAACGCAGTAATAGAGAAATGCAATTAGGACATTTAAACTGCTAGTAGCTGATAAGTGTATCAAAAAATAAATAACTAAGTAAGTAAATAAATAAATAAATAAATACATAAATGATGCACCGAATATTTGGTAACAAAATAAATTTGGCCGAATATTGCAAAAAAGGCAAATTTGGCCTTCGGTGGAGTGAGTTAAAAGCAAGGTCCAATAGTGGTGTGTGACGTAATCATGCAATCAAACAGCTTACAGTGCAGGCACAGACAGTAGAAGAAAATGGACAGAGGGATGGCGTCGTTTTCAATGGGAACCGATGAAAACAGATTTTGAAATTTTTAATTGGTCACCAAGCAACTGCGCAAGCGCGTGGTGACGTACGGTCACGTCGGCCAATGAACCCCAATACGATAAGTTGAGTGGTAGATGCTCAATCACAAATCAGACAGTGTACGATAATTTAATAAGTTAATAAGTATTTTTCTACCTTTTTCTATCTTTCTAGTATTTTATAGCTGCAACCACTTACTGGAGTGGGAGGCTAATACTGTACATGGGGATTTAATTCTTCTTCTACTAACTTTGGTTACAGGCAGTCTTGCAAGCCAGCTAGCTAGTTAGCATGTACATACTGTACCAAGCTGTAGCGTGTGGCTTAGCTTAGTCATCTTTCTTTGGGCTTCACTTGCATCAAAAAGTGAAATAAATAAAGATAGCAATTCAGGTTACAAAGAAATACCAATTTCTAAGCTTGTTTTGCGAAAAATACTGATGGAAAATTTTCCCCAACATGAATAGAAAAGTAAACAGGCATGACTACAATTATTTGATTTCAAAGTGACGCTAAAATGAATGGAAGTCCACGAAATGCTCAGAATATGTACATTACAGTAGCAGCCAAATTTGCCTGCAGCATCTTGTTGTTGCAGGCTAACTCACGTATTTGCTAACATGTAGTGTTAGCTCTGGTTAACTTCCTAACAGGCAAATTGCTTCTATCAGCCGTAACACGGCAAACTGGCTAGGCTTAATTGTGTAAAATAAGCTCACATGAACATGTTAGTGTGTGAAAGTTGTCATGTGGGTAAATCCTGATGTAACCAATAGCCTTCATAGGTGGCGTTTTGAAGGTCAGCCTGCTACAAACCATCAAACCATAGACAAGTTCTAAAGTGGGTAGATTCTACCCAGTAGAAGTACTGATGGTTCCGTTGATCAACTGGAAAATGTGCAATATCTACACATTAATGTGTAGTTTGAATTCCTCTGACAGAAAGACAAGCCTTACATAAACTGTATCTTGTGGGTTTTACTGTTGGCTGACCTGTCAAACTTTCAAAGCCATAACTCTGACTAAACAGTTGCATATGATTCAATGTAATTAATCCACTCTTTTTTACCCCAGGGGCATGTCAGCCACTAGCTACCGTGCATGACGTGGCGCTGCCATTATGGATGAACATACATGTGTTTTTGGATGAACCATGAACATGTTAGAGTGTGAAAGGTGTCGTGGGTAAATTAAGATCGACAAAGTATGAATTGTACGTGTAAATGAAACTGTATGGAAAAATACTGAAAATGGTTAGTCTAACAAATTGCTGGAAAGTAAAAATGGTCTACTTTGTTAAATATTCAATATGTGGTGTATATGAAATGAAATCAAGCAACAGTTAAAGGTAGGTCACTGATACTTTAAAATAGCTTTGAAGAGTGTTTTTAATTATAGCTGGTAAAACATTTGCTTGACCAGTAACTTTTTTCCCAAAAAGTAAATTTTGACCCCTGGTACAGTGACACTGACGTGTGTTGGAGTATTGTGGGTTTATCGACTTTAATACACTTTGGTTTTTTTTGGAATGCATGTTTTGTTTTAAGGCCTAATATAAATGAAAAACTCTTCTGGACTATTTATGCAATATTTAAAAAATAGTGAAAAACTTAACAACCGCATTTGATATCTGATATTCGGTATTCAGCAAGCGTTTAACTTTATTCAGTTTCGTCTACAAATTTTCATTTCGGTGCATTCTTAAAATAAATAAATAAGGGTATGCATATAACCAAGATTGTACACATATTTCAGTATTCCTGGTTTTTGATGCTAATATTAGTATTCAGTATTTGGTTATGTTATCATTTTACTGCAATGGACTATGTTATGGTCCAGCACTCAGAATATGAGAAAAAGACACAAGTGAAGCATCTTCCAAAAACCTGTGACCCCTAATAGGCCTCATAAAGTTATGATCTTTACCGTAGCTGTTACAGCATTACTGTTATTGTTCAGTAGCTACATGCAGTGTACTATATAGTTTTTATTACTTACCATTGAAGGCAAATAAGGATGAATATCCCCATATCCAACTCCACAAAAGGTTGTGGTAGTATAATACCAGCTATAGCAATACAGTCGCGTAAAGCTAACAGTTTCTGTAGAAATAGTATGGACACCCAGCAATTACCAGGAAGTTAAACAAGAATTACTCTATAAGACAAACTCAACTTCTACAATCTTTTAGGTTCAGACCTCTAGTTCTGTATACACGACAAGACAAAATCAGATGGTTCACCCAAACTGACAAAGTACTTACCTAAATTAACATTAAAGGTTGAATCCAAGTGATTTACCCATGATGATTTAATACAGTTGTGTTTTGTTAAAGGCAAATTATACACTGAGGTGTTACCATTAAGATCTGCTAGGGGGCATACAATTGCAAATACAAAACAAGAACAGAAGTGAAGAAACAATGCAGTATAGAGAAAAAGTTGAAAAAAAGTCACAGCTGTTTTTTCAGTTGCAATTCCGGACTGATAGTAAGAAAATGCCAAAGGAAGCCGGTACAACTGTAAAATATGTGGCACTCTAAGGTATGCAAAAATGTGTAGCATTTCAGGATTGGCCTGCAAAGGGTCATTTGTAACAAATGGAATGGCAATAATCTCCCAAGGAAAACAACTGATGAAGTCAAAAAAAAAACTACTCCTCAAATAATGCTTTGCTGTTTCTAATGTGTCAACTTGAAGATGGTTGTCTTTATAGAATGCCACATGCATACGGATATAGATATCAATCCAACAAAATCCTACAAGAATATACGTTGTGATCCAGATCGATTTCTGAAAATGCAAAAAGGAAAAAAGTAATGCAGAGAGAATGCTTATCGCAATGGCCAGTAATACGCGAAAAATTTCCCATCGAATGTATGCTGGATTGCTGGGCAAAATGGCATTCCTGTAGAAAGATGGAGAAATAATTTTGTTTGGAAAGGTCAAGAAACAACACAACAATGCTGACTGTTTCATTTTGCTGCTTAAAAACTGCTAATCAAATCAGATTAGAAACTGACAAGATGAATAATTAGTAATGATCATAATTAAAGATGGTGATTTACAAGAGGATATAAAGTTCTTAATACCGTTATGTATGCTGAGGAACTGCACTATGGAGTGAGTTCTTTTTTTCCTTACTATCAAACCTCCCTACCCCAAACTTACTCTAAACCTATCAGGCCCCTCTGACTAGTACAATGTGTTCAGCAGACCTGTTTTGAAGACAAGTGTTATAAAATAGGGTTTATTTATATTAAAGTATTTTAGTCTGTGTCATCTGTAGTTCCACAAGTGGCTGAAATATACTTCTTTGGTAACCAATTCCAAATAGTGAAAATAATGTTGTGACAACAATCTTGCAATCAGTTTCATAGTGTCCTTCATAAAACCATCATAAAGACAATCTCTGCAATTTCCAAAATACTACACTGACTATCCTGGCTAGAAAACAAAAAAGGGTGTGCTGCAAACACAATGATAATTTGATTTTAATTGGGTTAAGCAGTGGTGGATAATATTTCAATAAATACCTCATTAAAAAAGTAGATGGGCAAAATGTGCAGAAAAAGTGTTCCATGTGCTCTACATATGTTCTGAAAAAGAAAGATATACAAAAATATAATACAAAGAAGGTAATTTGCAAATATTACACTATATAAAATATGTTATATTCTAGTTGGTAAGGTGTTAAACAGAACAAGTTATCCTTTTTGTCTAGCATTGTTTTATGAACGATAATAAAAGCATTATAAACACACTAACAAAATTTTATGATAACTTTCAAATGACCTGTATAAGTCATTTTAATAACAATCAACCGTGCCCGGGTATAGGTCAATATTATAGACTGATTTAACGGTAACAACAAAACCAATGCACAAACGTTCTATTTCCCAAACTTTACATCCGGTAGACTTCCGCAAACAATTAACAGCAACATAAGATCAACACCAGGGTTCACAATATAGGGCTCTAGAATGCTACCAAATGCTTGTGTTTTGCCACCGGAATTTTGTACCACGTGAGTAAATTTCATGACTATTCAAACATGTGTGACAATACATTTAAAATTGGCAAATAGTAACCTTCACAAATTTAGTGTGTCTAGTAGTTCTGCCAAGCAATTGCGAACATGATTGAAAAGTTAGCTGGTTGGAACACAGGCAGAGGGCAGTTGTTACAACTAGAAATATAGCTCTCGACCTGTAGCACAACCATGTTTCCAAGGGTTGACATCACCAACTACAAAACTCGCAAATGACCATTGACTCTAAAGTGCCAATATCTCGTAATCCTGCGGTACAAACACAGTGAAACTCAATGGGCTTGTAGAGGTTACTAATATACAGCTCTTCAAACTTTTAAATGGCCAATTTATGTTATCCCATTTTCTTGCTAAAATTGTATGACATGACTTAAAACATTTAATGGTTTGAACAGCAGTATTATAGTTACCTCTATAAACCAACTGAGTTTTGCTGAGTAGGTTCAGGTTTAAGCTCAAGGCGCAGGTTCAAATCTGTGTTGACTGATTTATAATTTTAAAAACCTTTTCACAGGAGATATGTTTGTGGATTTACTTTTGTTCCACTCTGTAGTCTGATTGGGTGAAAAGTGATTAAATGAGTGCATACAGCTAATGAGGAAAAATGTTTTATTCAGGATGCGAACACATGACTGAATGGAACAATATGCAAACTGTGGATCTTGCATGACTTTCTCGCTGACGCATATTTCCTTGTCTACCGATGGCATTATATTCAAATGAACTGCACTGAATGGACATTGCCTAGATGAATAAACTCTGATGTTGGAAAAAAAGAAATACAACCCCAATTCCATAAGAGTTGGGATATTGTCTTAAATGTAAATAAAAAATAAATGGCATAATTCTCAAATCATACAAGAAATATATGTATTTGAGAACATATCAGTTATTATGACCGGTAGATCGCAGGTTGTCTAAAACTTTTTGTTAGCTTACCATAACAACTAGAACGGCTACTGTAAAACTGCAGCAAAGAAGGAGTCCTAGCTAGCTCGCCAACTTGTATCTAGCCCATACTGTTCATAAAAACTATGACAGTGAACTGAGAAATGTGACGGAAATAAAAATGCAGTTAACAGGGCAGCAGTCACATCATTATGTGGAAAATGCATGAAAGAGAGATTGTTGATGCCGCAACCAAAATAGCCTGTTGTATTCAAGCGAGGTCTCTTCAAAGACGTCTGTTCCGTGCGCAGTTGGAAGAGGCTTCCTAACTATTCTGACCTCTTGCTACACGCCGACGTGAGATGGCTTGGTTTGGGGAAATTCTTGCAGAGATTTCAACAGCTCTGTCCGTTAATTAAGGAGTTTCTTCTTGTCACTAAACATGCTGAACACAAGCAACATAATGACAATCAGTGGCTGCTAGACTTGGTGTTTGTAACTGATCTTACTAACATGTTGAACGAACTTAATTTGGAGCTGCAAGGAAAAGACAAAAGCTTGGTCGACATGAGACATGATCAGCTCAGTTAATGCATTCAAACGAAAAATGAAATTGCTGTCCTTAAACTTGCAGCGCTATGATTTGGGAAACTTCCGAAACCTCGCATCGGAGCTGGCGAAACAAGGGAGGGCACGTGTGCACAAATTGACAGTGCGCTTGTACAGCAGCTCCGGACTATGCAACCCTGTTTGACTTCCTCCAGTGCAGGTCATCATCAGATTAATTAAGTCCTGGCAAAGATAATTAGAAATGTATACTGTAGTTTAAACCACATGCATAAAGGTACATATGAAACGCATACTGAGTGATTTATCATCATCATCTTCATCTTCATCATCCTCAGTAGATCGGGTTGACATGGTCATTTTAAAAGTAGCTCACGAGCCAAAAAATAGTGGGCACCCCTGATCTAGAGAATGCTAACGTTTACAATTTTTTTTTTTTTAATCGTGAAATCTATTGACCCTCACGCATTGAAAACACTGGTCGACGCCCACTTCCAACGAAAAGAATTTCCGTGAAATTTTAACATTGCGAAAACAAATCTGAACGAACTCGTCATAGGCCATGTGAATCTCACCAAATTTGGTATATGTCATCTACAGACAATGCTGACAAAAAGTTATCAAAGGATTTATCTTGAGATAAATCGTTTCGAAGTTACACGTCAATGAACATTTCACACGTAGCTTAAAATTCTTCAAAAGTCCATATCTTGGCTTTTAATTGCTCAAATTTGGTCAAAGTTGACACGCCATCTCTAAACAGCTTCCTGTTCATGTGTATTACATTTTGTGACATTTCGTCATAGGGTGTGATGTTTATCGCCGAAGCTAGGTGTCAAAAAACAGTTTTTGTTAAATAACTCAACAATTTTGCCCAAGACAACCATTTCATGTTAGTATGTCGGTGTTACAGAGGCGTATCGACCCAGCCCATAAACACTCACTTGAAGCATAGCACCACCTAGTGATAAGGGTAAATGCAAAAATTGGGATTCTGAGTTGCCAATATCTTGGACCGAGAAGGTTGGAGCTGCACAAAATACATCATGCATGATCAGCACAAAGACCTCTAAAACCACAGCACGTGCCATACAATTTGGTCTATAGGGGGTGCTGTAATTATACAAAATGTCATTTTGCCTATTATCTAGAGAATGCTAACGTTTACAACCAATTTTTTTTATCATGAAATCTATTGACCCTCACGCATTGAAAACACTGGTCAACGTCCACTTCCAACGAAAACAATTTCCGTGAAATTTTAACATTGCGAAATCGAATCTGAATGAAGTCGTCATACGCCGTTCATGTGAATCTCACCAAAGTTGGAAGTTCCCACATTTCAATATACTGCGGCAGTCATACCATGGTACATATGGTACATCTAGTTGAAATTGGATTTTTTAATTGTTGTACGGGAAATTTGTGGCCATTTCAAATTTGAGGCCAGCAACATCTCAAAAAAGTTGGGACGGTGTCACTAAAAGGCAAGAAACGTCAGAAACGTTGAGATTTTGGCAAGCCTTGTCATATGATGCACCCAATCCTAGATTACAGCCTAACCTGTGATCAGTTATTGATCAATCAATTAGTGTGTATAAAAAGAACTCCAGCACACCCAGACCTTCACATCAACTGCAACTTGACCTCTGACAACATGCCTAAGATTCACCCTGACCAAAGCGTTAATTATCAAGAGGGTGAAGACCAGATCCACTGCTGAGGTGGCTGACACCTTCAGTGTGTCTCAGCATCAAGTACAAAGAATAAGAAAAAGATCTGAAGAAACTGGAGATGTTTTTGACAAGCTCAGTGCACAGAAACCAGCACTAAACAAAAGGCAATTAAAAAAACGTGTGGCATTTGCCAAGGCCCACAGCCTGGTAAAAGAATGGACGCTGGAAAAGTGGCAGAAGGTGGATTTCTCAGATGAAATCTCAGATGAAGTCTGGGGTTACATCCAGTATGCGGGTGTTCAAGACATTTGCAGGGTGGAAGGCAATATCAATAGCCTAAAATATCAAAAAGTATTAGCTACCGCCTACATTCCCAACCATAAAAGGGGTCAAATTTTGCAGCAGGATGGTGCTCCATCGCATACTTGCATCTCTACATCAAAGTTCCTCAAGGCGAAGAAGATCAAGGTGGTCCAGGACTGGCCAGCCCAGTCACCAGACATGAACATCATTGAGCATTGACACCTAGGTTTTTTACTTCAGAGGAGGCAGTGGTAAAAAAGCCCAGAATGGAAAACTGTGAGTGATTTAACTTTTTTAGTAGTGTTGGCGTAGCAATGATTATGGCTTTAGTCTTGTCATGGTTGAGTTTGAGGAAGTTAATAGTCATCCAGTTGCTTATATCGTGAAGGCAAGTGGCCAGATTTGAGAGGGGGAGTGGATGAGAGGGCTTAGTGTGATTGGATCGGTCTTGCTGGGGCCGACTAAATGACATGTCAGATGTTCTTGGAGTTGCATGGCCTCTATGCGGTCTAGCAGTTTAGAGATGAAAGGGAGGTTGGAGATGGGGCGATAGTTTGTAAAATCATCAGAAGCAGCTCCAGATTTTTTCAGAACAGACGTGATGGCTGTAGTTTTAGGGAGCAGGGGACCATGCCTGTATGGAGAGATGTGTTGATGATTTTGAACAGGAGGGAACAGAGAGCTGGCAGGCAGGTTTTGATAAGAGGGGTGGGCATAGGGTCCATTAGGCAGCTGGTAGGCCTAGCCTTGGTGACAAGGTCATGGACAGTCTGATTGTCAGGAGAGAAAGAAGAGATACTGGGCAGGTGTGATGGACAGAGACTGGACGTTATTCAGAGTAGGGACAGTAAGTCATTGGAGCTGCCTGTAAATGGTGCTGATTTTGTTCCCAAAGTAGTTCAGGAACTCACAGCAAAGATCTGTAGAGGCTGTAAGTGGGAAGGGTTTAGATGGCTGGACTGTGGAAAACAGGGCTCTGGGATTCCTCTGAGCTCTGGTGATGACAGATGAGTACTATAGTGACTTGGCCTCGTTCGTTTACTCCTTAAAGGACAGTACGTGATCTTTAAAAGCCTGGGCATGTATAGTCAGCCCAGACTTTTTTCTGAGCCACTCAAGCCGATAGCCAGCTGCCTTCATTTGTCTCAGCTCAGGTGTATACCAGGAACGTGTGAAGGAGACAGTGTGTGTTTTCAGGGGGGCAAGGTGATTTAATGCATTGGAGAGGTGAGAGTTATAGGACAGCACAAAGTCATCGGCACACAAGCTGAATGGCTCCTCAGCAAGCTGTGATTTTAATAAGCCAGATAGCTCAGCCGTGTTAATGTTCTTAGTGTTGTGATATGTAATGGAGTGCAAGGGGCGGAGGCGACGCTGAGGCTCAGGAACAGCAACGTGAAAGAGGACAGTCAGAGATACAGAGGTCTTTAGGTGAGAGATCGAGAGATCAGATGGCAGTATTCCACTAGTGCAAACAAGATCCAGAGTCTGACCTTTTATGTGTGTGGGAAAGTTTACATGCTGGGTAAAATCAAAGCAGTCCAACACACTTAAGAACTGGTTAGTAAAGTTACAGAGGCTAGAATCGACATGCACATTAAAATCATCAAGAACCAGAAAGGACGAGTACTTAGGACAGACAGAGGAGAGCAGCTCAGCAAATTCAGTTATAAAAACAGAGGATGCCTTTGGAGACCTATTCACAAGTAAAATGGGTAGTGGTTGGCTACCAATAAGACTTAGGGCAAGACATTCAAAAGATGTGAGATCCTGCAGGGGCACAGGCACAGCCTAAAAACAAGAACGATGTAGTACACCCAAACCTCCCCCACACCCTGACAGTCGGGGTTCATCAAGAAAAGTATAGTCTGCAGACACAGCTTCATTAACTGAGATATATTCATTAGGGACCTACATTGTCTCAGTTCAACACATAAAGCCCAAGTCCAAGTCTGTGATTACATTATTGGTGAACGGCCCTTTGTTGTTAAGAGATCGTACATTTAAAAAAGCAAACGATGACAGTATAGTTGAGTCTTGAATTGAAGCGTGTTACGACCCTATGGGTCTTCAGTATTGTTTTGTGGTTGCATTTTTTGTGTGGTGCTATTTTTCCCCCTCCTGTCTTGCAGACAAGTCCATGCAGCTGAGCCTGCTGATGAGTCTCGCTGAGCCTACTGATGAGTTTCTCTGGCCGTGATTGACCCTAATTACATGTGGTTTCCTATTGGTCTCGATTGGAGTTCTGGCCTTTTAACAACTGGCTGTGACACCATTCGACAGTGAGAGATTTCCGAGAGTGATCTTTTTGGAGTTTTCTGCCTTGGAGCTGTGTTGTACTTTGGGGAAGCACTTTATTTCTGACGCCCGTGCCATGCTTTTCACCCGAGCAAGCTTTTTGTTATCCCCGCTACCATCCTCGCTTTTTGTGTCTCTCCGGGTGAGGGGCTGGGAGTACTGCGGGGCTGCTGAGGCCTGTGGTTGCCGTTTTTTTTTAAGCCATGACTTTTTGGAGGCTTTTCTTTTCTCCTCTCCTTTTTTACCTTTTCTACCTCTTTCTCCTTTTGATACATTAATAAATACTAAATATATTTTTCGAAATCTGTAGTCTGTCTGTGTTCCTCAATTTCCTTTGTTAAGTCTCAAAGCCCTACACAGGGACGTAACAAAGGGGGCTTGGTAAACTTTACAGTGCACAGATTGTTTACGTCCACCGAACGCTTCACAGCGGAGTTGTTACGACAGCAGCTCCAAACAGAGTCAATGTTGTTAGGGTGGAAAAAATGAGCAAACTTCCTCGGCATCGGGAAGTTTATAAGAGTTCTTTCGCAAGCTGTGTAGAAATGTTGCTGAGTATTTTGGAGCCATAGTTGATGAGTGCGATAGATCGTGCGGATGTTGACAGGGCTCTGGTAACAGCAGCCCAAGCTCATGGACAAAGATGCAGAGCAACACCACTGTAGGTCGCATGGGAAGGGGCAGGAGGGCAGGCAGTCGAGGTTGAGGCTTACACTGTCCGAAGTCCGGCACTACAAGCGCACAAGTGTATCTAGAAATGACCACAAATATCCCATACAAAAAAAAAAAAAAAATCCAGTTTCAATAACTTATATGTTGTCCTTGGACTATTCTCAGTTAAATATATTGCTTGTATGATTTGAGAATTATAGCATTTATTTTTTTATTTACATTTAACACAATGTCCCAATTCTTATGGAATTGGGGTTGTACAAGAATATGAGTTGTGAACATGAATGTAAGACTTGATTTTTTGTGGAAATGTTTTTGTAGAGGCTGCTAAGTTTCTGACAGCTAAATGTGATGTAAATTGCTAGGAGGACAAAAAACTTGCCCTCTTTCTATCTACATTTCTCTCTATTGGCACTCCTAGAAAGTGCCTGGTGCCCAACATTCTATTTTCTTTTCTCTTTTCTACCCTCTATGTGTCTTGGCCACTTTTACTGCCACAAGGTCTAGCCTACCCAAAAGGAGAGGTCAGCATCATTTAAATCATTGAAATCTCTACAAACCTCTTACTACTGTTACAAATGAACACTAGCCAGCAAATGGTGCAGTAACAATTTGTGAAATGGATTCACTTTCTTATGGTATGGTACTCTCTGGTAATTTTTTAACAGTTATTCCTGACATCGTGTCAAATAGCCTTTTCATTGGCTATAAGTAATCTGCTGCATAATTACTCATTTACGGTTACATTCTGTTTACTAGGGTCATAGCCTCCTTGGGGTTGTTTCTCTCTGCTTCCAACAATAAATGAGGCTCTCCAAACACATCTGGTAACATTGTGATTTGAACTACTTTGGTTCAAACAAACTTGGTTCAGACAAAGGTGGTACGACAGTGTTGGGGAGCAGTTGCACTTTGGATGTGGTTAGTTCAACAATGCATCATACCATGTTAGTTCAAAGCTAAGTTAGTTGCTTGAGAAACACACCCCAGGGTGTTGCAACCATCACAAACAAACCATTTAGCCTTGCCCTCTCCTCATACAAGCCGATCTCAGTCTAAACTGTTCTCAGCTGTTGTCCCGCAATGGCTGAACAAGCTAACAGTTGCAACAAGAGTACGGTCATGCCTCTCTGGTTTTAAGAAGTTCCTGAAGGCCTTTCTTTTCTACAAGTGTTTTCCTTCCAAACAAAGCTACCTTCCACTTATCAACAATGTCTTGTACCTTGGCTGAAATAACTTTGTTACGCTTTTGCTTACTTTGTCTCCTCTGCATATATAATGCTTGTTTATGTCCGCTACTTTAAGTCGCATTGTAAGTCTGCTAAGTGTAATTTAATGTAATTGTCTTGCTCACAACTCACTGGAATGATGTTGTTTTGCTACCAAGTTGATGTCCAAACTTACATTGCCCCTTTTAAGAAAGGGAGAAACTGACTCCTAATCAATTGTATGTCTACTGTGTTTTTTCCCCAAAACCTGACTGAAAAAGAAAAACATCTTGGTAGATGTCTGTACCCTGGTTCCTTTGGTATCATCCTTGTCTTGCTGAGCTTTAAGAGTCGTTCTTCAACTGTTTCTTCTTCTGTCCCAGCATAAATGGGAAAATTTTCAAAGTCTTCAATGTCTGAAATACATTAGCAAACAGAAAAAAATAACAATGAATAAGACGAAAAATAAAGAGATCTCCTTTAAGGTGCACAAATGTTGGGTTTCCTTTTGATATAGTACTGATATACAGTAAATAATTAGCCTGGTAAACCTGCCCCTCGTACTTCATTTCATTTTGTACAGAGGGTCTGGAAACAATTTCTTCCTGGAGGTGTGGACTCTGCTAAAGTTTAAAAGTTCCTCTGCCTTTACCCAATTGCTATCGCCTGGTCGTCACGTATGCAATTAGCCTACCTACCCTCTGTACAAAATAAAATGAAGTACGAGGGGCGGGTTTACCAGGCTAATAAATAATCGGGATATCACCACAATTTCACTTACAACACTTGGATTTTTTTGCATATCTGCGTCCTTTATATGCAAAAACAGTCTCTTTATTCCAATGTGATACATCCTCTTCTTCCAATGTTGTGTGTTTTGAACTCATCATACCGTCAACTGCATCCATGATATCATTGTGATAGTCTGATTTGGTCTGCAAAATTTCAATCTGCCTGTTCATAAGGAAAAATAAATAAACACCCACATACATGCACAACCACAGAGGGAAATGTTAAGACAGATACTTTTAATGACAATGTTGGCAAAAAACTCACTGACCAAACCTTGATAAAGTACGTGGAGGTATGTGCTTATTATGACCGCCGCTAGCAAAGCTAGCGAAAGCGGTTATATTGGTGTTGCCGCAACAGGAGACCGATCTTTCGTCAACGATTCCTGGGACACTGGAATTCTGGGGGACATGAATCTGTGTAGGCATGTAGCCCTAGTAGTTTCTGAGCGAATAGGAGCTTTTGGCCCCCAAGGGCCACCCCCCGCTGTGCCAGTGTCCGTTAAAAAGGGGGAGACGCCCAAAGGTTTTAGCTGAATAACTCCAGGACAACAACATGATTTTTTTGTGATATGTCGGTGTTACAGAGGCGTATATATGCATAAATAAACGGATAAATGCAAAAATTGGGATTTTGAATTGCCAATATCTTAGACCGAGAAGGTGGAAACTGCAGAAAATATGTCAAGCACGATCAGCACAAAGACCTCTAAAAGCACAGCTCATGCCATACAATTTGGTCCATAGGGGGCGCTGTAATTGTACAAAATGTCATTTTGCCTATTATCTGGAGAATGCTAACGTTTACAACTATGCTGTTATGCTAACGTTTTTTTATCGTGAAATCTATTGACCGTCACGCCTTGAAAACACTGGTCGATGTCCACTTCCAACAAAAACAATGTCCTTGAAATTTTAACATTGGGAAAGCGAATCCAAATGAACTCATCATAGGCCGTTCATGTGAATGTCATACAATTTGGTATATGCCATCTACAAACAATGCTGACAAAAAGTTAGCAAAGGATTTATTTTGAGATGAACCGTTTCAAAGTTACATGTCGATGAGAATTTAACACGTAGCTTAAAATTCTTCAAAAGTCCATATCTTGGCTTCTAATTGCTCGAACTTGGTCAAAGTTGACATGCCAACTCTAAACAACTTTCTTTTCATGTGCACGAAATTTCGTCATCTTGTCATGGGGGCGATGTTTCTCATCAAAGATAGGTGTCCAAAAACAGTTTTTGTTAAATAACTTGTCAACAATTTTGCCCAAGACAACGATTTTGTGTTAGTATGCCGTTGTTACAGAAGCGTATCGACACAGTCCATGAACACTTGAAACATAGCGCCACTTAGTGATATGGGTAAATACAAAAATTGGGATTTTAAACTGCCAGTATCTTGGACCAAGAAGGTGGGAACTGCACAAAATATGTCATGCACGATCAGCAGAAAGACCTCTAAAAGCACAGCATATGCCATAAAATGTGGTCTATAGGGGGCGCTATAATTGTACAAACTCTCATTTTGCCTATTCCTTTCACAAATTACTCCTACACACTACACAAACACACACAATGTCATTCATTCAAAACCCACATCCATGCCCACTTCCAGGAAATCATTTCCACACAAATTCTCACCTCACAACACTGCTCTACCAAACACTCATCATACCAACAGTTTCCACATTTCTATGCGGTACATCTAGTTTTGTTAGTGCCTGGGCATCCACACGGCATTACAAGTGATGCACAGCTTGTGTTCGTTCACGAGACTGGCACTACAAAGCCAGGTCGGCGTCCATAGCTGGTTCCTTGACTAGAAACTAGGAAGTGCTGTTGCAAGAGACAACAGAATATACGGCTCATCACGCTCAAAGATAAGGCAATAAAAGAGTTATTAAACATGTTTGTGTGAGATGCATCATAATTACAAATGGATAATAGAATGAAAACCTGATACATAAACTGTGAGGTTTTGGAACTGTTGTCCTGCCTTTTGCCATTAGGGGTTCTCATTTTGCATGTTTTTTGTTTCGCTGAGTCACACTCAGCTTGTACTCCATCATGTTTTCTGTTGATTGTCTCTTGTTAAGCTCTCAGTTCATCATTAGTCTCACCTATCTTTCATTTTGGTTCCTTTAAAAGCCTCCTCAGTTTCATGCACTTTGCTCAGTTTTGGTATTGTCTTCTTTGTGATCTCATGCCTTCGTAAGTTTCTCTATGCCCTTGATTGTGTCTTCACTTTGGCTTTTTGTGGCTTTGCCTGGACTTTGCCTTCCTGTGTTTTTGTGAGTTGCTACTGTGGATTTTTTTACCCTGCTAGGACTTGCCTTTTTGTTTCTTCTGTGCTATTGGATTTAATTTTGCCCTGTCTCTTTTCGCCCTGTTCGGTCTAAAACTTTGCTACTGTTCTTCTGAGCGTTTGTAAATGTGCCTACCCATTTGTACCATTGATATTTATGTCTTATGACTTTGCTGGATATTCCCCAAGTTTCTGTGAAGCCTTGTGTGAACTAGTAAACACTTTTTGAAGAGACTTTGAGCCTTGTCTGTCTCTCTCTGCAACTGAGTCCACCTTATGGTCTTGTGGTAGGACTTCTGCTTGCTACGCAAGAATCCCAGGGTGAATCCCTGGGTGAATCCTGACACTATCGTTGCAAACTACTGCGTTATTTTACAAGAGTTATTAGAGCGGTAGGTCAAGACTGAGTTGTTCAAACTAGATAGATCTGAATCGCCCACGTTCCGATGATGCATAGATTACACCATTTACAGGTAAATTACACTATTTTATGCACAAAAAAGTTACCTGTGAAGCCCACAACCGACATATTTACATGTTGTTGTTGTGTTTACATACTGCTATTATTATTATGGCAAGGTTGTAAACAATCAAGAATGCAACGGCAAGAGACCTCCATGTATTCTACGTACACATGGTAACAAGAGTTCCTTAGGTCATTGCATGCATAATTAATGAGCTTCGGTGGCAAATGCTATAGGCGACACACCTTCTCCCTATATGTACTATTAGCATACCAAATATAAAATAATTGCGTTTAATATTAAGGAAGTTACAGAGCGGACATGATTTCGTCTATGGGCAGACGGACGGACAAGTTTAGACCAAAGTATAATAAGTCATTAAAAGTTCAAAATTAATATGACATTCAGGATCATGATGAGTGTAAACTCATGTAAACTTCTGACCACAAATGTATATAACATGACAAATGTTAAAACTGAATTTTTAAAATTTTGTTCATAAAATCAGCTCATTTCAAATTTAATGGCTCAAAAAAGTTGGACGGGGCAGGTTTACCATGGTGTAGCATCTCCTCTTTTGAAAAAAATTTGCAGACATCTTGGCATTGAGGAGACAAGTTGCTCTAGTCTGTTTCTAGTCTGAAATTGGTTTCCAGCTGCTAAAGAGTTTGGGGTCATCACATTTTTTCTTTTAATGATGCGCCAAACATTCTTTATGGGTGAAGGATCTGTATTAAGGGCAGCTAAGCCCTGGGCTCTTTTACGACGAATCCATGCTTTTGTAATAACAAATATTTGGCTTTGCATTGTCCAAGGAAAATACACAAGCCCTTCTCTGAAAGAGACGTTATCTGGAGGGGGATAAACATTGCTCTATAATCTTTATGTATGTTTCAAAATTCATACCGCATTCCAAAACATGTAAGTTGCCCATACCCTATGCACAAATGCTCTCCAATACCAGTTAGGTTGGCTTATAAAACCGAACGCTGATAATACACTGGTAAGTCTTTGCCTTTTACAGCCTGGACAACATGATGTCATTGATTTGCAACAATTACGTCAAATTTTGATACATCTGACCCCAGGATACTTTGTTCATTTTAAATGACCCTTGAGCCACAGGACATATAATGTGTTCTTTCACAATAAACGGAAGCAATTCACTTTTTATAAAAATGCAATTAACTTCACAGCCTTACCTTGTAGTGCTTCTTAATAAGCAATCATGTATGAACAGCAGCAAGCAGCTTACTAGTACCTGACATTCTCTCAGACCATTACGTTATATTTACCTTTTCATGTTAGGGTATTGTTGAAGGACTGGTTTGATTTTGTCAAAATCAATAGATAATATCTCACAGTGTGTCTTTGCACGTACTGTCATCAAAGCTGGTTTTCCATACAAAAATCCAGCCTGTAGAAAAAAAGTCAGCATAATTACTTACAGAGCTGTACCTAAGCTTTAAAGAAGTAGTTGGAATGTTTTTTTTTTATGTAGACATTACCTCTCCAAAATACATTCCCTCTCCATAAAGAGCGACAATATCTGATAAATTATCAGTTAGAATCTACAGGGAGGACAACATATCATGTCAATCACATATAGACATATATAATGACACTACACATACTTGGTGTGTCAATAAGCACTGGCCAGTTAGTTTTAATCCACGGCTTCCTTCAATTTGATATTCCATAATCCATACAGTTAAGGATTTATAAGAATATAATTTCCTCCACTACATGCATCGGCTTTGCCACATGGTCACCTTTTCACATGTTAGTTTGTTTTAGCAGAGACCATAGATTCAAGCAGATTCAAATTTTTTGATTGCGCAAACACAACAAAAATGATTCTTGTCCATTCATTTCCTTCTCGGGCGCTGGAGCAGCTGGCAGTTGGCTAGTTGACGTCCACAGCACACCACTGCAACCATAGACAGCCTATACATGTATAGGATGGCTATGACTGCAACAAGGAAATACTTTCAGAATCACAATACACACGAGTCAAGTAAACTAAAATCCTAACTCATTCAGGGCGGGTACAGGTGGTAACCATGCAAGAGAGTGCGGAGGCGCCACCAGATGAGGGAGAGAGAGAGAGAGAGAGAGAGAGAGAGAGAGAGAGAGAGAGAGAGAGAGAGAGAGAGAGAGAGAGAGTGATAGGGAGAGAGAGACACACACTTTCACCCAGGAAACAGCTTAGGAGCCAACGTTCCTCTCGCCGTAACCCACAGCCCGGAGAATATTACAAACCGATTTAACGTTAGCCACTTAAAAAACAAATCAAAGCAGTGGCGAATTGTATCATTGGTTCCAATCGCTAACAGCCCTGGTTATGACCGAGGTGCTTGATAAATATGGTTCTTGTCTCAGTGTAAAAGTAAAGTGTTGTTCACGTTGTTAATTGACTGATATAATAAAATAATTTTCCAGAGACTGTAAATGTCACAACAGCGTCAAGCTTTTTCAAACAGGTTGTTGTCGGATACTTTGGGGTATAAATCGCCTGCAGTCTAGGCTGGGTGTAATGCAACTGCTTACCTTCTGACATTGAACTACAGGCTGTTTTTTGTACATCGCTATTTCAGCCCAACAAAGGCGTTTCGTATGTTATGCTTATTAAATGGGCAACTGCTGACTGCCCCCGCAACCATTCTCTGTCGCTTGTGCGCGCGTTCTTGATCTCAGTCGCACGTTCTGTCGCTCTCCCTCCCCCGCTTTAATAATGTGGCTGTTTTACGTGCACAAGGCAGTAGAGGAAAAACAAAACTGAAGACAATCTCTGAGCTAGTGTATTTTATTACCGAACTTACGAGTGAAAACAAATAGGCAACATCCCATCATAACTTATGTAAAATGCTGAGCATGTACGGACATATTACGAACAAGCAAGTAACATGGAACAGGTCCACTCTAGGTTTAATTTTGGAGATGGCCACCCGCAGATCATCTTCCACATTAAAGGAGAACTTCGGTGTAAAATGAAAATTGGCAGGTTAAAACATCATACCGAGTTGGTATGTGTACGGAGGAGCAAAATTGATTTAGCCTGTTGCATTCAGAGTTTAACTATTTTATATCGTTTGTCCCAGAAGGCTAACAATGGAAGTGGTAGGTGCCCTTAGACGAAGCATGACGGCTACGCTATTTTTAAACCATTAAAACAGCTCGAAGAAACTCCACACTCCATCGGTAGTACAACAAAGGCCCTGACATTAAAAACGAGGCACTGAGAACTTTGTAAGTGTACACAACATTTATTAATAAAACAGTTTTGACAAGCAGTACCTTGCTGTAGTTTCTCGTTGCCGCCATGATGAAAGTCTGCACAGGTCGATTGACGAACACGAACCAGCAGGAAGAATAGGAGGAGAGGTAGTACAATCAACTTGTTTGGACTTTCATCATGGCGGCAACGAGAAACAACTGCAAACAACTGCATGTAAGAACAGCTTTTTAAATAAACGTTGTGTACATTTACAATATTCTCAGTGGTTCCTTTTGAATGCCAGAGCCTTTGTTGTACTACTAATGGAATGTGGAGTTTCTTCGAGCTGTTTTAATGGTTTAAAAATAGCGTAGTCGTCATGCTTCGTCTAAGGGCACCTACCACTTCTATTGTTAGCCTTCTGGGTCAAACTATAAAAAATAGTTAAACTCTGAATGCAACAGGCTAAATCAATTTTGCTCCTCCGTACACATACCAACTCGGTATGATGTTTTAACATGCCAATTTTCATTTTACACCGAAGTTCTCCTTTAAGCCGAGACCTGTATTTTTTGTTAATGTAAGTCAGTACGAAGAAAGTCTTTTCACATAAATACGTTGAGCCAAATGGCATAAGAACATTCAAAGAGGCTCTTGACAGCTTAGAGCAGAGATATACAGCGAAGACATAATAAGTCCGTTCAGTTTTTCAAATATACACAACAAATATGCCAGTCTTGTCACCCAGTCATCTATCTATCCTTGTTGAAATTATACGATGGTGATAATGATTGAGGTATGGTAGACATTTGGTAAAACCAACTAACGTGCAAAAACGTGGCAATATGGCAAAGCCGATGCATGTAGCGGAGGAAATTATATTCTTATGAATCTGTAACTTTTACTAAGAAGTGCAATAAACGAGTAAAACATCAGGGTGGAAAGTGAGATTTGAACCCACGACTGTTTGATCTCAAGACCAACTCCCTATTCATTAGACCACAACTGCACAGCTGAATTGATTTTCATTAACTGATATCAGTACACCTTTTGTTTGTCATGGCGAAACATTCCTGGTGTTGGCGCGGTAAATGTTCCATTTCATGGCCAACTTCTAATGCAAATATCTTACAGTTGTGCTGTCCAACTCAGCAAAACTCAATCGGTTTGTAGAAATGACTATAATACTGCTCTTTAAATTGTTAAAATTTGCAGTCGTGGCATACGGTTTAAACAAGGAAAACAATATTATGTGAATTTGCTTTTTAAACGTTTTGACAGCTGTAATGTCCTTATCTCTGCACATCGATTTAATTTCACTGCGTTTGCACCGCACGATTACGAGATAATGGCATGTTTACAGTGAACTAAATACTGCAAGTTTTGCTATAGGTGGGTCAACCTTCGAAGTAAGACTACTTCTGTGTTCTTATGCTGCCCCTAGCGGCTGCAGTTGTACTGATATTTCACACGACTGCTTGAATCACTGATTGCGTGAGTGAAACGAGCATTTTGACAACTGTAGCAATGGCAGCTTGTCCAGTAAGTTATGAAAAGACACATCTTCTGGTGGAAGGAAGTAGTTCTACAAATATGTTTGTTTTAGCAATGAAAACGTGGAAATTATTACCTGAAAATAACCTCAAACAAGTGTGGTAACCATGGTATAAGCGGGATAATGGACTTCACGGTATTTGTATATCAGAAAGTTAATGCACTTCGCTTCATGTCATGGCCGCATTACCACCTCGAACGTGCATTAACTTTCTGATATACGATCAACATATCATCCATTATCCCTTACATATCATACAGTTAAAACCTAACAATTCTGTTATGAACTTACCTGACATGTCCCTCGAACAATGCAAAACAGCTCTCTTGTTACTGTATCACTGTACTGGATTATTTCCCCTCGGGGAAAGTAATACATCACTGACACTGATGCAATGTCCTGAATAAAAGCTGGCCCAGCTTGCTCAAAAAAAGGAACCTGTATAAATAAAAGAAATTCTGATCAGTTCAACCAGAGCCTTCTACTACATTTACTAGGCTCTTTTCCAATGACATATTTACTGTGTTCACCAACCAAAATAGTGGGTCGTCTTCGTCTTTTCAACTGACTGACACGAGTTGGTGTATGAAATAAACAACATGAAAAATGTATGTACAAAGTCATATTTGCATGTTCCAATGAAAAGATATTGCCTGACAAGTGTTTGAAGGCCACGCCCAGAAATTTGATTGGCTTACAGTATAACTTCAAACAGTTGTGTAAATCAAAAATTCAAAAGTAATTTAGTTCTGTATTACATGACGTATCTCAAATTTCATGAGATTCAATTAACAGATTTGGTGAAATAGATTAGTTTTGCTTTTTAAGCTTTTTCAAAATGGCAATTTTTTTAGGACGAAAAGGGGCTTGGCTAGGTTCATTTGAAGCGGGAGGTTATAAAGAATCAGAGGAATCAGATTTATTACAGCGCCCCTTGGTGTGTGTGCATTAACTTTCTGATATACGAACACTGTGTCATCCATTATCCCTTACTTATCAGTGACCTACTTCCAGCACAGGCTTTAAATCATAGTGTTCTACAAATAAAAGCCAAAATGTAGTCTTGTAAAATTAAAGCACCTTCTATGCATGACATGTCACAGCACCTGGCATGCTTTCAGAGGTCTAAATAATTATACAGTGATGTTCCTGACAATTTCATTGCACATTAAAATGACAAAATCCCTCAAAGAATAGAAAAACTCAGCACTGACCTTGGACAAAAATCTTCCTCTCTCCTTCATGAGCACAATCTGTTGGAGTTCTTTAGGTAAATCATATAGTAGAAAGGGTCCCCCTGGGTAGGCTTCACCTCTTCCATGACATAAAAAAATACAGACAGGTTGTTTTATCTGCAAATATTTTGCAAATTAAATGAAAGTACAGGTGACAATGAATTAGGCGAATATCTAGTGCAAGAGAGTGTACTGCAGCTACCACACTAATGCTTAACAAAAATGAACAACAAAAACATATCTGAGAATTTTACAAGGTTAAATACTGAGCACCATCTTTCATCAAAGTTCTGAAAATCCACCTACTGATATCTTGACCACAGAAGACTCAGGTAATCGATGATTCTTTTTCGTAGAGACGGAGTAAGCTTTTGTCGTCTCATGAAAATATTCACTGATGAAAGGAGATTCTGAAATAAAACCCTGCAAGTAAGTGATAAGGATTCTATTAATGAAAGCGCTGAAAGAAATGTTAACACTGTACTCTTTCAAAAAATAATAAATGAGGCAGAAAAAAACATCCTTGGTTTTTAAAGAGATATTATTCCTCATTTAACAACTAAAGTACGGCCACATGTGAATCACCAGGGAACAGGTAGAATAGAATACACATCTCAAGGGGCAGAAAGGGGATATTAAATAGTTTTGCCAGTGGTACCATCATGGCTTAAGCCTTTCTCTTGCTTACACTGGGCATACATTTTACACATAGTCAGGACCAGGTGTAAATATTAAAATGTAACCCAATACTTATAGTTACTTATAGTTTTAATTGAGGTTTAGGAGCCACACATCATGTGTTAATTTAGTTATCATACATCATGGTAAGCAGATTGCCGATAAATCTGACATTCCGTTCTCGGAAGTCAGACAAGAAATGGCTCACAGAAGTACAGCATTCTTAACAGAACCTTTCGACTGACTCACAGCAAACAAATGTATGTTTTTTTGGAGCAGTACAGACCCAAAAGGAAATACAAAAATGCACACAAAGTGATTTTTGTGTAAAATGGCCCCTAACTCTGTCACAGAATTCTAGAATGCTGTTCCCCTCACTGCCAGACAAATATTGCATTCTAAATCAAAAGATTTCTTCTGAATATTGGCAAGCTCTGTATAAACTATTTATTTTCCTATTTTTAAAACTTTTTAAATAGCTAGTCAAATAAATTAAGCAGTCATTGCCATTCTTCAGGGTTGCCAAAAACACTGTGCACTTCATTGTGATAATTAGAAAAATTAGAAAAAAGATATTTGACACTAATTTTAGGTGCAGATGATTTATTACCTAAAGCAAAGTACAAAGAAATTAACATTCATGGAATGTAGAATTTAATATATTTAAATAAATGTACATTACATCATTTACAATACTATGACATAAATAATGCACACTGATGACAGAATGCTGAGTTCATCTGTTTTTTGTCTTGTAGACATCAAACAGGCTTTCAAAGACCTGTACGTATGACATCAACTTTTGAACAGTTGTTCCATACAACCAGCAAGCACACGTAAAAGATCTTTTTTTTTTCAGAATAAATGTGGTACCATGTATGTCCTCACTAGTGATTCATATGCAGGCCAAAATACATGGTGCCAGCTAAAAACCATGCATATCATCATGTTTGGCTCCTCAAGTTAGAGCCATGTTTCATTTCGGTATATAAAGGTATAGTCTTGATTGAGAAACACAGCTTTGTGAGCTTTGAGGAAGTCCATATTGGCTATTTCAACAGCAATGATTTAGTGGAACACAAGGCAGGAACTAGTGACAAGTGATGTTAAAACAATATATACTGTAAGTGGAAGGTGGTGACATAGTGAACATCTGGTAACAGCTCAGGTAACGTCTAGATGTATAGATCAGAGACAGTAGAGCTGTCTACATTTGTAAAGACTGTAAACTATCAGTTCAAGGCTTTGCATACATTTGTAAATACAAGCAAATACAATTCTAGATGTGTAGACATTTGCAATCTTATGATACCAATTCAGGTTTTGTATAGATTTGTAAAAATAAGCAAAACTTTTTTTTTATCTCCAAAAATATGTACATATGAGCCGCAGGCTTATCAGTTCAAGTGCTATATAGATTTGTAAAAATGAACAATAAACCCTGAATCAATACATATGTACAAACTACTCGAAACTGACTGAACTGACTAAAGGAACTACTGAATTGAAATGGGAATTGGATCGAAATTAAAAACCGATTGGAACTATACATTTTTTTAAATACAAGTGCTCCTGGTGTCTTCTGTAGAGGATTCCTGAGCTGAAGGACAGCATTCTGTAAAAGAGGAGAAAAAACAAGTTTGTTTAGCCTTACATACTTAATACTGCAATTTTATAAACATTTACATCATTGCCGATGTTAACTGTTAAAAGTGTTAGGCTACTGTTAACATGTAAGGCGAAAAGTGGATGGAAAAAAACTTATATATGTGATATAAAGCATCTGTAATAACAAAAAGAATTTCACCAGTGTTTGTACACAAGCTTTGTGTGGTACAGCTCAAAGCACTCAGTTGGGCACAGTGCAGGATGGTCCAGGCAGGTCTTGCAGTAGAAAGGCATCTGCTTCCTCCCTCTCTGTGCACCGTCTGGACAGTGTTTCCTACTGGAGCAGACTTTACAGTCTGGATGCGATTTCTCGAATTGTGCCAAGAAATGCCATCCACTGAGACGCACTGGAACAGAGGATGCACTGCGGTGGTGTCATCTCCAGTTGCACATGTCTCAGGAGACCTTCAGCAACTAGCTCTCTAAAGGAAGCAGCCGACATGGTATTGCCACTCTCCTTAAAAATAATGGGAGCATTCACGAGTGAGACCTCTCGAATATGGTGGTATAATCGATGGTACCATTTCATTGCCTGGCGCTGGTAACTGTAGTACAAGCACAGTTGGTCTCCGCAATCTACCCCTCCCATGAAGTAGTACAACCCTGTAGCCATTAGGACCCTTGCTCCGCACTCGCTTATTGATGACACGGTTGTTGTGTACGGTGGAAAGGACAGTGACAGTACCAGCATCACGAAAAGATGTGGTCGTTTTTCAAAAAACACAGGAGGGTGTAAAAACAGAGGAGGTGAGGTGTAATAGCTGTCGGTGTACACTGTGTGTCCTTTACCGAGAAGTTTCGCTTCTCCGAGCAAGCCAGCAACTGAACTATGGCCAACACCCAAAAAGCGACCACAGTGAAAGGCCCCCCCACTATAGATATGCCACAGATAGGTGTAATTGGTGGTTGCGTCTGACAACACAAAGTTCTTCAAACCAAATCGTTTTCTTTTAGATAGCACGTACTGATGGAAAAACACTCTTCCACAGAAAGACACAATCAACTCATCTATAGAGAGGTGTTGGTGGGGATAATACTCTCACTGGAAACTAATTGGACTAGGACTAAGGACTAATTCCATGAGAGGGTGGATTTTAAAAAGAAGAAAAAGAAAGCGATTTCGGGTCATTACACAAGCGAAATTTGGTGTGAGGCCCCGTGAATCTTGGCAGGTGCTCCAGTAATCAGAAATTTGAGGTTTTCTGACCAGACCCATCCAGATTTGTATGGCCAGGAATGGCTCAGCCTCAATCTCAGCTCTGTCTGTTTTTTTAAATCTCTGAAACGAGAGTGAATGGCTAGCTCGCTGGAGGAAACTAACCCCTCAATATAGCGATTTGTTTCAGCTACGATCAAATTCACAACTTCGCTACTAAAAAAAAAGAAGAAAAAAACTCATGTGGATCAGTAGAGCTCCAGATTCTCTGAAGACCAGGCCGTGGGTTGGTCTCATTAAAAGGAGCCCTCTAATCAGACCGCTTCCTGTCCTCCTCAGCAGCCACCATCTCGCCAGTCACATCCAGCCACTCCCGCGAGACGTCCCCCTCACCTCCACAGACGGTGAAGTTATCCTCCCCCTCCCCCTCCGCTGGGACACACAAAACATCCAACTCCTCCTCCAGAAACCCAAAAAACTCCTCTTCGCTGTCACTGTCCCAGTTAAACACAAACCTGGGGTGGGTTCTCGAACGCAAAGTTGCTAACTTCCTAGCCAACTATCGAAATTTGAAAAGACATGCGCAGGTTCGAGACCGATATGAGTCATATTGTAGAAATCTAAAATGTGCGTGGCCTCACACGTACATTAATGTGGATTTATATCACTCTACTCTGTAGTTTGGTTGAATATTAAACGACTACATGTAGAAGAAATGCATTGTATCGGTATAACAGGTCAGTGATCCGTGACTGAAAGGGCCACCGTTACTCAGCTTAAAATGTTGTCGTGAGTGGTGATTGTGGAACGTAGGCTAAATGCTACCATAGGTGTGCAAAGGATTTGAACTCGTGACTAAATGGAACAGTGTCAGGGGCACATCACTTTGCCACTGAGCTACACCTGCCAGTGGTAAATTAGTCTCATGGCGAAGTTTATCAATAGTATTTGCAGATGTCGTCAAAACGCTTTCAAAAGTTATGGATTTATAAGAATATAATTTCCTTCACTACATGCATCGGCTTTGCCATATGACCACGTTTTAACACGGTAATTGGTTTAACCAGATGTTTGCCATAGCTTAATCATTATTGTCACCATCGTATAATTTTAACAAGGATTCTCCACCATGGCATGTCAACAAAAAAGATAGCCATCCAATCAAAACGGCATTCCCCTGCTCCTCCGTTGCTTCCATGCTTCACACACTGAAGTGAGAACAACGGTAGAGCCCACTATGGAAGTGACAACAATGATAGTTCTACCAAAGTATGAGTGCTTCGAGAAACGGTCGGGTTTCGCCACTACGGTAGTAGTAACTTCGGTAGAACTATGGTACTAGAATGTTTTCCCGTTCCAGTTTCCTGTTTTCCATTATGAAGTCGCTCTCTCTCTCTGATTAACTTTCTTTAATGAATGAACAACGTAATTAGCAAATTTATAACCCAATCACGATCAATGTATGGTATGTTTACTATCACAACCACGTAGTAACATCGCCGCATCAATGGTTTAATTGGTTAAACAGTATCCCACCAATGATGATGCTCTTTGGGCGCATATCCATAGTATTCGATCAGTGTCATCAACGTCCTATGCGGCTATATTGTTGACATTCCTGGGATACGCGATCGATAGGCTACTTCGGCACCTAACACTCTTGGCATACTTCTGCCTTTCTCCAATCAGCAATGGTTTGTTGTGTAATCCATGGCTGTTCTAACAGCAGCAACAAGAACCACAAATTTCATTTTTATTCTATACATGCTGTCAGAAAACGGGAAGGGAAAGAGACCGGAGTTAAGCCGGTGTACTGTCGAAATGGGCTGCTTCATCAAAATGAGCTACCAGTAGCCTAAATCGACAGTGGCGTCTATCGATTTACGCTACCCCGTCGAAATAAGCTACCTTATGTTTACAATTGTATAGATTCAAAGCTAACCTCAGCTGTTTTACAAGATATGTCTTTGGATTAGATATTTTTTGGATTAGAGAGTTGTATACGGCTGTTTGTATACGGTGGTCAACCTTTATACCTTAGTTATGTAAAATGTCAACTCATTTATATATGCGTAGGCAGTTCATTTAGACAGTCGTATTACGCTGAAGGTAGCTCAGAGGTACCACATTCTGACAGCCCACTTGACCCATCAAATAGTGCTCCCACTGTAGAATCACAACCATTCACTCATTTATATGAATGTAGGTAAAGGTAGCTAATTTCGACAGGCGTGTAGGCTATCTTTTATCAAATAAGGCTCCCACTAAAGGTAGCACATTCTGACAGCTCACTTGACCCATCAAATAATGCTCCCACTGTAGAATCATCACTGTTCACTCATTTATATGAATATGGGTAACGGTAGCTCATTTCGACAGGCTTATATTTTCTGTCAAATAAGGCTCCCACTAAAGGTAGCACATTCTGACAGCCCACTTGACCCATCAAATAGTGCTCCCACTGTAGAATCACAACCATTCAGTCATTTATATGAATATAGGTAAAGGGAGCTCATTTCAACAGGCCTGTATCTTTTATCAAATAAGGCTCCCACTAAAGGTAGCACATTCTGACAGCTCACCTGACCCATCAAATAATGCTCCCACTGTAGAATCACCACTATTCACTCATTTAATGAATATAGGTAAAGGTAGCTTATTTCGACAGGCCTATATGGGTAAAGGTAGCTTATATCAACAGGCCTATATCTTCTAGCAAATAAGGCTTCCACTAATGGTAGCACATACTGACAGTCTACTTGACCCATTAAATAATGCTCCCACTGTAGAATCACCACTATTCACTCATTTAATGAATATAGGCAAAGGTAGCTTATTTTGACAGCCCTATATGGGTAAAGGTAGCTCATTTCGACAGGCCTATGCCTTCTATCAAATAAGGCTCCCACTAATGGTAGCACATTCTGACAGCCCACTTGACCCATCAAATAATGCTCCCACTGTGCAATCACCACTATTCACTCATTTATATGAATATAGGTAAAGGTAGCTCATTTCGACAGGCCTATATCTTCTATCAAATAAGTCTCCCACTAAAGGTAGCGCATTCTAACAAACAATTGACCCATCAAATAATGCTCCCACTGTGGAATCACCATTAGCAAAGTTTGACAGGCATACATCTTCACCCAAATAATGCATCCACTAAGAGTAGTATACCTCACCTTTGTGATATAGGATATACTAAAGATGGGTAAATTTCATGCAATTAAATTGTATTTATATAGCACCAACAACAACGGGCTTGATTCTTATTTATGATGGATGAGTACAGAAAAGGGGACAACAGAAGAAACATTATAACAAATATTTATTTGAAATATATATACACTCTCCAGGGAGGGAAATTTATCCCATGATGCCTCCTTGCATTTCTCCATATTTGTGTTCACAGCTGTGAAAAAAACTGTAAAACACAAAAAAAAACATTTTTGTAAAACCCACATTCAGACAGTAAAAATAAGATGTAGGTAGCTTATTTTACCGTAAGGTAGGCTTGTTCTTTAGTTTTCCAAACCTTTGTTTATAGTAGCATAACTTAATTCATACAAAGTTTAGACCTAGTAGTTAGGCTACAGGAATTGTTAACATAGATTTAGTAACTCTAATCATAGGCTAATTATACAGCGCCTTTCTAAACAAAGTTACAATGCTTTCTACACATGGAACAACAAAATACGTTGTAAGGAAAATGATAATTATACAGTCAAATGTAAATCCAAACTATTATCATCTGACGTAGGCATTCTACTGCAAATCTAACATGCACATATCGTTGCTTACATGCTTAATTTGTAAAAACATACAGTAAAACCAACACCCTTTTAAAATGTGACTTACTTGCGTTGTCACTGCTGAAAACAACTCCACTTCTGCCTCGGGTAGCTCAAATCGACGGGCATTTAAACTGAAACAGCGCTTAGGGGTCGTGCGCATGCGCAGTAGCGCTTGGTAGCTCGGATCGACGGGTAGCGCATATTGATAGGACTGGCTTGTTAGAATTAACAGGAGGGACTTTCAACCAACTCCTCACAGTAAAGTCTGTTCCGATCATTTTACCACAGGTAACTTTAGAATTAAATAATAAATACCTCCTAACTCAAAATGTGAGATGAAGCCATGACAAAACCTCAGTCAGTCCAGCAGTTCTATGTCAACAATATGGCTGCCATGACATAATAATATTGTTTGCGAATACTATGGATACTCGCTCCTGGCATTCTAGAACACAGTCATTGTGGGCGCATTTATCTGCCTCAGGCAGTAAACGGGTTAGGGAGGGGCCCTAAGGAAGAATTGTAACTTAGGGTGTTTTGTGTAGCGGCCCTGGTCCTCGGAGCCTGAGAGCAAGACTGACTGGAATGTGTTGCTAAAAGCTGCAGCCACTCGGGAGGACTCCTCTGTCAATATACACTGGGTGACTGGGTACATAAGCACGTGCGTCGACAACATTGTGCCCACCACACAAGTCAGGATGTTCCCCAGCCAGAAGCCCTGGATTAATAGTCAGGTATGACACATGCTGCATGCTTGCTTTATTACATTTCAATTAGGCACTGAGAATGAGTGCAAAGCTGCTAAATATATCTGGAGGAAGGCCATCACAGCAGCCAAGAGGGAGTACAGAGAGGAGCTTAACATCTTCTATTCAACTGTTGATACTGGAAGAATGTTGAAAGGCCTACAGCACATGACAAACTACAAGCCCACTACCACCAGCACCACCAGGGCTGTGTTTTCCGAAAGCATTGTAAGGCCTAAGATCAACTTTACACGCTCCTAAAAGGTAGCATCTTAGCCTACGAACATCGTAGCAACATTTGTTACTGGTCCAGGGTAATCATACACAGAAAGCATCTTAAGGGGCTTCTCACTAGCAGCACCAGTGGCATAAAGGGAAAGTATTTGTTGGTAGGCATTATAATACCACAACCATGGGACTGTAGTTGTCATCTTAACAGTAGGCTGTATAGGCTAAATTATACCTAATGTATCATACATGATGCTGTGGCTGATTCCTATTGCACTATTACATTGGTAGAAAACAGCACACATATATTAGTACATTTTTTTTAAATGACTGGACACTAGGCAGGATTGAAAAATATAGTTTAGTTTCTTCTGCCCCTGTAAGCTATCCTATGTGGTAAGTTCGCTCAGTTATGCAGTATTTAAAACGTGACATAGCATCTATATCAGTACAATAATGTATAGAACTAGTATTTCCGAACAAATATGGCTTGTACTAAGCTAGTGCTTCTCATTTTTTTGTTACACCCTTCTTATATTAAAGAATAACTTCATTACCTTTATTTTTTGTTGGTACTGTGTGGTCAATGTGCAATTACACTTTATTCAAGTACAGCAAAAAATTATTACATTTATTAAATTTGATACAATTTAATAAATCTTTCTACCTTTTTTTTAAAGTGCCATGTATTTGTTTTTTTTTTTTTTTACAGACAAATTAAACCGTCAAGTTGCACTTAGTTATTTAGCTAAAGTTATTTCAATGCAATGTATGGAAATGTACAGATTTGGCATGTTTTCATCTAATATTATGCAAGTGATGTAGGGTGAGAAGATTGGTTATGCTAAAACATTTAGCCTAAATGGTAAAAGGGCTCAAATACTTACCTAGATGCATTTTTGCCTGCTAAAGTGGCATAAATTTGACTGACGATATAGTTAAAGATAAACATTCCAGTTAAGCCAACAATTGCTGCCACTATCCTTTCTGCCGTTGTGTTGGGCACAATATCACCATATCCTACAAATGAAAAAAGTCACATGGAATTAATAATGACGAGTAGAATTAAAGTAAGGATACATTTTCTGTCCTTAATTCGTCAGGCTAGACCAGAGGTCACCAACTTTTTTAATACTGAGGGCCAGAAGTTTGTACATTTGCGAACACAGCGCATTTTGCGCCTTCCTCAGTTTGCAGATGCTGCACGTTGTTTGCCTTGATTTTGCGTGGTATGTATCATGCCTGAAGCTCATCACTTAGTTAGTGCTTTATCCCGCCCTTACGTGTAACGTAAGTATAGCCATTTTAAAACTGAACATGTAGGCCATCTTTAGATTTTTGAACTTATCGTTGACTTAGATTTGTTGCATACGTTGTTGGAGGTGTATTTCTGTAACCATTTGCAAACTGGCCAATTTCGCCGTCATTGTTTGGCTTTTTTCTTGTTTGTTTTTAAAGCAAGTACATCGTATAAATGCGGATGAAATTGATGAAAATATTTTAGATGACCAAAGTGCCCAAACAAGGACTTTCAAAAATGTCACACAATGAGCAGCGGACAAGTTTTTCATGCCATGTTTTCAGATGTTTCGAAAAGCAAGGGAGCTTGCGCTTCCTGTTTTTCACCTGCTCTCATGAGGTGGACAACTGCAGATTACATGTGCGCTTTCACTGGCATGTTTTGTACATACAGGGGAATAAATAATTCAGCGCTCTTTACGATTCTCCTCCCGCTTCACGCCCACATTCCCACGGACACTCCCAGGTTTGCATATGCATGTCACAGAAAAGCGGTATTTGCGTTGTTGCACTAATACCGCGCGCAGTTAGCAGTTATAATTATTAAAGAATTTTTTAAAGAAAATCATTGATTACTGTAATTTCCGGCCTATAACACGCACCTGCATATAAGCCACAAGCACCGTTTAAAAAAAAAAATTAATAACAGTACACACATTGGCCGCACCGCCTCAAATGTTGGTTTTTCAACTTTTAGTAGTGTCGCTAATTAGTTCATGTTGAAAAAAAAACGCAACGTTTCAACAATAGATAATAGCTTACGGTCATTCCTTCCAAACTTCTCATCGCCTACAGTTCTCTTCTGCTCGCCTAGCTCCGTAGCCTAAAGCTAGGTGTATACTCGCCGCATGCAGAAGTGCGCGCGCAAACGTGCCGTCACAGCGCCGCACGCCCATATATACTTCATTCGACACACACGGCAATCTTCTCCTCGTCAGAGGTGTCAAATGCCTCAGTAGTTCGGGAGCCTTGCGTGTCAGAGGAGTGAAACATGACTGAATTGCAGGTTTACATCATGATTTGGGAATTAAACTGGATAAATCCGAAAAGGTTTGAGTCAGTGTGTATATTTACAGTGTTTAGACCTTATGAGTGATGATAGGATTAGGCAAAAAGTTAGCTTAATAAACGAACTGCAGGTTTGCACCTAAGTTGATTTGTGGATAAAACTGAACAAAATCCTAAAAGTTTTTAGTCAGTGTTTGTATTTCTTGTGAGTTTCCAGTAATATTAGCTGATTTGTAGCAATGGAAAATACATGTTTAGGCTGGTAGTTACTAGGCTAAAGTTAGCTGAAACCAGACTAGCCATTGCCTATGGTTTTCAATGGGGCTGCCGCGCGCAAGTTACAAAAAATCGGAGGTGCACGCACGGCAAACCTGCGCTTGAGAACGCCGTGCCAGATGTGCACTGACGTCATTTTGACGTCACTTTTGCGCGCGCACCACTGCGCGCGGCGAGTATATCCAGGCCTTAAGTAGCCACTCACATACATCCAGTCGTTATGGGTATGGTGCCATAACCAGCCCACGCTTCAAATGCTCTTAACAAAACACATAACCAGCATTTTAAAAGGCGTGTAAACATTTCGACACAAAATCACGAGAAAGTTTCACAAGCACACAGCCATTCACACAGACTAGCATAACAGCCTACCTAGCCGCTAGCCTCATCCTCTGAAGCACTGAAACCATTAAACTCTTCTTCTTCAGTGTCAGAATTGAAGAGCCTGAGAATTTCCTCCCGAGCTGTTTCTCTGTCGGTGTCGGACTCAATGTCGCTTTCGTCTTGTGACAAGGTGGTGTTGTCGTCTTCGTTCCGCAGCTGATTGTATCCAGTAGTAGGGCAAGTTAATTGGTCTGATTAAAGCTAGGTGTATACTCGCCGCATGCAGAAGTGCGCGCGCAAACGTGACGTCACAGCGCCGCACGCCCATACATACTTCATTCGACACACACGGCAATCTTCTCCTCGTCAGAGGTGTCAAATGCCTCAGTAGTTCGGGAGCCTTGCGTGTCAGAGGAGTGAAACATGACTGAATTGCAGGTTTACATCATGATTTGGGAATTAAACTGGATAAATCCGAAAAGGTTTGAGTCAGTGTGTATATTTACAGTGTTTTCAGCTTTATACGACCTTATGAATGATGATAGGATAAGGCAAAAAGTTAGCTTAATAAACGAACTGCAGGTTTGCACCTAAGTTGGTTTGTGGATAAAACTGAACAAAATCCTAAAAGTTTTTAGTCAGTGTTTGTATTTCTTGTGAGTTTCCAGTAATATTAGCTGATTTGTAGCAATGGAAAATACATGTTTAGGCTGGGAGTTACTAGGCTAAAGTTAGCTGAAACCAGACTAGCCATTGCCTATGGTTTTCAATGGGGCTGCCGCGCGCAAGTTACAAAAAATCGGAGGTGCGCGCACCACTGTGCGCGGCGAGTATATCCAGGCCTTAACGCTACTGGTTACTTTTGGCTGTATCAGACTAGCAATTTCACGTTTTTGCCACTAGATGGGAGTGCTATACGGCTGTGAGTGCAGCGCTGTCTAGATGACAATGGTTAAAAATAGAACACCACAGGCAGCCGGAAAAATCCATATATTGGCCGTATCGTCGTAATAGCCGCAGGGGGCAAAACGTGTGACAAAAGTAGCGGCTTATAGGCCGGAAATTACGGTAATTTCTTGAAATCATGTCCCACTAACTTTGTAACATATTTGAACAAATCATAAACTCGGTCCCATGTTTGTACAAATGATCAGTTATGCAATATAAAAAAAACTCAACTGTTTCACATTTTTACACAAATAACCAAATATCCATACTAATGAAATCTAGCATTTGTTAACAAATCATCTCCTTTTTTTTTTCAGTGATTTTCCGTCAACGATTGCCGGGACACTGGAAGTCTGGGGGAAATAATTCTTTGTAGGCATGTAGCCCTAGAACTTTTTGAGCGACTAGAAGCTTTTGGCCCCCAAGGAATGAATCCAAACGAACTCGTCATAGGCCGTTCATGTGAATCTCACCAAATTTGGTATATGTCATCTACAGACAATGCTGACAAAAAGTTAACAAAGGATTTATCTTGAGATAAACCGTTTCAAAGTTACATGTCAATGAACATTTACCACGCAGCTTAAAATTCTTCAAAAGCCCATATCTTGACTTCTAATTGTTCACATTTGGTCAAAGTTGACATGCCAACTCTAAACAGCTTTCTTTTCATGTGTACTAAATTTTGTGACATTTCATCATAGGGGGCGATGTTTATCGTCGAAGCTAGGTGTCGAAAAACTGTTTTTGTTAAATAACTCAACAAGTTTGTCCAAGACAACTATTTTGTGTTAGTATGTCGGTGTTACAGAGGTGCATCAACCCAGCCCATAAACACTCACTTGAAGCATAGCGCCACCTAGTGATATGGGTAAATGCAAAAATTGGGATTTTGAATTGCCAATACCTTGGACCAAGAAGGTGGGAACTGCGCAAAATATATCATGCAACATCAGCACAAAGACCTCTAAAAGCACAGTACATGCCATAAAATTGGGCCCACAGGTGGCGCTGTAATTGTACAAAATCTCATTTTGCCTATTTCTTTCACAATCAATCAATCAATCAATTCTATCACTCCTACACACTACACAAACACACACAATGTCATTCATTCAAAACCCACATCCATGCCCACTTCCAAGAAATCCACACAATTTCCACACAATTTCTCACCTCACAACATTGCTCTACCACACATTCATCATACCAACAGTTCCCACATTTCAATACACTGCGGCGGTCAAACCATGTACCGCTATGTACCGCTAACTTATTTTGCCTTATCCTATCGTCCTATCATCACTCATAACGTCTTATACAGCTAAAAACACAATCAATGTACACATCCAAACCTTTTTTGATTTATCCAGTTTAATTCCCAAATCAACACGTAAACCTGCAATTCAGTCCTGTTTCACTCTTTTGACATGCAAGGTTTTCCGAACTCTTTAACTACTGTGGCATTTGACACCTCTGACGAGGAGAAGAATAGCAAGTGTTGAGCACAAGTATGAAGAATTGGGCACCCGGTGACGTCACTTTCTTGTGGCACATCATGGCAACTATACTAGAAGCTTGATATGTGCTGCACCACAGCCCACTGGCCGACTGAGATATGTGCTGCAAAACACATTTGTCTGGTTCAGCGAAACTAAGTCTTTGGGTGGGAGCTGTAGGAATTTTGGCCAATCAACATTTATCCTAACAATGCGTCAAGCAGATGCAGACCGCAAGGGTTCGTCGCTGTTCCAGTTTTAAAGTAAATTGGTGGAAAGCTGTCTTACGGCAGCTGTTTGTATCAAAATGTCTTTTGTTTAGCATTTTTTTCACTTGGATTTTTAAAAATCAAACACCTTTCTCTCCTATTATTTAATCACTGTAACTATTCATAGTATCTTGTGCGATTTATGTGCTCTCAGCCAACTGTCTACTAGCTTTGTGTAGACCATGCCCTGCTGGCGACTCAAGTGGTCACTGCGATCCACTGAGACTTATTTGTTAACAACCAAATACATGCCACACACATGTAAATAACTCAAACATATGCTGTATTTTACCACACATGCAAAAACACACACTGACCACAGAAACTGGTACATTTGCTTAACTGTTTGTTAAAGCAAATATCTAATAAGCCAAACACACAACACAGTGCAATACATTCAGGTATGCCAAAAGGAACAGCTGAAGTTTTAACTATGCAAAAAAAAAAAAAAAGAGATATATTGTATGCCGCTGCTGTTTGGCTAATGCATGTGTGTGTGAAGGTAGTTTGCCAGCGTATACATAACTGTTGAAAACGGCCACACGCTGAATACGCAGTGTGTGTGTGTGAGTGTTTGGTGTGAATGAGCCCTAAGAACAGAAAGGTCTGCTCACCAGTATGGGAGCTTTTTTGGAGTTTACAAATGTCATCGTAGTCAGACAAATGTTGTCTGCAAATTATGCAGTAAAACTATATACATATATGATAGTTCTTCTCAGGTATCAGGTTTCGCTATGTTTACATTTAACACTTTGCACATGTGTTTATAACACTTCAGCTTTGTTAAGCACTTTATTAGCTTATTGATAATTGTTCAGTTTTCATTGAACTTGAACATTGAACGTGTGTTGACAAGTCATTTTGCCTGTCAGAGGAAGGTTAAGTTAAAAATAAAAATGTTTAAATTTAGATTTTTTTCCCTCCTGTTACTTATTTTAAATAGGTCACACAATGTTTCAATAATTATCAATATCGACCGATATGAAACACTTATATCGTGATACAGATTTCAGCCATATCGCCCAGCCCTACCCTACAGGTTATTCAGCAGTTAAGACATGATGGCCATTAACATGATGTTAAGACATGATGGCCATTATACGACAAATTAAAATACATTTTTTGCATACAGTCTGTTATAATCATATACAGAATGACTGACTAGCTCTGAATGTCATGACGTAGTTCAGATGCTTATGCTTACCAATGTCTGTCATTGTTGTAGCAGTCCAATATGTAGAAACCATGTAATGATAGAAATTTGATTGAAATTTTGTCAGACCAGCATTTGATGCCCATGAATTTTCATTACATCTGTGGGGACAAAAAAAATCAGTAGAGTTCTCTCAAACAGAATAATATATTAATTTCCAGGTTTTACCTCATATTATATATATGCTAGTTTTAAGTTTCATCGAGTTACATGTATACCTAAATGACCATTTTAAAAGAGGACTATTTTCTTCTGTTTTCAAATCCTGTGGATCTAGATCAACATTAGAGCAAAACACATAGTGAAATGACAGTGTCACAACTGCCAGTGAAGTGGACAACCCAAAAGCAGGACACCGAAACTCAGAGTTCAAAATCAAACTTTACTTACTCAGGAATACTCAGAAGGATGCAACCTGGGATACAGCAATGTGACGTAAGGACAACAACCAAGTAAGGAGTAACGCTACGTTTCCACAGGGCAAAATGCCAGGTGAATATCGCCTGGCGGCATGGTCACCAACAGTTCAAGCAGGTTATAGCGGGACAGCTATGGATCTTATCCATAGTGACAGAGTCAGTGATCACGCCGCTGGCCAGTTTACCATTGCAGCCTGTCTGGCCAACATAAGCTATCCAGCAAGCTAGCCTATATCTAACAGCAGTCTTCCACAGAACTGCTTCAGAATTGCAAACTGCACGGTCTACATGGGCTAATTACTATCGCTGGGTTGCCTAGATAATATTTAAGTGTTGTAATATCATTCTACAAAATGCAAGAAGTCTACTAGTACAAGCTTGTGACCGTATATGTTAGCCAGATTGCTAGTAGTTAGCTAGTTGTAAGCTACCTCTGCTAGTCTAAAACTGTGAGTGATTAAAATGCCAATCTAGAGTAGTCTGGTTGTCTTAAATCAGCTTGTGTTGCATTTAAACAACAATCCGTGATGGCATCATCACTTTTGGTCACCCAGAGACTTTAGATCATATAAACACTTTCACATTACATGTTCTGCCATGTTGGTCTGTGTTTTTTGTGACGCTTGCTTCTTCAGCACTAAACACATCACACCATTCTTATTCAAATAAAGTTCAGGTTTTGCCAACTGTATTTCGCCTCCCTCAGAATGCCCCGTAAGACAAACACAAGGGCTTAAATACAAGGTGCGCCAAAAATACCAGACACATTTGAAATGCTAGTATCTTTGATTATACAAATTAAAATACCAAATATATTTATTACAGAATTGATGTACAGGAGTTTCACATATTACATGAGATTTTGCTACTTCTTACAGGTAGTTGGTGACCTTCACACTGAATTGCATGTTTTGCAGAAAATACAGAAATAGTATTTTTTAAAATGATATCTCCTCAATCAATGAGGCTATCATAATTAAAGGTCTCATTCTGTGAGAAACTGTTCAGTACTTGCTGTTTTTGAAATATGATAGGTCACTCCAAGTTGCATATGCATGCTGTACGTGTACACAGTTGTTCTTCTACCAGTTGACTCCATTAGTAAATGAAAGAAAATTGGCAGGAAAAACAAGCGAATAAGAAAACGGCAAACAAAGTGATGTAAGTTTGTTAATTAGAAAAACCCATGCCACAGTTGTGATTACGGGAGTAGTCATGTTGCAGCATAAATTCACAATATAGGTAAGAATAGTGTTTGTTTAGAACATTTAAATCTTCCATTTGGTGTGCTATGACCGAATGGGCTTCGAATGATTGTAGAATGGGACAAGCATAGCCGAGAACCTGTCAAATTTGTCTGCTCCATCTCCTCCACCAAACTAGAACAGCCTGTAATAGGAGCACTAAAGCATTTTTTTCCCACCAAAACCAGCTGACAGGGCATTCATTTAATACTACAAACCACCGCAAAATTAATGAAAAACGATGCAAATTACCACCATAGCTATTTAAAAATAAATACCCATGAAAAAAAATTTAAAAAATTATTTTTAAAAAATCCGGTCAAAACGGCAACAGCAATTAACAACTTGTTTTCCAGTGTTTCAAATGGCCATTGTCATCATACCATTGATAGTCATATAGCAGGATAGCACAGGAATAAGAATTGAATGAGCTTTCATTTGCATGGTGTGCAGTTGTGACAGTCTTAATGATTGAGAAGATATAAGCATTTCTCACTATTTATACTGAAGTCCATTTTTATGAGGTCAGCAACACCAACTACCTGTAAGAAATAGCAGAATCTTATGTAGTATGTAAATCCTCCGAATATCAGTTATGTGATAACAAGATATCCAAGATACTGTATGTATCTGGTATTTTTTGGCCCACCCTGTACATGGGGAATTTAAGCAGAGGACACACACCACAGGCCAAAAGAAAACAGGACAGAGGTGGACACACTACAGACGAGCAGGCAATCAGAGGACAAGAAACAGGTGAAATCAATGACGAGAAAATTAGACAGAAAGGGCAAACCACAAAAGGAAAGAAAGGAATGGAGCACATTGAAAACCAAAACACAAACGGAACCACATGGAACAAGGAAAACCAGACACAGGAAGAAAACAAGGCCACATGGTCAAGACAGAGCACAAATCATGGACACAGAAGCAAAGATGGTAGATAGGCAAACCAAGATATTATGACGAGCTACTTCCTGGAATCACGATCGCACGAGGGGGCCTAATCGCACTAATCCGCCTTTATGCAGTGCAGAGGCACGCTCTGTAACACTGAGGTCTATGGCAGAACCCTACAATTTCACAGAATATTTAAAAGCCTTATTTTTCTAAGCAATAGATGTATATTTCGGATATGGTATCATTCTCTCCAAACAAAATATGTGATAATAAATGTTGTGATTCTCCAATCCAGAGAATTTTTTCAGAACTTTAATTCAGATGTGTTTAATTCAGTATATTAGTATGCCGTACTACCAACATTATTATAGTTACAAAATAACAAAAAATAAAACTGAAAAAACATTTTCCTAACTGAAATAAATCAAAACTAAAAAAAAAAAAAAAAAACGATAACTGAAACTGTATTGTGCACTTACTAAACTGTCGAAGTAGTTAAACAAAAGGTCGGCGTCTGCGCCTACTTTAAGCAACGTATTGCTTGGTGCGTCTGCTCACAAAAAATCGGAACACTAGAACAAAAAGATGAGGCGCACACAAGACTTTAGAACCAAAAAGGTGTATTGTGGCCGAAAATTGACAAAAGAGTTTGAGGATCTGGAACTGGAGCGACAGACGTTTCGGATCTAGTCCATCCTCAGTGTCTCCAGTAGGATGGACTAGATCCGAAACGTCTGTCGCTCCAGTTCCAGATCCTCAAACTCTTTTGTCAATTTTTCGGCCACAATACACCTTTTTGGTTCTAAAGTCTTGTGTGCGCCTCATCTTTTTGTTCTAGTGCACTTACAAAACTAAAATTTTCACTATCATAACATCTGGTGAATTATAGAGCAATCTCTTAAATAAAGTTATATAATGTCAATTATGGTTTTAATTAGATTTTTTCCTTCAAAAAGTACAGATAAAAATACTGTTATAGTACCAGATCTACTGTGTAGGCAGTGCAAATAGTAGTAGTAGTAGGCTTACTGGTAAAATCTTAATGCTTGCTGATCTTCTTGAATCTTGCACTCGCCAAATAACCCAAAGTATTAAAAAACTAAAACTAATACTGAAACTAATACCTGTGTAGATTCTCATTCATCCAGGTCATGATAGTCAAATAAGCTGTTGTAAGCAACTGGACTTCTTTTTGGAACTTGAAGACATTTCACCTTCACCTCCAGCACCCAGTTTTCCCAGCACAAGGCCAGAACTGAAAAAGCCTTTTGGATGAAAGATGAAATGTCTTCAACCTCCAAAAAGAAGTCCAGTTGCTTACAACTTAGCTCATTTCACTAAAACTAATAAAAACGAAACTAAAACTAAGCATTTAGAAAAAAACTAAAACTAACTAAAACTATCAGACCCACTCTGAAAACTAACTAAAACTAAAGTCCCTTTTCCACTGCCTAGTACCAGCTCAACTCATCTCGGCTCAACTCGTTTTTTTTACTTTTTCACTGCCAAAAAATGGTATATGGTACCTGGTAAATGGTACTACTTTTGGTATCACTTCTGTCGAGGTTCCAAGCGTGTTGAAGCGATACTTAACGATGACGTTGCGTCATGTTGCCACTGACAACATGCCCGACAATTTTAAATACCTTGGCCAGCTTAGATCAAGATTACTCGTCGTTACAAAATTAGGCTATATATTGAAATGTCAGACCGCAAATCTATACCGTGGTCAGTGGAAGAGGTTTCCACCTTATTATCTATAATCGGGGAGGATAAAATACAGCGACAGTTAGACAGGGCAACAAGAAATGAGAGGGTATATCAGGAGGCGTTAATGACGCCAGTGTAGTTTGCCGCAGCGTTGCTATAGCACCCAGATACATTAACGCAGCGGTCCCCAAACTACGGCCCGCGGGCCACATACGGCCCGCCACGCCCCTTTGACCGGCCCCCCCACCTCTCTGCACCTCACCATGTGAACTGGCCCTAAGAAGCAATCGGCAGCGCTTCGCTATCAAGCACATTTACTAACATTCTATTGGTTGACATCTGTTACATCTGCGTCTTGTTTTTTTAACACTACAATATGTTTGTATTAACCATTTATATTTTATTTAATTGTATATGTGAGTCTGTATTATTTATATGACGCATTTTTATGACCGAATTTCCGCCACCTGACAAGCTGATCGAATTCGTCATCTCAGGCGCAGAGAAGATAGTTGAACAGCAGTGAAATGGCGTGCAGGAAAGTGAGGAAAATTGGGGAAGTGAGGAAAATTGACAGAGAGTGTCGGGTTTTTAAAGAGCAATGGACCAATGATTATTTTTTTGTTCCATGGAAGGATCGTGCAGTTTGTATGATATGTAAAGAAAATGTGGCCGTGTTTAAAGAATACAACCTTCGCCGCCATCACGAAACCAGGCACAAAGAGTATGCTAGCTTGAGCGGCCTAGCAAGGGATGATAAGATTCGGCGTCTGAAAGGTGAGCTAGCTGCTCAGCAGGATGCTTTCCTTCGTCAATCTCGGGTCAACCAGGCTGCTGTCCGAGCTAGCTTCAAAGTAGCTCACCTACTCGCTGCCCACAGCAAGCCGTTCACAGATGGAGAATTCGGGAAGGCAGTGATGCTGGTGGTGGCCGAGGAGGTGTGTCCCGATAAAAAAGATGCCTTTAATGCGGTGAGTCTCTCTGCACAAACTATGACGAGGCGAATTGAGGACATGGGGGGAAACGTCTTTGACCAACTGAGAGAGAAAGCCTCAGAATTCAAGTTTTTTGCTTTAGCCATGGATGAAAGTAATGACGTACAGGACACGGCACAGCTGCTGATTTTTATTCGTGGGGTGAACACACGTTTTGAAGTGTCAGAGGAGCTGGCATCACTGAGAAGCCTAAAAGGTACAACAACTGGAGAAGACCTTTTTGTCGAAGTGTGCAAAACTATGGGCGAACTAGGTCTGCAATGGTCTAATTTTGCCAGTGTCACAACAGATGGTGCGCCTAGCATGGTTGGAGCTACGAGGGGGCTAGTAGGGCGCTTGAACGGAGAGTTCGAGGAACGAGGTCTCGCCCCACCAATTCAAGTCCACTGCCTGATTCATCAGCAAGCTCTATGCTGCAAAGTTTTGAAGTGGGCGTCTGTAATGAAGGTAGTTGTGCACTGTGTCAACTTCATCCGGAAAAATGGGCTGAAACACAGGCAGTTCCAGGCCTTTCTCTCCGAGCTGGAGTCTGCTCACCAGGATGTGCTGTATTACACAGAAATCCGATGGTTAAGTCGAGGTAAAGTGTTGCGCCGTTTCTACGACCTGCTGCCCGAAATCAACACCTTCCTCCAGTCTAAAGGTGAAACGGTACGAGAACTGACCGAACCCGAATGGAAATGGGACCTCGCGTTTTTAACTGATGTGACTGAAATGTTGAACCACCTCAACCTACAGCTCCAAGGCAAAGGGAATCTCATCAGCGACATGTATTCCCACATCAAAGCATTCGAGGTCAAACTGCAGCTGCTTGTGCGACAGGTCCAAAAGCTGGACTTCACGCATCTCCCTGCCACCCAAAGCCACTGCGCCGAGAAACCAGCCGCCCCTTTCCCAGTCGCAAAGTGCAAGGATGCCCTGGAAATGCTGCAGCGAGAGTTTAGTGTGTGTTTCCGCGAGCTTCATGTCTACAACAAGGAAATACGTCTGTTCCAGAACCCCTTTGCTACTGACATAGACGACGCACTTCCCTCTCTTCAGTTTGAATTAGCCGAGCTGCAGAATTGTGATGTCCTCAAAGACGCATTCAAGCCTGACTGTCTCATTCAGTTCTATGCTGCGCTACCAGAGGGCACTTACCCAAACATTAAACAGCATGCTCTGAAGATGTGTACCGTTTATGGCAGCACCTACATATGCGAGCAGACGTTTTCCCGCATGAAGCAAATAAAAAATCCAACAAGGAATAGACTCTCAGATGAACATTTGCATCACAATTTGAGACTGGCTACCACTAGGCTACACCCAGACATCGGACTTCTTACCAGTCAGAAGCAAGCACACAGTTCACACTGATATGGTAAATATACTGATTTTAACCATTACAATTGTACATTGCTGTAAACATGAAATATGAATAATCTTTTAATTTGCTACAGCTGCACTGTATTTGTAAAATCACATCACAAGGAACAATTACATGCAGCATATTCTTGTCATTTACTGAATGTGTCCAATGTCATCCCTTTATGCCAGGTTTCCAGACAGCAAGAGAGGGGACTGCAACTACTGACCTCAAAGATAACTGTCCATCTATCCTGCCTCCCAACCCAGGCTACAACAAGTACAAATCCAGTTGAAGTGCATCACTTCTTCTACTTTAACCTGTAGATGGCGTACTGCTAATTAAATTTTCACCTTGAACTAAAAAATTCTCACCTCAATATATTGTTGAAATATTGGCAATGGCAAAAATGTTTATTATTATTTATTTTATTATTATTTATTATTATTATTATTATTATTATTGGCCAATTTATTTGATTTAATAACCTACATGTGAGCTAGTGCTATTCAGTTTGTTGTTGCTCTTACTGTAATTTCAATGTTTTTTTTTAATGCAATCAGCTTATGTGACGTGTATGGTGCACTTAATTATAGCTAAGCCTTACTCTGAATATTATTGTTAATATCAACAGGCCTTCCTACACTTTGTAATTTTCACTGACCTATAGTCAATCGCCAGAAGCTCCTTGCCTTGATAGTTTCTCATCTTACTGTAATATCAACAGGCCTACCATTTGTATTGTTTCACTTATAAACTGTCAATCACCAGATTTTTCAAACCTCTCCTTGCTATTTTTACATGGTTGTTATTAGAAAATAAAAGGAATACCTGTGGTATTTCAAATTGGAAAAAAAATGTGAAGTACTCACTACTTTTGCAAATCACTTGTAATAATGAACAATTTTGTGCCAGGAATTGTGGCCTATTATACAGCCCACATGATTGATCCCGGCCCCTCATCACAGTCAGGATCGACAATCTGGCCCCCAGAGAAAAAAGTTTGGGGACCCCTGCATTAACGGATGCTTTTTATGCCAGTGGAAAACAATACACCCGGTACTAAAACCGAGTTGAGCCGAGATTAGTTGAGCTGGTACTAGGCAGTGGAAAAGGGACTTAAGTGAAGAGAAAGAACTAGAATGAACTAGATAACCAGGCTATCTACCACAGCCAAGCACGTCAACAGTATGCCTGTTTATGCAAAACTGATCTCCACTTTGCTCCCATAAACATAAACTACCATGAAGTATCTTGCTCTGCCTATCTACCATCTTTGACAGAAAAACACAAGAGAAACAGGAAGGAGATACAAAACAAAAACCTGACAGATAGTGCTCTGATTAAAAGCCTGCCATAGGAGTCTCATAGATGAGTTCTGGATCTTACCGATGTTGTGTGCATCCTGTGACATACAAACACCCAGAACAAACGTGTATTGAAAAAATCAGAAGAAAAACACACTTTGTAGTCCTTTGCACAAATATATTATTTTCCAGATCCTTCTCTCTTTTTTTGAAATACAAGTAAACCTGGAAAAAAAAACAGTGTGCCATTAACAACACAAAACAATTCTTTCAAAGAACAGAAACATTTGGCATAAATCTGTCATGCAGAGGTACCCACTTGTTTGGAAGTAATTTCCCACAACCTTTTTAGGACATTTTCTGATATTAGCTGGTATGACAATTAGCTGGTATGACAAATAGAAACACCATTCACTAAAATGTTTTTTTCTGTGGTATGCCTCTAACTGACCCACAGGAAGTCATTCCACATCTTGCACCAGGAAAGTGGCAGTCACCCTACACAGCTTTAGGATAGGGTTACCAGCAGGGTCAGACAGGCCCTATACAGCATGCACTGTTCAAAATCTTACCTTACGAATCCACAGCAACCTATTTAATCTGAAGAAAGTTAGGTTTCTCCAGTGAAGTTCTCCAGTGTAAAGAAAGGATAACAAGTCCAATGGGAAGATAGCCAAGACATCAAAGTGTAAATTCCTTGACTGCCAATAGGTGTTGAATATAGATGTGAAATCTGATAAATAACCTGTACATGTTTTACAAGGAAAAAAGCAAAATCAAATGGTATAGTCAGTTAATTTGATTCATTTATTACATGACAATAAATGCCATTTGTCACAACTGCAATAAACAACAATACATGAACAAACAACAACAATAAAAATTATAATAACCCTCTATAGTACATAGAGTCTATACCCCAGCAGAATTCTAGAACACAACAGCTGTTTTACGGAGAAAAACAATGGAATTCCCTTGCTTTTTCTTAATGTGCAAATAATTAGCCAGAACAAGAAAACAAAACAAAAATATAGCCGCGATGACTGGTCCTCGCACACCCGCAATGTGACAAACAGATTTACTGTAAAGATCTGAAAGGTGTATGCGAGCTTTATTTTGTACATTGGGAATACATCGTAATGCATGGGAATACATGCAACGTAATTGACATGGCTATTATGTGGCAGTGCCATCTTTGCAATGTAGAGAAAATGTGTTTTGGAGAAAAAGTGAAGTGGGAAGATCTATGTGTGTGATTTATTGTGAAGATCTGATATGTGCATGGTAAATTATATGAGCTTTCTGGTGAGGTCGAGGTTAAGCACAGGACACTGGTGGACAACACCTTGTAGCGTGGTTTGAATTGAGTGACCTAAGGCTGAATGTTATTAAAAAAAAAAAGGGAAGCGGTGATAGACTTCAGGTGGAAGAACGTGTTGACAGTCAGTATGGATCAGGGGGAGGTGGTGGAGGAGGTGGAGGAAGATAGGTACCTGTGAGTGGTGAGTGATAAGAGGTTGGAGTGTAAATGCGATAGTGAGGTTATTGATAACAAGGGGATGAGTAGACTATATTATGTTAGGAAGCTGAGTTGCTTTAATGTGTGTACGAAGATGGTGGAGATTTGCAACCAGTGTGTTGTAGCTAGCACTGTGCGCCAGCAATGTAATTAGGCTATTGTATTTGATGTTTGCAGGCAGAGACGTTTTTATATTCTAAAGTCTAATTAGGCGCCTGTCACTTTAATTTTCTCCTCATGATCCTAAGATGACAGGAACTGATGTTCTAAGTTTGTTTGTGTGTGGCTACAGTTATTGCAGATGTAGTCATTTGATTGTCTTTTTTCATGGCAACACTTTAAATAAATATTCATAAAACAACTGGGTGGGAGTCCTTATTTGTTAATGCAAGAGATGTGTCTTGCAAGGTGCATTTTTGTGCAGATTTTGGTGACTACCGTTAGGCTGCTACATAACGTGACATGCAGACTTAACATGAGCTGGTTGGTAAGTCCGCCAACAGAAGCCATCTAAGTGTAGTGTACTTGCTGGTTAGAGATGCCAACATTGTTGAGATGTCGATATTTCACAGAAATACACTTGTATAGATAAAAAAACTATATGTGTTTTTTTACTAGGCGTAATATTGTGCGCAAGTTTACAACAAGCCCTATTTGTATAGGCTGACAACCTGTGGCACTAGCCTAGCTAATTGGTGCCACAAAACAAGTGTCACTGTCATGGTGACAAGATGTTATAATATAAAAAAGACACAAATAAGCTTTTTCCGCCTCTGAAAGGCATCCGCAATGTGACAAACACATTTATTGTTAAGATCTGATATCTGCATAATAAATTACACGAGCTTTATATTGTACATTGGGAGTGCATTGCAATTCAATTGACACAGCTATTACTTGGCGGTGCTGTCTTTATATTGTAAAGGAAATGTGCTTTAGGAGAAAAGGTTAAAGGAGAACTTCGGTGTAAAATGAAAATTGGCACGTTAAATCATCATACCGAGTTGGTATGTGTACTGAGGAGCAAAATTGATTTAGCCTGTTGCATTCAGAGTTTAACTATTTTTTATCGTTTGTCCCAGAAGGCTAACAATGGAAGTGGTAGGTGCCCTCAGACGAAGCATGACGACTACGCTATTTTTAAAACATTAAAACAGCTCGAAGAAACTCCACACTCCATCGGTAGTGCAACACAGGTCCTGACATTAAAAACGAGGCACTGAGAACTTTGTAATTGTACACCACATTTATTAATAAAATAGTTTTGACAGGCAGTACCTTGCTGTAGTTTCTCGTTGCCGCCATGATGAAAGCCTTTTTGTTAGTTGTGTTAACTTTTCCTTTTTTTTTTGTTTATTTTTCCCCTTCTCACCCCCACCCGTCCCACGCCTGGGGTGGGTTGGGCACCAGGCTTCAGCCTGGTTTCCTTTGTATAGTGTGTCACCTGGTTGTAGACTGTGATGTGTAGTGGAATGCTGTGCAGTGTGCACCTATTGAACTGATTTGATTATAATTGCAGTGTTGTGGAGGGTGTATTTGCAATGCCCAATCTTACTTTAGAGTGGTGTGCCTAAACATACAGTGTGGTATTGAAACAGAGGTCTGGTTAGGCCTGTTCTGGGGCCCACCCATCTATGGCTTATTTTTATGTTAAGTAATGGATTGATTTATTTTTATTTATTAATGACCACAAGCAACTCACTTTTAACTTAACAAAAATAAAGATTTAATCCTGTGTGTTCTTAAAGCTAAGCCTGTACGTGCCTTTTTTTCTTAAGAGTTCCCCTTGCTCTCACATACTTTGTCAAAGGGGTGGCATAGTCAACTCTGGGGATCACCCTTTATGGGGAGGGGCCACATTATGTCTAAAAAAAATACTGCCAATCTTGCAATCATGTTGCATAGCCTACATCACGTTTCTCACACCATGGACAAAACAATGGTAATGTAATGTAATGTCATACAACACAGCAATTTAGCCTGCTCCAGCACATACAGATCAAGCAAGGGTATTAAAATCATGGGGGGTGTGGGGCCTCTCCGCCAGACTTTTTTTTGTGTAAATTATGTGATTTCGTGGTGCACTGTAGCAGATTCTTAAATCTATGGAAATTGCACTCCTGCACTGAGAGAACTACAGCTAGTATGACAGGTCTACAGACTAACCAACAGCACAATCTTACCAGTTCTACTAGCTGGGCTAACATCAATATCTATGTAGAAGCAGGTTGTTAATGGATGTCGTTAAATGCAGAAAAAGACAATGTGAATGACATCAAGCGTTTATATAAGGACCTGGCAACAATATCTACAAAAACACCTCAGCCAATACGAGATTACTGACTGTACAGAAAACGAGACGCTTTGCAGCCTTTGCAGCACACTGAAGCCCAGTCTCAACATTCCAAAATAGAATGTCTTCTATTCCAAAATAGAATGTTGACGAGGAGCAAGACCGCTAACCACAACAATGCGGGGTTGCCAGATAATCGTCAATTTGGTTAGAAATACAGGGTATTTTTCGTGCAAGACAAAATTACCTCTCATACATGATCCCTGGCAACAGAAGAACATCAGCCATTTCATGCAGAACTACAGAGAACATACGGAACTAACTGAATGCCACCATCGAATTTAACAAAAAGCTAAACGAGTGGGTAATGGACGAGAAATGGATGTAAGGATTTATAACTTAAAAAAAAATAAAGCTACCTACAGTGCATAATATGTCTGTATTTCAGACTTTTAAAGGCCTTAAATGGTAACCCTGTCCGTAACACCGACATATCACAAAAATGTCATGTTGTTGGGTGAACCGTTCATTGAGCTATTTAGCAAAAACATTTGGACGTCTCCCCCTCTTTGTGACATATGTACATTTACAGCGGTGCTACACTTTATATTCAGAGACAATTCCAATTGTGACTTGAGTGTTAAAAATTCTATATGTGACACACCTTCTCCCTATATGCTAAGTGCTATTTGCTATACCAAGTGCAGGGGCATAATAAGTGTTTGCAATACAATATAACATTTCAACATTAGGTAGGAGAAAATCGTACACAGGGTTAGCCACCCATATTGCCTGTGATGCTACATAGAATTTCATGTTTAGGCCAGTCTAGCTGTCAACCTGCCTATTCTCAGTTCTTTTGCTCTGACTGGTTGTAGGTCTGTCAGGTGGTATATACAGGCATTTGAAAGTCCCATTTTTGTCATTGTGATCACACGGCACAAAGTGCACACAACGAAAGTCACCTCTGCATTTAACCCATCACACACGTGAGCAGGGGGCAGCCATGACAACGGCACCTGGGGAAGCAGTGCGTGGGGACGGTACCATGCTCAGGGTACCTAAGTGGCACTACTGGTGACCCGGGATTCGAACCTGTAATCCTGCGGTCACAGGATAAGGTCCGACACCTTAACCGCTAGGCCACCACTGCCCCAGCTTGTTCATCCTGCCTCTGAAAACTTTCTGTCTATGGAATCCTTGCCAGACCAAGCTCCATCTACGAGCTTGGTACGACAACCAGGCTAACACAGGGTGCATTTACATGTAATTTTCAATTAATTGTCTAAACTGTATTATTTGTCTCTTGCCCTATTTCTTCTGTTTGCATTTGAAGCTGTTATCACAATCTATGTAACATGCACAAAATACATCTGCACAAAATACAAATACCTGTCATTTTTTCCCCTGGTTTAAACATTTTGTTAAGGAGTGTATATGCAAGCCTAGAAAAACATCAACTTGTAAACGTGTTGCCAAAAGTAAGTAGAAGGCAGTGGCCAAAGCCACCAAAATCAGCAAAATTCACCACAACTGGACAGTGAAGTATGGAAAGTGATGATTAATGAATACTTTACCATTTTTGGTCATAACTTCTATGCGAAGATTGATGAATATGTCAATTACTGCAACAACATCAATTAACCCACTCAAAACAATAGAAACCAGTCCCCACTGCCTGTGGTAAAACCCTGCAACATACAAATAAAAATTATAATTAATAACACACATCTAAGTCATTCCAATACTAATGACAATTACTGGAAGTCTGTATCGCATTCAATGGCCATCTAAAACGTAGCTTAAAATTGTTTGACAGTCCATACTTTGGCTTCTAATTGACCCTTCCACAGCCCCACTCTAAAACAACAACTGATCAATCCTAGCATAGCAATGGTTACTACCTTATGGGCGGCCTGTCAAACATTTAGTGTGAGGGAAAATGCCGAAGCACTGTGCCTATGGAGTTTGTAAATCGGACAGTAGATACACAAAGAATTTAGAGGGGGAGTGAGGATTATCCCTTTCCCGAAACACAAGAGAAATGTAGGGTCTGGATTAAACAATGTGGACGACCTCATTCGCATCTTAACATCAGCACAATAAAAAAGAACACCTTCGTTTGCTCTAAGGGAAGAAGCTAATACCTAGCAAATTATAGCCTCACTTGACATACTGTTGTTTATGAACCCTTACATTATTTTTTATGCTAAGTGAGGTAACTACAAGATATAGATTCATCTCACATCATATTCAATATTCTGGTCAAAGAGCACAGTCCAAAGTTGCAATCTTAGATGAAAAGGTGGAGATGCGTAGTCGATGAAGCCTAGCTACTCAATGTAGCCTGGCCTAGCTACGCCAGTTGTGCAGCAGCTCATTGTAGTGCAGCATCAACTTTTGTGACCGCTATCACTTGCATTTAACGCTAACAATATATATATATATATATATATTTCCCCCCCCCCACCAATTTGTGTCAAGGATTCCTGGAACACTGAAAGGATTCCTGGACCATGAAACTTGGTGGGGATGTAGCCCCATCCGCATGACAGAATAGAATAAAAATGCCCCCCCCAGTGCTGGAGGGTCTTCTTTGATCACACTCGTAGAAGAGTGTAGGGATCAGTAGCTCATGCATATAAGGGTTAACAAATTGGTAACTGCATCACAATAGCTACTGCATCAACAAAATATTCAGACAAACAATACATACCTATTGTTTCCAAGTTATATGCAAAAAAAAAAACCCAGGTTTCCATAAATATTGAAACAGTGATGCACCAAAATGTTATCATTTCCCAACTTTTGACAAATCTCTCATCTGGACGGAATGTTGGTATACCTAGAACCTGAATAATATTAGATTAGATTAGATTCAACTTTATTGTCATTAAACATGTATAAGTGCGGGGAGCAGCAAGTGTGATATATACAGTATCTACAATATAAACAGTATCGTTTGTAGTGAATTATGAACAAATAAATAGGGCAATATGAACAGGTGGGAATACTTTGTTGTTAATCTGTGTGAGGAATATAAACAGATGTATTATAAACAAGTATACAGTACAGCTATTAGAATATATGATGTGCTATAAACAAGCATACAGGTGTGCTATAAAAAGTCAATAGATATGATATGTATGAACAAGCAAGTATATATAAACAGGTATGCTATATATAGTGAAAGTGATCACATGGCACAGCACACAACGAAATTCACCTCTGCATTTAACTCATCACACACATATGAGCAGGGGGCAGCCATAACAACGGCGCCCGGGGAGCCCATCTCCCAAGCCACACACGATTGGGGAAACTTTAATAAAACCAGCAGCAAAAAGTGCCGCTCTCTGATGGTACTGTCTCCCACCTAGACTAGACAACAAACCCAAAACTGAGGGTCTACCATAAAGTGAGTGTATGTAAGTGTGCACAGACAACACTGGGGCAATGCTGGGGAAAAAGAGAGGACTAAAAGCATATTTGTCATCTATATTTGAAAAACTGAATGGACGTAATACGTCTCTACAAGGCGAAAACACGAGCATCTTGTACATCAATGATAAAGTGCCGGCATTTGCAAGAAAACTGGTGCATTGGAAAGAAACTGTGGACATGGGACAAATAGGCATGTTTTCTGATATGGAGGAAAATGCATTGTTAACAGCATCAAGGCGTCTATTACTGCTCCCCTTTAGTGCCTTTCAGATGACTTCTCAGAAGGAGATGCTCCTGACCACTTTCACTGTATACTATCGCCATTCACTGTGACCACCACAAATTATCTGGCGTCAGATGTGGAAGATGCGCTGATTGAACTTCCAAAAGACCGAACCTTTAACCCTATGGGCCCTAGGCTATTTTCAGGGTATTTTTACTACCTTTATTTTTAAGCTCATATCTTGGATATTTTAAGGGTTTTTTTTTTTCAGGACAGTCTAGGCTACATTGTACATTGGGAGGACCAGGAAGCGGGCAGAGAACATAATCAAAGACCCCTCTCACCCTGCACACACCCTCTTCGACCTCCTTCCCTCTGGTAGACGCTACAGATCCCTGCGCACCAAAACTACCAGACACAAAAACAGCTTCTTCCCCACTGCCATCACCCTACTGAACAGCTGATCTACACATGCATACAAACATACATGCTCATATGGGTATATGCTTACTGTTATGCCCTTGTATCCCCCCCCCCCCCCCAGCGCTTCTCTTGCATATGACAGAAGTGAGGACTTGCCTAAGTGTCCCCTGCCCAGCAACTCAAGACCCCCCCCCCAAACTTTATGCCTTATTGGTATATTGCCATACCGGTTGTTTAACCCACTGTGACACCATGTGCCTACTTGTATATTATTGCCCATATTGGGTGCCTGTATGTATATTGTATATTGTTGTCCCTACTGTGCAATACAAGTACACATACTTGTTTAGTCTATCGTATTTATTGTATTGTATTACGTTCTGTGTTATGTGTATAGAGAGCTAACATCTGCCGGAGTCAAATTCCTTGTATACGTGTATACTTGGCCAATAAAGCTGATTCTGATTCTATTTCATTTTGTGAGCTATTATTTGCACTGATTTAATAAAAAATAGTAAACCAATAAAAAAAATCTTGTATTCTTGCAAGTACCTGTCCATAGGATGGTGTCAGTAGGGGTATCTTTTCATATTTGAGGAGATTGTCTGGAATCTGGCAAACATTTGATCGCTAGTTTAACGTGATAAATCAATGCAGAAGTATGTGCTTGGTGTCGTTAGAAAGCTGGCCACTATCAAATTCATTGTGTTATAAAGTCAGAGCTCCCAAGTGCCACCTGGTGGTTGTTTGGGTACATTGCAGCTTCTCCCACAGTTGTCTGAAAAAATGCTGCATGAATCTGGTGTGATTTATCCGGCATTCACGCGTGAAACCGTGCAAATAAAAGTAGCACCCACTGTAGGCCTGCAGTCATGGGTGAAGAGGGAGTACAGGAATGTGCTCTGCATGCAGCCCTGTGGCGTGCCAGTGTTGAGTCTGATGCCAGTGTTCAGTGTGAAGGTTGTGGCCAGACTTAACATGCTGAGGTCTGTTGGTCAGAAAGTCCATGATCCAGTTGCAGAGGGGGCACTGATTCCGAGATCCCCCAGTTTAGTGATTAACTTGAAGAGGACAAGAGTGTTGAATGCTGAACTGAAATCAACAAACAGCATTCCTGTGTACGTGTTGTTGTTGTCCAGGTGTGAGAGCACAAGGTGCAGCGCTGTGGATACAGCATCCTCTGTGCTCCTATTGCTACGGTAGGCAAATTGGTGGAGGTCCAGTGAGGCAGGCAGTTCTTGAGATCTGCCAGGACCAGAATATAACAATGGCAGAATTCTTTTTCCTTAATGTGTTGCTCATAATGGCTTATTAAGACACTGACTCAGTGACTCACTGAAGCTGTGAAGGCACCTACTGTGTTTTTATCTTTTATCTCTTTTATCTAATATTATTGGGTGCCATTCCCAGAGAAACTGTTTAGTACTTGCTTTTTTTGAAATACGATAGCTCGATACGATAGAGTTGTATATGCACGCTGAACGTGAAAATGTTCTTCTACCCTGAAGTTGTGATTACTGGAGGAGTCTCACTGCAGCACACATTCACCTTGCAAAATATAGGTCTGTTGTGTTGTGTTTGTTTAGAACGTTTAGATCTTCTATTTGGTGTGCTATGACCAAATGGGCTTTGAATGATTGTAGCTTGTGACTAGCATAGCCAAGAACCTGTCATACTCCCTTCTCCATCTCCTCCACCAAACTAGAACAGCCTGAAACAGGAGCACTAAAGCATGTTTTCACCAAGAAGGGCTCACAGGGTATTCATGAATACTAAAGACCACCACAAAATGAATGAAAAAACAATGCAATGACACCTTTTAAAAAGTATTAACATCAGTGTTATGAAAATAACTTTGTTATGAAAATATCAGAACATTATCATGGTAAATGTTTTCAGCTACGTAGCCCATCTCTAAGACTTATCTTACCTTTGTATCATCAGATGATTTAGATGATAAAGGGGTGTTCTTCAATTGATGAGACATGAACTCCATGAATAGATTTAATATTCTTTGGTCCTTTGCCTACAGATGTAATTGAAATATTAAAGCAAATCAGACATAACATTACACACCACAATATTGTACTATATTGCAACATAATAGGGTAAGTTATGATTCTGAATCAAATATTTCAAAAAAAAAATTTAAAAAAAAAATTAAATGACAACATGGGTCACAGTGTGTAATGATACAGGCAGGAACTTAGTTTTAACATCTTACAGCAATAAACAGATAATCAACAAACCACTTTAATAGCACGAGCAGAGATGAAAATAGTGCAATGCCGCAAAAGACACAAGCTACATTTATTAAAACAAGTTAATTCAGTTTTGACGGACAGCTTGCCTAATTCCTTGAGGAAAACTAGTGGCTATAACTAAAATTTAAGGTTAAAGCACTTTAGGCTGTAAAGACTATGTGTAGGTCATAGGGAATCAGGTGTGTGTGAGCCATAGGGTGCCCAAAGCTCAACATTCTTCCATACACCTTGCCTATGTGACAGACATCTTAACAAGTAACAGTTGTTGGAAGGCCTACGTTGGATGCTCTACAGGGGCACCGGCTTGACTTTCCTGGCTGCAAAATCATTTAATACTGTCTAAGCCTGATGACTGTTGACTTTGATGACAGCTTAACCGCCTAAACATTCCTGCCTCACTGATGAATGCAATTATTTTATTAAACATGACTTTTGAACAGCTTCCCTCAGCTGAAGCAAATGAGAGAGGGGCCGCAATCTGTAATGTCACCATCTCCGACACAGGCCCGGATCTACGGTGGGGCTGGGTGGGGCAAAGCCCCTCCAGAATTTTCTTTTGCCCCAGCAGTTGGTCAACTTTATTTGGCACAGTTTTAACCCGCAGAACAGGTTTTCATACCACACTTCACCCCGGCAGAGAACCATCAAACCCCCATTAGCGGGCTATCGATCTGTGACCTCTTTCAGGGAGATCCACCAATCACTAGGTGTGTTTAGGACAGCGGCAATCAAACAGCGTGCACCCGACAACTCAAATCTGTGTGAGTCGTTGTCATTCTATTGTCCTGCCGATTAGCATAGCTATCAGCAGACCCTCCTCTGGCGCTCACCTAGCCTACTGTTTAACTATGGCTCCAACGTAAGGTTTTTAGAGCAATACAACAGGAGGAGGAATCTATGTTCCAGGCACCGCGGACTTCTCTTTTGCTGTTGGTGGACTTTATTTTCTTTATTTCTGCCTTGGATGTGTCCGGATCCGAACGTCAATCTATTGTGCCATCTACATTCTGTGCATCCACGAGAGAGTAAGTTTTGCTATTATCATATCGTTACTGTGTTATCTCACGTGTATGCTCGTTGTTATTGTTATTGTAGCTTTGTAGCACCTGTGTCTGCACTGAATGTTTGTCTGTTGTTTTATCCAATTTGTTTTATCCAATTTGTTAGATATGATGTACAGAGCATATGTTTATAGTAGTAGTAATTACTCATTCTCCATGTACAGTTTATTTGGGGACCATTTGTTTCTAGTAATGTGTTGTTTAGGTGGTATAGCAGTATGTGTTCATCTAGGACAGATACCGTAGGCCATAGTTCATCTAGGTGTAGGCAGATACAGTGGCGCAGGGCTTAAAGATAAGGTACATTCCTTAGCAAATCATTCAATCATGGTTCACATAAGGTCACATAATTGTTGTAGGCAGTTATTCTCTTATGCATTCTGGTTTATATAACTGCTATAGGCAGTTATTTCCCAGCCTTTGCACATATGTTGTATACACATAGAGTCATTACTGTACTTGCATTACCTGTGTTTCAATAACTTTGTATTACTTGCACATGTATGATTGCTTATGTCTTGTCTTTGTCTTTTGTATGTTCCAGTAAACCACGTTTCACTTCTACATGGTCGGTGTGTGTGTATCTTAATCGAAGGACATTTCAGCAAGACCTTGTTTGATCTAGTTTGCCAAAAGATCCAGAAAACTTGCACTGTAATGCATAATTGGTTGACTTGACAATGTTGTAAATATGTTAGATATCTTAGATATTTGTTTCTAATGTTTGCCCCACTACTTTCTCCTGTGCAATAACCACAATGCAATGTGCAATATTCAGCCATGCCCCCTTCACCACATACTTTTATTATTTATTATGCCCTTGTATATATACCACCCCCTCCCTGTTCTCTTGCTCTATTTTTGTAATTGACACTTTGTACTTTGCACCTTTGTACTTGTCACTTTGACAATGACTTGACACTGTTCAATGACAATAAAAGTCTTAAAGTCTTGAAGTCTTAGTTGAAGTCTTGATTTTTACAAATCTATACAGAGAGTTGTTCATTTTTGCAAATGTATACAAATAACTTTTTAGAGGATGTTCCATGGTGACATTGCAGTGCAGTAGCAGTATGAACCAAACTAATCAACTGAGGCCTACCAATATTTAGCCTACCATTTGTTCTGATAGATAACTAACCACTTCTGAGGAAAGCAGAGACAATTTTCAAATATATCTGTGTTCACAGTGTGGATATACTGTTATTATTTCTGTCCATGCTTTTGCCAAACAGTTGCAAAATTTGACTTTATTCCTAGTCTATTCATGTCCCAATGCATTGACCCTTAAAGTTATATTTTATTTGTAATTTTACTGGCGTCACATAGAAAGCTAGGCATAATCATAATTGGTTAGTAGCATATTGCAGTAGCCCAGCCATACCTTTGATACTCACTACTCAACTCTGCATAAATATTTCTTAGTTATTTTATTGATACATATATCAATATCATGATATTGATATTGTAATCAAATAATATATATATATATATATATGGGCTATATATATATATGGGCTATATATATATATATGGGCTATATATATATATGGGCTATATATATATGGGCTATATATATATGCTAGTCATACATTAAAAGAAAGATGTACTCTTTGAAACTTCAACACTGTGCCCCTCCCGCCTTTCGAAATGCCCCCCCTGTCTGTGCATTCTAGATCCGGGCCTGCTCCGACAACTGTGTCACAGTTTAGGAAGGTTAATGATTGCACGTCACCAAAACTAATTTTCCACTATCAAGTCATAAATCTAGCTCATTCCTTTTCACCTACAGGTTATGTTCACTACACAACTACCTAATGGTAGTGAATTTGTCTCAAAGCAATACCAAATATACAATCTGCTGTAGGCTACACAATGGTAAGTAAACTTGGATTATACTTTGCTAAAACCTGTAGGGGCTAAAAGCAATGACAAGACTTGGTCAGAAGTCGAAGCTAGCAGTCTGAAGTACGTAGAAATAACTGCTAAGAACATAACGTACCGATTGCTAATCTTAAGTTTTGTAACTGCATGTAGCGTTACCTGTTTATGTGGGTGTGTAGGAGGCATGCTTAGAAAGGCTGTTACAAATTCTCCCTTATTTAACAGCTGCCATCTTAGACATAGACAATGTGTGAGCATGATCTTGCTGTCTATTTTTTTCTCTTTTCAATTTCTTGATGCCTTTACGTACACTTGAGTGTCTAACTTATAGTGTATTCTATTTCCGGTTGCTTGGTTTATCAAAAACAACAGCCCACTTGGAGATGGGAGAGGGGTATCACAGGAAGATTGGAGAGGGGGCCAAAAAGGCTATTATTCATCCTTTTCCCAAAGGATCCAAACTGTTCTGTGAAGCCAAATATGTCTATGACGTGTCTATGAACACGTAAGTCACCTTTAGATTTTTGAATTTGGACAGTTGGACATCTTTGACAGTTTTATTGCATACATTGTTGCATACATTTCTGTAACTTTGTGCAACATCAGCAATTTTGCCTTTATTCATGCCTAGCTTTTTTCTCATTTATTTTTTAAGTAAGTAAATTGTCAGATCTGGGCCCATCTTATTCGTGACTCATTCCTGTGATGAAACCCTCGGCAACACAGACAGAATTGTCTCAGACCTCTGCTTCGGCTTAGCTTCCTGCATCTTTGCAGCCCTCTGCACCAACACCCAAACGGAGAATGAACGTGGATGAAATTGATGAAAATCTTTTGAATGAGCAAAGTGCCCAAGTGAAGGCAATGTGCAGCAGACACATTTTCCATGCCATGTTTTCAGACGTTTTAAAAAGCAACGGAACTGCGCTTTCTGGTTTATACCTGCTCTCATGAGGTGAAGAATTCTCACTGCAAACGGGACATATGCCCTCTATATATATATATATATATATATATATATATATATATATATATATATATATATATATATATATATATATATATATATATATCGCACGGTATTTGTCATTTTAAGAATGTGCGCCGTGTGTGTACATACCACGCCATGTTTTTAGGCGCTTCTTACGAGAGAATTATGCCAGAAGTGGGTGCTAATTTCTTAAAAATCAACGGAACTGCGCTTCCCGGTTTATACCTGCTCTCATGAGGTGAAGAATTCTCACTGCAAACGGGACATATGCCCTCATGGCCAACATTCCCAAGGACACTCCCAGGTTTGCATATGTATTCCACAGAAGAGTGGAATTTGCGCTTCTCCGCTTATATATATATATATATATATATATATATATATATATATATATATATATATATATATATATATATATACCGCATGGTATTTGTTATTACGCCAGAAGTGGGCGCTAATTTCTTCCTACATCTTTCCCTGAGCCACTAAAATTCATGTGCTGTCTCATACCGTCATACCTCTTATGACAGTACACCACCAATGACTTGCTAAATCATGATTAAAAAGAAATCTCCTGTATCTTAACTAAAGGCATCATTCTGTCAACTCTGGACGAGCAAACAATGTTTTCTAAAAACATACCTCTATTAAAATTGTAATGACACCAACTCAAAAATTACATAAATGAATGATGCTGTAACCTCTGTGATAAAATGGATAACAGTGATCCTGACCAATGGGAACAGAAAAGTGCTTAACTCACCTTTAGATCTGTGTAACAGTTCTGATGAACAACAACATTGTGTGGATTTGAAGCTAGTCCTAAAGCAAAAGCTTCAGAAAGAGGATATCTAACATTTTGGAGCCGTTTCCTAGCTGATCTGGCGATCTTGAGACCCGCTGTTGAATTAACAATTTGATGATTGAAAGATCATAAGAGAATCATGAAAAATGAACATGTACATTTAATAAAATGAAACAATGTACAAAAAGTGGCAAGATCTGCTAAAAGCTCAGATTTTTAGATTTTTTAAGGGGCTGTCTATTGAGACTCCCAAGACTTAAAAAAAATTACAAATGTTACAAAAATATACTTCCATTTTCAGCAATAAAATTATTTAAATGCGCTCTGGATAAGAGTGTCAGATAAGTGTAAAGTAAATACCTTCCGGATAATCAGCCAGCAGTGAGGCAAGGTCTTTATGTTCCAAAACACAAATTTCACATAAGGTTGCAGCTGAGACTGTAGCATTTCTTGGAATCTTGAACACCAGATTAACCTAGACAAGAGCATTAAAGTTGCCACTTCAGTTGTTTTGCAGAAAAGTGTTTTGTCCATGACGTCATACTGGACCACTTGTTACTTGGTATGACAGCCGCGGTTAAGTTCAGTGCAAAGGGAATTATAGTACCCTAATGAAATGAATGTCCCTTCTGTAGTTATAACCCAAAAGGTATTTTTTTTTATTATTATGACCGCCGCTAGCGAAGCTAGCGAAAGCGGTCATATTGGAGTTGCTGCAATTTTTTCCCCTTTTTTTAAAATTTTTTTATTATTTTTTTTTTTATTATTTTTTTTCACCGATTTTTCGTCAACGATTCCCGGGACACTGAAACTCGGGGAGACATGAATGTTTGTAGGCATGTAGCCCAAGAAGTTTGTGAGCGAATAACGCCTTTTGGTCCCCCAGGGCCACCCCCCCGCTGTGCCAGTGTCCGTTAAAGAGGGGGAGACCGGCAAAAGTCTTTCCTGAATAACTCAATGAACGTTTCACCCAACAACATGAAATTTTTGTGATATGTCGGTGTTACAGAAACATATCGACCCAGCCCATAAACACTCACTTGAAGCATAGCGCCACCTAGTGATATGGGTAAATGCAAAAATTGGGATTTTGAGTTGCCAATATCTTGGACCGAGAAGGTGGGAACTGCGCAAAATACGTCATGCACGATCACCACAAAGACCTCTAACACCACAGAACATGCCATACAATTTGGTCCATAGGGGGCGATGTAATTGTAGAAAATGTCATTTTGCCTATCATCTAGACAATGCTTACGTTTACAACATTTTTTTTTTTATCGTGAAATCTATTGACCCTCACGCATTGAAAACACTGGTCGACGCCCACTTCCAACGAAAACAATTTCCGTGAAATTTTAATATTGCGAAAACGAATCTGAACAAACTCATCATAGGCCGTTCATGTGAATCTCACCAAATTTGGTATATGTCATCTACAGACAATTCTGACAAAAAGTTATCAAAGGATTTATCTTGAGATAAACCGTTCCGAAGTTACACGTCAATGAACATTTAACACGTAGCTTAAAAATCTTCAAATGGCCGTATCTTGGCTAATAATTGCTCAAATTTGGTCAAAGTTGACATGCCATCTCTAAACAGCTTTCTTTTCATATGTACTAAATTTTGTGACAGTTCGTCATAGGGGGCGATGTTTATTGGTGAAGCTAAGTGTCAAAAAACAGTTTTTGTTAAATAACTCGCCAACAATTTTGCCCAAGACAACGATTTTGCGTTAGTATGTCTGTGTTACAGAGATGTATCGACCCAGCCCATAAACTCTCACTTGAAGCGTAGCGCCACCTAGTGATATGGGTAAATGCAAAAAATGCTATTTTGAGTTGCTAATATCTTGGACCGAGAAGATGGGAACTGCACAAAATACGTCATGCATGATCACCACAAAGACCTCTAACGCTACGTTTCCACAGGGCGAAATGGCAAGCGAATTTCGCCTGGCAAAATTTCTCCTGGGGGCGTGGTCGTCAATATTTCAAGCAGGTTATCTAGCGGGACAGCTATGGATCTTATTCGATATCAGTGATCACGTCGTCGGCCAGTCTACCATGGCAGCCTGGCTGGCCAACAGAAGCTGCCCAGCAAGATAGCCTACATATAACGGCAGTCTTGCACAGAACTGCTGCAGAATTGCGAACTGCGTGGTCTACATGGACTTATTACTAATGGTGGTTTGCCTAGATAATATTTAAGTGTTGTAATATCGTTCTACAAATGCAAGACGTGTACTAGTACAAGCTTGTGACCGTATGTTAGCCAGCTTGCTAGTAGTTAGCTAGTCGTAAGCTAACTCTGCTAACTTAAAACGTCGAGTGATTAATTGGCAATCTAGAGCAGCCGGGTTGTCTTAAATCAGTTCGTGTTACATTTAAACAACAATCCGTGATGGCACCATCACTTTTGGTCACCCAGAGAGTTTAAATTATATAAACACTTTCAAATTTCACTTCCACGAGCGTCCGCCATGTTGGTCTGAGTTTTTTGTAACTCCCGCCTCTTCAGCCAGCGTCATGCACTAAACACATCACACGCCGATATAATTGGTTATCACATCATTCTCATTTAAATAAAGTTCAGGTTTCGCCAACTGTGTTTCGCCTCCCTCGGCGAATTCGCCCTGCCTTCGCCCTATCAGACGAAATTTCGCCTCCATTCAAAGTCAATGAGAGCGAGACGAAATTCGCTGTAATGGAAACGCACCGTAACATCACAGCACATGCCATACAATTTGGTCCATAGGGGGCGCTGTAATTGTAGAAAATGTAATTTTGCCTATTATCTAGAGCAGTGGTTCTCAACCGGGGGGGCGCGCCCCCCTGGGGGGGCGTGGACACTCCCCCGGGGGGGCGCGAGCACGGGACGTGAGGGAAAAAAAAAAAATCACCCACTCACTTGCTATTAGTACAAGGGAGATGCACCAGATTCCCCCATGTCGAAATGCAAGTGGTTGGACTGTTATAACACACAAATGAATCAACCACACTGTTTCATTTTAAATCTATCTATCTAATTAAAATAGAAGGTAATAAATTCTGAACCGTGACGCGATGTCAGTGCAGGGCGCAAAGAGGGAGTATGCAGCATAGGGGCGCAATGGGGGCGCCGAAAGAGAGAGACAGAGAGAAATACCTGTTTGTTTATACTACCCTTGTGTTTATTGGTTAAATATGCCTATGCCATTAATCTTTGTATGTTAAAAATGAATTAGAATAGCGATCAACGGCTTCCTGTACTCTTACAGTTAGCGATCTTGCTCCTTTTCAATATTCTATTTTAGAATGTTGAGACGGAGGGCTTGCCAGCAACGTGTATCGTTTTATATACAGTCTGTAGTTTCGCATAGTCACGACTGAGAAAACAGCCATGAATGAACTTTCTGGGGTGCACTCACAGTGTTAAAAGCAAGAGGAAAAGAGAAAGTGGCGGATAGAATGAGGAAAAAGTTGTGTGCTTGGATCAAAGACTAGGTAGGATGCGTGGGTCTTTCACAGTTTGAGGAGGGTAGCATTGGTTGGCTAACGTTGCTTCTACATAAGGTTACACTGACTTGCTAAACTAGTTCACGTTACGTTTACGTTTGCTAACTAACACTGGCTGAAGTGTTTTTGTAGATACTGTTGCCAGTGGTCGTTGTTTAAACGTTTAATGGCGTCCACGTTGTCTTTTTCGGCATTCAACAACTTCCATCCACAACCTGCATAGCTGCATATGTGATCTTAGCCCAGCTAGCTGAACTGCTAAGACTGAGCTGTTGTTCAGTCCGTAGCCCTGTCATCAAAGTTCTATTTCTCTCAGCGCTGTAATGGTGGGGGCGGGAGGAGTTTAAAATGATCTAGTTTTTGTAATGGTGTTGTATGACATTTTAGTAAGTTCCACCAAATCACTATGCCTTTAAGTGACAACCAAGTATATAGATATAATTGCTAAGCCTATTTCTACAGATCTAAGAACCTGTAAAATGCACCAGAATGCACGAAATTTCATCTAATTTCTGTAAAACATTCTGATGCCTTTGCACACTAACATTAAACATGACTTTACCACCCTTGATTGATCCCTTGAGTAAGCTATATTTTTGCAGTGTTGTAGGCTTTGTATTACATCAGCATTGTTATCTCCAGATAAAGCATGTACCTTACATATGTATAGCGATAGCCTATTCATGATAATATGCCTACCACTACCCGTAATGATGATGATAATAATAAGAAAAAAATAATTACAATAATCATAATGATCATCAATAATAATCACTAAAGAATCAGTAATAATCATAATGTGGGCCTAACAATAATAACCTAGCCGGGGGGGGGGGGGGGGGGTTGGGCGCGAGGATGGGGGGCCCTAACCTCATTAAACCAGCTCTGGGGGGGCCCAGCTTGAAAAAGGTTGAGAACCCCTGATCTAGAGAATGCTAATGTTTACAACAACTTTTTTTTATCATGAAATCTATTGACCCTCACGCATTGAAAGCACTGGTCGACGCCCACTTCCAATGAAAACAATTTCCGTGAAATTTTAACATTGTGAAAACGAATTTGAACAAACTCGTCATAGGCCGTTCATGTGAATCTCACCAAATTTGGTATATGTCATCTACAGACAATGCTGACAAAAAGTTATCAAAGGATTTATCTTGAGATAAACCGTTTCGAAGTTACACGTCAATGAACATTTAACACGTATCTTAAAATTCTTCAAAAGTCCATATCTTGGCTTTTAATTGCTCAAATTTGGTCAACGTTGACCTGCCATCTCTAAACAGCTTTCTTTTCATGTGTACTAAATTTTGTGACATTTCGTCATAGGGGGCGATGTTTATTGGCGAAGCTAGGTGTCAAAAAAACAGTTTTTGTTAAATAACTCGTCAACAATTTTGCCCAAGACAACGATTTTGTGTTAGTATGTCGGTGTTACAGAGACATATCGACCCAGCCCATAAACACTCACTTGAAGCATAGCGCCACCTAGTGATATGGGTAAATGCAAAAATTGGGATTTTGAATTGCCAATATTTTGGACTAAGAAGGTAGGAACTGCATGAAATATCTCATGCACGATCAACACAAAGACCTCTAAAAGCACAGCACATGCCATAAAATTGGGCCTATAGCAGCCGCTGTAATTGTACAAAATCTCATTTTGCCTATTCCTTTCAGAAATCACTCCTACACACTATACAAACACACACAATGTCATTCATTCAAAACCCACATTCATGCCCACTTCCAAGAAATCATTTCCACATAAATTCTCACCTCCCAACACTGCTCTTCCACACACTCATCATACCAACAGTTCCCACATTTCAATACACTGCGGCGGTCATACCATGTACCACTATGACCAAATTTGAGCAATTAAAAGCCAAGATATGGACTTTTGAAGAATTTTAAGCTACGTGTTAAATGTTCATTGATGTGTAACTTCGAAACTGTTTATCTCAAGATAAATCCTTTAATAACTTTTTGTCAACATTGTCTGTAGATAACATATACCAAATTTGGTGAGATTCACATGAACGGCCTATGACGAGTTCGTTCAGATTCGTTTTCGCAATATTAAAATTTCACGGAAATTGTTCTCGTTGGAAGTGGGCGTCGACCAGTGTTTTCAATGCGTGAGGGTCAATAGATTTCACGATAAAAAAAAAATTGTTGTAAATGTAAGCATTCTCTAGATAATAGGCAAAATGACATTTTCTACAATTACAGCGCCCCCTATGGACCAAATTTTATGGCATGTTCTGTGGTGTTAGAGGTCTTTGTGGTGATCGTGCATGACGTATTTTGCGCAGTTCCCACCTTCTCGGTCCAAGATATTGGCAACTCAAAATCCCAATTTTTGCATTTACCCATATCACTAGGTGGCGCTATGCTTCAAGTGAGAGTTTATGGGCTGGGTCGATACGTCTCTGTAACACCGACATATCACAAAAATTTCATGTTGTTGGGTGAAACGCTCATTGAGTTATTCAGCAAAAACTTTTGCCGGTCTCCCCCTCTTTAACGGACACTGGCACAGCGGGGGGGTGGCCCTGGGGGACCAAAAGGCGTTATTCGCCCACAAACATCTTGGGCTACATGCCTACAAACATTCATGTCTCCCCGAGTTTCAGTGTCCCGGGAATCGTTGACGAAAAATCGGTGAAAAAAAAAAAAAAAAAAGGGAAAAATTTTGCAGCACTACCCCAAAGCTTTAACCATATGGGTCCTAGGCTATTTTCAGGGTATAGTACTACCTTTATTTTTAAGCTCATATCTTGGTTATTTTAAGGGCCATACATATATGCTATATCTTGGGTTTTTTGTTTGTTTGTTTTTTTCAGAAAAGTCTAGGCTATCCAGATCTGGTTTCATTTGGTGAGCTACTATTTGCACTGAAAATCTTTATGCATATAAAAAAAATACTTGTATTCTTGCAAGTACCTGTCCATAGGCTGGTGTCAGTAAGAATATCTTTTCATATTTGAGTAGAGGAAATTGTCTGGAATCTGGCAATATAAGAACCATGATGGTGGGATATTCAGTGGCTTATCAATGTTGCTAAATATGTTGTCTGTGCCTGATGGAAAAAAGGGCCTTTTCCGTTTAATGAAGGATGTTATATCAGGATTATAATGGATATTATGCAAAAATGTGCATTAATTTTAAAACCCTATGAAACGTGTTTTGGCAGATAAATGTACAATAACAGTAGTATCGGTTCCGCTATTCACATTGGGGCTGATTCTTCCATAGGCGCGTAGCCTAAGTCTTTTTTACGCACGCACTTTTTAAGCACTTTCGTCTTGCGCGGATTCTCCCCTCTGAACCTTTGCCACTACCCTAGCGCTTAACTCCGAAATACAATGCGTAACTCAACATGGGCGTGACATATGTAAAATAAAAGCAGCGTTGGTGCCAAGTGCAAGGATTATGGCTTCCAAGAAAACATGGGGCATGGACTTTCTGACTACCCACATAAAAGCAGTGGCAGTCCGTGGGAAACAGAAAAGAAATTTAAATTTGAATATGCAAACAAACAAGTGGTACAAATGATCTTTCTAGCCCATTGCTTTAAGAAGTCCGGTTTTACAAAATATATATGCCGCGATAATGAAATAAACAATAGCTATATTCGTTGTGAAGCACAACACTGCTCATTGAAAAATCAGAGTAAGGCCTCATTTCCACCGGCTTGAGCGTGTACAGCGCGTATCTGTGTACAATAGGTTTGTATAGGGGCAGAATACGCTCAGATCACGCCTGTGGTGGAAATGGTCTCATCTGTTAGCGTGCATTCTAAACGAATACGGACAGAATACGGGCACGCGATGAATACACAGAGTGTTTGGTGGAAATGAGCCCTAAGGAGTAGCCTACATTCTAGGCACTCAAACAGTACAGCTTATGTTATTTGAGCACTGTTACAATGCTCACATTTGAGAACTGAAATCACTTTGATGTTTCGTGTCCAACTGAATGTCAAGACAAACAAGCAATTGTTAGCCCAAACGCTGTCGCTTTCCAACCCAACCACAACAATCCATCGCTGAGGCCTCTTTCATCCACTTTCATTTGAGGTTGTATGATGTATTGTAGGTGTTGCAAATGTGCAAAAGTGTTGCAAAACGGTCCAGACGAAACCTCTGAATGCACTCCATGTCAGTGAAACCCAGGATGTTTATCTAGACCTAAAAACACGAGCACGTCTTCGACCTTGGCGTTGTCTCTCCTATTGACACAGGAGTGCGAGCAGGTACAAGGATGGCATTTTGGTTTCTGATTATGAGAGCATGTTGGTAAGATTTATACTCACACCAATTACGTAACTAAGTAAATAATTAATTCATTCATTCATTGTCGTTTGTTTTTAATTTACCTAACTGGAGAACAGGTTCTTTCGTGATATCACGTGATATTTTTAAAAATAATGTCATGGCTATGAGAAACATTGTCCTGAAGTTTAAAGAATAAGGATCAACAACCAAACATGCCCTTTGAGGTGCGTAAAGAGAAAACTGCTTAAGTGCAGGGTAGAATGCACACAGGGTTCATTTACATGCGACACTCCCTAATTTTGGGGTTGCTCGTCCCGAAGAGCATAACTGACCAACTCCCACGTAAATACCAGACTTAAGCCAACAGTAGAATCTGCGGGGGCTCAGTTGCGTGCTTTTTTTCACTTACACGCAGGGGAGAATCGGCCCCATTATGCATTGACAGATAAACGTGAGTGTACAATGGGTGAAGTAAAAATTTGTCAAATCATTACTTGGCAAACATTTGATCTCGTTTTAACATGATAGATTAATGCAGATGTATTCAATTACAAGACGCATTATGGCAGTTCCCAAACGTACGATATTTGTTTTCTTTCACCAAGTGAAGTAACATATAATAGTAAAAATATATGACCACGGCACTTTGAAATAACAGAATCCTTGACCCTTACGCCAGTCTCAAAGAACTACTGAGGCGGGTCCTTGGCCAAAGCTTCACGCTTCAAAGCTTCAAACTGCCCGTGGATGTGCCTGTCTGTCAATTGATGCCAATTAAAAATGGCTAATGCCAGCCTGACAATCCTTCATAATTTAATAGCTACACCACCTTCACATCATGTACCCTAAATCTCACATGAATCATTTCACTCACATAAATATGTTCGTAATCACAGTACACAATAACCTGTGAAGTGTTACTCTTGCCAAACACTGCATAATGAATTTATGACACATTTCCTGTTCTTCTAGATGGATACCTAAAATGACACATAAATCTGGCCAGAAACTATTTATCCACAAATCCCTCTGTAAATATCTTCAGAATACTGCTATGTGTATAACTAGTAAGTTTGGTCTGCCTAGGTGCTACACAAGCTGAGAAATGTGCACTGGAAAATGACAAAAAACTCATTTTGAGAAAACGGCATTTAAAGATTTGTATGGCAAAATTTCACAAATTGCTATTGAACACCATGGATTACAGACAAAATATGCTTCTGGGTCCAAGTAATATCTATGTGTCACACTGTATAATATCCAAAACCCATTATTACTTCATACATTACTGATCATAACATCCAAAACAACATGACATGGCCTACAATGTCGCCTACATCACATTCCTCGAATGAACCTGATGGAACACAACCATTACACTGCCTTAGGGGAAGATTAGTTTACAGTCTACATATCCATGCTAGCAAGGAGTTACATACAGTATGTTTATTTTTATTTATTTAGCTGATGGTTTGTCACATTATTTTCTCTGTGTATTGTTGTATACAAAAATTGTATTGTATTGTAAGTAATGCTATGTAGAAAGTGAAAGCAAACAGAGGTGGATATCTCTAGCTTCAGAAAATACCGCCATGAATTCAGACAGCTATGGATAATTGAGTTGTGCTAGAATCAGCTGGCTGGTTGATAGAAATAAGTGGTGGAGGTAAACAATCTTCTGCAGTACTTGTTACCTTCACACACACTGCACTTGAGCAACAAACTACTACAAAACCAGTCATTCTGTGGGTCGATTGTAAATTACAACTCAGATCCAGCACCAATAGTACCAATAAGCCTACTGAAAAATAAGACAAATAAGCTTACTGATCAATTAATTCAACATGCTATACGTGCATGAACTATGAGCCACTGCTGATTGGCAGGGTGCTCCCTGCTGCCATCTGAACTCTCCTGTTTTCTTAGCGACAGCGTACATAATGATGCACTTTGAGAAGAAATTTTGTCATCTGATTTATTGCTTTCCTTTTCCTTAGACATTTTCGCAAATATCAACTGCAAATATCAATGGACGCTTTAAATCGTCACGTTGTTGTAGCCATCTCTATAGTGAAGTGATCCACGGAAAGCTAACTAGGAAGCGCAAGAGTTTACCACGTGATTCATTTGAACGAATTGTCTTGTCGGAAATCGAGTCCAGCCAATCAGACTTCATTTGTATGTTTAAACCTCCCTGTAAACATTCACGATTGTGTTTTATACAGCGGAACTATCCATATTTGGATTAGATAGCGTTATGCAGCCGACCTAGAGCTTTACAACGATACCATGGATGGCATATGACAGAGACCGTTTGCTAAATTACTTTGTGTGCAAGAAAGCTAACTTTTGGTGAATATTCGGTAAAAATCACAGGCTTAACTTGACAAAGTGTAATAAAATAAGCATCTAAAAGTGTAATTTTGACATTTTCTTTATAGCAGTTTGAAAGATTACATATTAAGGGTGCAAACTAGCCCAAAATCTCACATTTGACCAGGACATGAAAAATCGCCGTTTTCACCTGCCATGTCTCGCATTAAACCGCTATTTTGTTATCTTACCACATACGAAAAATCTCTACGATTTCTGACGAGTGTGCCAAATTTTATGAGTTTTCGTACATGGCAACCATCTCAAAAAGGCCCAACAGCGCGGGTAAAGACAAAGAATAATAAGAAATATGGCCGCAAGCGGCAACGACGGGCCCGCCACAGGGGCGTGGCATGCTGGCCCTCTAAAATGCACCAGCAATGTGACAAGCGGATTTATTGTAAAGATCTGATATGTGCATGCTAAATTATACAAGCTTTATATTGTACATTGGAAGTACACCGCAACTCAATTGACTCAATTGATTGTGTGAGAGTGAGTGTGTGTGTCTGTGCTGTGTGAGGTGTGTGTGTGTAGCAGTGTGGATGTGTGAAATCAAGTCAAGACACTGCTGAGTTCACATAGACCTAAACTGAATTGATGAATTTTAATTTGGAAAAAAAAATCCTTCTACTGCCAGATGGTGGCGCTACACTAGGCATGTGCATTGGGCATGTACATATCATCCAGTATTTTGTAAAGTTTCAGTAAAACTCCGCAAGTCACTTTGAATTTCTAGCACACTTCCTGCTTGGCCAGATGGTGGCGCTCATAATATCTAATAACATGAGAGGTTTCAGACAAATCTTTCAATGCATTATGACTTTATGCCACATTTACTATTTATGTGGTGAAATAGTAAAATTCATCACCTTGCTATTTCAACATATTACAACGTGTCAAACATTTCTTTGCAATTCAACATCAGCAACATCTCGGTATCATGTATGCCAATTTTCATGTGAATCTGAACTGCCATGGAGTAGCATGTTAGAATTGCTCATGTGTCCAAACACATATAATCCCTATTACCTTATTTCCTGTTGGGCGTGGTTGATACAATGTATATACAAAAGTTGCTCATCTCTTTGACATAGACACACCTACCAAGTTTGGTAAGTGTACGTTAAAGTATATGCCAATCATGAACACAAGCACTTCTTACTGCTACCACATGGCGGCGCTATAGCAGCCATTTGACATGTCTGAGTGTGTTCATATTGATGATAAGCAAAACTTGTGAAGTTTCATTCATGTCAAGAAATGCATGGTGTTTACGTGTCATGTAGTGAAATTCTTCGCAACACCATTTCTTTATTTTACAACATATCAAAAAACCCTTTGCAATTTAGGATTAGCACCATCTTCACATCATTTGTATCAAATGTCATGTAAATCTAATGCACAGTATAGCTGTAGTACATTTCTAAGCAGTTCATTCTGCTACCACATGGTGGCGCTATACCAGAGTGCCATCTCACTCACATAGATATATTTGTAGTCATGATGCACAATAACCTGCGAAGTTTCACTCTTGTCAAACATTGCATAATGAATTGGTTGAATAATGAATTTGCATAGGAAAACACATTTCCTGTTTACCTGGCTACTTCTAATTTGTTATTTAAATTCATCAAGCCGCTATTTCATGATTTTAAAACATATTAAAAATCCCTTCGCAATTTAACAACTACAACGTCTTGAGATTATGTACACCAAAACTGACACAAATCTGATATACGGTTTAGAAGAAGTGTGTTGAACTCCATTGTATGGCAAATCACATAAATGTTCTAATATCTCACTTCCTGTTGGGCGTGGCCATGGCATTGTATCAACCTTTACGGGCTGGGTCAGTAACACTTTACAGATAAGTAATATGTAGGTAATTCTATGTTAATTTATACCTAATTTCATGGTAATAATGATTTGTAACCACATATTACAAGTAATTACTGTGCAGTTTCCAGACAATTACTGTGCAATTTGTAGACAATAACAATGCGAACTGCTTTGATTTGAAGATATAATAAAATGGTAATTATTTAAAGTAAATTATTTAAATGACTAAAATGATAAAGTTCAGGATTTACTTATTGTGAAGTAATATGACTGTACTTACACCAGCATGGTGGTGTTATGAAGGAGTAAAATGTTGGTAAGTACATGGCTACAATCAGATGTTATGACACAACACAGTGATGAAAGGTACTAACCAAGTCATTGTAGTACTTAGATGGTAAAATGTCATAAAGTTTCTGTTACTACAATGAAACAAATTAAGTAGTTTCACACAAACTACATGGTATCAGGGATGTAAAATACACTATCGCATGTTCCTACTTAATTTCTCAGCTGTGTTGATATACCCACCAAGTATCTTCCTTAGGATAGTGTTGTTTTTGTGCACTTGCCTTGAAATAAATTAGGTAGTTTTAGGGGAATTGCACGATATCAGTGCTGTAAAATACAGAATCACCTATTTCCACTCAATTACTTAGTTATTAAGTACTATCTGTGAAATATGCTACCATGTGCTGAAATGTGCTTTTGTGCTTTTTTTTTTAAAGTATGTGCATGACATCCCTTCTCTTCAACCACAAACGTTCACTTTATTAAACAACTTCAATATTACAAAAGTATGTTTGTTAGCCGGCACTGGTAATGGGCGTGATCAAAACCAAACGAAAGTAACTGAACAATATAGGGAGGGAAAGGGAGATAAACGAGACCGCCGAATACAACTCCAAGGAAAACAATAGAGCTAGACTATTTTATTCGCTTAAACCACTATTTTCAGTGAGTGCACATATTCTGCTTTATCACTAAAGTACTGTATTTGGCAGGCGCAACTCGTCAATATGGGCAGGTGGGGCAGCGCCCTCCCAAAAAACATCCACCCCAAAACATAGTTCCTCCTAATAAATAATGTTGCCTACTTAACTGCTCTGCTTGCTACCTATTTAACTACTCTGTCGTATATGGTTTGTGTATGTGTTTTTTATAACTAACTTGTGTTTACTATATTATATGAGGCTGTTGCTTTTAGTGCATTGGGTCAGCATTTCATTGGTCTTCGTTAATCATAGAATACATTAATGTTCATATTTTAAAAAAAGAACTCTAGAACACATGCGGTGCTGCTTGCAGACAAGCTAGTTATAGGGGTAACTGTGGCCTAGTGGTTAGGGAGTTGGTCTAGCAATCAGAAGGTTGCCGGTTTGAATTCTGCCCTACCCATGGTTGACATGCCCTTGAGCAAGGCATCTGACCCCCAAAGTGCTCCAGGGACTGTAACTGAAACCCTGTAAATATCTGTAAGTCGCTCTGGATAAGAGCGTCAGCTAAGTGTAATGTAATGTAACCTGCTTAGCCGAATTACTACATTAATTAGGTTTTTAATAGGCCTACCAGTATACATTGTTCTATAACACTTGGTCATGGTAGTGATTCAGGCATCGGAGTCAGTGTCTGCCCCACCAATATTTGTGCTCAGGAGCAGCTACTGGTATTTGGTGAGAACGTTTGTCTGTGTGTCAGTATAACTTCGGACTCAAGTTTAACTGCTTTCAGAACACACAGAAAACGGAGTGAATTAGCTACATGGTGGATCATTGCATGGTGGACTATTGGACTGAGCCTTCTGTTTGCAGACTGCCAACTACTGTAGGCCACTCCCAATAGCAAAAAAACTGATCAGACAACGTGAGGGATGCATGTTACAGTATATTGTGGATTACTGCTGCCGATAGATTCTCCTCTTATCGTGCTGTAAGATTCCTGCACGAGTGCGCGCATGGAATCACACCCCTCAGGCACATAAATGTGATCAACTGATGCCTACTGGTTTGGAGTCGCTCGTTAATATTCATCTATGAAATAAACTGCTGTTGTACCCCTCACTACAAATAGACCCTTTAAAGTAGTAGAGTTTACAAAGAACACAAAGTACTTGTGCATGTAGGAAGAGCACCTTAGGGAGAAACTATAGCTATTACACCTACCCCTACACTATCTATAACCAAGTAAATAGTTCAGGCTGTTAGTCCCTACTCCCAGGAGTAACATGCACAACTGGCCGCTGACTACAGCTATTCACGCAACCTCATGTGAGCTGTACAGGACAGAGCAGCTGAGGGGATGGCCAACTGGAGCCGTACAGACAGACGCTCAACAAGGGTTAACCTGAACCAGCCGGCTACCGTTACAGTGACTGGGGCTGCTGGGGCCGTTTACATGATCCACTCAGCAGCACCTACCTATCGCTTTCCCCCATGGCTTTTACCCTGCCAACAACATGCATCTCATCCAGGACCACTGGCAAGCCTTTGCAGTTTCCTCCAACATTTCCTTAACAATTAAAATAAATAAATAAATAGATGAATAAATAAAAAATACAAGACACTTGCACATGTGGGGAGAGCACCCATTGTACCACACTTCAGGCTTTCCTAACTACAGCCATTACAATTATCCATACACTATGTGGGACACATCCTCAGCAGTGTACCTCAGGATCAACGGGTGTTTCGGGCCTTTATTCACTGTACACCCTCCCCTGAGGCGGCCCCACTTAAGGTGATCAATCCTTTAGCGTGTGTCCACAGTTTAGCTACCTGCTACCCAAATTTCCAAAATATACTTCCACAATTCACTTACAACCACCGTTTACTTCCAAAATTTACTACTTACTGCTCATTACCAACTGTTTGCACCAATGCATAAAAATTAGGGAAAGAGGAGGGGAAGGAGAAGGGGGGAAAGGGAGCCTGTCTGGGCTTTGCTCACCCCAAGGGACTGTCTGGGCCTCATCTCCTCCTTCTCCTCCCCTAGAGATGGGACATCTGAAGTAAGGCGTTGGAGCTTGCGTCGAGCAAAGAGGGCGTGCCAGATGAAGCCACGGTGTTGGGGCTTGTGTTGTTACAATAAAATCACGTGACTGATGACAAATGAAGCTTCATTTTTGAACATACCACGTGACTGCGTTGGAACCTGATTCAACTCCTCCAACCACCGCAGCGCTTTATGGGTTGTTGTAGCCTTGAAAAACTGTCCGAAACGTGTGTTTTCTTACGGGATGCTTCTTCTAATAGCAATTTCTAATCAGGAGATCACCATATTTGCATTTAGCATGATGTCACAAATGCACAATAATAAGACATTAATAATAATAATAATAGCCTAATAATAATTACACTCTGACCACGAAGTAAATCTTTAAATAAAATAGTAGGCTACCACATGCGTTTGTGTTGCAAACTTGTCATTATTTCAGCAAAGCATTTTCAAAACGGTGTGGCTAATTTCTTAAATAAATCTAAAGTTGGCAGTCTTGATATAATGTTATTAAAACCAAATTTATAAATCATTAAGCTTACAAAGGAATGTGGTTTAAGTGGCAACTTGATCAGGTGCTGACCACAACTGCCTGTACAATACGTGCATAGGCTGGCTACTGACGATATTCTAGCTAAGCAGCGACAGGTGTGGTTGATATGTGGATGGGAGACAAGTTGCGCCAGAACGACGTGTCTAAAGAAGCTCCCTACTGTGCGACCTTTCCCTCTAACGTGTTTGCTAAAGTGAGACAATGCAGCGTGAGACCCATTTTAGGCATAATATAGTGAACTAAGACGCAAAAAAATTACATTTATCGTATCACCTTTAATTCAAGAAATGAGGAAGTCAACACGCAGCACGGATAGCTTATTGACACTTGAATAAAGAATGCAAAAACACAGATTTCGCTTTTTTTGGTCTCTCGTGGTTCGAGGCTGCGACCCATGATTCGGCACAATAAGGAAATTGGTTTGGAGCTTTGTTTGGGGCTTTATTGCCCATCACTACTCCTCCCCCATCTCATCTCCTACACCGCCCCCGCCCGACTTCCAACGTTTTACTTACAAAATTAACCACAACCACAATTTACTTCCAAAATGACCTGCTTACTTACTAATTAGGACTTGTTATCGAATATTTGCACTTTACCACCATTTTACCACAGATACTATCACTTTGCAGTCACTAACGCATACGCCATTACACAAACGACCCTGCCAATGCTAGTTCTAAAGACGATTCTACCCACTGACTTATAAATGTATACTCCTCTTGAATCAAATGGTGTCTAATGCTCAGTTATCCCGTGTTCCATACACCGGAAAACCCCCGGGAAACTTGGCCACTCTGTATCCCAATACACCGCACGATCCCAGAGAGCCTGATTCTAAGCTGCCCATGTGTGTGATGGCTGCCATTTATAAGCCTCTTCTTCTGTGTTTCTATTGACCCACTAAACGCACTACTGCCATCTGCTGGTCTGGGGTGCCCATCCTTATCTGCACAAACAGCCCTAGGTTGCACTAATCTCCACCTCCTCGGTAGCACACTGGCTAAGGCACTCGACCCACACCTGGATGGCCCGGGTTCGAATCCCTCCACCGCCCCATTCGAACATGGCAACCCTACTGCTTACCCCAGGCAGGGACCGCCCTTCTCATCCAGATCCAATGACTAGTCCTGGCTGCTTCCTCTGACATCTCCCTAACAGTTTTACGTAGATTCTTACCACCAACCCCAAGCTCCCCTAGCAATGAAATGACTGACCTCCCTACAAACCCTCTACAACCCACTTCTACTGGAAATACTCTTGCCCTCCATCCTTTCTGCTCTGCTTCCAATCTCAACTCTTCATACTTAAACTTTTTCCTTTCATATGCTTCCTCTAGGGAGCTTTCCCATGGGACCGTGAGTTCAATAAAATACACTACCTGTTGGCTGGTCGACCAATAGACTATGTCTGGCCTCAAGTTAGTGGTAACTATTTCTTGAGGGACCACCAACTTTCCACCCACATCTACAAGCATCTGCCAATCCTTTGCTTCCTGTGTAGTACTCCTTGACGTTGCGGCTCTCTTACTTTTCTCACCCTCCCGCACAAACTGGATACCTTTTTTATGACTACCTTCTGCATTTACCTGCTGCCTCCTACTCTCAATTCCTGCTGCTAAGCATTTTAATACTTGGTTGTGACGCCATGTATAGCGACCCTGTGCCAAGCTAACTTTACAGCCAGATAGTATATGTCTCATATGTGGCTACACCTGAACAGAGTGTGCATGACGGATCCCCATCTGTCCAGATTCTCAGGTTATCTGGCGATGGGAGCACGTCGTACGTCGCTCCCAATAAAAACTTTAGCCTGTTAGACTCCATACTTCACAAATCCCTCCAAGTAACCTGTTTTCTCTCTACTCCCTCCCAATTCAACCACTGGCCCTGCTTTGCTAGTGACACAGCTTTTACCTGTCTACTAGCTTCTTCTTGCCTGCGTATCTGCTCTACAACCAATCTCCTTTTCTCCTTCTGATCTGCCTTTCTCCACATTGGCTTCCCTGATGTACGCCCCAAGCCTCCCCGCCCAATCTGGACATTCCCCACTATCTCTCCATGTCTAAGGGCTGCCTCTGCCTCCTGCACTGCTACCTTTGGTTTCCACTTTCTCCCTTTGCTCGGGTTAGGAGCCAGACCACTGACTATCCTGTCCTTGCTCCCTGTTAACAACAGCTCTGTCCTAACCTTAGCACACTTAAATTCCTCTACCAGACTATTTATTGGCAGCTGCAGTATGCCCTTCCCATACAGAGCTACACTGCTTAGGCACCGTGGAACCCCTAACCACTTTTTAACGTATGAATTAATCACCCTTTCTAGCTTCTCTACTTTTGATAATGGTACTTCATACACTGACATGGGCCACATTACTCTAGGGAACAGTCCAAATTGCATGCACCACAATTTCAACTTTCTTGGTAGCCCTGACCTGTCAATTTTTTCCAATCCCTCCACCACGTCTTTTCTAAGCTGCTCTACCTGCTCTCGATCACTCAGGTCTGCATTATACCACCTCCCCAGGCTTTTCACTGGTCTCACCCTGATGGATGGGATTTCCTCACCTTCCACTGTGAACTTCTGCTCTACCACTTTTCCCTTGGTGACTGAGATACTCCTTGACTTACTAGGCTTTATCCTCATCCTCGCCCACCTGAGATTTGTATTTATCCTTTCCAACAACCTTTTTGTACATGGCACCGTTGTTGTTAACAGAGTCATGTCATCCATGAAAGCTCTAATTGGCAGGAGACGCAGTCCCTCCCGACGCCTTTCCCCACAGTTAAACAATGATGTTACTAGCAAGGCAATTAAGAGTTCTATGTTTACAGTCCTTCTTATTGTTTGTTCTCATCATGTCCCATGCTACCTGTAACAGAACATTTTTTTTTTTTTTGCAATATGTATGTTCAATAAAGTGAACTTTTGTGGGTACTATATTGACTACCATTCATTCCTTTTTCTAAAATAAATTTCTAAGTAACTGAGTGGAAATAGGTGATGTTGTATTTTACAGCCCTGATACTCTGCAATTTCCCTAAAACTGCGTAATTTCTTTCAAGCTAATTACACAAAACAACACTAACTGTCAGAAAGAGGATACTTGGGTACACTCGAGGACGATATTATTAGCCCCCCTCCTGAAATTGGACATCTCTCTTGATTTCTCGATGAGAATGACAGTTATTAACAAGTTTATGTTATTCTGGAAACAAGTATACTATGGAGATAATGTATAACAAGTTGAATTTGGAATTTGGTATTGTTAAAAGCAGTTTAAACAAAAAGGCAAAAAAATGACAAGGACAAAATTATTAGCCCCCTGATCATTAATCGTCAGTACGGTGCCCTTTATGACCCAAATCTGACAAAAGGCTCTTTGATTAGTTGTTAACTAGGTTGGCACATGTCCTCCTAGGGATTTTGGCTAATTTCTCCATTGCAAATTGTTTTAGCTGGTCCAAATTGCATGGATGTTGAGCATGGGCATTCATTTTCAACACTCATCAAATATCTAAAGGATTGAGGTCTGAACCACTCCAGGATCATGGTTTTAGTATCCTTGAAGAACATTTGGACTAATTTGGATGTACGCTTTGGGTTATTATCTTATTGGAAGACCTAGCAAAGATCTTAGCTTAATCTATGACCATATTTCTGCATGGTCTCCTTCCATATTCTATCACAGTCATCTTTTTTCATGGTGCCGTACACCCAAACAAGGCTTCCGGTGCCTGAGGATGCCACAGAATGATGCTACCATCACCATGTTTAACTGTGCAAACCGTGGTTTACCAAAGTTTAAGGCCTATCCCTTTCTTCACTTAACAGAAGCAGAATTCATGCGTCCAATCAGATCCAATTAAATCTCATCAAACCAAAGCACAGACTTCCAAAACTCATTTTTGACTTTCAAATGTTCACAGGCAAACCTCAATCGGACTCTGGTATGCAGCACCTTTAGTAAAGGGGCACTACTGTGATGATGGCGCCAAAGCTCAATGTGATGACAAGCCCTCACAATTGTCTTTCTTGAAAAGAAAACTCTAGATGAGGCCAGGTCAGCAGCAATCATCTAGGCAGGTGTCCAGGGCTTCTTTGGTCTAATGAGACTAAGCACAGTTCCCACAGTTACACATGGTGGTGGGAATATTAAGGTGTTCGGCTGTTTTGCAGCCTCAGATACAGGGAGCATGGGTCTGGGTTTGGATTCCTGGGTCTTCCAGCAACATAATAACCCAAAGCATACATCTAAATTAGTTCAGAAGGTCTTCAAGGATACTAAAACCATGATACTGAAATGGCCCGCTCAGAGTCCAGTCCACAATCCCATTGACAGTCTGTGGCAAATGTCTGTGTTCAGCATCCATGCAATTTGGACGAGCTAGAACAATTTGCAATGGAGAAATGGGCCAAAATCTCTAGGGAGACATGCCAATCTATTTAACAACTAATCAAAGAGCTTTTTGTCAGTTTTGATTCAGAAAGGGTAACGCATTGACTATTAATGATCAGGGGGCTAATAATTTTGTCCTTGTCATTTTTTGCCTTTTTTGTTTAAACTGCTTATAACAATACCAAATTCCAAATTCAACTTGTTGAACATTATCTCCATAGTATACTTGTTTCCAGAATAACATAAACTTGTTAATAACTGTCATTCTCACCGAGAAATCAAGAGAGATGTCTAATTTCAGGAGGGGGGTAATTATATCGTCCTCGAGTGTATATCAACACAGCTGAGAAATTAAGTAGGAACATTCAATAGTGTATTTTACAGCCCTGATACCATGTAGTTTGTGTGAAATTACTTCATTTGTTTCAGTGTAGTAACAGAATCAATATAACTGTTTACCATTTAACTGCTACAAGGACTTTATTAGTCTCTTTCATCACTGTGTTGTTATGTCATAACATTTCATAGTAACCATGTACTTTTTGTACCATTTTACTCCCCTACAACACCAACATGCTGGTGTAATTCCAGTCATGTTACTTCACAATAAGTAAATCCTGAACTTTATCATTTTAGTAATTTAAATAATTTACTTTAAATAATTACCATTTTATTATATCTTCAAATCAAAGCAGTTTGCATTGTTATTGTCTACAAATTGCACAGTAATTATCATTTTAGTAATTACACATTAACTTAAAATAATTACAATTTCATTATACCTTCAAATCAAAGCAGTTTGCATTGTTATTGTCTAGAAACTGCACAGTAATTGTCTGGAAACAGCACCGTTATTACTTGTAATATGTGGTTAAAAATTATTATTACCATAAAATTACCATAAATACCTATAAATTACTATAAAATTACCTACTTATTACTGATCTGGGGTGTGTTTCCCAAACAACTAACCAACATAGCTTGAAACCAACATGGTACGATGCACCGTCCAACTAACCAACATCCAAAGTGCGACTGTTTCCCAAACACTGTCGTACCTTCATTGTCTGAACCAAGTTGGTTTGAACCAACACAGTTTGAACTACAATGTTTCCAGATGTGTTCGGAGAGCCTCGTTTATTGTCGGAAGCAGAGAGAAACAATCCGAAGTAGGCTATGACTCTTGTGAATGGATTTAACAGAGATGACCGATTATGTAGCCGATTTATAGCTACTGAGGCTATTTCACACAAATTCGAGAATAACTGTGTACTAGGAAATAAAAAATAGAACGTGTTACTGCACCCTACAGTATATATATACAGAACACAGATGAGTTGTGACTATATGCATGTCTCAAGAGTAGCCTACTGGTCTAGGTAATAAAAATTATAGGAAATCTCACTGACTTTGAAGTCATGTAGAAGCAAAAGTCTATGTAAATCCTTTTTTTTAAATTAAAATCACATAGGTGACAAGTCCAAGTTCCAATCGTAATTATTGTACATATAGCCTACAATTAGCCATCACAGTTAGCCTGATTAAAATAGCTTTCAAAATGCTGTAGGACAGCAATGTGTCTTGTGTGCTTATGTAACGGATGCCAGCTAGCACAGCTAGGCGTCGAATGTTAGTAAACCTATCTACTGACGCCTCAAAAAGATACGCTGCTGACTGAGCTACTAGCCCGGCCTTTAGCTCACTTGGTAGCGTGTCTGTCTCCCATACCGAAGTTGCTGTGAGGTCACGAGTTCGAGACTGGGTCTGGACTGCACAGGAAGACCTTGGTTACACTTATAATGCAATAAGCTATCATCAGTAAGCTTATTGCTTACAATCCACGTAATGACGGAGGTTTATTTTCCCCTTGGTGACCTGCATGTTCATGAACACAAGCCCAAGAATATGCAGACTGGCATAATTTGGCCACACTACATTAATGTGCAACAGGGGACATACAAGTTCACCCTGAAACTACAAGAAACGTGGCAATTGTGAGAATTAACAATTTCATATTGTACCCTACACACCGGGCTCAAACCGGTACCATCATCAAACACAGGTGTGCGAAACTAAGCACTGAGAGGTGTAGTTGCAAACCACAGTAGTTACCAACTTGGTTGCGAATGTTCGTGTTTTGGGAAACGCCTGTGTTGGTCGCACTATGTTGGCACTTTGTTGGTTTACACTATGTTGGTTTACACTATGTTGGTTCACATGAACAAAGGTTTTGAGAAACATTTGTGTCGCACCTACATAGTTTGAACTTTGTTAACAACTATGCTTTTGGAAACGGACCCCTGTAATTTAAAGTGTTACCGCTGGGAATTTCTGACATGTGTGCCAAAGTTTCCGCACATGGCAACCACCTCAAAAAAAGCGCAACACCGCGGAAGGAGGAGAAAAATAATAATAATGATAATAATAACCTTATCAGAAACAATAGGGGTACGCACCTCGAGTTTAGACAAGACAAAATTCTCTGTGAATGTGGGCCCAAAGGTACAACTCAGTCAGATTTAGCTTAATTAAAGGTCACTTTCACTAAAGTGTCCTGTTTCAGATATCAATGTGTCAAAATGAACAATTTAAAAACTGCATCCTGTATATCGTATTTCTTACTTCTCCAAATAACGATCCGGGCAGCAATGTAGCAATTTTCTCTTCATCATCTTCATAAACCTGCAAAAGAAAGCATACCTTTTGTTATACCTGAAAGCCTTTTGTTAAACCTTTCATGCATGAAATCCAAGTGATGTTAACCAAAGTTACCTGTACCAGTCCACTTTCAATGTAGAATGCATTTTCATTAATTTGTCCATGTTTTATCAAGATTTGGCCCGGGCTGTATATGTATGTGCTTACTTTCACATTCAAAGCTCTTTTAAAGCCATCGTCTGTGTCCTCAAATATGGAAGCCTGAAATTAACATGTTAAAACAAAGATATTCATGCAAACATTAAAGACTTTTGTACATTTTTTCCCACAGATTACACAGTTCCAACATTTACAGCACTACCAGAGTCAGGTTATTCGACAAGACCAGCTGTCATGGTATTCTTATATATTGCTGTAAACATCTGAATGTGTTATTATACAGTATACTTTATTTACACTTCACCATCCATGTACAGGCACTGCATTTATTTCACAGGTTAGGCTAGCTGCATGTTAATCCTAAAACATGGAATGTGTACCTCTGTATTAACAGTGGCAATAGCAATATAATCACTGGAATATGCAAACTAGGCTTTCATTTTAAAAAAAGAGGCAAAGAATTGACCAAAATTAATTGCAGTAAAAGGTCTGCTGTTAAGTGCAAATATTTCATAATCCTGGTACAAAAACATTTAAAAAATGTTTAAAAAATGTGTAGGTTTTCACAGGGAACATGCTTGTGGACTTATTTTTATCCACTCTGTACCTTAGATGATTAAGCATAAGCATTAAGCATTCTTATAATATATAAGAAATATATTATTTCTTGCTATGTGACAGAAGCCTACCCAGACTGGCTAATGACAGGCCTTATACAGTACAGCACCTAAAACCACCAGGTATTCTGGCCTCTCACCTCTTTCACCTCTTCCTAATAAATTAACTGAATCAAGGCAAGCAGGATACGAACCAGGGACAATGTAATAATATGAAGCATTAAGCCTTGGATATACTCGCCGTGCAAAGTCTTGCGTGCGTAAAAGTGACGTCACTGATGCGCAAGACCCTTTAAACTTCATTCGACACACACGGCAATCCTCTCCTCATCAGAGGTGTCAAATGCTACAGTAGTTCAGGAACCTTGCGTGTCAGGGGACTTAAATATGACTGAATTGCAGGTTTACGTCTTGATTTGGGAATTAAACTGGATAAATACGAAAAGGTTCGAGTCAGTGTGTATATTTACGGTGTTTTCAGCTGTATAACGTTATGAGTGATGATAGGATAAGGCAAAATAAGTTAGCTTAATAAACAAACTGCAGGTTTGTACCTATGTTGGTTTGTGGATAAAACTGAACAAGATCCTAAAAAGTTTTTAGTCAGTGTTTGCGTTTCTCGTGAGTTTCCAGTAATATTAGCTGATTTGTAGCAATGGAAAATACATGTTTAGGCTGGTAGTTACTAGGCTAAAGTTAGCTGAATCCAGACTAGCCATGGGCTGGCGTGCGCAAATTACAAAAAAAATGAGGCGCAGACATGGTAAACGCGCACTAGAAAACGGCGCGTCAGATGTGCACCGACGTCATTTTGACGTGACTTTTGCGCACGCACAACTGCTCGCGGCGAGTATATCCAATCCTTTACTCTGAACACTCACACTTTCCCCACGCGTTTGTAAGAAAAGATTTTAGATGCATAGGTAGGCCTATTGCCATTTTTGTGTTGTATCATTTTAACAAGGACAAATAAATCTCTTAAATTACCAATGGCATTGTTTGCTTATTTATTTTACTGCTTGGGAATAATTCTTATTTACTTTCATGCAACATCATGAGATAAATTTGTTTCCTCCCTCTCCTACAATCATAGACAAGTGAGCCTAATGCCACAAGTGCAACTGTACCTTACACTTGTGCAGAAACTCTCGTTAGTAATCTGAAAATATAGCTTTGCTGTGGAAATCAATGACTGGGTTGCGCTGGTGGTTTGCAGTTTTGTAACAGCCAGTTCACTCGCCCTAACATATTTCACAAATGGCAAACCTTATCATTTACTGGCACAGTAAAGCACTGCCACACCACTGACATTTCCATTTCATTGTAAAGAAACTACATGCGGTTTTGTGGGCTGTCTAGAAGCTCATATCATAGGTCCTCAGAGCTGCACTCTGTAAATAGGTAGGTGTATCAGCCAGCGCTCCGGAAGTAATTGTGAGTAATACATTTTGACGTGACAGCATCATCCACTGTGGCCAGCAAATGTCACAGCTGGCCGGTAACTGTCAAAAAGGCAAATATTGGCCGATGCCGATGTTGAACAGATTAAATAGCACCCTTATTAAATAGCCTTCATTAAATACACTCATACATTCTGACACATTGTGGTGTGGTGCAGTTCGTCATATGGTGTGACACAGCATGCTATTTCATTTGATAATGTGACAAAAAAGACTGTAAAGACTGTGTTGATATTGTGTTATTCACCTTATTCTGACACGCCCATTTTCAAAGTTGCTCGTCTTCCGCGATTGTAACATTACTTCCGGTCGGTTTGCTACAGCAAGTCAGCTACGTTGGAAAACCTTGCAAATAAAGATGGATAGCTTACTCAGAAAGACACCTAAAAAGATTGGATGGAGAGATTGTGCCTCATCACTCGAGGTTAATGAACTCCACTGGGTGGCTGGATAGCATGCATAGCATGCAGCGGTGGGCTGAGGCAGGGGGCAATTTGTCAAAAAATAAATAAACGTGTGTGTAGAAAGGGATTTTTTTTTATTCACCGAAATGGCCATTGTATTTTTAACTTCCCTAACTATGCAGACGTTGCTTAGGATACTATTTTTCCAGAAGCATCTTACGTTTAGCTTCTGCAAGCCACCAATACAATAATTTCACCTTAGGCAATGCTGATTAAGATGCTAGACAACACACACGCATACAACTGCACTTGACTGAGCCGCCTGCGCTGACAGCAAGCCACTGACGACGCAGCTCTCTCCGCTTCACGTGAGCCAAGTTCCTACACAAAAATGTTACAATGTTTAATGTTGTGTTTGGTGACGTTCAGAAACATTAAATGTAGAAGCGCGGAGCAGTAGGGAGATTTGAGAAAGAAAAAAAAACGAACGAACAGAAATGGGTTGTTTCTTTATTAATAAAATGGCCATTGTAATTTTTACCCTAACTGCAGACCACGTTGCTTAAGCTACTGTTTTCCTGGCAACATCTCATGTTTAGCTTCTGCAAGCCACCAATAGATTAATTTCACTTTAGGTAATGCATGAGCAGCCTGTCGTGCTGTTTCATAGATAGCTACACCTGCACTTGACTGGCCCGTCTGCGCCGACAGCAAGTCACTGACGACCCAGCTCTCTACATTTGGCAAAGCGCACGGATTCACTGCACTCTCCCAACATCATAATTTCCTGTGCTATCATTCTCATGTGTTAATCTAGTTGTTTTGTGTGCGGATCCTGTGGAATACGATGTTATTTTGCTCTGAAGGCGTTGTATATTTAGTTCGGTCCCGGTTTGCCTATCCTCTGGCTGAGCCAAGTTCCCACACTAAAATGTTACAATGTTTTATATCGTGTTTGGTGACGTTCAGAAATATTACATTTAGAAGCATGGAGCAGTAGTCTAATTGCATAGCTTACTCAGATACTAGATGTATGGACCGGTATTTTAGATCGTTAGATTTCAAGTAACATCAGCTGAGTTGCATTCATAGACAGTAGAAGGTTGCATTAGGGCGCATAGTACCCGGAAATAGCGTTACAATACGGAAGAGCGTCACGCCGCCCATGGTCGGTTCCAGAATAAGGTGAATAAATCACAACATCAACAGACCAGGGAAATGGTACCAGCAAGAATCTCAAGCGTTTGGAGTTCTTACAAGGCATACCAGAATTAGGCTAAAATGTTGACATTGCCATAAATTAGGCCTTAATAGAAAAAAAATGTTTAATTTTTTTGTAAAGTCAAGAGTCACAAATACACAAAAAACTAATTAAGGAATGATTTTTGAAGGTTTTAAAAAAAAAGGCTTAGGCTTATTTGTCATCCACCCATACAGCTGAAATCTGTCATAGCATGGCAAAGAGCAAGGTAATGCATCTTAATGAAACTGCAAGAACAGTCAGCTTTTGTACCCAAACTTTTACAGAAGTTATATTTATTTACTCAATCAAATAAAAGATTTGGGCACTTCAACTTACCAAAGTGTATATAAGAAAAGTTTTAATGCTCTGAGGGAGGGTTTTGTCTGTCTGTAAACATGATTATGCGCATACAAGAACAAATTGTATTTATTTTAAATCAGGGCTTTGAACCAGAATTTTTTGCCAATTGGTTCGTTCCGAGCAGAAACAGAATTTTAATGTTTCTGGTTTTGGGTTCCACCATAAAATTGACGTTCCCGAACCGGTTAGAACAAAAAAATATCGTTCCCGGAACGGTTAATTACGTTCCTTGTCAGCTGTTTAACAACAATAGGCATATATTCTATATACTGCTAGTTTATAGCTATATTGTGACTTACATATATAGATCATTTATAATACAACCTTCATAGAACCAGACAACAATTGTTTCTTCAAGAATTGTGCTATTTATTGTATTCAAACATTTTGCAAAAATTATCAAAGCATGGACCATACCAGATTAACTTGGCTTAGTCTATATAAACAAAATATTGCAATTAGGCCTACCTTACCATATCCGCCAGGTATTGTTAACAAAAATGCCATTCACATTTATTGTAGACTATATGGCAATGAAAAACTTTCCATACATAACAAAAAAAAGAATTCCCATACCATATGTCAGGTAATTTAACCAACAAAACATTGGCTATATGCGATTATGAAAGTAGTCAACATTTTTTTCCCATATAACAAAAAAATACCAATTTCTACACCACACCCTTGTCACAAAAGCATAGACAGTCGATTTAATATTCGCAAGGCAAATATATCCTATTGATATTGTGTCTAAAACTAATTTTCCCCATACATCTGATGACGGTCTTCCTGCCCTCTCAATCAATGAACATCTATCTTGAACGTCACAGGAAGTGAACCTCATCGGGTCATTGTAGGCTACCATAGACGTTAGGTTAGGAGACGAATGACTTCGATTCTAGACTATACAGAATTTTAAAAGAACGAAATAAACCGGTATTAACCGGTTACCATTATTTTTAAATAAGCGTTTCTGTTCCAGAACAAAAAAAATTATAAAGTTTCTGGTTTTGTTTCTGTTCCAAGCAAAATGCTAAAAGTTTCCGGTTTTCGTTTTCGTTCCTTGAACCGGTTCAAAGCCCTGTTTTAAATAAATAAACACTCACCTTTTTAAACAGCAGTATGTGACATGCGCTTGCAACCTCTGAATGCAAAGTATATGGTAAGTCATCCCACAGTCCATCAACAACATTGCCCTTACGGTGTGTCCACAAATAATAGTAGTATTTGTATGTCCAAGTTTGAACTTCTTGAGGTAATCCCATATGTGTCTTAAAATAAAAAGCCAGTAAGAATTTGGTCAATCATGTCATTAATTAACACTATAAGGCCAAACCTTACCATACAAATTTGGTACTATACCATGTGGACACGAATTGCATCCATTCGACTGTAGAATCTTCCACGCTGGGCATCCAAGTTGCTTATAATAGAGCTCATTCCTGTCATAATGACTCCAAATGCAAACAAGCCAAGAAACATCCCAGCTATTGCATAAAACGTTTCCTCAAAACTAGTGGCATACAAGTCGCCATACCTTGACAAAAGATGAAAAAAGTCTATTATATTTTACCTTCTGGTGCTGGACATCACATGTCAACGTTACCAAACATTACAGAAAGTACAAGCACAATACAATCTTATGTGTTCCACCCCAAGTCGGACCAAAACCAAGAAGAAACGGAGCCACCTGCGCAAACACCACAAATGTAGCAAGCAGATTCTGAATGGTTATTCAACTTTTTAAATGGTAACAGGTGAGGACAGATGGGGCAGCTGTGGTGTAGTGGTTAGGGAGCTGGTCTTGGGTTCAAAGATTTACAGGTTTGAATTCTGTCCTACCCATGGCTGAAATGCCCCTGAGCAAGGCATCTAAGTGTGAGTCGCTCTGGATAAGAGCGTCAGCTAAGTTTAATGTAATGGTAAGTTTAGGTTGTTTATTTAAGCACTGGTCTGCTGGTGTTAGCTTTTAGCTTAGCGTAGATCGTAGATGTTGTACAGCGCTCTGCTATCTCACATACCGCCGTAGGCTAAATTTGGGCAGCTGTTCCTCCTAGATGAGGGCGAGGTCTGGCCACTCAGCCTCCGGAGAATGGCTAATACGAGGTGCTCCAGTACGGCTCAATCCGGTATTGTTTGACAATGTTTTCCAATATTGTACAGTTGTTGGTGGCTAAACATGTTAATAGTCCTTCCCGCCCGCATAGTAGGAAATATAAAAAATATAAAAATACAAAGTTTGACTTTCCTTTCTGTCATGTCGAAAGCCAGACAAGAAATAGCTCATGGCAACACAGTATTCCTGACAACAAAATCTTTCAACTAACTTGCAAATGGATGTTACTTTTCAGCACTTGCTGAAGATGAAATTGCACAGACGAAAATGCACAAAAAGTGTTTTTTGCATAATATGGCCCCTTTAAGGTAAAGGTTAGTATGGACACTGTTGCAACTCATGATGTAATTCAATGCTAATTTTTAGTATACGACATAACCTAACATAGCCTGCCTCACCTAGTGGAAGTACAGTAAGTAGGTTGGGCGATTACATGACATTTCTTTGCTGCTGTTCCACAAATGCAGCTTATACACAATTATGTTTTTTCAAACTTACATTAAATGCAAGCTTGCGGTTTATACATGATGTGTCCTATATGTCAAAAATTATGGTACCTACCACAGCCTGTTCCTACGAAGTTAAAGGCTACCTAATCAGCCAGTGAGAAAATAAAATCCCATAGCTTAGGGAAATAAGTATCTTAATTAGAGCTGAATGAACTGGTTTGCACATCATTATCAGTATGCCTGGCGAAACCAACGAATCAGTAAAGAAGGTGTGCTAGCAATGTCTTTCTAAATTTTACTTACCCAACAGCACTCAATGTTATTGCAGACCAGTAAATAGCATAACCAAAAAGGTCCATATCTGATACCGCGGTCAAATTGCTTGAAACTGCAGAAAGAAAGCAATGTCACACATTAATCTTATCAGACACCTCGTAAGAAACTTCCCTACAATACATCACAATATCTGTGTAGCTTTAGAAGAAACTAGATGCACTGCATAGCGGTACATGGTATGACCGCGGCAGTGTGCTGTGAAGTTCAGCACCATACCATGCATCACTGTGTGGTGCATCTAGTAACTTAGATATTCACAGTTCAAATTATGTCACATTTTTTTGAACAAAGGAGTTCAAACAAAGCACGCACATCCTAAGTGAACACTGGGAGCAGGACCAAAAGACAGACAACATAAATAGAGAAGAAATGACGTCTGAGAAAGGGTGAGAGCCCGAAACGTCACACGTTTTTTTACTTCAATAAACTTGGGAGCATAAATTCTGGTCGAGCAGACTTTTTCCTTCTCTACATTTTTTGGAACACCTTGTATGTTACAGTTTTTCACAACTGCTTAAGCTTAATTTAAAAAACATTTTGTCAAAACACTACACACAGTTAACACAACCATACACCCAATTCACACTCTGGCAGTCAATCCTACACATTTTGTTACATTCTGACTTTTCTGACATAATCTCGGTTGCATTTTTTTTTATTAATATTGATAAATGACACAAATACATTCACAAAACACAACACATGACTAGTGCTGTACACTAAATATATTTCAATTGCAATTTTCTTTTTACTTTCAATGCAAAAACAGTCAATATCCTTAAGTGTTGGCTTGTTGCATAGTTGCACATTGAAAATTGAAAGACAAACATTTCTACAAAGAACCATGTTCACAGTAAACACAGTAAAACACAGTAAAGTATTGTTGGAGACAAAAAGCTACTGTAAGCATAATCTCTATCCAATTTGGTGGCATCTCAACCTATGGTTTTCAAGGTAGTCAACCAATGTCATTCGCATGTGATTAATTTAATCCCCGTCTTCTCTGTCCATGCTCCCCTCCCATTGCACCTTGCAGTGACAATATTTATGCCTTCCTTTTGTTACCCCTCACTCTCTCTCATCTTGACTGTTCCTCTTTCGCTTGCTCTTGCTACAACACTGCCTTACATTTCTATTCCAAGTCAGGGTAACTCCCCTATTGTACAGTGTTTAAGCCTAATTGCTGAGTTTTGCATTTTGGCTTTTACTGTTCTGGCACCCGACGTTTATGTTTAACCAGTTGGTTGCAAAGGTGTGGTCAATTTACAGCTAGTGTTTTCAAATGGAAAGAATGTGACATTACAATAAAATCATGTGTGGAATGCATATAAGTGTGTTTAATGTGCGATGTTTTCTTATTAATTACGGGAAAGCTTTACATTTTAGTGTGCAAGCAAACATTAAAAAAACTTGGAAAAAAAAAAATAATAACAGTACCTTCTGGTATCAACTGCAGCCAGTTTAAAGCTCTTGAACAGATTCTTTTCTGGGAACCATGAGCACCCACACATACTGCTTTGTACCTGTTGAGGAAAGTCAACCATAGTTAGTGGATGTGCACTGAATGCTAAACTTCCAAGCTCATAGAATTGTTAAAGTAGGCTGCACAGTGGGCTGCATGCTGGTGTATTCTCTTAGATTCCTCTTACACCACGTTTTCACACAAGCAAATTTCCCTTTGCTTTCATTTACTTTCTATGGAAGCGAGATTCGCTGCAATAGGGCAAAATCAAAGGAAATTCGCTAAGGTAAACAAAACAGAGCTGGCGAAACCGGAATTTTATTTAAATGAGACTGATACGAGAACAAATTAGATTAGCGTGTCAGGTGTTTACTGCTGACATTTTCTTAAGAGACAGGAGCTACAAAAAAGTCTGACCAACATGGCAGACACATTTGGAACCTGCAACGCTAAAGTGTTTATAGGATTTCGAATTCTGTTGCTGACAAAATTCTGAAGCAGTTGTTTGCAAGGCTGCTGTTCGCTGTACGCTACCTAGCTGGACAACTAGCCGGACAACACTGCCATGATGGGCTGGCTGGCAAAGTAATCACTCACATTGGACATGAACATTTGGATTGCATAGCCATCCAAATCAACAACTACTGGGCTTGCTCGCTACTAGTGATATTCGGCAACATCACATTTTCAAGACTACACCCTGTGATTCAGAAGCTGTCTTTGTCACCAAAAGATGATAGATTAGGCTGCTGCCACTGTCCTCCTGCTTGTTAGTATGTCGCAGCTGTGGTAGCGTATCGCAGCTAACCAATCAGAAGCAGAGTAAGGCAGAGCTTGGCATGGCTATAGTGGAATTCGTAATATTGCAACCGGGCCCAGGACCAACAGACTAAAAAATAGTTGGATTTCCAAAGTTAAGAGCGATGTTCATTTATACCGATCCTTATCATCACAATTCACACATCTTAACACACTAACATCAGTACTGTAGTGTGTTGAATTCCGTGTGAGTGTGTAAGGCTGGTCCTAGTGAGTGTCTGTCAAATGTTGTGGGTGTCAAATGTCATTCTGGATGTCTTGTAATTATGATCATTTTGCACTGCATTTGCATGTTTCAAACTTTGAATATTGTACCTGTACAATGACAGTAATCTGAATCTGTAATTCTGAACTGTAATGCTAAATTTTCTTCAACACCATGAACGTCCAGTGCACTGATTACGAACAGAATTTACACTGAAAAAAATTACAATTGAATACTTACCACAAGCATGCACACAACTGAATGCAAACAGTCATTATACAGAAAAAATTAAGGGCCGCCACATATATTTTGTTGGTGTCCGGTTCCTTTGAAAATGAAGCTGTGTGCAACACAAATATCACTCTCATAGCATATCATAACATGTTAAGTTACATTATTTCATTCCTTTATCAAGGGAACTCAAGGGAACTTACCTATTATAGTGAACAATCGTAACATCCTCAGACAGCGAATTAAACTCAAAATATATAATGCTGGATTGACATATTTCAACATTTCCCAGGGAAGGACACTGCACACATCAACAATGAACCAAGTGTGCAAATACCTTATTCGGACCTGAGTTATATCAGTTATTACTACGCCATTTTCCTCATATCCAATGTAGAAGCATGAGATGATATATGCCAAATAAGTCAAATCAAGGCAGTAGTTCAATGTATACACTCTTTCTGATCTGTTATTGAAAAATGCCTGTTAAAAAACAACATAAGACTGTTGAAATACTTACTACAATACTATATACAGGGTGGGCCAAAAATATAGGACACATTTTAAATGCTTATATGTAGGATTATAAAAATGACAGTGTCAAATATATTTGTTGTATTAATGACATTTAGGAGTTTATGAAAGGTAGGCTAATTTACATTTACATAAACATTTAAAATGTGTACATTATGTTTGCTCTACTCTGTATGTACAATACTACTGTACAATACTAACTGCAATAGCAGTGTAGTAAGTGTAAAGCCACCACAAAAAAACTGTAAAAGCAATTGGCTCACTTACCTGAAACGTTGTTAATGAAAAAGATACTAATGACGTTAGAACAATAAAGAGATTCCATCGTCTTACAATATGTGTTTTCGGAGAAAGGGCAGACACGGTACTTGTTTTTGAATCGCCCTCGTTGCAAGCACCCTCCTTTATGTTGTACAAATACTCAAACCCCATCTTTTATTGAGTCTAAAAAACACTCCTTAACACTGCAGGTTACAAGAAAAAAGAGGAAGTTTATCATCTTTGCCATGAATAACACGAACATTCAATTGCAAGGTAAGTAATTAGTAAAAAGTAAAAGGCCTCATCAATTCAGTAGCAGTCGTCGGATTTAGGCTGTTACTACCAGTACTACCAATATATCCACAAACCAAAAAACAAAATTCCCTTTTTTTCAAAGTAAAGGAGCGAAAAGAAATGGCAATGGCTTAACTTTACGGGCTAAATTCAACAGCAATCTAGTATGTTAACAATCTAAGGCTGCACAACCAAATGAGTCTTAACCTGTACATTTCATGTCCAGTTTTCAGTCAAAATGGGCGAAAATAGTGACTGTATGTAGGGTAAAAAATAGGATTCAGAATTCAGTTGTGCTCTAATTTTACGATCACCGCGTTCACGGGCAAAGATAATTCGGACTATTTAGTTGAATTTAAAATTACAGAAAGGAATCAATAATTCAATGACAGATTAGTGTTTAAAATGCATGTAAGCGCTAGCAATGTTTGAATCCAATTTTAACATTAATATTACTTGACAGAAATACGTTTATTGGTTGTCACGTACAGTTGTCGATGTTTAATATTATCAGGAAAATAACATTCATAGTTGTCTGCAGACACCTGGAACACAAGGTTAATGTCCTATTTTTAGCAGCTCGACAATCAGTAATGGCTTATGGTTAAGATGCGTTAGCGTTAGCTCGTTACAACAGTGCATAAGAGGATTTTTAGGTCATCTTTAACGCCACTTACCATAACATTAAGTCATACTGGTATCGTTTGTCATTTTTTACTGTTCACAACACATGCCAGGGAGCAGCTGAGCAGTTACGTTGGGAAAAGACAAGGGCAATCAACCGCCTGCCCAACGATTTTTGAAGTTTGAACTGCTACCTGAGTGCACGAGATTAAGTTCACAAAATGTCGAACGTCGTTTCGGACCGGTTGCCAGTTGGAGGACAGATTGCCCGTTTTTTCCTGCACTGTCTATTGTTTCCCCCATAATGTCCAACCTCCAACCAAAATAGCTATCGTTGACGGTGCTCGTTGTACCCCGATTGTACTCCTCAATTTGAGGACTATGTACTGAGTGGAAACAGACGGAGGGTTACATCAACATTTGTGTTCGTATGTGTTGGACTAGCCTGCAGTGTTGCCAGATTGGATTGAGTGATTTCCGCCCAAACACGTTGGAAAACCCGCCCACTTCAGCAAAAAAACCGCCCAACAATTTGGCACAGGCAAAAATAAAAATTCAATTGAAAGGGGGATTCTTAAATCTCTCCAACAAGATTCCCAGTGGTATGAGGAAGTCATTGATAAATTTGCCACCCATACATCCAGGAGACTTGACTTCTTTTTCAAATAAATTCCAATGTTTTATTTAAATACCTTAAAGAGAGCAGTAGGCTACGTAGTTGTTGGTGAATATTTGGGTTTTAAGGAATGTGCTGCACATAAAGTGATGTAACTGATGTTTGTCCAGACACTGTAGTTTCTGACCACGCAGTAACGTGTTCGCTAACCATTTGACAGCTGTGGGTGGGGAATGTGAACACTCCCATCTGAAGAAAAAAAAAAAAAAAACGATCAAATAGGCCTATGCGTGTCCCGTGTAGCGCTTTCTAGCGCCATAACATGCAAAAGTAGAACCCTGCCCTAATATTGGCCCACTCCTGTCTATGTCCGACAGTCCGCACACATTCACCTGTAGGCTACATAACTCTGGGCATGTGATCCGACGGTTCACAGAGCAACCTTGCGTAAAATTATTTGCATAAACTTAAAACTTTTCAACTTTATTTAAAAGAATCCGTCTGTTCACATACCAAAATCCAGTGGAAGAAGCAGCGCAAACACTGCAGGCAGGAAAGGTCTGCCATGACGTGAGGCTTTTGAATGCAATAGTGAAACTATTGGAGAGGAGTATTGTTGGTGAATATTTGGGGTTTAATGAATGTGCACAGTGCAAATAAAGTCATGTCACTATTTTTTTTCCAAACACTGTCTCTGACACATAGTAACGTGTTTGCAAAGCAGCTGACAACTGTGAGTGGGCAATGTGAAAAACAACATCTGACAGACGTGAAGACTTACATGCGTGTCCCGGTACGGTTGCGAGTCCACCTATTGCGACCTATAGGTGCACTCACAACCGTACCTACATCGGGCACACATGTGGGTCACGAGGGGGTGCTCGCTTGCCCAGGGTACCAAACAGGCTAGGACCGCCCCTGGTTTTAACTAACGTCATAATGTCAACAGACATTTATAAACTGCTTTACAATTCTATTATTCAAGCAGCAGACAGAATATTAGTATTCACAGAAATAAAAGCAAATATGAGAATATTTCAGACGATATGTACATATCAACAAACATAATTACATGTAACATATATGTGTATATACAAGTCTCAAATATGGAAATGTTTGTACACAATGATTTCCCGCAGTTCTGTTTAAAAAACAAAACATTTATCAGATCTATTTGGTAGAAGAGCTACCTCGAACTTTCCTCCTTGTTGGAAGCGTATATGTTTATCTGAATGTCTTATGTCTATTTATTGTGGATGTCTGTGCACACTTCATGTGTGTGTGTCTGTGTGTGTGTGTGTGTGCGTGCGTGTGTTTCTAGTTCAAATTGCACATTTGGTGTCTGGTGAAACGCAATTTCAGTCCTCTGTGTAATTTCTGTTACATAGTGAATTGACAATAAAGTACACTTTGACTTTGACTTTGTTTCTTTAAAAAATAAAACACAAGGGGTGGCTCTCTCAAGCCCCCCTGCAGGCTTGTATTGGACTAAAGAGGTGGCCTGGTTGATGAAATTGTTGTTAGACCCACCCCTCTATAACCTTGGGTGGTCCCTCTCAAACATGACTCCAGGCGGGATGATAGAGGCCTTCATCAGTCAGTCTTGTCTCTGGAGTTGTGGGGCTTAAGTCACAGGACCTGAATCTAAGAGCTCCTGAACACTAATTAAGAGTTAGGGGGGGATTGCTGTATGTGTCCTTTTTTTTACATTACACTTAGCTCACACTCTTATCCAGAGTGACTTATTTAGGTACAAGGTTTCAGTTACAGTCCCTGGAGCAATGTGGGGTTAGATGCCTTGCTCAAGGGCATTTCAGCCATGGGTAGGATGGGATTTCAACCTGTGACTCTCCGATCCCAAGACGAACTCCCTAAACACTAGACCACAGCTGCCAACTGCCTTTCCTCTTCTTACAAAAAGACAAAATAAGAGTGGAAGAAAGAAAGAGACAAAAGAAGAAAAGACAGTGCACAGGGAGAGGGAGGAAAAAAGATAGAAGGTGAAATGTGTGGTATTGTGTAGCCTCCCCTCTTTGTTCAATCCTCCATTGGGTGGGTGGCAATGGTGTTCCTCTGCATGGCAGAGACTTTGGTTTTTGAGTCTGTGGGTGTGGGTAAAGTGTGGACGTTCATGTGTGTGTGTGTGTGTGTGTGTGTGAAAAAAATAGATAAAGAAAGAGAGAGCAAGAGAGAGAGGGAGGGAAAGAGAGAGAGAGTCTTTAGGCTGAAAGTGTGCTCTCACTAATCCCACGTAGGTGGGGCTCCAGAAAGTTCCAAAGAAAAAGGAAGTGCAGCACAGTCACACGGTGGAATCTAGGGAATATAGAGAGGCAAGAGGCCTGTGTCTCCTTAGGGAATATAGAGAGTCAGAAGTAAGGCCTGTGTCTGCACAGGGAATGTAGAGAGCTGAGAGACCTGTGTCTCCACAGGGAATATAGAGAGCCGAGAGGCCTGTGTCTCCACAGGGAAGGAGCTGCTGCAGCACACATCCAAGGTTGATCTCCTGGATGCCTGTTGGACAGTGAAAAGAAAAGATCTCTTGTAAGAATACAAGACAACTATAGAAAACTAAAATTAAAATAATACAGAAAACTAAACTATAGAACTAAAGTATTCATTAATCCATCACCAAATATAAAGTGGGAATGTGTTCATCTACTGAAAGGGAATGAGTGCAGGGGTTAGACTGTCATAGAACACACGAGTGTTACCCTACTGATAATGTGGCTATGATATGGTAGTGTGTCTTTTCCACCACAGTGTTATTGCTTTCCCATTGGTGCAACACTTTTGTTAAAACCAGTGAAGGAAAAGGGTAAAATACACCAGTAACGCAATGGACGGCTGGCCAATCAACCCAGAGTGCAAAGTCAGTAGAAAACATGCCAAAGAACCTGACTGCATCAAAGCAGACAGATCTGTCACAGTGTACATATGACATGATGTTATGACAAAGGGTTAGGTTGGCAAAGAGCTTGTACACACATACACACTGGAGCTTTACAGTGTAAACAATCAGGAACACAGAAGGACACACATCATGTGGTAACATATTTGAGATGTTCTGGCCTCAGAATGATACTAAATCTCAGAGCATCTTACCTGAGCAGCAGGTGATGTCACAGACATCAAGGCCAAAGAATAAAGGCAAGAGAAAAGAATAAAAACAAAAATAAAAACTGTGATGAGAAAGAGAGAAAGAGAAAATTAAGGGAAATTGGAAGAAAAAAAGATAAAGGAGGGCAGATAAAGAGGGGAAACAATGGGTGTTAGTTAGAAAACACACTTGAAAGAGATACACACATTGCAGAAAGGTGGTTAAGGGAGAAATAGCTTGATAATCACTTGCAATAAATGATCAATCATTACAAAACTAACAGAAAAATTACAAAACTATCACAAATACATTTCTTAAATATGTTTCGACTTAACTTCTGTTGTAGCTTTAGTTGTGAATTGTCAGAAGTCTTCTCAAAAACTGCTAAGGCACACTGCTTGTTGTAGTCTAAAAAGCCTTTATTGTGAATGGCTGACGCGTTGCGACTAATGTGTCTTCTTCAGAGCTTCTTCACTAACTCCCAAGTCCCTATAACAAGGTGAAGGCACAAGCAATCAAGTGGAACTAAGTGGCAGGTGCTCTGGCTCCACCTTTGACTCATCTTGCAGTCAGTTGGTCAATAGAAAGTGGGCATCACACCAGGCCACACATAAAAACATCTTACACACAATGTTAAAAACTTATAGGGACTACAGAAATCACTCCATAAGGGCTGCAATAAACCATTCACCTAGAAGTATTAAGTAAAATTAGAGAATGATCAGATTACATATAGAAAATTAGAGTCCAGGTTCAGTTAAAGATGCCACTATAAAAAGGGGGTATAGTCCAGGTCCTCATTAAGTCCTGGGCTTGTGAGTGCTTTCAAGGTGTAGATCCAGTAGGTCTCTCTTTGTAATAATTTTTTAAGCTTGTCCCCTCCCCTCTTTGATAGCTCAATTGTCTCTATTCCCATTGCTCTTAGTGACTCTGGGTTGCATCCATGATGTTGCTTGTAATGTGGGGACTTGGGAGTTAGTTAGTGAAGAAGCTCTGAAGAAGACACATTAGTCGCAACGCGTCAGCCATTCACAATAAAGGCTTTTTAGACCACAACAAGCAGTGTGCCTTAGCAGTTTTTGAGAAGACTTCTGACAATTCACAACTAAAGCTACAACAGAAGTTAAGTCAAAACATATTTAAGAGACTAATTTCCTTGAGCTAACGAGCACCTGCTTTGTATGCAAAAAGTGAAGTAGCACTCCTCATACCAATTTATTGGTTCCTTAGTGCCTCCTATCACAAATACATCTTTCTAATTCAGTAAAAATTAAATGAATTACATGTAATAACATGAGAAATTAACACAGAAATTCTCACAGAAGAGAGTATTCACAAGACCAACTGAACAGGTTATATATTCTTTTGTGGAATTTTACTAAATGGCCACAGATGAGCAGTTTAATGACAAAAAAAAAATACTTTCTACTGCAGGAAATAAATAAAGTCTTTTAGTGGATTATAGAAATATGTTACTAAGTCACAAGGTGATAACAAAACAATACTCCACACATCCACTGGCCCCTTCATTTACGTATAGCCTACTGTATACCACCTAGACCTAGACCTTTCTGTAGCCCTCTTTTGACCAAAATCAGGACCAAATTTGTATTCATCCCCTAAGCAATTATAGCATTAAATGAGTTCAAATAAGAGTAAGGTAAACTTTTCTGGTTCCACGCATGGTGCTATGCTATTGTGGGTAGGAAAAGTGTTCCATATAGTGTCTGTTGGTGTCTGATGTCTTCTGTCTGTGTCATTTTTGTGTCCTGTAACAAGTACCTGTGATTGCGATAGTGCTGCAAACCCAACTGCCCCACAGGGACAATGAAGTTATCTACTGCTCCTGCAATACCACACTGAAACATTGTGGATAGAAGACACAGAGTAGATGCAGAGGGCACCCACCTTCTCCTCCAGATCCTTAATCTGTCTCCTCTGGATGTCTGTCTTGTCCTCCAGGTCACGTGTCCTCTGTGCGTGGGAAAGAGATCTGTCCAAAGGCATAGAGTGCTTACACTGAAAATCCTCATATGGGTGCTCAGTGAGATGGTTTGATATCAACAGGAATTTGTGTAAGTGTAAGGGGGTCCAGAACCTTCAATTTTGGCTGCATCTGACTGTTAATACATTTTATGGGCGCCCTGACAGGAGTTCACCCAGTTCTTCCAGAGTCTATGGCCTGCAAAGGTGTAGGTTTGATCTCACATTGATGGGGACAACAATTTGTCAAAATCTCAAAAATAAAAACAATATAAAATCTGTAACAACAATATAAGATTGCAATTTTAAAACTATCTGAATGATGTGTGAAAAAAATTGCTCGGGACAATTGAGCAACTGACAATTGAAAATCAGCATGGGTATGTCCCCTGCCTGTCCACAGCATAAATGTTGGCCATGATGGTCTGAGCACCTGGTGCATAAATGAGGGCCATGATGCTGTGCGTACCTGGTGTAAAAATATCGCCCATCATGGTCTGCATACCTGGTGTGCCTGATGCAGCAGCTCCATGCGCTCCTGCAACACCTGGCAGTCGTACTTGCGGCTCTTGCAGAGCAGTCTGCGCAGAACTGTCTGCGCAGCTTCTCCACGGGCGCACGCGGCTCGTCCTTCTGGGTGTCCGTCAGCACCTCGCTGTACTTGATCACCTTGTACTGCTGCAGCGGGTTATACAGGGTGGCCTCCAGCTCATGGATTTGCTATAGGAGAGAGACAGAAATACACACACGTCATCATCCGCACACACACAGTACACAGACACACAAACCCACACACATATTATGCATACTGTCCATATGCACTTAGAAACATAGCACAGTCAACACAGAATTGTGTTTTCTATTGCAAAATTTGTATTTCATGGTCTTCAGACCATAACCAACACCAGTACTGCAAACTTAAAAAGAAATGTGAGTATGCAGGGGTGAGGTAAAGGTTTACCATATAGGCTTGGTCCAGAGCCTGCTTTCTGCTTGCAGAACATTTCCTTAAATTAAACATCTTTTTCAGTTATTGCCTAAATGTCCCCCTGTCCCCAGTCCAACCATTAACACTTTGTGTCATGCCTAAAGTATCAGATGTTCCTACTAGAAATGTAAGCGTAGCGTGAAGTTCTACCAGGAAGACGTAATGCGCATCATCAGTTAGCTGTCGTCCAATCAGCACGTAACATCTGTCTTTAAATACGTCATCTTACCTACCTGCTTTGCTGCTCACAGGTGTATTCCGCTGTTCGCCCTCCTCCCACCCCAGCATCCATCCAAGGGTCCTGTCCGTGTCCAGTGGGTCCTGACGATGATGTCTAATCCGCCGTGGCTCTTGATTGATCTTTTGATGTCTCTTCTACGTCTGCCTCTTCCCTGGCCTCCCGATGTCTCCTCTACCTCGGCATCTCCACTGATCGACCTCGGATTTCTGGTCTCCTCCTTATCCTTCCGGATCCCTCCATATACTCTCTCGGGATTCCAGCTACAGCCCCTCCATGAACAGTTCAATTCTCTGCCACATACATTGGGGTGACACTGCTTTGTTCCCGGATGTTGGATTTCCTGTCACCTGAGCGACAACCTGGACTCTATCAGCTCATTGAGCACCAGTTCAGCCTCAGGCAGTTAGGCTTTCCCCCTAGAGACGTGGTTCTGCCCAAGGTTTCTTCCTCATTAAGAATATTTAGGGAGTTTTTCCTTGCCCCGGTGCTCGGGGGGGACCCAGAGTTGTGCTCTTGGATTCCTCTGTTTCCCTTTTCAATGCATTATGTATCGTATTCAATGTTTGTTATGCATCATATGTTTCTGAAAGTTCATTGTCTACCTTTTGATCACCACCAGTGGGTCCTTGTCCTTTTGTCAGGGGGGTATTACTATTATGCCCTGCCATTACTACAGTCAGCATCTATTCAGTTTTTATTGATCAGGACAAAGGACAGGACCTACGCCAAAGTTTGTTGTGCCATATCATTACATGTAATCAAATAAATTATTATTGTGTTACCATATACTCAAAGTCTTTCTGGTTGAACTTCATGTTGTTTTACGTGCCTCTAATTAGTTTTACAACCCCAGTTCCGATGAAGTTGGGACGTTGTGTTAAATGTAATTAAAAAAGAAATGCTATAATTCTCAAATCATACAAGCAATATATGTGTTTGAGAATAGTCCAAGGACAACATATCAGTTATTGAAACTGGATGTTTTTGTTGTTGTATGGGATATTTATGCTCATTTCAAATTTTAGGCCAGCAAAGTGTCTCAAAAAAGTTGGGACGGTGTCAATAAAAGGCAGGAAAAGTTGATTAAGACTAAAGAAAAAACAATGGAGGACACTTCACAGTCAATTATGTTAACTGACAAGATGATTTTGTATAAAAAGGGCTTTCTTTCTTGTCCTTGACATGATTTCAGCAGCCCAACTGGCAGGTGTCTTCTTCATCATGTTTTCCTTTTTATTATGCTTAAAATGTGACAGATCTGGACAGCACGCCGGCCATTTTAGCATCCGGTTGCCCTTATGATGGAGCCAGAGTTGGAATTTTGTATACTGTAGAATGTAGTTTGACCGCATCATCTGGTAATATTTATGGTCTACCATCAAAATATGTGTGTGTGCCATCTTGTGCTGTTCAAAACTTATATATATATCATTCAGCATTAATTGTAACTCCCCAGATAAATAAGCACACCATAACCAAGGCACTACTGCCCCCCCCCATACCATCATTGGTGATTGTGACTAGATCAAGTGATTGTGACTGGAAAAACATGCCATAAACATGATTAGATTTCTAATTTCCACTGTGCTGGGTCATCAGTTATTGTGATGGTTGAATTACCTTCATCAGTGCTGGAAAGTGGTGTGGACTCTGCCATGTCATCATCATCAGTGTGCATGTTGAAGCAAATGACATTTTTAGAGAACAGAACTCTCAGTGTAAAAGAAGATTTTAAAGAACTTTTCTCTGCCCTAAATGAGCTTGGAGTACAAACCTTTATGAGTGGCCCACTCATAGGCACAGGGAAGCTTCACATTCTCTCGACTCTTCAGTCTAAACGCTTGGCTAGCAAAGGCATTTTTTCAACAGCAGGGACAAAGGGACAACAACAAAAACAGTTTTAAACAAAAAGTTTTATTTAAACCAGCTACCACAACAAAAGTCTAGGGGAATGTATGGCTGAGTCTGAGGGTTGAAAATGGTAGAATGCTGGCAAAAACGGAGTAAGGATTGTGAGTGGAAAATAGAAGTGTGTGAATGCTGGTGTGAGTGCAATGAATGCAAAGGTGTGCATGTAGTGTGAAGTCAATGAGTGAGTGAAAGTGTGAGTGAACGTAATCTGTCCTCGCTGCTTCTGCTCCTCCTGTTCCTCCTCCTTGAGGAGAGCTTCAGGCCTTTATAGCCCATCTTCAGGTGCAAGTGATAAGACCAATTAACCAATCAGCTCCTGGAATGCCCTGCTAGTCATTGTCCAGCTGCCACAAAGACTGCAGGAGCACGGTGGGTCGTCACACCTTGGAATGAACTTTATAGACAATTTCAAGGCATACAAAGGCATGACAAGAAGGACACTGCTAGAATGACTGAAAGCCAAACATCAGCACTGAACTTCCCAGGCTCTTCGAAAGTGAGCAGAGATTATGAGGAAATTGATGCTGATAACATTGGAGTTAAGCAGAGGTCCACGATGCCAACCAAGGTTGCTAAGAAGATATCAGTTGCAGAGGGTCATGCTAACATGTCTGTATCTGATACAGTTCTGGGAAACCATCTGATGGCTGACACATCACCATCCAGATCCTTGGAACTGCGGGACCTTGATGACAAGGACACGACTGGAGTCACTCAGGACTCAAATGAACAAGAATGCAAGGATACATCAAAGGAGCAAGAATGTGTCGATGCATACACAGAGAATGGAACCAAGTATGCAGAGACTGTTGCCAATTGCCAGACAGTCTTTTTCTAGCCCAAGACACTCTAAACAAGCAGATTATCACAATGGACAGGCCTTCACCAGCCCACAACCTTCGACTGCATACCCATCCACTACAGCACCCAAAAAACACAGGGCACCACCAGCCCCTCTGCCCGCAGCATTTGTTTGAAGTTTGACAGTCTTATTATATCAGGGGATTTCAACTTGCATGTTGATAATCTAGAAAACACCTATGCCAATGAATTTCTCACACTGATTGATACCTTCAGCCTAACACAACATGTTCAGGGGCCAACACACTCATGGCCATACCCTTGACCTTGTTATCACAAAGGGTCATAATGTCTCTACAACTGTTATGGACTTGGCCATATCTGATCATTTTTGTGTTTTCTTTGATGTTTGTATGTCCCCTCACATTCAAAACAGGTCTATGTCTGTAAGAAGGAGAGTCATAAATAATGGCACAAGTCTTTTTTTTTTAGCAGGCACTCTGCTAAACAGTCCCAGACCCCAAGTCAACCATCAGACTGTGCAGATGATGTAATGATACATTTTAATTCTAGGATGACATTATAGGATATTATGGATGATATTGCCCCTTTAAAAACCAAAAATCACTGACAATCAAAAAGCACCCTGGAAACTGAATCCAATGGTTAAACTGCTAAAGAGAGAGTGTAGAAAATCTGAAAGAAAGTGGTGTAAATCTAAACTTCAGATTCATTATCAAATTCATAAAGAGATGCTTGGTAAATATAATTTGGAAATTTCTAAAGCAAGACAGTCCTTCTTCTCTAACATCATAAATATGAATATCAATATTTCTACTGTTGAGAAGTTAACAAATCCTTCATCACAGTTGCCTCCTGAGCTTTCCTCAGTTAATAAATGCAAAGGAAAAAACGATAAAATACTACTGAATATAGGGGACCTCGGCCTAATGCCAACATTTAGCTTAACTGACTATGAGACCCTTGAAAAAAACATGCAAAATCTCAGTTCTCAGTTCAACATTTTTTTCAAATCTATTCTTCATCTTATATCAGCCGATGTACTTCAGATTATACATCACTACAGATCATGCAGTTGTAAAACCCTTACTCAAAAAGAATAACCTTGAGGGCTCAGTGCTTAATAACTACAGACCCATATTCAATTTACCATTTATTGGAAAAATAATCAAAAAAATAGTCCTTAATCAATTAACTGCCTTACTCATATCAAATAGCTGTTTTGATAAGTTTCAGTCTGGTTACCGTGCCAATCACAGCACTGAAACAGCTCTTACTAAGGTCATAAATGATATTCGTCTTAATTCTGATGCTGGCAAAACAGTTTTGGCGTTATTGGACCTTAGTGCAGGTTTATCACTGCATAGCCTACTACTACATCGACTGGAACATTGGGTTGGATTCACTGGTACAGTTATCAAGTGGTTAAAATCGTTTTTTGTTGCTATTGGAAACTGTACCTCAGCATCTGCGTCCCTGACCTGTGGCGTCCGACAGGGGTCAATCCTTGGACCATTACTATTCAACCTTTATATGCTTCCGCTTGGGCAAATCATCAAGAACAACTCAACCAATTACCATAGCTATGCTGACAACACCCAAGTTTACTTAGCTCTGTCACCTAATGACTATACCCCCCCTTGAGTCTCTCTATGGGTGTATTGACTAAATTAACATCTGGATGTCACACAATTTTCTTCAGCTGGACACAGATAAAACTGAATGTGAGAAGGTGATTCTCCCCCCTTCTCACCGCTACACTGGTGAACTCTGTTGAGTAACGTTTGCTCGTGGCAGGCGCCATTGTTGCCTGCGCGAGTAGGAGAGCGAGAGAGAGAGAGACTCGCGACTTACTCACAAACGCACACGCATACACAAAAGGCACTGGGGCATTTTTGGACATTGGGATGAGTTGGGATTTGTGTCTGTATGTTTGTGTGAACGGTGGCGAAAGCATTGGTAGTGGGGGACTGCTTTATTAACTGTGTGGGTGATTTTGGGGAAATGTTTGTGGTGTTTGGCCGACGCCATTGACAACGTGCTTCAGCGTTTACAGCGCGATTCTCCACCAGTCACAAACACACTCATACACACTTCTCCCTCCTGCCATAAACTACATTTTCACCAACCTGGACACATAGTGAGGTACCCGCTATTGTGTCTCATATTCACGCCATATCCCTCCGTTAAAACCCTGCCTAGCCTCAAACACAAACACAAGTACAAATCTCCATACTCACCGGTCTGCTGTAGTTCCACTGCCCTTCGCGGAAGCGCGCCCGCTGTGGGAGCAGTGGTTTAACACCTTGCCTCGGAGCGGGCATTGTGCACGGTGGGGGGGTAATGTGTGTGGTATTTAGTAATATAAGTGTTTATTTCATTTTGGTGGTGGTTGTATGCTCTTATGTTGGTGGGTGGTGGATTATTATGATTATGTTGGAAATATTTTTGATCGCTATGGATGTTGTTACTTTATTTAAAGAGTTTACCTGTTTGGTAAATGGTAGGGTCCAATCAAAGGGTATCGGTAGCCCTATAAAGAGGGCCCTCATTCTGCCTTTGGGGAGTGTGAGGGTAGGAGCTACAGCTTTCAAGCATCGTTTGAATTGCATGAAAAGCAGGCTGAGGCTCTTCGTAGTGTGTTGCCCGGACGTGACGCTGTGAAGCCCAAGCCACTGGCACCTTTCTGGCGGCAGGTTCAGTCGTCCCAGCCCGTCAACAAGAGGGCTGCGTCTGCTTTCTCAGCTCCCCCCAGTCAGGCTTTGAATAGTGCTGCAGGCCAGCCTGCTTGGCCCAGACCTCCTCCTCCTCCTCTCGGTCCTGTCCACAGAGAGGCACCGCGTTCAGGAAGAGGAAGCTGAATTCTTGGGTCCACAATAGCCTGGGGATACAGGGTGTAATTCCGCGTCCGCTCTCCTCTGTTCTCCACTGTTGTCGAGACGAAGGTCTCGGGGGCTGCAGTTGTAGTCATGAGGGAAGAAATAAGCACTCTGCTCAAACGATACGGGTTGCTCCCCACACAGAGGCTCACAGCGGCTGGTACAGTCGTTATTTTGTAGTACCCAAACCTCCGTGCCCTAAACAAGCATTTGAGGGTTTTCAGTTTCAGAATGTTAACATTACGTCAACTTCTGCGACCGGCCGGTCTGGGGATGTGGTTCACCTCAACAGACCTGACAGATGCGTTTCACGAATGCCTAGCTCATTTTCAGTTGGGACATGAACTCCGTTTTCTCACTTTCCTCCACTTTCTGGCTCTTATGGCCTCTATGATGGCGGTGGCGCCTCTGGGCTTATTGCACATGAGAGCGTTTCAGCGCTGGGTACTGTCTCACCATCTCCATCCCGAGGTGGTGTCTCTGATCTGGGATCGGTATGGCAGGGCCAACGTCGATCTCTTCGCATCCAAAGAAAACACGCACTGTCCTCTGTTCTTCTCAATGCGAGATCCGAGCGCTCCGCTCGGAGCGGATGCACTGGCACACACCTGGCCGAGGTGCCTGCTATACACATTTCCCCCGGTGGAACTGATCCTCCCCACACTGGAGTGAGTTCGCCAGACTCTCTTTAATCCTGGTGGCTCCGTACTGGCCAGTGAAGCCATGGCATGTGGAAATGATCAGCCTACTGGTGGACGAACCGTGGTCTCTCCCTCTCTGTCCGGATCTCCTATCGCAGGCGGGGGGAGAGACTGTGCACCCCAGGCCGGACCTATGGCGCCTGCAGGCTTACCGGCTGAGCGGTTGCGCTTAGTGGCTAAGGGGCTGCCTCCTGCGGTCATTGCTACTATTCAAAGTTCAAGAGCCTGGTCCACTAGGACTCTGTATTATAAGTGGCATGCTTTCGAACATTGGTGCCTGGACAGAGATCTGGTGCCCTTTCAGTACTCTATGGTGGATATTTTATCATTTCTGCAGGAGCTTTTTGATCAGGGTCTTTCTTTCTCAACCATAAAGGTCTACCTGTCAGCTATATTGGCTTGTCATGTGGGCTTTAGCGGCGTGTGTCGTGGATAAAAACAGCTCTGTTGACGCTAAATAAATTCAGCAAAAGTAGCACTCTGGAACCCCTAACAAAGAGACTAGTTGAGACGAGAAGTTGCAGATAATTGAAGAGCCTTTATTCACCACACCACTCAAAGCCAACAGCTTGCTTGCCTTCCAAGTCTGCTGCGCTGAAGAGATGGCGAGTGAATCGAAGTCCAACCAGGTGTTCTGCAGAAGACCCCAAAATGCTGCCTCTGAGATCCAACAACGATCTGAACTGCGCTTATCACCTCTTTGGCCAGGTGGGCTCTTATCTCAGTTTATAATTGGTGAAAGGCCCCTCGTTATCCTGTTTATTAAAAATGATGCTGACCAAAGTACTGACCAGCAGGTTTTCTCATGTCTACTTGTTGCCAAGTTGCAATTAGTTAGTGCTTAGTTTGCAGTTCGCAGGAGGTGCCTTATCACCACCTGGCTGTCTTATCTTATTGCCTCTTGGGTCTCGGGGCCTCTGCATGTTCACCTGTGACCCCGCTTCATGTACCTCTCCCAGCACCCTTCTTTCCATGTGACAGTGAAACATGTTACACATTCACACATATTCTTCACATTCTCTTTTACATTTTCCCAGAAAGCTATATTCAGCATGTTTTCACCTCTTGAGTGCTTTTGGTATCCTAACGTGTCATTTTGTTTTTTTTCTGAAGGCCTACTTGCCAATTAGCGTTTGGTTTTTGTGGCAGGTGTCTTATCTGTGTTTCACTGTCCTGTCTTATCGCCTCTTGGGTCTGCCAAGGGTCTTGGCTGCCCGCCATCAACCTCCGAGCTCTCCCCTGTGACCTCCGGCCACAGCACCTCTTCTTAACATTTAACAGTGAGACATTCATACATATTCTTTGCAAACATCAGAAAGCTGTATTCAGTTCATTTTCCTCTTTTGAGCACCTTTAATTCCATGATATCTTAATATGTTAAAATTATTCGTTTTCGGGTTTTCTCCTGCCTAATATATTTATAATCTTTCATTTTTGGTTTTCCTCCTGAAAGCCTATTTCTTTGCCAATTAGCGCTTAGTTTGCAGTTTGCAACAGGTGTCTTATCTGTGTCTCACTGTCCTGTCTTATCGCCTCTTGGGTCTGCCAAGGGTCTTGGCTGCCCGCCATCAACCTCTGAGCTCTCCACACACTCGCACTCTTATTTCTCCCTCGCTTTCCATTTAACAGTGAAGCTTGTACATATTCCTTACATTTTTTCTACTACATGTGTCACCTGGAGCGCACCCCCTGGCCATTCGCTTCATGCGGGGAGTGCGTCACCTGAGACCCTTCACGAGGTGTCAGTACCCTTATGGGACCTGCCAGTTGCCTTAGAAGTATTATGTGGTTCTCCTTTCAAACCGCTGGACTTGATAGACATTAAATTCCTCTCTTACAAGACTGCGCTTTTGCTCGCCTTGGCTTCGGCTAAGCGTGTCTGACATTCATGCTTTATCTGTACATCTGTCCTGTACTCAGTTTGCCACTGATGGAGCTAAGGTTGTTTTGTACCCCAACGCGCCATACTTGCCTAAGGTTCTGCCTAAGTCTTATCAGTCTATGGTGATTGTTTTACATGCCTTCTCGCCTCCTCCGTTTACATCCGAGGAGCAAGAGAGGCACCACTGCTTATGTCCTGTTCGAGAGCCGCGTGTATATATATCTCACACTGAAGGATTTAGGTTGTGTGATCAGCGCTTTGTCTGCTTTGCTAATCCTGTTCGTGGTAAGGCCTTGTCGAAACAATGTGTTTCTCCCTGGATCGTAGAAGCTATCGCTTTTGCTTACAGTAGCAAGGGCTTGCCGTCACCTGTGGGCTTGTGGGCACATTCTACTAGGGGGATGGCAGCATCCTGGGCACTATTCAAGGGGGTGTCTCTGGAACAGGTCTGCTCTGCAGCAGCGTGGTTGTCTCCCCATACTTTTGTACGCTTCTACTGCTTGGACGTAGTTGCCCCTTCGGTGGCTCATTCTGTCCTTTCCTCCGCAGCACACTGACGTGTCATTCAGCTTGGCTGTGCGGGGCGTGTATAGAGGTCCCATACTTTGTACCGAGTGAATCGACTGAAGGGGAACGTAAGGTTATGCATGTAACCACTGTTCCCCGAGGGAGAGGAACGAGGTACAACACCGTTCTGCCCCGCTCAGCTTTAGGTACTCGGTGAAGAGCGCTGGTTGAACTGAGGTGATGATGCGGTTGACTCGCTTATATGCGAGTCGGACGGATACGCCTACGTCACCATGCGTCACGTGCCTTTCAGGCGTGAATAGAGGTGTCTTCAGCCAGCTACGCAAGGGCGTGATATCCCATACTTCTGTGTTGTACCTCGTTCGTCTCCCTTGGGGAACAGTGGTTACATGCATAACCTTACGATTTCTCTGCCTTCATCATCAATGGCATCAGAGACATCAGTTTGAGGAGGGTGTACAAACTTCAGCATAGAACCTTGGAAAAAATAGGTATAATGAGCTAGTTTTTATTTATTTAAAAAATCTTAGCTTGTGCTTACATTTTGTATACTATGGCTCTGACTGACAGATCAGATTGAAAGCAAAGCACATTTCTGAGTCTGCTACGTGCTGTACAAACTATAAGCCTAAGATAGCATTTTTGCAATGCACAAAAACTTGTTTACCGTGCGCATTTGTATGAATTAGCCACACCTGGTGCTTTTTGGGGCTGCATTTAACATGCATGATGGATATTACATGAGCATTAACGTTCCATTTCAGTTTTGAGGCATTAAATTCTGGGTTAGTACCACGGTAGAATTTGACGGTGTTCCATTTAGAAGGCCAGACGTTCTCTGAAATGTAAGAGAAAAAGGCATGGCTGTGTGGTTTCATAACGGCAAAAGCTATTGCTTTCTGTGGCTGTTCCAATCAAGTGTGCTCAGGAACACATGTGACAGACGAGCAAAATATTTACCTAACCAGGAAAAGGGAGAAGTAAAATGAGCAAAGCATCTACAGTCAGTATACAGGAGTAGCCACACACTGGGGTCGGGTTAATCACGGCACAGCTTGCAGAAATGCCAGCTGCCTTAGGCAGTTGCCTAGTTTGCCTACCCTGCTGCAACGGGCCTGGGTGCCAGTAATCTCCGGTGCCTCCATGATCCAGTCTACGGTCTGCCTTTTTTTTTTTTACCGATTTTTCGTCAACGATTCCCGGGACACTGAAACTCGGGGAGACATGAATGTTTGTAGGCATGTAGCCCAAGACGTTTGTGAGCGAATAACGCCTTTTGGTCCCCCAGGCCAACCCCCCCGCTGTGCCAGTGTCCGTTAAAGAGGGGGAGACGGCAAAAGTTTTTGCTGAATAACTCAATGAACGTTTCACCCAACAACATGAAATTTTTGTGATATGTCGGTGTTACAGAGATGTATCGACCAAGTCCATAAACGCTCATTTCAAATGGCCGTATCTTGGCTTTTAATTGCTCAAATTTGGTCAAAGTTGACATGCCATCTCTAAAGAGCTTTCTTTTCATGTGTACTAAATTTTGTGACATTTCGTCATAGGGGGCGATGTTTATTGGCGAAGCTAGGTGTCAAAAAACAGTTTTTGTTAAATAACTCGTCAACAATTTTGCCCAAGACAACGATTTTGTGTTAGTATGTCAGTGTTACAGAGGCGTATCGACCCAGCCCATAAACACTCACTTGAAGCATAGCGCCACCTAGTGACAAGGGTATATGCAAAAATTGTGATTTTGAGTTGCCAATATCTTGGACCGAGAAGGTGGGAACTGCGCAAAATACGTCATGCACGATCAGCACAAAGACCTCTAAAACCACAGCATGTGCCATACAATTTGGTCCATAGGGGGTGCTGTAATTGTACAAAATGTCATTTTGCCTATTATCTAGAAAATGCTAACGTTTACAACCAATTTTTTTTTATCGTGAAATCTATTGACCCTCACGCATTGAAAACACTGGTCGACGCCTATTTCTAACGAGAACAATTTCCGTGAAATTTTAACATTGTGAAAATGAATTTGAACGAACTCGTCATAGTCCGTTCATGTGAATCTCACCAAAGTTGGTATATGCCATCTACAGACAATGCTGACAAAAAGTTATCAAAGGATTTATCTTGAGATAAACCGCTTCGAAGTGCTTCGAAGTTTCACGTCAATGAACATTTAATACGTAGCCTAATTTCTTCAAAAGTCCATATCTTGGCTTTTAATTGCTCAAATTTGGCCAAAGTTGACATGCCATCTCTAAACAACTGTCTTTTCATGTGTACAAAAGTTTGTGACATTTTGTCATAGGGGGCGATGTTTATCGCCGAAGCTACGACGGCAACAATTTTGCCCAAGACAAAGATTTTATGTTAGTATGCTGGTGTTACAGAGACGTACCTACCCAGCCCATAAACACTCACTTGAAGCATAGCGCCACCTAGTGATATGGGTAAATGCAAAAATTGGGATTTTGAACTGCCAACATCTTGGACCAAGAAGGTGGGAACCATTATTGGTCTGCAGTGCCCCAGTATAAATCTCACCAGTAAAAAAAAAAACAACAATTTTTTAGGTCTACATTTTTTAGGTCTTCATGCGACTTTGGCTGTGACATAACCTCTAACAACGTGTCTGAACGCTATTTCTTTCCACTTGTCTTACAGGTTAGTACTGGGTAAATTGCCCATCATTGTTGTTTGTTTTCACCTCTGTGTCGCCATTTCCATGCGGATTTAAATGTTACAACTTTACTTTTTACGTTTCATGTATGAGGCAGCTGTCATGCAAGCTAATTCTGGCTGTAATTAACAAAAATATTTATTTTACAAAATGTGAAGAGTAAATTTTCAACATCTTCAAAAAATAATTACTTCAACTATCCTCTCAGGGTTACTAACTAGGGCAAACATTTTTGTTGTCTGTTCTCATGTTACTTTTCCTAGACCAATATTTACCTAACTGTGCGTATTTAGAACATTTACTATGAGATATTCAGAAGTAAATCCCAAGGTTCTTACGTTGCGTATTCCTTCAATAAAGGTTATAATTTAACTTGTTGATGAGTTGATAGACGAGTTGATGGATTCAATGTCACACTTTTTTTTTTTTTTGTGGGGATGCTGTGGCACAACTGGCTACATTTCCCAAACATTGACCAAAAGTGGGCAAGCCAAAAGAGTGTGTTTGTGGTGCTTGCGGTGCAGGTGCGGTTGTACTGGCTCTTCTCCTGCGGGTGAATAGCTCAGCTGGCACTGGAAGTGGTGCTGCCAGAACTCGGGGAACCAGGGGTTACGCAGGTTCAGGTAGTAGTCGTCGTACCAGGTGACGTAGGCAGACTGCAGCTTAATGGTGATCCCACCAGCAGCTTCCTTTTCATAGCCGTCTGTCACGTCATGACGATCTGCCCACCTGTCACTGGTGTGTGTGTGTGTGTGTCAGAGAGAGAGAGAGAGAGAGAGAAAGAGATGACAAAGAGATAAACAGAGAGAAAGAGTATGTGTGTGAGAGAGAAGGAAAGATAAAGAGTGAGAGAGGGAGGACGAGAAACAGAGAGGAACAAAGAAACGGATGTTTTCAGGGAAGTGATAGACGTTTTAATAGAAGGAACTTCAAATTGACACTTTATCTGCATTCTAATGAAATGTCATGAGGAAATGTTTGTAGATTAAGTGAAAAGTTGCATTATTCAGGGGAGTGCAGGGGTTAGCGTCAGTTAGTTTTATAATACACTCAGCCATATAGTACATCTGGACCTCTGACTTGTATGCGTAGAAGAGTGTGCAAGTACATTTACATACAGTATATGAGTCTAACTGCCCACTCTCTCTTTCTCTCACGCTCTCTCTGTCACAGACACACACACACACACATACACACACACAATGTCAAACACACATACACACATCATCATCACAGTTTGTCAAAATGATGTGAGACAAAGTATTGAGACTAAGGCCAGGAATATGCAACCCCAATTTCAAAAAAAGTTGCCAGGATGTGTAAAATAAAAACAGAATGCAAAATGACAAGAGAACACCAAGCCCATTTTTTTCACAATAGAACACAGACAACAAATGTTAAAGTTGAGAAAGTACAGAGTTTAATGCAATAAATCAGATCAGTTACATTTTTATGGTGACAACATGTCTCAAAAAAGGTTGGCAACAAAGAGCTGAAACAGGCAATATTGATAAGAATTAGCTGGAAGAACTACACGAACCCAGTCACTCCAGTTTTTATAAGAGCATGGTTTTGTTGTAGAACGGGTCTGGGTGCTGAACTAGCCTGTCTACAGTCCATTATTGCACAAATAGAGAACACTGGGACCATAACTACACAAAAAAGATGACCCAAAAATCTTCAACAGCTGGAAACCTGTATCAGACATAAATGGCACCAAATTCTAAGATCAAAACACCAGCAACACCTCTCCTAACTGCTTAGACACCTGCAAACTGTTTTGAAAAGCAGTGAAGATGCTAATCCATGGTAAACATGCCCATGTCCAAATGTTTTGAGACCTGTTGCAGCCATCAATTGGAAATGAGGTGAGGTCATTTTGTAAACAAAATTGAGACCAGTAAAGACAAGTGCAGCAAAAATACATTTATTTACTTTAACATTTCACACAAAGGCTAAACTTAGCTTTCATAAGCATTTATATTAATGTGTAACTTTTCACATTTAAAGCTGACACTTTTTCAGAGGCACACTTGCAAAATTACTTATTCTCTTATACAGCCTTTTTTTAACATTTGGGTAACATGAACATACTTGATCAAAATCCTCTTTGGTCAGATGTAGTACATCAACATAGTTTAAAGCGGTAGCAGTAAGCCCACAGAGATGACGACCAAACAAAAGATGCAATCCCAAGATTTGTCCAGTGGATACTAAGTGGACAACACTTTTTTCTCCAGGACCAAAAACTTTTACTCTGCCATATAAGATCAGCCACATCCTGTCACCAACATCTCCTTTTCTCTTAATGTTCTCTCCTGGAATGGAAAACAAGTATGACAATGTCAAATGACTTTACAGACAATATCCAAGAGCCGAGTGGTACATTCAAGCACAGTGGAAAATGAACTGTTGCTGTGGCAAATAAAACAAACAGATAATGCTTACCAGCAGTGTAGCTTGTCAATTTCATTTTAGTTGAGAGGTGGCGCAGAAAGGTTTCTGAGAGATGAGCAAACAACTGTTGCTTCTTCAGAAGAGGAACACATACTCTGCAATGAAACAGTTTTTCACTCAGCTATACCCTTAAAAATTTATTGCTAGAATACTGGCTCCTACTCTGGTGATGATACATCTTGTGCATGTATAAACTGCTAGCCATGATGTTTTTAAAGATATAAAATTTAGAATGATTTTATATAAACAGAATTATACAGCCAAATAACACTGACATGATCCCATGGTCAAAATTGACACAACGTGTTCAAAGGCTGACCCTTCAGCTAAACTGATTGGTAAACTAGCATACCTGATTTCAGACTGCTGTTTTAATACTATTTCAAGTGACAGCAAACTCCAAGAGTGTTGCTTCTCAACAACATAACTAAACAAATGCTATCTTGCCATATGCTGTTACACCACAAAAATTTCCCACAAACCTTGAGAGAATATCAGTTTTTAAAGAATGAGGAATATCATCAAACAAAACGTCTGTTTTTGCTCCTTTTGTGCGAGTCCAGATGTAGTTGTAGAAATGGGTCACCCGATTTTCTAAAGGTGTGGGAAGGTTTAAATCTTTCATAAAAGCCTCAATAACCTAAGAGGTGAAAAAAGAGGTGTTCATTCATATACTGATTTTACATCAGCCCAAGACAGTAAATTAGATAAAAACAGGAAATTAGGAAGTAAACAGTGTTAACAGTAGACATAACGTTGTAGTTGATGAAAGAGCAGTTTAGTTAGAAAACAAACGATTTTATTGTCTTAAAATTTCCAAAGTATTAAAAATTAAGAAAACGTGTTAAATCTTTACCTCCAGCTTCTCCTCAAAGGCAACCTGAAATGCCTCTTTATTTGTCTGAGAAGATGAAAGGATCCCCATGTTGTACATTACATGTATCTTTGTTACAATCATCACCACAATGGTGAATAGCATTTCGATGAATCTTCTAGGATGGAAATCGCCATAACCAGTCGTTGTGTATGTTGCCACTGTCCAGTACAATCCATACATATACCACTCGTCTCTAAAGTAGCCATCTAAAATGAAAGAAAGAAGTACATACAATAGAGTCATACAGCATCAATGAGTTTTTGTTCCCAATGTGGATATTAGTAGTTTTGGGGGTTTTCGTTCTGTGGTAAGGCTCATGCTTTCATATATTTTTGACTGAATCACTGCAGTACACTATTGTAGGATGTTACTGGGCCCATTTTTGGAAAGCAAAACAAGCATTTCTTTGTGTGTAAGATGTTTATTTCAGTTACTGGTGTCTGTACTGACTCTCAAAACCTGATCTGACCACCAAGCCATTGTTTTGTGGCTTATTTGTGAATATAAACAGCTCTACTCAGACCCTTCAGCAGTCGGCTGAGTTTTCTTGTTCTCCAAGGCAACAACTGGAGTTACCAACACCACAAATTAATTGTGAGTCACAGCAGCAGTGGATGAAACAGTAAGCACTGAAGAATGAAGAGTTATATTGTCAGTCCCTCCAGGATTTCGTGTACCAATTTTGGGATTGTTGCGGATTAAAATACCTGAGGTTGCAGCAGTTTTTCTAAAAGTTTACTTGTATATTATGACCATCTACTTCATAAGACTTTTCTTAACTGCTTAGGTTATTTTAAAGATGCATTTACAACTTTTGGTTATTCAAACAAAGTGATAGACTAGTCAATTAAATGTGGGCACAACTATGGTAGATGGTTAACATTTGGTTTGATTTGTTATGCATCTGCTGACACAAACTGTTGGTTAAAAACTTAGCAAAAAAGAGCCACCAAAGGCTAAGTGCCCTGGCCCAGCATGGCTGACCTGAAGCCAGATGGCACACATGAGTGACCCCCTGACATAACCTGTGGGAACATGGTGATAATTTTGGAACAAAGGGCCTTAAATGGTCACATTAGTTCTATACTTATGGGCCTTCATGAAAACATTTTTTTTTTTAAATTTATGACAATGGTATGACATCATGGTATGTCAACTTGATAGTGTTACATCAGGGACACTTGCTCTTTGCTTCTAAAACATAAGCAAAACAGGGGAAACTCTCTTCAAGAGTTTCTCCCTCTGGAGTTTCAGGTTGTTATCTCCTCTATCCTACAGAGTTCGCATACTTGATCCTTCCAGGATTAAAAAGTTGGAACCGTGTATTTCAGCCAATTTACAGTAATTCCCTTAATGGCTGCTGTAAGTAAGATTTGCAAGAGGTAGCCTACATATCTCTACACTCAAAGCCCTTAGGGGCAACGCCCAACCCAGTAAACAAGGGATCTTTAGGGATATCTATTCAAAGACCAATAAGGGGCTATGTCCACAAACTGTGCTTTTTGCGCTGGCAGTGTCTTTTTTCTATACAAATCCTTAGAACTTCTGCATTCTTCTCACAGAGCCAAGCGCCCTCAGTTGCAGCTCTCAATGCAGTTAGCTATAATTGCTAACAATACCTTATGCTAGAGACAAAATTATCAGTAAGCCGGGCCCGGATTCTTTACAAAAGACACAAAAAACTTTTTCTTGCAGTTTACACTTACCTTGAAAATTGCCAAGAAAAGTCTCCTCCCCAGCTTTACGAACATTAACAATTTGCACAAAGAAACAGGCAATAACATAAATAAGCAGAAAGCCTTGCACCGAAAACTTGATGATTCTAATTGCGAGCAAACTGCAAAAGAAAAACATTGAGCTTGGTAAACATATATGGCAGTGATTACTGTACAGCAGAAAAAAAATGATATACTACTGAGAGCATTTACATACATTGTATTTAAAGACTCTGCGGGAAAAACGGGTATGATCACAAAATGCAGAAACTGAGAAAACGTAATTTATATCAAAGTGATTTGATTTTATAAGTAAATGCTATTTTAAAATGCTTCTAGCTCGAGACTATGTTTATTGGTGTTGCTGTGACATTTCCCCAGCTTTTTTTTTTCTCCATCGATTTTCCGTCAACGATGGCCGGGACACTGGAACTCTGGGGGACATGAATGTTTGTAGTCATGTAGCCCTTGAAGTTTGTGAGCGAATAGGACCTTTTGGCCCCCAAGGAAACTCCAGCACATGCCATAAAAGTATGCTGAAGTTTACAACCAATTTTTTTTATTGTGAAATCTATTGACCCTCACGCATTGAAAACACTGGTCGACGCCCACTTCAAATGAAAACAATTTCCGTGAAATTTTAACATTGCGAAAACGAATCCAAACAAACTCGTCATAGGCGGTTCGTGTGAATCTCACTAAATTTGGTATATGTCATCTACAGACAATGTTGACAAAAAGTTATCAAAGGATTTATCTTAAGATAAACTGTTTCGAAGTTACATGTCAATGAACATTTACCACGTAGCTTAACATTCTTCAAAAGTCCATATCTTGGCTTCTAATTGCTCAAATTTGGTCAAAGTTGACATGTACTCAATTTTGTGACATTTCGTCATAGGGGGGCGATGTTTATTGTCAAAGCTAGGCGTTGAAAAACAGTTTTTGTTAAATAACTCAACAATTTTGCCCAAGACAACGATTTTGTGTTAGTATGCCAGTGTTACAGAGGCGTATCAACCCAGCCCATAAACACTCACTTGAAGCATAGCGCCACCTAGTGATAGGGGTAAATGCAAAAAAATGGGATTCTGAATTGCCAATATCTTGGACCAAGAAGATGGGAACTGCACAAAATATGTCATGCACGATCAGCACAAAGACCTCTAAAAGCACAGCAAATGCCATAAAATTGGGCCCATAGGGGTTGCTGTAATTGTACAAAATCTCATTTTGCCTATTCCTTTCACAAATCACTCCTATATACTACACAAAAACACAAAATGTCATTCATTCAAAACCCACATCCATGCCCACTTCCAGGAAATCATTTCCACACAAATTCTCACCTCACAACACTGTTCTACCACACGCTCATCATACCAACAGTTCCCACATTTCAATACCATTCACAGGATTGCTTTTGACAAAGCTGGGGTTTCGATGCAACTACTGATTGGGGGAGTAAGTTGAAAAATTTAATTTTGTGACTATGCCTGTTTTTCCCATGTGCTCTTTATTTTTTAATGTAAAGCACAAAACTGGAGAGTGTTGGTAAGCCTCCCTTTCACAGCTGAACTACCAGATATTTACCTAGTAACACCATGGTACATTTCAGCAAATTTACCACACAATATACTGAAAATACTAAGAATCATCAGTAACTAGCAATAAATGTTTAAGTATTATTTAAGTATCATTTCAGTATTATTGATTAATTTCTCCAGAAACTATGAAAGTAAATACAGAGAATCTGCACTCAGAATAGGGTTGCAAAATTCTGTTACATACACAATACATAAAATACATACACAAGGTTTAGAATGATTATACAGGGTGGACTAAAAAAAACTGGACTAGACTTAAATGATTGCATCTCTTCAATAATTGAGGCTTTCAGAATTATAAACCATGCAAGTTAAAGCTCATTTAGTACTTTTACAAGTTGTATAACCATGGTTCTAAACAATCTTTGAAATGACCAATTTTGTCATCATCATGGTCATTTGAGCAACAACAAAAACTATTCATGAAAATTAAAATGCAATTGTAAGAACTGGAAGCGTTATTTGAATGTTTATTAATGTGGCACCCTCAATGATTGAGATGTAGTCATTTAAATATTGATCCAGTTAGATCCGGAGTAATAGTGACAATTATATTACTAAATATATAAAGATGTGGAATATGAGTGAGAAAAAATAAGGTGTTTTATACGTACTTGGTACCAATGGATTTCTCTTCATTTCTTATGACATTAAACACATTCAGGATTTTAAATGTATGGCCCAGACGGACTGACGCTAAAAGGTTTACAAACTTTTTTGCATACTTTCCATCAATTATGTGAATTACTGTCAATCCATATGGGAAAGAGCACAGAATATCATAGAAGAAACCAAGTTTTCCGAACAAATAATTCCGAGATACAGATTTATAGTCAGAGATGTAGTTTCCAGTGTCATCGTAATAAGAAATATGGAACTTAAAGATGATCTGAAAACAAGAGACAAAAGGAATGTTTAATTAAAACTGGACAAAATCAATGGCTCTGTGCAACTCAAACTCAAAGTACATATAATCTACACAGTATTTTATTTTTGCAGCTATGACACGGAAGACTCCTAACATTATTGTTACTATTCGTAAGGATACTGTTGCATGTACCTCAATTAGCTGAACGTATTCAAGAACCATGGCAAATTTGAAGACAGTTGCATTAAAAAGGTAAGTGGTGTGCTACAAGAAAACAAAACATATATATTAGCGTATTAATACACAATTATGTAGAACATGGACAATTTCCTGTTTTACTATTATACTATCATAAAATAAGATGAAAATCACAAACATTTAAAAGCTTATTTGTTTATTGTCTTTTTGAAACCCAAGCAAGTCAGCTAATCAGTTTTTTTTTTTTTTTGGCTGTGGTTTGGTTAATGTGCTTTTATGTGTGTGTGTGTGTAACACAGGCATTTAACACTAAGTATTCTTGACATTTTGTTTAATTTCTTTAAAGAAATTCAACTTTGGCAGGGAACTACATCTTTACTGCACCTGACCTTTGGATCACTTCTACAGAAACTTATTTGAAACTTGTGGGCATATGGTGGAGGTGCAATTGCCTTATTGCTTTTCAGAAGATCATTAGGGCGCGAGTACCAGAGGAGTACCAGAGCCACCCCCAACATGAAATGAGGTAATGGGGTAATGTGCGTTTTGACCATAGACAGTAAAAGACAATCGATGAAGGGATGGCATCATTTTCATTAGGAGCTGATGAAACCAGATTTTGAATTCTCGAATTGGTAACCAGGCTACTGTGCAAGCGCATTGCCTATGTTGTGTGAAATAATACTTAATGACGGGCATGTGGAGTAGTTTTATGTTTACCTAAAAATAGCCTGTAACCATAAGAAAATAATAATACAAAAAAATAAAATAAAATATTCTTTCATAGTGTAACCCGGGGACGTTGCCATATTAAACTTTCGGGGCTATAGCCCAAAAGTTACAGTCCTTTTTATGTGGGGTGGTTGAGGGTTTCCTCTTGAGGATTTCTTTAAGTTGGGCTGATGAGATGAACATGCAGTCTTAACGTAGTTTGAATGAATGAAAGGAAAGGCCAATTGTCATGACGGGCATGCGGAATAGTTTGATGTTTACATTAAAGATCGCTTGTGACCATAAGAAAATAAAATAATAATACAAAAAATAAAAGAAAATATTCTTTCATAGTGGTTAACCCGGGGATGTCGCTAAAACTTTCGGTGCTCTCCAAAAGTTACAGTCCTTTTTATACATGGTGGTTCAGGGTTTTCTCTCGAGGATTTCTTTAATTCAGGCTGATGAGATGAACATGCAATTTTAACGTAGTTTGAGAATGAAAGGAAATGCCAATCGTCATGGTTGGAGCATGCCGAGTAAGTTTGATGTTTACATTAAAGACTGCCTGAGGAAGCGCCTCTGCCAAAGTACATCAGCAGCCAAATGTGACATTAAAAAGCCTAGCCTTATACTATGCCACTACACAATGTGCACCGCTAGAAAAAACAGCAACGTGATCAAGCCACCTTGAAGAAGAAAGAATACCGACATTGGCCGGGTTTCCCAGATGGAGTTAAGAAGTTCTTAGCATTAAGAACTTCTTTAGACCCTTCTTAAGGCTCCCGGGTGTTCTTAACACCCTTCTTAGCGACAAAACAATGGAAACAGCGCCCCCTCGGGCAGGTAAAGCAATGTGACACTAAGCAAGGAGATATTGACTGCGTGCACATGGAGGAGTTGAATCCGATTGGAAATGGTTTGGGATCTTATCGACTTCATGTGCACAGGCTAAGGATCGTATAGGGATTGGTTTCGCGAATCCGATTGCAACCCCTGGCTTGAGCCGGTTACAATCCGCTTGGTGCCGCCTTGTGCACGGTTATTGGTTTGGATTCGTGTACTGCGCATTAGGGCTGTCAACGAATATTCGAAATTCGAATATATATTCGAATAGTTTTTTAAAAAGGAATTCGAAGGTGAAAGTTAATATTCGAATGTGAAAAAACGTGCACTTGCACTTTGGAATGTCGAAGGCAAAATAAATACTCGGTGTCTGCTTAGTGAGAGTAAAACAATCCGCCCACACGGTAAATTCCATGGCAAACCAATAAAAACGAGGACATTTACATCACTTTATAAAAAAAACTTTGGGCTCTGGGAGATACCTCACGTCGCTCAGATGGCGAAGAAATATCTTTCCATCCCCGGATCTTCAGTGCGCTCTGAACGAGTCTTTTCCTCCGCTGGGAATATAGTAAATAAAAAGAGATCGGCGCTGGCCCCTTCAAATGTGGACTATCTTGTGTTTTTGGCAAATAACCTGTAGGTCTTCAGGCCAATAAGACACGACGGTGACAGTTTTTCTTTTTTATACAAGTACCAAGAATGTAAGTAGCCTTTTCGTTTTTAATAGCGCTTTATTTTTGATGAACCTCTAACGTTACAGTTTCGTGCACTTCAGGCTTGCACTGGTTTGTTTATTTATAGTTTCATGTCAGGGAAAAGTGTCATGTTTAGGCCTACCTCACTACAGCTCGCTTGGAGCATTCCAGGTTTTAAAAAAACGTGCGCAGAGAGCGTGAGGGTGCGGGTGAGAGAGAAAGAGCGTGTGCGAGTGAGAGTGAGCGTGCGGTCTTGGCAAATATTTTTTTGATTTACTTGTTTTGTGTAGGTAATGCATTCTTAAATATGTTTAAATAAACTACCTATACAAGAAGTCCTGTTATTGACGTAATGCGCGTCATTGACAAAATGTGCAACCTGTTGTTCGAATAGTTCAAATATTCGTGTTTTATTTGGAGAATATTCGAAAATCCTTTTTGAGCAATGTTGACAGCCCTACTGCGCATGTAAAACCACTCGATCCCAGAAGCTTCTGTCCCTGATTTTCATCCATACTGAACGTCGAGGCTTTCTATCGCCTGCTCTCAACAAGTCTTGTTGTCCTCAATTGGTTGTAATATCAAACGCCGACGGCACAGTTCATGTCATATCAAGGAAACCAAAAACGCTGTTTGTTCTTTCATACGGACTTCCAAACAAAGGAGAATGCACAGCATGCATGCAAATGCTGCTCTGTCAACCTCCTCGAGCGCTATCTTTGTTTTGTATGCCGCCAGATAGTTTGTTTATTTTCTTTTTAGCAGCCGTTAACCTGAAGTAGTTCTAACACCACTTGTTGAAAGGAATATAGCGCCATCTAGCGTAGCGGAAACGGCCAGATCTGACCATTATCCGCTAACACGAACTCTCATGTGCACAGGGATTTGGGACAGACCACCCGTTGGGTAGCAGCTCCCAATCCAATCCCAATCCAATCCGATCCTACCATGTGCCCGTAGTCATTAATGCAATGCGGCAAGCATCATTTCATTTGTCACTCTCCTCATGTGTTATATGCAGATTTATATCACACAAATAAGAATATACACATGAAATGAAATGTCATACTGATTTCATTTTGTCTTTCCATGTTTATTTCCCTGGTTTTTGTGTGTTTCAGTAAATATTATTTGTGTCAATTTGTGTTTGTGTGACGACATATGTCTTACTTTTAGCCATTATTTTATTACTGAGTTCAGTCAGACGCCACATGCTATACCACAACTTGAGTTGGGAGCATTGTACCAAAGATTCAAGAGTAGCGCTGCATAATCTTTGATTTTACTATGGTAACTATGTGCTCCAATCGGCCATTCCGGGATCGATTGCTCATTGCGCTCCAGTTAAGAAGGCAGATAAGAAGGTTCTTAAAGGTGTACTTCCATCGTGTTTTCATTAATTTTGCAGTGGTCTCTTTGCTTTAGTGCTTCTGTTTCAGGCTGTTCTAGTTTGGTGGAGGAGATGGAGCAGGGAGAATGACAGGTTCTCGGCTATGCTAGTCACAGGCTACAATCATTCAAAGCCCATTCGGTCATAGCGAACCAAATATCTAAATATTCTACACAAACACACATACTTACCTATACTTTGCTAAGTGAATGTGTGCTGCAACAAAACTTCTCCAGTTATCACAACTGTGGTAGAGCTTTTTCTAATTTACTAACCTATGTCACTTTGTTGGCCTTTTTATTATTCACTCGTTTTCCTGCCTACTTTCTTTCACTGACTAGTGGAGGCAATCGGGTTAGAAGAACATTTTCATGTGCAGCACGCATATGCAACTCGGGGTGACCTGTCGTATTCCAAAAGAGCAAGTACTAAATGGTTTCTCGTGGAAGTACTCCTTTAAGACGTTGGTAAGGGTGTTAAGAAGCCATCTGGGAAACACTTTTATCTTAACGCTTCCTCTTAGCCAACGTCTTCTTAACGAGTTCTTAACTGGGAAACCCAGCCATTATTTGTAACATTTTGTGTCAAATGAAATTAGACTGTCTTGGTTTTCACTGGCTACACTTTGCATTTGTGTCTGCTATTAATGCAACCATACAAAAGTTATTATTATTATTTGATGGATGCTGGCCAAGGATTCCAGTGATACCATGTTTTTAAAAATTGGACATACGGATCAAAAGGTACACATGTAGATGTACCCCCTAATGTTGACAAATTGACCAGTCCAGACCAGAGATTTTTTACATGGTTTTCAACTTAATTCAGTGACAAATGGCTTTTCTCTACAGGGTGCGTGAGCGCGCCTTCTCACACACACACAGTGGAGCAGACTACTATGACATCATCAGCCTGAGAGTTCTACCATTCATTTCAATGGGATAAAATATAACAGAAAAACTGGAATAACGAACAAAGGACAAAGGGTAGCGTAATTATTTCCCACGGGCAATAATCTCCAGTTCAGGCTGGACATTTCAGAATTGGAATGGCGTCTCTATCTCGAAAGGCCTAGGACTTATAAACTTATATTCATCAAAAAAAAAAAAAAAAAAGAGTGAACGGAACAATAAAGTTTAAACCCCACTTAAGAAGAACATAAGTGTGCTTGCAAGCACACTTAATAATAAAGGCCCTTCTGTAGAGCTTGTAGCCAGGGCAGCTATAGGCTGGATATTCGATTGGTAGCAAAACAAAGCAAGACCATTTATTGTTGTACAAGGTTTTGGGCTGACTGCAGAGAGAGTGACAAGCCTAAAGGTGCTTCCACACTGCCCCAACAAACACCAACCAACTCCAACAAACGCCAACAGAATTTAGAATGTTGGAGTTGGTTGGCGTTTGTTGGTGCAGTGTGGAAGCACCTTAAGGCCAGATGTGCAGAACCACCAAGCTGTGGTCTTGCTTGAGGTCAAGGGATATGTATCGGAACAGCTTATTCCTCTCACATCTCACCCTTAGTAATCATTTCTGTTATCATATCAGATATTAGATTATATATTATTACATTAGATAAGATTTTATTTTTCACATACTCTGTATACAGTATAGCTTAAAAGCAATTTGCACTGTTTCACATGCTTCTGCCAATTCTTGTGTGTTAATACATTACTACCTTATTTACACAAATGTTCCATTTGTTGCACATTCATGTTCTATATACAGTATGTGTAATTTATTTGCTATATTCAATAAAAATTGACTAATGGTCCAACTCTTATATGGCTACTTTCATAACTTGGTTATTAACATTCTGCTTATCGGGCCTACTTGTGACTCGTGAAATAACTGTACGTGCTTTTTCATGTCGGGCCATTTTTCATGTGACTCAAGTGACTCGCACAACCCAACTCATATCATTGAGTGACTCAAAATTATCCGAATCTCTTCAAATACCCAGATATTACATTTCTACCTCCTACACGGTTCCTTAGGGTCATGTCAGCTTTGGCTTATATGATGTCAAGATGTTGCTAATAATGAATTGCAAAAGGATTTCTTGTATGTTTTAAAATGTTAAAATGGTGAGACGATGACCTTTAGTATATCACTACATAACAGATAGACACCTACTATAGTTATGATGACATCCAGACACCCAATATGCCTGTCTGGCTTAATGTCATCTGCTGGCCAAAAAAAAGAATATGTTTTAATTTTTTGTGTTTTGAGACATGCATAAGTTTGACACACTTTTCCCAGACTGTTTATGATAACATAAAAATATCCACATGCCCAAACTGGCATAGCATCACCAATTGGCAGTAGACAAAATTCATTCTATCCTACTAGATTAATTTGGTTCACAGCACTTTGCCCATTTTCCAAGCGTACATACATCATTGCCAAACACCATACATTCCCTTCCCCAGCCCATACTGTCACGAACCATAAATAGTTGTTTCATGAATTTCTTACTTTAAATTAAAAATCAGACCCGTACATTTCTGCAAACTTTGAAAAAAATCTAGTTCGCCAGTGTATACATTAGTGTTGCCACCTGTTGATTTACCTGATTGTCCCGTTTTTTAATGGTCTGTCCCTGTGGGGAAAAAATATTCTCCCGGGACACTGACACCCGGTTCGCTGCTTATAAGCAAAAAGGCTGATTGGGTTGCCAAAATGTCCCATTTTTTTTCAGACATAGGTGGCAACCCTATTATACATACTGTAACCGTACACTGTTAGAGCTCTAAAAAGAAGTCCAGTTACTTGCTTAGCTGTTTATGTTAGTGAGCCTCTTTTGCTGTTAGCTTTATGCTGCTGTTAGCTGGCTAATGCAGGTGTGCTCTGAAATATTTTGTGTAACTGTATATAATTGAACATAAGTTTCATAGTTTAAGTGTGTAGACAGTTAACACATTTCACAAATCTGGCATTTTATGCCATTTACATGCTTCTGATGGAAGAGCGCAAGTAGTAAGTAGCCCCCCGGACGCTACACAATGCATCGGAGGTTGAAGGCAACATCAACCCGCATGTGCAGCCTACACAGCTGTCCTACTTCTTCCAGAGCTCCTTACGGCCCGCATGCAGCATCGGGATTTTACATCATCCGAGACACTTTGCCACTGAGCTACCCACAGACTTTGATTAGGCTATAGATAAGTGTGTTGTGTATCTGTCGTCTTTGTCTTCGTGTTAAATGCAACAAGCAATTTGTTTGATTTTTGAAGTGACTTTGGGTGTGTTCAAAGGTGCTTTTATAATAAATAATAAATACTAAATAAAATGTATTACTATTATTATTATTTTAGCAGAAGAGAGTAAAACAGGGTGATGCTTTTATCATACCTACCGTCATTGTTACGGTCAAAAAAAGTATGACACTGCACACACATGATGCGTACTGGAACACGACACGGAATGGGTTGTCGGGGTCCACAGTAAAGTTGTGATATCTACAAAGACACTCAAAAAAGTCTACAAAGTGTAATTTTCTTCTGTATGTACTTTTCCCATGTTCCTTTTTGTAGTCATCTTTCATTAAATCCTTGTACAGCTTAAAATCTGTAAAGCAAACATATATATACATACACTTTATTTTGTACCATTGAAATATAGTTTGCAACAGATAAATGTGACACCATAGTAAAAAGTATAGCAGGGGTCGGCAGCAAGGGCTAAAACTGCCCCCCCAGCAGTATCGTCCTGGCCCACCAGCAATTTGGTAGTAAGATTTCATTCTGTTATTATTTTACATTATCGACTTATTATAGCCTATAGGGAGGGAAAGTGAAAACCAGTGCCCCTATTGGCTAGAGGGAGTACACTTCACCAGCCAAAGATCCATTGTTAGCCTACAGCCCAGCATTTCTGACAGTGACAAGCACCAACTCAAAATGTAATGCTGTATTGCATCAATTCAATGCCTGCATGCTGTTAAAAACTTCAGTGAGACAGATGGCACCCTAAGGAAAACAAACCCAGGTCGATCTCAAACGTGTCGTAGTGCAAAGAACTGCAGATAGTGGGGGAGCCTATGTATTTTCGTGGGATTTCAATGTTAATTTTTGGAGAGTGGTTGAACTGTCTTCTGGGGTCCCTAAACTTTGAGGAAAAATTATGGGCTCTATTTTCACGATCATATGCGCATTGTCTAAAGTCTGTCGCGCAAGTTGCTTTGGGGGCGTTCCCGAGACAATATGCTATTTTGACGATGGGAAAAGTGAACATTGCGCCTGGCGCTTGGTTCAAAAGGGTTGGTCCTAAGTTACCTAATTAATCATAGGTGTGTTCGGGGCGTAACATGCAATAAACCAATCAGAGTTTATACTCTCATTCCCTTTAAAAGCCAGCTGCGCTTTGTCCATGGCGTGTTGCTATTACGATGGCGCGTTTCCCATCAGGAACGTTTTTCTTTGAAGACCGATCTGCTTGTGCATGAGCAGTTATTCTTCTGGGATGGATATTTAAGTCTGTTTTTTACACTTACTGTTTCCCTTTGGTTAAGAACAATGTGTGTTCCCTTTGGTTATGAACAATGTGTGTATGTTTACTAAAAAAACTGATTGCTCAATAAATGTGCATTATTGCAAAATATGTATCAGTGTTTATGTTGTTGCAATTAGTAAATAATCAGATTCGTAGTCGTATGCAATTGGACATCTTTTTGGAGCTTGAAGACGTTTTAAGCCCTGTTGTTGGCATGATGTATGTGTTAATAACCATGCCTTTAGTGGATAGCTATCATCCCCTAACAGCGACTCATCAAGAGGGGGATCCCTCTCGTTATATCCCAAAGCGTTGTGCGCCCATAAAATAGCTTTTCAGCAATGCGCAACTGACGACAGACCAGGGTTTTGTTGGTCACTGGCGGATTAAATTTTTGCGTCCTTATAATAGCATGTGGCACGCTTTGCGCCAGACCACACCTCTTCTTTTCGCTGACACACCCGTGATGGCGCAGTGTCATCTACTATCTAGACAACGTGATTTTTTGCCTGAAAAAATGAACAGTGCGCTGGCACAGAATAGCAATGACACCATGCGCACGTCGCGAATGCACAGTGCGCCGCGGCATGATAGGGCCCTATGCCCCATTTTTTACCCCAGTTTCTTACCCTTTTTTCCCTCAAGTTTCATATGTGGCTGCAATGGACGCCATAATTATGGCGTCCATACAATATTCTCAGTAGTTCGTTTTGAATGCCAGAGCCTTTGTTGTACTACCAATGGAATGTGGAGTTTCTTCGAGCTGTTTTAATGGTTTAAAAATAGCGTAGTCGTCATGCTTCGTCTAAGGGCACCTACCACTTCCATTGTTAGCCTTCTGGGTCAAACTATAAAAAATAGTTAAACTCTGAATGCAACAGGCTAAATCAATTTTGCTCCTCAGTACACATACCAACTCGGTATGATGTTTTAACATGCCAATTTTCATTTTACACCGAAGTTCTCCTTTAACTGCTCTGCTTGCTACCTATTTAACTACTCTGTCGTATATGGTTTGTGTATGTGTTTTTTATAACTATTTATTTACCACAGTGGAATTGAACGATTTATCATGTTCACCTGGCGTCAGTTGTCGGAATTGCAAGCAGTGCTAATAGTCCAATATGGGCAGGAGCAAGCCTGCCCCACCTGCCTTTTTACCTTCTTCTAGCAGCTCACAGATCAGTACTCCTCTAGTTACGTTAGACCCAACGCAATTGTGTCAAATGCAGCGATGGCCTGCAGCACAGAACCTGCCTTGTCCAACAGCCTGGACTTTCTGTTAAAAATGCATTTAATGGACTGAAATTAGAAGATAATTTAGTGATCAAGCAGCTTGGCCAAGACAGACCAGCCGTCAGTATAACACAGAAAACTAAGGACAAATGGAAGATATATACAACCGAACATTTTTCGTGAACATGGTATGAGGAAAATGTCGTCTTAAGCCTAAGTAGTACTCAACTTCACACTTAGCACCATTGTAGAGTTTACGGACCGTTTCCCGAAACCTTCCTTGGCCAAGAACCATCGTGAGATCACTCATAACTCTACGTGTGGTCCGGAGCACTCGTAGAGCACTAAGATTGATCTTAACTGCGTGGCACAGTGGAGACACCCAGAGGATGTGAAGTGAAAATAGGCTACGTGCCCCTGAAGGTGTTTTCAGAAGACGGTGTTGTGTAATTATCATGTAACTATCATAAAACTATCATGACATCATGTAGCTGACAGAGCAGACTAACGGAAATACAGAAATAAAGAAGTAGCCTAAATCACCTCAGGGCCTGGAACCAAATCCATATGATTGCAGCCAGGGAATATTCTAAGTAATTGATAGTAAAATTGGGCATAATGAAACTGTGATCCGACATGTGATTTGTGTGGGCACTTAATGAACGGGAGCGTGGCGAGGCAATTAAGGAAACATAACCAGATGCAGAAAGGGCAAAATAAAGTCCCCCCAAAAAACCCTGGAACAGGTGCATGGGCACCTGAAAAACGGGAGTGATGTGATACGTGCAGGGTCGTTGTTGGCAGGCAGTGTGAATAACAGGTATGGGAAAAATGGCAGTGATGGTGATTGTGCACACATGGGCGATGAACAGAAATCAGAAGAAGTCAGAAATGATTCGGCGACGGGCCTCGAATCCTGCCTGACGGTCTTGGGCACGCTGGTCTTCGACCTGTCGGTACATGTCGTCACCGTTGCCCTCCTCTTCTTCCTCCTCCTCCTCCGGAACACACGTGGCTCTGGCCCGTACTGCAATATTGTGCAAATTGGCTGTTACACAAATCACAGCAGAGGCCTTCGCAGGTGTGATCAGGAACCCACCAGCGGATTTGTGTAGGCACCTGAACCTCATTTTCCACCGGCCGATGCTGCGCTCCACTATACCCCTGGCCAGACGGTGCGCCTCATTATACACCGCCTCCCGGGCGTCTTGGTGGTTGGCCACTGGTGTAAAAAGGTATGGCCTGAGGGGGTATACTCGCCCCTGGACATAGTGGCCTCCCGGCCGATGACGGAGTCCTGGAATACGAAGGCGTCGTGTGTGCTCCCCGGCCACCTTGCCACGACGTCTAAGAACATGCCTTGGTCGTCACAGATCATCTGGGTGTTGATGGCGGCATAGCCCTTCCTGGAGATGAAGAGGTGGCCGTCCTCGTAGGGTATCACGATGGGCACCAGTGTCCCATCCGCAGGTCCGACCACCTGCGGGATGTTGAACCGCCCGAAGAAATGGTGCTGGATGATGGCCTTCTTCTCCCTTGTGTCAGGGAAATGGATGTGAGCCTGCACCTGTTGAAGCAGTGCGGTTGTCACTGCCTCGACAGACCGACACACGGATGCCCTAGACAGGCCATGCCCATCCCCGACCACCTGCAGGAAGCTGCCCGTTGCATAGAACCTGAGTGCTGCCAGGAGTTGCGTCTGCGGGCTCAGCGCGTAGCTCCTCCTGGTTGGCCGTCTCAGGTCCTCGCCCATCACCTCCAGGAGCTGCAAAATGTCCTGGCGTGGCAGTCTGTACGCTGCTCAATAGCAGCGTCGGTGTACACCTCCAGGGGTGCCAGGTTGTCCCGAAGCGTCGCGTTGATCTCAACAAGGCGACTCCGGGGACTCCCCTGCCCCTCCCATATCCTCTGCTCGTGTGCAATTAAAAGTCTAAGTTATGCAAAGTGCGGCCTCTTCTGTTGTTTTCATTCGAAAGTATATATGCCATACCGGGGAAAGTGCACACAGCTGTGCATTGGTTAGGTCATTGCAAACAACCTATCATTCACGGGCCTAATGGGTATCACCACCTTCACCATTAGCAGACTCTGTGATTGTTACCTACCTACATCTACACAGCGCCTGTTCTGTATGGCGTACTACACATTGGTTGGTTGATTGATTGCATGCATGGCAATGAGGGGGTAACCTTGGCACCATCCCTACCATTTCATACAACCACACCTTGCCCTGTTGGTTCATAACGTCATAGTCATAATTGTACAAGGCCAACAGCACCTGACGTTTACGCATGTCAGTTACTCCAATGACCACTACCATTGTCATATCATTACAGGCAATAACCTGTGAAACGCTGTCGGGAAAAGAGCCCGGATCGCATGTCCGTGTCGTGAGGACGTTAACACTGTTCCATCTACTCAGCCTTTTGAATGATGGTTTATTTACACCATCCCCTACTTTTAGGCATTGCTAGGACTTTCGCTACATGTGAATGTGGACATATGCGCATGGACAGGGCAGATATCATGTTAAATGCTTTTATTGTTGGGAGGTTGCAGGATCCTCTGAAGTGGCTGGGAAAAGAATAATGCGCAATTAAATAATTTCTTCACATCACAAGTGACAAAAATGATGATGAAGATTTATCTTCACAAACACAGCCCAGTTCAACTGACTCAATATGTTACATACATCTGTGTTTACCATGTCGGACATCTCACCTTCCCGCTCTGGCCAAAGCACCGGCACCGACAGAGCTGGCCTGGTGAGCTTCTGCTCCGCCAACAGCAACCTCTTTGCCTCCAGGTCAAGCTTTGCCCTTTTTAGTTCCAGGACCTCCTGCTGGAACCGCGCCTCCCTTGCAGATGCCTCCTTCACCACATAACGCAGTTCCTTTAACACCTCCAGCTTCTCCCTCTTCAGCTGCACCAGGTCCTGGCTACAGCTGCACTGTTCGGACAGTGTAGCCAGGGTGGCAGAAGCTGGAGTCGGGGAACATGAGCGAGGGGCTGGCTGTGGCGAGGCGGTCTCGGGCGAGGTGAGCTGGGGTGAGGTTGGCTGTGGCGAAGCGGTCTGGGGCGAGGTGCGCTGTGGTAGGGCAGACTAGGATGAGAGTCTGGCGGGCAGGGTGGGGTCAAGGGCGTTGGTCCCTTCGTCTGAAACACGGGCCCCGTGGACATCCACCCCCCCTTCAATCCCAACGGAGGCCGTGCTTCCCAGGAGGGACACAGCCCTGTCCTCCTCCAGAGTCAGGGGAGCTGTTGTGGAGGGTCCCCCGCCCGTGGCTGTTGTGTCCCGCCTTACAGCAGCCGCCTTCCTCTTCTCTAGGCTGGAGAAGTCTTGCCACTTCTTCCGGACCTCCTCTCCAGTCCTAGCCACATCGGTGATAGCCGCCAGCTTTCTCGCAATGCCCCCCCAGGCTTGCTTTTTCCAGCGACTGTCCAACTTGCCCTTGAATCTGCTGAATATTACGGGCTTTAGCCGCGCCACCTCGTTGAGGATAATCTGAACCTCCTCGGGTCTGAAGCTTTGCTTCGGTCTGGATAAGATGCCCCAAGATGCCCTGCCCTTGAGCATATCTGTAAGTCGCTCTGGATAAGAGCGTCAGCTAAGTGTAATGTAAGTAAGTAAGCATTCTTTGGGTCTTCTGTGTCCTAGTGGTTAGGGAGTTGGTCTTGCGATCGGAAGGTTGCCAGTTCGAATCCCATCCTACCCATGGAACTGTAACTGAAACCCTGTAAATATCTGTAAGTGGCTCTGGATAAGAGCGTCAACTAAGTGTAATGTAATGTAACCTGTTCATCCTCTGTGTCTGTGGGCCTTATATAGTAACGTCATGGGATGTCATGCTCATCATGTTGACCTGGGTCGGGTGATTGTTCAATTGATTTCGTGGCTAGGTGTTACTTTGTGAGGCCGACACTGCCCCCTTTGATTTTGTGGCTGGGTTTTTACTTCATGGAGCCGACATTGGCCCTTTTAACAATTACTACAGTGTTGTTGACCCTTTTCTGGAATGTAGCAATTGCCATCAGCAACAGTTTTTTGTAATTGATTTAGGTGACTAATTACTGATGTGGCCTTCTCCGCTGTGGCACACTGGTGAGGACAGCGCCCTTAAGTACTACGCCCTTAAGAACGTTCTTAGGAGCTGTGCACGCGCGTTCACGTACAATAATGTTCGAGAAACGGCCCGTAAGACATGTAAGAACGTTCGTAAGATCAATCGTTTACGTTGCTCTTAAGTCTAAGATCCATCGTTATCGGGAAACACAGCCCAGATCATGCTCAGGACAAGGGAACATAGGGATTACAGGACTTAGCGACATGAAGCACTTTTCCGAACTAGCAAAAAAAGCACACTCTCAAGCAAAGCACATTTACAGTGTGCTACAAAACTACCCATGCTAGGTCAAGTTAATATCGCAGCACACCTCGATGAGGGCTATCACGTAAGCATTCGAAATCAATTAGAGAGGCAAAATGTGTCGTTGTGCTTACTATATTATATGAGGTTGTTGCACTGTTTGCTTTTACTGCATTGGGTCAGCATTTCATTGGTCTTCGTTAATCATAGCACTACATTAATGTTCATATTTAAAAAAAACGCATGCTTTAAGGTGCTGCTTGCAGACAGATTTATTATAGACCTGCTTAGCCGAATTACTACATTAATTAGGTTTTTAATAGGCCTATAAGTATACAGTACATTATTCTATAACATTTGGTCATGGTAGTGATTCAGGCATCGGAGTCAGTGTCTGCCCCACCAATATTTATGGTCAGGAGCCGCTACTGGTCATGACGTAAAATATTCATTATTGACCGTAATGTTTCAGTAGTGATGACTATATTGAACTGTCTATATTTTGTGTAAAAAAAAAGGTAAAAATGTCAGTTAACTACTTAAATTTCTTTAATTTCCCTTCTTCCCTTTGTTTCTGATGTCTTTCTGTTAACTTTCTTAAAGGTATAGCTTAGTGGAAAATGAAAATTGGCACGTTAAAACATAATGCAGTTAATGAGTTTTTATTTCTAGTGTGGATCAACTAGCCCATTGCATTTACAATTTTTAACATTTCAGTCAAAAACACTGACAATGCTATTGCTAAGGGCATCATGTAAAGCTTGAAGATAACGTTGTTTTCAAACCATTAAACTAGCTCAAAAAAAAACTCCAAAGTCGGGTGTATAACGCTCAAAATACATGCAAGCGGGTTTCATTCTTTTCAGTTGGGAGGTGGCAGGTGGTGAGCGAGGCGGGCGAAAAAGTTGAGTTCTGCTGAACTTTATGCAAACGAGGAGCGGTGTTTGCCGAGCGGTAACCAATGATATCGTTTCAAATGACTTTTCAGTTGGAAGGTGGCAGGTGAAGAGATAAACATTTAAAAATGGACGTACATAAAATTTGAAACAGTGTCATTGGTTAACATTATAATGACATGCCAGAAGCAAAAAAAGCATTACCGTTCAAAATTCTTTAGCCTTTTAAACTTAATATCTCTTTAACTGACGTTTGGTGCAGGCCCACTGAAAGCGGAGAGAAAGCGGTACATTTCGCTTGTATGTATTTTGGGCGGGTCCTGGCATTCAAAATGAGGGACGGAGATTCTTAAATCTACACATCGTTTATTAGCAAGAGTTTTGCATAGACAGTAGAACAGAACGGACGGAGGGAGCCGATGAAACCAGATTTTTTAATTCTCGAATTGGTCACCAGGCTACTGCGCAAGCTTGCGGTGACGTTCAGTGACATCGGCCAACGAACCCGAATACTATAAATTGAGTGGTAGACTCTCAATCACAAATCAGACAGGGTAGCTGCAATCATTTACTGGAGTGGGAGGCTAATACTATACGTGGGGACTTGATTCTTCTTCTTCTAACTTTGGTTCCAGGCAGTCTTGCAAGCCAGCAAGCTAGTTAGCATGTACATACCAAACTATAGCGTGTAGCTTAGCTAAGCCATCCTTTTTTGGGCTTCACTTGCGTTGAATAGTAAAATCCATAAAGATAGCGATGCCGCTTACAAACAAATACCAATTCCTACGTTTATTTTGTGAGAAATACTGCTGGAAATGTTTCCCCAACATGAACAGAATAAACGGACATGGCTATGGCTTGTTATCCAAAGAGTACGGTAAATTTTCTCCTGTGTGACCGAAACTCACTAGCCATTGCATGATTTGTGAAGTCATTTTTAGCATTATTTCAGATAAACATTTCTTACAAGGCAATAACATGACAGATTTCCGATTGGAGCAAATATGTTTTGCTGTGTCTTTACAACAATGCTAATATCAAGGTACGGAGCGCTTCTCATGTAAAGTTATTTGATTTCAAAGTGACGTGAAAATGAATGGAAGTCGATAAAATGCTAAAGGCTACTGGGCCCTTTCCGGGTTGCGCTTTCCCCATAAGGGTTTCAACTTCTGCATACGTTCCTATTTCCTTGGTGTTTTCAGAAGCAGTATCTTGGTGTTGTTTCATGTCGGTGCCATGATGAAAGTCCAAAGAAGTCAAACCGTTAACAAAAATTCGTCAATCGACTTGTGTGGACTTTCACCATGGCAGCAACATGAAACAATGTACTTATCCCATTTTTTCTATTCTATTTATATTCTATTTAGTTCTCAAAATAAAGAAAACAGTGTCATTTTATCTCTACCAAACAATGACGTCACAACCAAAATTTCAACACGTTTTGGTTAATTTGGTTCATTTTTGTAAATATTTTCGATAATAACCTAGCAGCTACATCACATATTACAATGGGTTTTGATTGTTATTTGCTTACATCTTTATATCATCAAACATTTCCCTACAAAAATGGGTTTTAAACTATATTTTTGGTTCAGGGACAGCAATTTGCACCAATTCTGTAGAATCGCTCATAGATAATGTATGTTTACAAATCTCACATTTTTCTAGTCACTAAAAGTGGCAAGAAAAAAATGGAGACATGTTTTTTTTTAATTCCTTGGACCCCCTAGAATGAATTTATAATGGTCTCCAAAAATGAACATGCAAAGCAAACGGGCCCCCAAATCAGATACATAGGCTCCCCCACTAAGATGTGTGAAAGAAGCTATTCTTTGGCTGGTGAAGTATTCTTTGACTAAATATGCAATTCGTTTTAAAGTCCATGCCATTATCAGGGAATCCTAATGGCAGGATGATGGAATTCCTAAGCACAAGAGCTGTGTTACACAAAAAGCATGCATAACCAGTACCACAAATTGTGATCATAGACGTTTTTCCTGTATTTCACAAATTTTGTTTTTGAAATGTCTTGATTGACACAGTTTAATGTCACCTCGTCAAAGATTTCAGGTTTACATTTTGAAACATTCTTGGCTATATAACAGTAGATTGGCATAATCTTGCTCTTGCTCAACCGCTACAGGCAAAAAAATATGCACAGATTCTCCTCTCTGAACCTCTGCCACTCCCCTGGCGTTTAACTCCGAAATACAGCGCGTAAGTCAACATGGCCGTAATATATGTAAATTGAAAGCAACGTCAGTGCCAAGTGCAAGGATTACGGCTACCAAGAAAACATGGGACATGGACTTCCTGACTACACAAATAAAAGCAGTGGCAGTCCGTGGGAAACAGAAAAGAACTTTAAATTTGAATATGCAAGCAAACAAGTGGTGAAAATCTTTCTAGCCCATTGCTTTAAGAAGTTCGGTTTTACAAAATATATATGCCGCGATAATGAAATAAACAATAGCTATATTCGTTGTGAAGCGCAACACTGTTCATTGAAAAATCAGAGAGGTAGCCTACATTCTAGGCACTCAAACGGTACAGCTTATATTATTTGAATATCATGACAAACAAGCGATTGTTATCCCCGAACACTGTGGCTTTCCAACCCAACCGCAACAAACATATTGTGATAACCTGTGTTAATTGTGTTCTGTTCTGCAATATTCTTATGTGTATCTCATTCATTGTTGTTTGTTTGTAATTTACCTAATTGGAGAACAGGTTCTTTCGTGATATCACGTGATATTTTAGTAAAATATCATGGCTATGAGAAACGTCCTTTAAAGAATAAAGATCAACAACCAGACATTACTGACTCTGCACTTTGGTATGTTAAATGTGGCAAAACAAATGTTGACATTATAGGCCTAGCCGACATCAAATGCAGTATTTCATTTCGCCTTACAGTGGCGCCGGACCTTACTACAGCCCTTTGAGGCGCGTAAAGAGAAAACCGCTTAAGTGGAGGGTAGAATGCACGTAGGGTTCATTTACATGCGACACTCCCTAAGTTTGGGGTTGCTCATCCCGAAGCGCGTAACTGACTGATTTCCGCGTAAATGACAGACTTAAGTCAACAGTACAATCCGCGTGGGCGCATTTCCGCGCTTTTTTTCACTTACGCACCCTTACGCGCAGGGGAGAATCGGCCCCTTAGAGCAGTACTGCAGTTCATTAGTTCCCAGGGGCCTCACTAGACCTATTACTGTAGTGGGGCACACCTGGGGCACAGACAATTAATGCGAGCGCCCAAAGCAAAAAACATTTTTAGCACTTATTTATTATAAAAAAAAACATAAATAGTGCTTCAAACTAAACAATCATATCAGATTATGTTGATATGCTCATCAAACATCGTAGATGTAAGATAGCAACCTCCAGAAACCGAGTGTGGGAGCTCAGTGCTAGGCTAACCGTTACATAAATCAACAATGATAATAGGCATATGCTACTTCAATTTACAGCCAGAACTAGCTTGCATGACAGCTGCCTCATACATTAAATGTAAAAAGTAAAGTTGTAACATTTAAATCCACATGGAAATGGCGACACAGAGGTGAGAACAAACAATGATGGGCATTTTACCCGGTACTAACCTGTAAGACAGGTGGAAAGAAATAGAGCTTAGACACCGTTGTTAGACGTTACGTCACAGCCAAAGTCTCTTGAATAAATTACCATATTAAGTAGCCATGTGTGCATTGTGTATAGAGTGAATAAAGTAGCAATGAGTTGCCATATTGAGTTGCTGTGTGCACATTCTGTAGATTATGCCATGTAGACCTAAAACTGTAAAGTGATTTTTTTTACTGGTGAAATTTATACTGGAGCACTACAGACCAATACTGGGGCACGTGCCCCAGTAAAATATGTCTGGCGACGCCCCTGTTAGTTCCTAACAGAAGCCACCGCAGGACGTTTTCTCACTATAAGTTTAACACATAAAACGGGCAAGTCTTATTTTAAGACTGCATTCCTTTTACTTAAACATCAGAATAAAAAAAAAAAAAAAAGTAAATAAATGAACTTACATCCTGTGTCTTTTGTTAATTCATCTGCTGACGAAGCATCCTTTTTCTTTTTGGCAGAAATACTGGCTTGAAATAGTTCTGCTCGTTTTCTTTCAGCAGCCTTTTTAATCTCACTGCAGACATTTGGATAGTATTGAATAGCTTCATCAAGGCTGTCCTTTGAGAGTATAAACAGATCACAGTTGGTTGCTGCCCTGGAAAAACACAAAAACATGACCAAACATTAGTAATCACATTACAGATTTACTGTAAATGTTAAGAGTAAAAGAGTTACAGTATGCAAGTCTTATTACAGTTTTTCTCAATTGCTTAAACACATTTTCTGAAAACATGCCTCATATTCTCAGAACTCTACACACAAGTCAAAAAAACACACACACAATGGGCAAAACCCCTAACTTCTCCTGCAAAATGGAACTTTGCATTCAAAACAGTATTATTTCCTCTCAAAATGCTATTTTGTTGTCAAATGACACACACAAACCATCATATGAATAGACATTTATAACAACCAGTTGAACCCTGATGTGCTTAATGTAAAACACTATGATAAATGGAAAACACTTCTTCTACATTCATCATAATGATTTAGGCCTTTTTTGTTTAGTGTTACACTTGCTACAGTCAGTACATACATAAGTGTGGTATATTTTAGAATATTGTTTTTATACTCAGAACGCACATATACATTGTTACAAATATATTTAATTTTTCCCACAAAAACAGTGTACACACTGTGCATCCCAATCAACACAAAGCGGCACCTACAGTGGTCTACATACAATAGAACAGAAGAATTTACTGTAGCCTATACAGTTAAAAAAAAAATCACTGCATCCTTTCTTCTGTTTTTGTGTGGCCTCATCCACATCACATGCAATGTTTTCCTGGACTAGCAGCGAATCCATCCATGAAAAGCATCAATTGCTATATTTCCACATGCATCTTCCATAGCTTAGAGAAAGGGTACACGCATTTGTGGATTTTGGTCATACACTTTTATCTCCACTCAAAAAAAAAATCCTCAATTGTGTTGAGGATTGTAGAATATGGAGATAGATACGTAAACAACTACTGTAAAATAATTTCGTTGACCAAATGGTAAACCAAAATGGCTCTGATCTCATCAGAGATTACTGTCCTGTGTGACAGGTGTTTGCCAATGTGATGAGTCAGTGTGCATAGTAGGGCAATTGACTTTAGAATTTTGAATCACTGTGTTCCTTGTGAAAACAAGAGATTTTTGTCATGAAAATTGTGCCAAACGCAGAGAATTGTCTATAGTGTTTTGAAAAAAGTGTGTTTTAGAACTGCAATTTGAGTGTAACTCAGGAATTGTGTTTATAGTTTAGCAGAATCGGTTCATGGGGTTGGTGCATGAGTTACATGTTGTTAGCCTGGCTATCGCGACTTGTCAATGCTCTGCGAGCATTGGTCTGGCCAAGCTGTGTTGTAAACCCATTTCTCAGAAGGCGGGCTTAACCCGCCTCTTTCAAATGCCTCTGTTTGCTACTGGACGAAGCTTCAATCAATCACACCCCTCTGCCCTCTGACGTATACCCAGCGAAACTGCTTGATCCAAACAAAAAGTAGTACTGTAGTAGCCTGTAGTCATATAGAAATGGCGTTAAATGTTTTTTGTCGGACTTGTGAGTTGAACATGAGAGTGGCTGGTGTTGGCCATTTAATTTTGATAATAATCGAAAAACGAATCAGTGCGATCAAAGGCGAAATAACCACAACAACAGCGTTCTCGCAAAGCCCAATCGACTTGGCTACCAGCGGGGCTAACTGCTAAATTAAACTTTTACCGAAGCCGGTCGGTAGCATTGCGAAAACGTCCTTTCCCGCAACAAATGATTCAAGGGCTGTCCTTTGCTGTATTTTCAGAGAGAACTTCCCTTTGAATTCGTCCAAAACAGCAGCTACAGCTGCATTGAAATCTTGCGTTTGCTCCACGTTTGCCATGTTGACCATAGACAGTAGAAGAGAATGTTGACAGGGACTGAGATAGATTTCCGGTCGCCCAACTGCCGCGTCATTACCATTTTGAAATGCTCGATTTTCATTGGCCCCATATTCCTGCCGGAGCAGAAACGGTGTAGATAGGCAGCTTGGCCAGACTGACTTGCTCGCGAAATGAAAATGCAGCGTCATAGGCAGTATGGGCACACCCAGGCTAACATGTTGTGGTCATTGTGTCTGAAGTACAAGGAATTGTGTGTAAACAATTGAGAAAAACTGTATTAGCCGAGCTGAACATATTGAAGCAGGTTGCATGCCCGCAGCTGATGCCAATCAATGGCAGACCAGGGAGATGGCGTCATTAAAGAAATAATATTTTGATTAATTGCGGCTGCTGGCGGTTGAATCAAATAAATGGTCTATATAAAAGATAAATCATCATTGTTTTTAGAAATGGCAGAACCTTAACTAAAGGTCAAACTAGATGTACCGCATAGCGGTACATGGTATGACCGCCGCAGTGTATTGAAATGTGGGAACTGTTGGTATAATGAGTGTGTGGAAGAGCAGTGTTGTGAGGTGAGAATTTGTGTGGAAATGATTTCCTGGAAGTGGGCATGAATGTGGGTTTTGAATGAATAACATTGTGTGTGTTTGTATAGTGTGTAGGAGTGATTTCTGAAAGGAATAGGCAAAATGAGATTTTGTACAATTACAGCAGCTGCTATAGGCCCAATTTTATGACATGTGCTGTGCTTTTAGAGGTCTTTGTGTTGATCGTGCATGACGTATTTTGTGCAGTTTCCACCTTCTCGGTCCAAGATATTAGCAACTCAAAATACCAATTTTTGCATTTACCCTTATCACTAGGTGGCGCTATGCTTCAAGTGAGTGTTTATGGGCTGGACCGATACGCCTCTGTAACACCGACATACTAACACAAAATCGTTGTCTTGGGCAAAATTGTTGACGAATTATTTAACAAAAACAGTTTTTTGACACCTAGCTTCGCCAATAAACATCGCCCCCTATGAGGACATGTCACAAAATTTAGTACACATGAAAAGAAAGCTGTTTAGAGATGGCATGTCAACTTTGACCAAATTTGAGCAATTAAAAGCCAAGATATGGACTTTTGAAGAATTTTAAGCTACGTGTTAAATGTTCATTGACGTGTAACTTCGAAACGGTTTATCTGAAGATAAATCCTTTGATAACTTTTTGTCAGCATTGTCTGTAGATGACATATACCAAATTTGGTGAAATTCACATGAACGGCCTATGACGAGTTCGTTCAAATCCGTTTTCGCAATGTTAAAATTTCACGGAAATTGTTTTCGTTGGAAGTGGGCGTCGACAAGTGCTTTCAATGTGTGAGGGTCAATAGATTTCACGAAAAAAAAAGTTGTTGTAAACATTAGCATTCTCTAGATAATAGGCAAAATGACATTTTCTAAAATTACAGCGCCCCCCTTGGACCAAATTGTATGGCATGTGCTGTGATGTTAGAGGTCTTTGTGGTGATCATGCATGACGTATTTTGTGCAGTTCCCATCTTCTCGGTCCAAGATATTAGCAACTCAAAATAGCAATTTTTGCATTTACCCTAATCACTAGGTGGTGCTATGCTTCAGGTGAGTGTTTATGGGCTGGGCCGATACGGCTCTGTAACACCAACATACTAACACAAAATCGTCGTCTTGGGCAAAATTGTTGACAAATTATTTAACAAAAACTGTTTTTTGACACCTAGCTTCGCCAATAAACATCGCCCCCTATGAGGAAATGTCACAAAATTTAGTACACATGAAAAGAAAGATGTTTAGAGATGGCATGTCAACTTTGGCCAAATTTGAGCAATTAAAAGCCAAGATATGGACTTTTGAAGAATTTTAAGCTACGTGTGAAATGTTCATTGACGTATAACTTCGAAACGGTTTATCTCAAGATAAATCCTTTGATAACTTTTTGTCAGCATTGTCTGTAGATGACATATACCAAATTTGGTGAGATTCACATGAACGGCCTATGACGAGTTCGTTCAAATTCATTTTCGCAATGTTAAAATTTCACGGAAATTGTTTTTGTTGGAAGTGGGCATCGACCAGTGCTTTCAATGCGTTGAGGGTCAATAGATTTCATGATAAAAAAAAAGTTGTTGTAAACATTAGCATTCTCTAGATAATAGGCAAAATGACATTTTCTACAATTACAGCGCCCCCTATGGACCAAATTTTATGGCATGTGCTGTGATGTTAGAGGTCTTTGTGGTGATCACACATGACATATTTTGCGCAAATTTCCACCTTCTCGGTCCAAGATATTGGCAACTCAAAATACCAATTTTTGCATTTACCCATATCACTGGGTGGCGCTATGCTTGAAGTGAGTGTTTATGGGCTGGGTCGATACGTCTCTGTAACACCAACATACTAACACAAAATCGTTGTCTTGGGCAAAATTGTTAACGAATTATTTAACAAAAACTGTTTTTTGACACTTAGCTTCGCCAATAAACATCGCCCCCTATGAGGAAATGTCGCAAAACTTAGTACACATGAAAAGAAAGCTGTTTAGAGATGGCATGTCAACTTTGACCAAATTTGAGCAATTAAAAGCCAAGATATGGAAGGCAAATGGACATTTTTTACAATTACAGCGCCCCCTATGGACCAATTTTTATGGCGTGTGGTGTGATGTTAGAGGTCTTTGTGGTGATCATGCATGACGTAATTTGCGCAGTTCCCACCTTCTCGGTCCAAGATATTGGCATCTCAAAATACCAATTTTTGCATTTACCCATATCACTAGGTGGCGCTATGCTTCAAATGAATGTTTATGGGCTGAGTCGATACGTGTCTGTAACACCGACATATCACAAAAATGTCATGTCATTGGGTGAAACGTTCATTGAGTTATTCAGCAAAAACTTTTGCCGGTCTCCCCCTCTTTGACGGACCCTGGCAAAGCGGGGGGGTGGCCCTTGGGGACCAAAAGCTTCTAGTTGCTCAAAAACTTCTAGGGCTACATGCCTACAAAGATTCATGTCCCCCGTACTTCCAGTGTCCCGGAAATCGTTGACGGAAAATCGATGAAAAAAACGAAAAAAAAAAAAAGGGAAAAAAGTCGCGGCAACACTATAGCGGCGGTCATAATAAATGCTCTCTGGGAAAGATTCAGTGATGTGGTTAATATGTTGCAATTCAGAAAACAGAATAGGAATAATGATAGTCACATATGTGCTAAAGCCAAATCCCAGACGAACACCATCAGTACTTTTGTCTGTCAGTAGAGTATTTTAGTTAGTAGTAGTCAGTGTTGGGGTCATTACTCAAAAAAAACTCGGTACATTACTTTGCGTTACTCATCAATGGCCTTGAGCAAAACACATAAATTCCTATTGCAATGAGCAAGATGTAAGACAAGTCGTTCTTTCATGCCACTTAACGAAAACAGGCTACACCACAAAGTTGGTGAAAATCTATAGGCCACTGCACAGGGTCGTATCAGTATTGCACTGCTGGCAGGCTTATGTCATAAAAAACAGGCTGAAAGTCTAAAACAGGATAACTTCATACCAGCACTCACTAAAAATAGAATGAATGAAATAGCATGCAGACACTGGCATATGGGCTACAGTATAAATCCTTTAACAAATTGGACCATTTAAACAAAACGTGCTGCTAAATAAAATAACTCTGGACATTTAACCACATTAGATGATGTCCGGGTAAACACATTTCATTGGCATGGTATAGTCTAGGGCAAAGGCACTTTCTTGTTGTGGGTGCTCCCCACTAAAACAATGATCATACTGCATGAGAAGTCTTTCAAATGTTGCATCGGACAACCGATTTCTATTAGGCTTCAGCACAAGACCGTCTAGTATGAATAGCCTCTTGACTGGCGCTAGATGGGGTAGCTGTGTTAATTTTCATATACTTTTTATATGAGGGAAACGGTTAAGGACTTCAATGTCTGACTTCAAATTCTCTGTTGCTTTAGTGTCAAAGTTGAAGGAAGCTGTATATTCCTTCTTATCAAAAGCAATTATCCTTCTCAGCGACAGTGCTATATGGCAGCAGGTTTCTGATTCTGCTGCGCAACCGGCCCCACATCACGGTGCAAACACGACACAAAAAAATCCTCACTACTTCTCCCTTCTCCTCTTCCCTAACCCATTGCACTTTAACTTCAGGCAACGTCTCTCAACATATTAAAAACAATGAGCTTATCGCCCCCCCCCCCCCCCGAACGTTATGGTAAACGGCTTAGCAATTTCCCGAATTTAACAATCAAGTACAGTTGCGTGTGGACATGTCTCCCGACTATTGTGCAAGCGTGCACCTGAGGATTTTGGGGGGGGGTCCGGGAATCCGTCTCAGATATCTGTGATCAGACTGTTCACTGGGGAAGTTTAGTAATCAGCATATGCACTATTTGTAACTGTAGTGTGATTAATGAACTTATAACAGTAACGCGTTACACTACTACATTACCGACAATTGTAATGTGAGTACAGTAACGCGTTACTTAGTAAATCTAGTGGTCCTTCCACTAGATAAGATCTTGGGGCCGCATGGGGTGACATAACAGCCCCCTCAGCTTTTACGTCAGCCATCCAAACCTCAGTGACTGATGAGAGTGGGCTCAGGTCGCGTGTGCGATGTCTCTTGTTAAACACTGCAGCATTGTCTCTGTCAGGAAGCTCAGGGAGCAACATTGAAGGGAGTTGAGGAATGGTGGTCCTGACCCTTCGTCCCATCAGTAATTGTGGTGGGCTGTAGCCATTAGCTAGTGGTGTTGCTGTATACACAAGCAATGAAAGGTAAGGCACATTTTTTCACAGTTTGAACATGATGCTCAGCTTCACCATTACTCTGGGGGTACTTTGGGCTACTAGTGAGGGGCTTGAAGCCATAATCTTCCGCAAACGGAGCAAAAATACTGGATGAAAACTGAGGTCGGTTATCTGAGACGTGTCTCGCAAAAATTGATTTAAGACGCACAAATACATCCTCAGATCTTGTGGGCATAAGCCTTGCTATCTCAACAAAACGTGGGTAGTAGTCTACTACTAGTAGGTAATTTTTAGTGTCCAGTGTAAAGATGTCAGCAGCCAGTTTTTGCCATGGTCTGTCTGGCAACAGGTGCAGGATTGGTTCATTCTTTGATGCAGGTTTTGCAATGCAAAACAAGCTCGTTTAACTGACAATTCAATCCTGGCCATCAAACAGTCTCTCTGGCTTGCTCTCTACACTTCACAACACCCTGATGTCCCTCGTGCACTTTTTCCAGAACAGTGTTTCGCTGAGGGTATCACCAGTCTTGTGCCGGTGTATGTGCTGTAGTCTGGCCATCCACTTTCGCACAGTCATGACTTGTGAGCAGGTGCTGTCTGCCTTGAGCTGGTCTCTAAGTTTTGCAACATAAGTTGCACTGGCAGGTAAGTTACTCATGATGTTATGTTATGTTTGTGTCCATTAGTTAATTAGTTCCATTAGATTTTTGGCTGCACTGCTAGCTCTGATTACCAGTGCATGTGACAGTGTATCGGCTGTAAGCAGTGCCTTACCAGGGACATGGTGGATTGTGTAGGAGTAAGTCATGAGTCTCATACGGAATCTCTGAATCCGTGGCGGCTGTTCAGACAGTGCCTGATTCCCCAGCAGACTGACCAGGGGTTTGTGGTCTGTCTCAAGATGAAAATGCTGCCATATTAGAAAGTCTCTGAATCGCTCACATCCCCATGTCAAGGCTAGAGTTTCTATTTCAACTTGTGCGTATCGCCGCTCTGTCTCTGTTAACGATCTAGAGGCATATGCAACTGGCCTCCATCCACGCTCTTCTTTTTGCAGAAGGACTGGCCCAGCCCGTATGAAGATGCATCTGCTGACCAGTTTCAGCTCCTTCGAACAGACGGTGAAGACATCTCCCGCTTCAGATGATCAAAAGCATTTTGCTGACCATGTCCCCACACCCATTCATTCTTCTTGGAAAGCAGGTCTCGCATTGGCTTGTATTTTTCTGCTAAGTGAGAAATGAATTTCCCAAGCTGAGTAACCATTCCCAGGAAGCTACGCAGTTCACTGATGTTAGACAGCTCCCTACACAGCACTGGTTTTCTCCAGGTCAGGTCTCACTCCACTGGCAGATATCAAATGCCCTAAGAAGTTCAGCTCACACCTATCCAGGTTCAGCGTAAGGCCTGACACAAACTTCTGACACCATGTTATGTTGGTTTGAGACAAAATATACAGCTACACATATATAAAGCCGTGAATTAAAACTCATATAAAGTTTATGCACTTTACTGAACTCGTGTTTGTTACACTTCATGCACACAGGTACGTAACTCACTAATTTCATTTTTGCCTTCTGCCCGACCCTTGACGTCATCACGTCATAGCATACAAAACTAACCACACAACAGTTTAGTATATCTTCATACAATTGTAAGAGTGGTCTGGAGCACTTGTTAGCTGTATCTTACTAACACAGTGTTTTAGGTTATATGTGTTTTACTGCCTGAAAATGTCACACTGGTGTCAATATGTGTACACTTATTGCCAAGGAAGATATCCATATGGATAAAATTCTTTTGTGTGTGTGTGTGTTTTTTTTTTATAACTAAAAATAAAAAAAAAAACGTTAGATATAATTTGCTCTGTTTAATCCCTTTGAATGGCAAGCATACAAGTAACAGTTGTCAACTCATGTCATATTTGGTGACTTGTTTCATTTTGACGTGCATACTGTAGGTTTATTTCTGGTTGCTAAGGATCACATGAGCTATCTTGCTAAATCCCACATATGCTCATACATAAATTACAATAATCAATGTCAGAAACATGGGAGAAGAAAACACGACAGGTGGACAGGCAGCGGAGGATGTCTGAGAGTGGACAATGTGGCATGGCGGCGGTTGGCAACAACTGGACTGTGAATAGACAGGAATGGGGTGACGGAAATGAGAAGGAAGTCAGTATGAAGAGATGGAAGAAAGCGGGAGTCCTATCAAACTCACAAAGCATTACACAAGGAGATTGGAGAGGTAAGATATGCTAAAAAGCTCAGAAATGTTTGTTTATTGGTTATGTGTGAGGATGGGGAACAACAAAAGAATACAATAAAAGTTAATAAAATAAATGGTAACAAAGTAAAGTGTACAGTTGTTTTTGAGAAAAACCTTGTACGAGGAGTCATTTCAGGAATACCACTAAGTGAATCAATAGACAATGTGATGGAAGGTATAACCAAAGTCAAGACAAAAGAAACTAAACGAGTGACAACAAAAAAATGGAACACTTATTGATAGTCTCTCAATTCTACTAACATTTGAGGAAGTAAAACTTCCTGAGAGTCTTCATTGGGTATATGAGCTACGGAGTAAAGACCACCACACACTAGCTGCGATGCGACCGTCGTGTTCTACGATGGAATTCTCCGGTGAAGTCGCGTCGACATGCTAGTCATAGGTTAAGTAATTAAGTTAACATACCAGTTGAATTCACAGCCTCAGTCACGTCTCTCCATGCCTTCTCCTTCTTGTAGAGGTCTTTATAGTTGGGGTCTTGAAAATTATAAAGCTCAGGAAACCCCTCAATGACCGATATCAGTTGCTCCTCCACAACATCAGACAAAATAAACGGTAAATGTTGGAATATTACTTTAGCGAGCGTGCACCCATCTCGTGAGAATATTCTAACACAGTAACCTTTTTAAAAACAATATATTTAAGGTCTACATAGTCAATTGTACACATGGTGATTTCTTTTAAATGCGTTTCCCAAGCAGTATAAAATATGCAATATCAATTATTTAGCCTTGGTTCGTTTGGGAGAAGAACGGATGCTAGGTGGACAACAATAATAACAAAGCTTTCTGCAGTAGTTTATAACACGGCCAACGTCTAATACTTTTATTGTATTTTATTAATACTTTACATTTATTACACAGTCTGCTTTTCTCCAGCAGCCCATGTCAGACAACAGTTTTCTATTATGACGTGTGAAAAATCGCTCAGAAAAATCGCAAGGGTAGGAAAGTGACTGCGACGGTCGCTCTGTCGTTCCACTGGCGGTGTGTGCTTCTTCATTCACTTCAATAGATTCTATTCCATTACGACAAAAATCGCTGTCGCATCGCAGCTGGTGTGTGGTGGCCTTAAGGGTGTATATTCCTCCGCCGCTTAGATGTTTTAAATGTCAGAAGTTTATACAATACATACAACAACAAAAAAATCCAGTTTCGATAACTAATATGTTGTCCTTGGACTATTCTCAAACACATATATTGCTTGTATGATTTGAGAGCCTTCCAGAATTCACGATATTGGCTCCGGCTGCGGACCCGGACCTGACTCCAGTACCATCATTGACAGACGAGTCTTCGGTTAATGCCTCAGAACGTTCTCCATCGCAAATTCCTACACATTTGAGGCTATCGTGCCGTGCCCATGCATGCTTTGTCTGCACTGTTTATTTCAGTTAAGAAAATTTGAGGAGTACCAGCATATTCTGACCAATGCTTCAGCTGTAGCAGAAGAACTAGTTTACTTCCCAGTCAGCGAATCGCTCCCTAGCTACCGTATTTCTCTAATGATTAAAGGTATCCGTAAGGCCCAACCGGTTACTCTTGACTGTCTGCTCCCCATCACCATTCATTTGCTGATTTCCTGTGTTCATCCCCCCATTCAGACCTAACGCTGATGGCTATGTTCTTTCTGCCGTATTTTGGGCTGCTTAGATGTAACGAATTCACAACTTCCAGTGCCAGTTTCAACTCTCAAATTCACCTACGCGTCTGCGACCTACAATTCTAGATTCATTCATTATATCGATTGCCGTGCCTCCGTCACCTCTCAGAATGATCCTCTCTTCATGTCCGACGGACAGCCAATTACACGCTCGCTGTTTCAATCCCACCTTAAATCCATAACTACTCAAGTAAGAATCCCAGCAGATTGTTACTCCTCTCACTGTTTTCGAATTGGCACAGCCACCACCACAGCATCTAACGGTCTCCCCGAGCTATTACTCAAAACCCTCGGCCGATGGTCCTCGAATGCTTATCAGTTATACATCTGATATAATCCATCTGATCTAAAGAAAGCTGAGCTAGCACTTACTTTGTGATTCGTACTGCTCGGTCCTGGCCAAGGGTCCCTTAAACATTTGCCTCTTTTGGGGTGCTTGCTCAGTTTTTCTCATGACACCTGCCTGCGTACGGTCATGCGAAGACTTATTAGCACTTCAGGACCCTGACCTGCGACCTTGCCTAAATACGCTCTACTCACATATCATTTAAATGTCTCACTCGCCATCAATTTCTCATCTCATTCGGGATCGATCATGCCTCTCGGGTGCTTGCGTGTCCCATCAGACTTCTGCCGCGCAGTCGTTCGGCCGGGGCCTCGTGGATGCACCGTCTCATCCATCCTGCCGCGCAGGCGGCCCTACCATGTAGAGCCTGGATCAAGAGACACTCGCCAACTTTATTTATACATGCTCATTTCTCATCGCCACCTGAGATCGATCCCAAATGCTTCTCGGGTGCTCGCATGTCCTGCCAGTCATCTGCCACGCAGTCGTTTTGTCAGGAACGGCAGATGCACTTTCTGATCTGTCCTGCCGCAGCAGCGGAGAGCTCCCGGATCAAGAGAAGCTCCCCAAATTTTCTTTATTTTATTAATCACTTGTTTACTCAAATTTCGAAACGTGAACTAGTGAACTACAGATGAAAGAAGTTTTGTGTGATGACTTTGTTTGGTGTGATGACTTTAATGCTCACAGTACACTATGGGGAGACAGGGATGATGTTAATGGGAGGGTAATAGAAGAGTTCATTAAAGGAAACTAGTCTGTTTAAATAATGGTTTAGGTACAAGGGTTGATATTATGAGAGATACAGAATCAGCTATTGACCTCACCCTTGTAACAAAAGATATTGCAGACAGGTGTGAATGGGAAGCACTGAGAGGAATTACAGTTGGAAGTGATCATTATCCAATCACAATCCATGTAGGTATGAAACTAGAAAAAGGTCTAGAGGTGAAAGAAGAGAAGTGGATATTAGAAAAGGCGGACTGGGATAAGTTTAGAGAAGTAAGTAAAAAACTGTTACAAAGTACTGATGGTAACCTAGATGTGGATCATCTTAGTAAAGAGGTCAGTTGGGGTATAATCAGTGCAGCTGTGTCAGCAATACCAAAATCTAAACCAAAGAATCTCACTAGAATTGTCCTATGGTGGACTGAAGAGTGTAGACAAGCTATGAAACGGATAAACAAGGCATTTAAAAACCTAAAGAGAATACATAATTTTCAGAATCTCATTGAGAGCAAGCAACAACAGGCTGCTGTGAGGAAATGGTTAAAAAGGCAAAGAAAGAATACTGAAGGAAATTTTGTAATTCTATAGGCAGAACTACCCCAGTAGAGAGAGTTTGGAGTATGATAAAAAAAATTAAGGGAAGTGGAAAGGAGTATGAATACCCAATGTTGATTGATGGTGAGAAGATCATTACTAATAGTAAAGAAAAAAGAGAAATTATTGCAAAAACATTAGTTGAAGCGCATAGTACACTCACAGTCAATGAAAACTTTGAGACCATATTTTTCAACATCATTTTTCTTTTGAAACCCTAAACTGGTTTTTTTTTCATATGAATCATTTGCTTAGGAAATTGGCATACAGAAACAAGAATCTAAAGTTTCAAGAATAATTTCAAAACAAAAAACGTAACAAAAGAAAATGGCACCTGCCAAACACAAAGTCACAACAGTCGATACCGGGTATAGCCTGGCCTCCGTTTGCTTCAATGCAGGCAGCGATCCCTTAGCGCGTGCTTTGGACTAGGTGTCGGATAGTGTCCTGCGGAATCCTTTTCCACTCTTGCTGTAGTGGAAGTTGTTGCCTGGCCCATCGAAGCCGTGTCTGGCGTTGAACCATGATCAGGATGTAAAGGCTTGGAGGTTGACTTCCCAGTCTATTGTCAACACAGCCAGAGCTGTTCAACCAGGTTTCGAAGGCTGGGAACAGCCGATTCGCCTGGCTATCTCACTGTAGCCCAGGTTTTGCACACTAGCGTAATTTGGCACCAAATTCAGACAGCAAAGCAAGAGGGTAGGGAGCTTCATGTATTTTTTTTGGACCTAGCTAATGCCTTTGGCTCGGTGCCGCATAGTCTGATTTGGAGTGCTTGTGAATACTTTAGAGTGCCAGTTGAGATTGTGAATATAATGAAGGAATACTTTAAAGATATTAGATTGTGTATAGGTACAGGGGAGTTTGTATCAGACTGGCAGAAGCTAGAAGTAGGCATTATGGCGGGGTGTACGATCTCACCACTTGCTTTTACAATGGCAATGGAAATGGTAATAAGAGCTTCTAAGTGGGTGGTGGGAGGGGAAAGGCGTCGGGAGGGACTGCGTCTCCCGCCAATTAGAGCTTTTATGGATGACATGACTGTTAACAACAACGGTGCCATGTACAAAAAGGTTGTTGGAAAGGATAAATACAAATCTCAGGAGGGCGAGGATGAGGATAAAGCCTACTAAGTCAAGGAGTATCTCAGTCACCAAGGGAAAAGTGGTAGAGCAGAAGTTCACGGTGGAAGGTGAGGAAATCCCATCCATCAGGGTGAGACCAGTGAAAAGCCTGGGAAGGTGGTATAATGCAGACCTGAGTGATCGAGAGCAGGTAGAGCAGCTTAGAAAAGACGTGGTGGAGGGATTGGAAAAAATTGACAGGTCAGGGCTACCAGGAAGGCTGAAATTGTGGTGCATGCAATTTGGACTGTTCCCTAGAGTAATGTGGCCCATGTCAGTGTATGAAGTACCATTATCAAAAGTAGAGAAGCTAGAAAGGGTGGTTAATTCATACGTTAAAAAGTGGTTAGGGGTTCCACGGTGCCTAAGCAGTGTAGCTATGTATGGGAAGGGCATACTGCAGCTGCCAATACATAGTCTGGTAGAGGAATTTAAGTGTGCTAAGGTTAGGACAGAGCTGTTGTAAGGACAGGATAGTCAGTGGTCTGGCTCCTAACCCGAGCAAAGGGAGAAAGTGGAAACCAAAGGTAGCAGTGCAGGAGGCAGAGGCAGCCCTTAGACATGGAGAGATAATGGGAAATGTCCAGATTGGGCGGGGAGGCTTGGGGCGTACATCAGGGAAGCCAATGTGGAGAAAGGCAGATCAGAAGGAGAAAAGGAGATTGGTTGTAGAGCAGATACGCAGGCAGGAAGAAGCTAGTAGACAGGTAAAAGCTGTGTCACTAGCAAAGCAGGGCCAGTGGGAGTAGAGAGAAAACAGGTTACTTGGAGGGATTTGTGGAGTATGGAGTCTAACAGGCTAAAGTTTTTATTGGGAGCGACGTACGACGTGCTCCCATCGCCAGATAACCTGAGAATCTGGACAGATGGGGATCCGTCATCCACACTCTGTTCAGGTGTAGCCACATTGAGACATATACTATCTGGCTGTAAAGTTAGCTTGGCACAGGGTCGCTATACATGGCGTCACAACCAAGTATTAAAATGCTTAGCAGCAGGAATTGAGAGTAGGAGGCAGCAGGTAAATGCAGAAGGTAGTCATAAAAAAGGTATCCAGTTTGTGCGGGAAGGTGAGAAAAGTAAGAGAGCCGCAAAGTCAAGGAGTAATACACAGGAAGCAAAGGATTGGCAGATGCTGGTAGATGTGGGTGGAAAGTTGGTGGTCCCTCAAGAAATAGTTACCACTAACTTGAGGCCAGACATAGTCTATTGGTCGACCAGCCAACAGGTAGTGTATTTTATTGAACTCACTGTCCCATGGGAAAGCTCCCTAGAGGAAGCATATGAAAGGAAAAAGCTTAAGTATGAAGAGTTGAGATTGGAAGCAGAGCAGAAAGGATGGAGGGCAAGAGTATTTCCAGTAGAAGTGGGTTGTAGGGGGTTTGTAGGGAGGTCAGTCATTTCATTGCTAGGGGAGCTTGGGGTTGGTGGTAAGAATCTACGTAAAACTGTTAGGGAGATGTCAGAGGAAGCAGCTAGGACTAGTAATTGGATTGAGAAGGGCGGTCTCTGCCTGGGGTAAGCAGTAGGGTTGCCATGTTCGAATGGGGCGGTGGAGGGATTCGAACCCGGGCCCTCCAGGTGTGGGTTGAGCGCCTTAGCCAGTGTGCTACCGAGGAGATGGAGATTAGTGCAACCTAGGGCTGTTTGTGCAGATAAGGATGGGCACCCCAGACCAGCAGATGGCAGTAGTGCGTTTAGTGGGTCAATAGAAACACAGAAGAAGAGGCTTATAAATGGCAGCCATCACACACATGGGCAGCTTAGAATCAGGCTCTCTGGGATCGTGCGGTGTATTGGGATACAGAGTGGCCAAGTTTCCCGGGGTTTTGCGGTGTATGGAACACGGGATAGCTGAGCATTAGACACCATTAGATTCAAGAGGTGGATACATTTAATGGTAAGTCAATGGGTAGAATCGTCTTTAGAACTAGCATTGGCAGTGTCGCTTGTGTAATGGCGTATGCGTTAATGACTGCAAAGTGATAGTATCTGTGGTAAAATGGTGGTAAAGTGCAAATATTCTATAACAAGTCCTAATTAGTAAGTAAGCAGGTCATTTTGGAAGTAAATTGTGGTTGTGGTTAATTTTGTAAGTAAAACTTTGGAAGTCGGGCGGGGGCGGTGTAGGAGATGAGATGGGGGAGGAGGAGGAGGAGGAGGAGATGAGGCCCAGACAGGCTCCCTTTCCCCCCTTCTCCTTCCCCTCCTCTTTCCCAATTTTTTTTTTTTTTTTTTATGCGTTGGTGCAAACAGTTGGTAATGAGCAGTAAGTAGTAAATTTTGGAAGTAAACGGTGGTTGTAAGTGAATTGTGGAAGTACATTTTGGAAATTTGGGTAGCAGGTAGCTAAACTGTGGACACACGCTAAAGGATTGATCACCTTTAGTGGGGCCGCCTCAGGGGAGGGTGTACAGTGAGTAAAGGCCCGAAACACCCGTTGATCCTGAGGTACACTGCTGAGGATGTGTCCCACATAGTGTATGAATAATTGTAATGGCTGTAGTTAGGAAAGCCTGAAGTGTGGTACAATGGGTGCTCTCCCCACATGTGCAAGTGTCTTGTATTTTTATTTATTTATTTATTTATTTATTTATTTATTTATTTATTATATGTAATTGTTAAGGAAATGTTGGAGGAAACTGCAAAGGCTTGCCAGTGGTCCTGGATGAGATGCATGTTGTTGGCATAGTGAAAGCCATGGGGGAAAGCGATAGGTAGGTGCTGCTGAGTGGATCATGTAAACGGCCCCAGCAGCCCCAGTCACTGTGACGGTAGCCGGCTGGTTCAGGTTAACCCTTGTTGAGCATCTGTCTGTACGGCTCCAGTTGGCCATCCCCGTCCTGTACAGCTCACATGAGGTTGCGTGAATAGCTGTAGTCAGCGGCCAGTTGTGCGTGTTACTCCTGGGAGTAGGGACTAACAGCCTGAACTATTTACTTGGTTATAGTGTAGGGGTAGGTGTAATAGCTATAGTTTCTCCCTAAGGTGCTCTTCCTACATGCACAAGTACTTTGTGTTCTTTGTAAACAAGTTGCCCATCATTCTTCCCCTTTGCCTCTCTCTCTTGCCCTTGCCTCTCTCCGCTGTGGCACATAATTATATGGCTGTGAGCCATCATAAATTGCATTACTGCTGTTGTCCTCCATATTATTAATTATAGATGTGAACTCTGTACACAGCAGTTATTTTTTCATACTTTTAGTTTAAAAAAGTGTTTATTGTGATGTTGACAGTTTCTTTTTCGAAATCACGATATTGTACCATTTACATACTATGATTCATAGGGGTGTAGTAGTGTCTAATCTGCATGTTACACTTGAAGGCTTTTCAAAAATTAGCCAGGTTTTGTGGTTAGCTCACTTGAAGGAATAGCCTACCCCCCAGTGAATTGTGTCCCTAATGGTTTCCCATTTCAAGCACATACAGTATATCAGAGTATTAAACCAATGTTTTACCTTATTGTAGTAGTTCTTTTCTCTGCAAACAATAAGCTTCCTTCTCCAAAGTACTGTCCTTCCTTTAGAGTGATGATAACATTTGCCTCGTCCATAGATAAAACATCAACTTTTCCCTTGTCAATGAAATACATCTGGAAGATATTGATTGAGAGATATTGTACACACACACACACACACACACACCTCCGACGTCTGCTGTGGCTTCAGCCAATTGTAACTGCATGGTGGCAGAATGTTGAAAAAAATGTATATGAATAAATAGAATGTACTGACATAGTTTGGAGGGTTTATACCATACCTCACTTCCATACTCATTCCTCCGGAAAATTACATCACCACCTCGGAAAAGACACAACCTGATCTTGCCAGCCAATAATCGAATAAATCCAGGATCCGTTTCTAATTGTTGAAGGCTCTCCTTTCTCAGAGTTTCCTGAAAAAATGGTTTCTGACAAAAGGCAGTTTAATTACTTCTCTAAAAACATTTTCCGTTTCCCATTATCCTTAAAGAGTGTTTGTGATTGATAATAATGTAATAATGAAAAGATCCACACATTGCACAGAATATAACAGAAAAAAGAGGAACAAGAGCACTTACAAGTGTCAGGTCAGCACCACAGAAGCTTATGCTATACATGTAACATAACTACCGCAACTGTGTGCACTGTGTGCTGTGTGATCACAACGACAAGTCGGAATGACTTTTAACCCATATTGCTTTATAATGCGAGTCATCGTTAGACAAACACATTGGATGTCTCATTTTAACATTACCATTGGGCTAGAAAGTGAGAATTACTGGAGAGTGTTACGTTTTATCAAGTATCTTTTGTACAGCTGTTGCCTGCAATAACAGACAGGAAATATGTTCACACTTTTCACTCACAAGCAGTATAACAGAATTAGCACAGCGCTCTAATCAAATTTTAAATTTTGTCCAGAGGTATAAGGCTATGTCAATAAACGTTTGACTCGTCTATATAGGAAAACAAAGCAAGCATCACAAACTCAAAACATAAAAATTGCATTATGCAAACATTTTGTGCAATATTGGAACTCCAAGATTTGCAACATGGGACAATTCATTGAGGAAAAAAAAACTAGGGGGATCAGGAGTGCTTGATATAGCCCGCCAGGATGCAGAAATGGCTGCTGAGTAATATACTACAAAAACATAGCTTGTGATAGCATCCCATTTGTCATTCTTATCAGACAGCACACCACAGCACACAACTAAATTTAACCCTCTGCGTTTAACCTATCACACGTGTGAGCAGGGGGGCATCATTGCATTATTATCATGACATTACACTTAGCTGATGCTCTTATCCAAAGCGATTTTCAGTTATTTACAGGGTTTCAGTTACAGTCCCTGGAGCAGTGTGGAGTCAGATGCCTTACGCAAGGGCATTTCTGCTGTGGGTAGGGCGGGATTCGAACTTGTGACTCTCCGACCTCAAGACCACCACAGTGACAGCCATAATAACAGTGCCTGAGGAGCAGTGTGTGAGGATGGTGCCATGCTCAGAGCACCTCAGTCATGGAGGAGAGTGCTGGTCATTCACTCTCCCCACCCACCTGTCAATGTGGGGAATTGAACCTGTGACCCTTTGGCTGCAAGTCCAACTCCTTAGCCGCTCGACTGCTTTTCCTCATGTTTCACGTAGCCTTTTTTTCCATGATATTTTGGGGTTTGCTTTTACAATTACTAAGACTACCGTTGACACTTTCTAAGGAGATTTCTAAATGATTCTAAATTAATTTCCAGTTATTTAATATTACAAAAATATAGCAAATGTGAACACTGGTTACGCATAATGATTATATTCATAACCTTTGTGATTATGAACAATTGAATGCTGCCATGTCTTCAAATAAATTTCATTTTAAAAGGTAGACAATTACCTCCAGTTTTCCTGACAACTTCCTCTCCAATGGAGTCAATTTCTCTGCTAATGTATCTTTCCTTTGTTTTCTCTTGACCTTGATACCAAAAGCCTGCAAGACAAGAACAAAGAACTCAGTACATTATAGATTAACATCATTTAAAAAAAAAAAAACAAAAAAAAAAAAAACATTAGAAATCATATAACATATACACCATACACAAACACACTTGCCTATATCATTTGATTTATTTGAGGTCTACGCCTATTAGGTTTAATCAAGCAGTGGGGGAGAAAAACCTTTTATGGAGTATGTTCAAATCTAATCCTGCCACTTTGGTAACTTATTTTCTTACAGAAAGAAATTTTACCTTTGCAATAACACCAGCATAATTAATGGTGGATAAATCCCCCAATATTGATGATGGAAGATATTCAAAGAGAACGTCGTGGCTTATTCCTTTTGTCCTTATCCATTTGAATGCATAATATTTCAGGATGTTATCATACAGAGGTCCATGTATTTTCTGACTCTATATTAAGAGATAATTACAGAAGAAAGGGTGAGAGACAGCAGAACAGAACACAGAATATCCCTGGTGCGGATGTTATTTACAACGCCCTCCACAAGGTTGCATGTCATTGGTTCGACACCCCATTGGTTAGAAATCCCATTCGTCTAACATCCCATCAGTATGCACGATAAAGATGCATGGATGGCGGTTGTAATTGTTAATTGGTCGTGGGTTGATGACAGAGGCTTATAAGTCATTAGTTACCAAAATATTGAGGTTATTTATCCGTGCGAATCAGTATGTCTATGTGCGTTTCCCACTTTTTCCTATGTCATTTGGAATGTGGAATGGCCTAACTCAAAAAGGAGAACAAAAAACAAAACAGAAGGAAGGACAGAAAAGTGTTTTGTAGTGAAGTTGTCAGCCAGGATGAATGTTAAAAATGTGACAACAGCTTTGACAGCAATAATAATATAACCGTAATAACAGGCATGAAGCCGCTACGAACAAGCGCTCAATTGATGCCGTAGCCAGCCCAGCAGCAATGACCTGCTTTTGGCTGTTGTTTATTTTGTCAAAGGTAAATGTGTAGAGAAAGTATTGTGCACTAATTTCTTTGTGATATTTTAATCTTTTATCATGGTTAATAACTATATGAAAAGACTATGATCGGTTTGGATGTCTAAATCAGACAAAATAGCCTATTAGGTGTAGGTGGGTGGCGGATGGATGACTTATTTTAAGCAGTGGGGTCTGGTAAAATTAGAGTTCATCTCTAATAGCCTATACAGTGATTACACTAGGCTACACCATGTCTAGACAAGGACAGTTAAAGGGAAACCAGATGCACCGGATCAAATTTCATGACTTGTCTCCCAAAAAAAAAAAAAACAATGTTAGTGAGAAGGAAAAGAATACAGGAAAAAAGGAACAAAAATAACACAAGGTATTTGCATGCTTTTGACGTACAAATGACTTTTAAGACCTTTTTAAGACCTCCAAGAATAAAAATGAAGACCATTACCATGGCAAAAATACTACACTGTAGGCTTTTCAATTTCACAAAACACATATCTATTTGAGTAACAGTGCAAACAGTCAGTACATATTTACCAGCATGAAGTGCATATCAGGCAACTGCTTTCTCAATACCACAAAACAATACTACTGTAAATAATGTACAAACAGTAGGGGAATAAGTGTGCCCAATGTTCAATATTCCCTATTTGGTTTGGTAAATCTAATGTCAATAAGCCAGTGGGCAAATTTGAGGTCCATATGTCACTAAATTTAATTTATCTCAAGTTGGACAGAGTGACTGCTGCCAAAGAGGTCGGGTGTATCACAACTTTACGGAAGGGGTGAAAAAATGTGCTTGCTTGTTTTTTTTCCCCTTTTTTTGTTTTGGGAGTGAATAAAGACTTTGACAACAATTAGCCTACATGTTTTGGAACTATAATCTTGCAAAATCCCTGACTTTGTGTGTACCCTTTGTGTGAACTGATGCTGGTTTGAAGGCACCTGCCTAAATCTTTGCACAGTACTGTATCTTTTTAGCCATCCGCATGTTTAATGTTAAAACATGAGGCTGAAAGGACTTGATGGGCATAAGTGTACAAAGTGTACACATACAGGGATACACACAAAGTCAGGGATTTTGCAGGATTATAGTAAGGTATGATCAACCTATTACACCAAATTGGTTGTATATGTCAGGAAGCCTTCATCCACAGAGGATATGTGGTTCACCAGTTCACGTTCGGAAATTTGAGTAAACGAGCGATTATTAAGTAAAGAGAATTTGGAGAATTTGCTTTTCTTGATCCGGGGGCTCTCTGTGGAAGAGCCACCTGCTGTGGCAGGACGGATCAGAAAGTGCGTCCGCACGTTCCTGACAGAACGATTGCGTGGCAGAAGACTGGCAGGACGCGCAAGCAACCAAGAAGCATTCGGGATCGATCTCAGGGGGCGATGACAAATGAGGCATGTATAAATAAAGTTGGCGAGCGTCTCTTGATCCAGGCTCTATGCGGTAGAGCCGCCTGCGCGGCAGGACAAATCAGAAGGTGCATCCACGAGGTCCCGGCAGACTGACTGCGCGGCACAAGTCTGACGTGACACACGAGCACCCAAAAGGAGTAATGATCGATCTTGAACGAAATTTCCAAAATAAAGCGGGCACAACTCTCTCATGAGACAATGTAAATGAAACATTTAAATTGATGGAGAGTGAGACATTTAAATGATGTGCGTGTAGGGTTCATTTGGGCAAGGTCGCAAGCCAGGGTCCTGAAGTGCTAACGTCTTCACATTACCCTACGCAGGCAGGTGTCATGAGAAAAACTGAGCAAGCACCCCAAATGTTTAAGGCACCCTTGACCAGGACCGAGTAATACGAATCACAATGTAAATGCTAGCTGACCTTTCTTTAGATCAGACAGATTTGATTAGATGTATAACTGATAAGCATCCGAGGTCCATTGGCCGAGGGTTTTGTCATGGCTCGGGGAGACCGTTAGATGCTGCGGTGGTTCGAAAAGAGTGAATTTCGAAAATTCGAAAAGAGTAACAATATGCTGTGATTCCTACTTAATAAGTAAGGATTTAGGGTGGGATTGAAACAGTGAGCGAGTAATTGGCCATCCATCGTCAGACACGAAGAGGGCATCATTCTGAGAGGCGACGGAGGCACGATAGTTGATATAATGAGCCAGTGTGTGGTAGGGCTGAAGAGGCGAGGCTATACTGAAAATGTCCAATTGGTCTGTCATACTGTGTTTGATGAAATAACGGATCGAGTCTGAATCTAGAATTTGTAGGTCGCAGACGCGTGAGTGAATTTGAGGGTTGAATGGTACTGAAAGTCGTGAATTTGTTACATCTAAGCAGCCCAAAATACACCAGAATAAACATAGCCATCAACGTCAGGTCTGTATGGGGGGACAGGAAGCCATTCCTTAAAACTTGAACGCAGGAAATCAGCAAATGAATGGTGATGGGGAGCTGACGGCCAGGAGTAACCAGTTCGTCCTTATGGATACCTTTAATCAGTAAAGAAATATGGTAACTAGAGAACGATTCGTTGACTGGGAGGTAAAGTAGTTCTGCTGCTAGAGCTGAAGCATTGATCAGAGTACGCAGGTGTAGGGATAACCACTGTTACGCGGCGCACCCTACAAATAAATGGGTTGGTAATAATTAATTGGTCTTAATCGATCAGTCTTATATCAGTCTCATTAAAATCAGTCTTGAAGGTGAGTGAGGATCTTTCTTGGCAGTGGCTCTCAGAGTACTTGTTGCAGTAACAGACAAGACACAGTTTATTTCAAAAGGTATAGTTTATTAACTAACAAACTACAGGTGTAAACTAATTCTACAGGTAGTGATGTGTGTGTGTGTGTGTGTGTGTGTGTGTGTGTGTGTCTATGCAAGGCAATAAGGTGGTGTGTGTGTGTGAGTGAGAGAGGAAAAAGATAATGAGGGGGGGTCAAGGCTCACCACCCCCCATTTGGTGTGTGAGGTAGGCCTTTTGCCAGATCACAGGAGAAGCGGGGGATGTGCACATGGCACATGATTAAATCGCTTTAAGACAATAGGCTAGGCTATTGTTAGCTAAACATTCCCCCTGACCAGATATCTCAATGCAGGGCATTAGGTAATTGTTAGTAAGAGGGGGGAGAGAGAGAGAGAGCATGCATGATCTGTCTATCAAAGTAGCAAATAAAAGAACATAACAAATGGTCAACTCAAAGTCTATATGAAAACAGTGTGCATGTTTACATCAGACATAAGTTTAAACATTCTTGCTGTGCTAAGCAATATTCTAACTATGCCCAAGTGCCTTACGCAAATGTTGCTTTGTTTCGGGTGGAGTTGCTTTGGGTTGCTCCAGTACTCCCTTGGGTGTTGGAGGATCCGTGGCGAGGTCGTCGCCACTGTTCAGTCGTTGATCGGCGGTGATCCGAGTGAAGAAGAGTCCTTTTGACTGCCGTAGGAGAATTCTCTCTCAGCTTATAGCTGGGAACCGAGTGCTCAATTCAGAGGTTTCCTACTATGGTTCGTTTACAGAAACTATACTACCTCAGCGTCTTGCTGGGAATCCAATGGATTAGTAGTGGTTTGTTTCATTGAACTCAACAAATGTAGCCTAAAAGGGGATCCGGTCGCCCTGTAATCGCGGCTATAGAACTGGGGAAAGGGAATCCGGTCACCTTTCCAGTAAAACGTACTCGAGTTAAAGTACTTTCTGACCTTGTGCAAAGGTCCATTGTTGTCTACTTAGCTGCGCATGTTGACGAATTCCTTTGTGGTCCTCACGGCCCGGTGGCCTGCAGGAGGAGGGTATCTCTTTTGGTCTGCGTGATCTGATGACCCACAGCACTGAGAGAAGGAGCTGTAGCCCGCCAGGGGTTTTGAAGGAAGGGTGTGAAATGTGAGAAGGGCTTATCACCTGAGGTGTGGCTAAGGGAACCATGGTTAGCGTAGTCTCTATGGGATTGTACCTACACAGGTACTCCTCAAATTTCTTAGCTGAAATAAACAGGGCAGACAAAGCGTGTGTGGACACTGGCACGATAGCCTAAAATGTGTAGGAACTGCGATGGAGAACATTCTGAGGCGAATGATGGTATTGGAGTCAGGTCCGGCCCGCAACCGGAGCCAATATCCTGAATTTCTGGAAGGCAAAGCAAAATCACTGTCTGTGAGGTGAGCTAGTTCTGCTGCTAGAGCTGATGCACTGACCAGAGTACGCAGGTATCCTCAATTTTCTTAGCGGAAATAAACCCTTTATGTAGCCCTCCTTTTTTGGACCTACAGAACAAGACTAAATTATTTTCGATTATTTATCAGTCACACTCTCAGGAAAGGGCGAAAACGCTTGTTGCCCAAAGAAAAACCACTCTCTTGCCAATTTTGTGGAAAAAACATTGGGAAGTCTGGGAAAAATTTCTTTACCAGCACTATTGCAAAATTGCTACTCAGGGTTGGACAGCCAAGAGTGGACCCGTACTACGCTGTTAAGATTATGAAAAAAATAAATAGATAACCGTTACAGCCAAACCGCTATTAACCTACAGTGTTTCCGCTATGTACAAATGACTGCGGCGGGCCGCCGCACCTTAATTTTTACCGCCGCACCTTCAGGAATTCCCACTACCTTTTTTTTGTATTCCACTACCAATTTTACGTTGCTTGCCCAGTCTTTGCGTTTGGGCCGAAGCGGAGTTCCACCGGCCGATTTAGCAGTTACTTGATTGGTTTCCACGGGTCGCCGTGAGCTCTGATTGGACAACGTTCTGCCTGAAGCAGCATAGCCAAGCCAAACTGAAGTAAAATAAATCGCTACTACAGAGCTGTCACTTAAGATGCCAAATTAGGAAAGGTGTTGAAGATGTTGTGTTACCTTATATTTCCAGTGATTATGTTTCGTTTTGTCACATAAGTAGGCTACTTTATGTAAAACTTTATGTAAAACTGTTAGTAGGCAACGTTTAGGTTTAGGTTATGTTAGACAAGACGTCTCGTTTGGCCTCCCGGTCTTCAGTGGTAGATCACGCGCTCACACACTGAGGGGATAAATAGGTGTAACGGATGCCAGCTAGCAGAGCTCGGCGTAGAACATTCAAATTCAAATGTTGTTGCAGGTGAATTGTTGGCTATTTATTTACGCTCCATTACAGTGATGACAGTAAACTTGGACATAGAGAATATGTGATGTCCATCCCTAATTCAAGTATGTATGATTAAACACAGTCCTCTCCCCAAACGTCAGTGTTTGCTCATCTGCCAAATGCCATATCAGATCAGAAATGGTCAAAACCACATTAATTTTTTAAAATGTGCACGTAAATGTTTTGAAAATATGAATGTTTTATTAGAGTAGCAGTAATCAAGCAGGGGAGCAAAATAGGCTGGAACAAAGAGAATGTGAAGAGAGGGTAGACAGAGAGGAGAGCAGCCAAAAGAAGGGCAAACACAGGGCCACGGACCTCCTGTCAGCGAGTTCCCCCATGAGCAAGCCTTAAAATTGTTTTTTAAAAAACCCAGGAAAATTAAGTGCTCTGAACAAGCCTGCAAACTTTGCCACTGATTTCCAATAAATGTGTACTTGTAGTAATGTGTTGTGAGATTTATGTTTAGGGGGGTGGGGGTAAGAGGTCGCTCTGGCATTGGTGAAGGGGGAGGGGGATTTAGTCTTCCTGGCTGTTTTCTAAAGGTTATGGTTCTTCTTTCAAGACTAGGTTTATTCATTTATTCCCTTACAAAGGGTCACCATTTTAGAGTGTTGTGTCAAAAAAAAAAACCTCTCAGAATGCTCCCGTATCCTCATACTAGGGTCGATACGTCGTACGTCGTATGTCTGAGCGCAGGTCTTGCCACCGCACCTTCAGACATTTTCTAGGGGAAACACTGACCTACATGTAAAGTTATTTGATTTCAAAGTGGCCCTAAAAATGACTCTATAAAATGCTAAAGGCTACTGGGACCCTTCCAGGAGGGCCTTTCCCCATGGGTGGTTCAACCTCCAAAATATATTCCTGCCCACCTGGCGGCAGCACAGGAGGACACGGTAATGCAGTTCAACATCCAGCACTCTCCAGTAGGAGCACTGGTTCTAAGCCCTACACTGGCAGTGGCAGTGTAGCCTAAAACAAGCAGTGGTGCAGTTCAACATCCGGCGCTCTCCAGTAGGGACACTGGTTCCATGCTGTACACTGGCAGCGTAAGTATAGCCTAAAACAGTACCCAGCGAAACTTGTGCATATTGTGCACCATATGTTGAAATAACTAGATTCCGGATATGTGAAATCTAATTGGCAAATAAATGAAACGATGGAACGAGAACGATGCATGGTGAGACACTGCACATTTGTGCCTCGGGACAATTGCAAAGGAGGCATAATGAGGTAATGTAAAAGCTAAGTCCCAGCATGGGAAACCCATGCCCCCGGTAACAAAACCCAGAAAAAAAATACAATATGCGTATGAATATAACAGGAACTTTGAGGAGAATGGTAAAGAAAGTGAACATGAGCAGGAAAATTCTGGGATGAGCATAAAAATGGGTGCCTGTGTACAGATGGTTTCCTTTCCCGTTTCTCAGTTTCATGAGGGAATCTCGTGAGATTCTCGTGAGATTTACACAGCCTATTTTATCAGAAATGGTCGGGACCATTGTACCAATGTACGTTGGTCGGGACCAATGTACCCAAACAACCACCAGGTGGCACTTGGGAGCACTGCCTTTATTACACAACAAATGGTATAGTGGCCTATTGTATTTGAACCACTGGTTGACACCACTCTAAAAATAATTCAGGAGGTTAGTATTACTTAAAACATGAGCTTTTACAGATGGAAAAACATAATTTGTTACATGTCCATTATTTTATTAAGTTGATAACTTATTTCAAGAAGTTGATCAAAATTAAAATTAAATAAAGCAGTTTTTCTGCTTTCACTTAACAAGGAAAAGAATTAAGTTAGTGAAACTTCATAATATTACCTTAGTGCAGCTTCCTAACACACATGCATGCAGGGGAAGCGATCAACGGCCATTTTATGTATGCTGCCAGACTGCAAGTTGCAAAAGCGAGAGAGACAGCTTGACTTGGTGAGTAAATATATATACCTATATTTAATTTCTTAATTATTGGACAAACAGATGTAATTAGGTCTGTCTGACCTTACAATAAGTACAAATAACCAGTGGTGGTTCTAGGGGGGTACGGGCTGGGCCTTTGCCCAGGGCGCAATTTCGTGAAGGGCGCCGTGCTATTGGCCTCACGAGCGCTTGAAAAAAAAAAAAAAAAATATATATATATATATATATATATATATATATATATATATATATAATCATCTAAAAAAGTTTTTAATGTCTATCACATCACTGTGTAGGAAATTGGCAAATTGGCGCCCCCTTTGGCTGCCCGCGCCCCTGCTGAAGTTCCAGTGCACAGAAGCTGCGAGAGAAGGGCAAAGGGGAGGGGGCGCGGGGGACAGTTCACTTCTGCGTCTCTCAAATGCAATGCACAAGTGGGCAATACTCTGCGATTAATGAGCGAAGTCAGTCACACATAAGCTTCCTTCCCAATAACGCACATTTTATTCCTACCATTATATTTACAGGTTTATAATTCCTGCACATCTTTTAATTGTGTGAAAGGGCTAATAAAACAGGGCAATACAAAACAAGTATGCGGTCACCAAAGTGAATAAGTCTTAACTTCTGGTCGGCAGTGACAGTGTTCGGGGATGGGAAATACAGTATGTTGACTGTTGAGTGACAAACAGGAGATGGACAGAAAAAGGTCAAAGCCATTAGAAGTGTAGAAACGAGCAAAAGATGAAGGTATGCAACTGTTCTCTCTGCATGATCACGTTATCCATGCCATGAATGAAGGGCTAATGTTATTCATGGTATAACTCTTACGTTTGTTAGCCTTCTAGCTATGATGCTACGATTGCTATACTCAACAATAATTCGGTCTTAGCTCAACAAACACAAGATCTAATTTCACCATAAGATTTGGCTTTGCAACAAAACGGTTACAAGTTATTATTGATTTCCATAACTTGGGTTAACGTTGAGCCCTGTCATTAGCCAACAAAATGTTATTATGGTAGTTTCAACATTTGCAATTTGCTGCAACTCATAGTTTGCAACTTGTAGTTTAGCATAGTAAACCAGTCATACCTGAACGTGTAACAAGCATACTGTAGAATTCGAGGCAGTAACCAAGGAGCTAATTGTTCCTTCCTAAAAGATAGCGTCTAATGACGGACATTTGGCATGTAAGAAGGGCATGCTATCATAATGAAATTGTAATTTATGGATGTTTTGTATAAGAGTTTTTGTAGCCTACATTGTTTTGATGTTAATTTCAAGTGCAATTCAATAATAAGAATCACTATGTGCTCATAACAAAACGTTTTTTTTCTCAGGGGGGGGGGGGCTCGGAGGGGGTCTCGCCCGGGGAGTAATTCAAAGAACCACCACTGCAAATAACCTTAGGGCTCATTCACACCAAACACTCTCTGTATTCAGCGTGTGGCCGTATTCTGTCCGTACAATATGTTTCTATGGTGATAGAATACGCTCAGAACACGGTTGCGGTGGGAATGGTCTCATCTGCCAATGTGCATTCTAAATGAATACGGACAGAATACGCTCAGAATACGGCCACGCGCTGAATACGCAGACAGTTCTGTGTGAATGAGCCCTTACAGTTGCACCCTGTATGTATCTTTCAGATTGAGGAATCAAATGCCAGTCATCCTTGATATTCTTGTTGCCCTTGTCACAGCCGTTACTGCAGATTCAGTTCATTTTGTTGTTTTGCATTCCTCGTTTCTCTCCACGGAACATCAGATATGCGGACATATACTGTACTGCCCTTTTCTGATTTGAGCCCCTCTCCCTCTGTAATCAACGTCCCTGTATTAGCATTATATAAAACTATTATCTTTCAGGGGCTACTCGGTATATGGGAGTGAAGTGTAGGAATTTCAATTGAGCCTGTTGCACGATTGGAAAAAGTGTGCACCAATAATGACATGGTGATAGACTGCCAAATTTCGATTTGTTCTTTATTGTACAGTTTAACGATAGGCGTTGATTGCTGTCTTACAATTCTTTGTCTTTTCTGCTGCCTGCTGTGTTTGTATTCATAAGCTCACCTGTTGTCCAAGCAAATAAAGCACTCAGACTGAAACTCTGTTTTTTTATTGGGACACTCACATGCAAAGTCGGAAATAGAAATAAAAATAGAAGAATGCGCTATTTACAAAATACATACAAGTCTAAATATCCAGTGCAGTACTTTAAGTATACGCAGCCTGTGTGCAAAGTCAGCTTTAGCTACGATCCAGGTCTCCCGTCCTCGGGGCTGAGGTGAGGGCTGGGATCAGGGACATTCATGAGGGCCCGTCCACACGACAAAGGCCCCGTCCACACGACAACGCTCCTGAATTTTTTTCTTTGCTGGTAAAAAAAAGTCCCGTCCACACGACAACGGAGCAGTAAATATTTACGTCCACACGGGAACGTTTTCATTGCGTTGTTATTACAGAAGGTATGCTGTCCTAGCTTGAGGGGCATGATCAGAAGCGCAATGATTCACTTTAAACACTGTTTCTACCTTCTGACGAACTACTTTTGCATATCGCCAGTTCAGCCCAACAAAGACTTTCGTATGTTATGCTTATTAAATAAAAGGTGAATTAAATTGCAAATATATTACAGTTGTGCTGTCCTAGCTTGAGGGGCATGATCAGAAGCGCAATGATTCACTTTAAACATGTAATGTATGTTGATTCTAGCAATGTGTTCTAGTTTAGATGGGTCGGATGCAGCGACAGTTGCCCTATTTAAAAAGCATAACGTGAAAAGTGTTTGTTGGGCTGAACTAGCGATGTATACAAAAACATCCTGTAGTTCAATGTCAGAAGGTAGAAACAGTTGCATTACACAAAGCCTACACTGCAGACGATTTTTACCCCAAAGTATTCCACATTAACCTGTTTGTAAAAGTTTGACGCTGTTGTGAGATGTCACGTCGTTAAATTGACCCATTTACGCAACCTTTTGAAAACGATGATGTCGTTGCCCATTTACCTTGCGCTGCACATATAACAACAACTTCAAACTTTTACAAACTGGTTGCTGTCGAATAAATTGTGATTTCATTAGCTTGTAGTGTAGGCTGGCTGCTGCGCAGTTGTTTCTAGCCTTTGCATTAAACTGTCTGTATGGCTAGTAGGCTATAACAAATACTTCTTGTAGGCTTTCATTATTCTTAATTAATTAAAGAGCAACTGTCGCTGCTTTCAGCTCCCCTCAGTAACAACACGCATTGCTAAAATCAACATACATTACATGTTTAAAGTGAATCATTGCGCTTCTGATTATGCCCCTCAAGCTGGGACAGCACACCTTCTGCAATGACAACGCAATGAAAACGTTCCCGTGTGGACATAAATATTTACTGCTCCGTTGTCGTGTGGACGCGATTTTAACCCGCAAAGAAAAAAATCCAGGAACGTTGTCGTGTGGACGGGGCACCAGTGCGTGAGCATGGAAGTCATTTGACGCCTGAAAGACCAATCCCCAGATATACATCAACACCTGCACCACCTGCATCGTCGTTCACCATGGAAATGTTGCCATTGGCCCTCTCTGCAACACTGAACAACAGCATCCAAATTCCTAAACAGCACGCAGACGTGACCTTGCGTTGGGCCAGACCACGCCAGAATACACCAACAGAGCCACGGCCAAGTTGGTAGGTACGGATGTCTGCTCTTCCGTTCCATAATCTCTGAGAAGCACTGCAGAGCCTGGAGCAAAACTACGAACTGGGATGGATCGAGGGGCAAGCGAGCCCTACCACAGAATGTAAAGAACTTTGTGGTCTCGTCTCGACACTGCAGCGCAAGGTTCCTGCTTAATGACTTGAAGGACTGCATTGATAAAATCAATGAATACCTCCGGACAACACGCAAAAATCAACAGCACACATCACATTTAGATACTCGTAACATTACTTTGTTTTTTCCCCTCATATTATGAAACAAAAACTGTTTCTACCTTCTGACGAACTACTTTTGCATATCGTCAGTTCAGCCCAACAAAGAGTTTCGTATGTTATGCTTATTAAATAAAAGGTAAATTGTCACTGCATCTGACCCATCTAGATTAATGCCGAACATAAGACAAAAAGGAAACTGGCATTGATCTGGTACACGGATCCATCTGTAAACGTGGATCTGGGCCAGCACTTTGTGTGCGTGTGTGTGAAGGGGGATAGGCTGGTGGCGACAATCACTGTCTCAGACAAAGAAGACAAGAAGAGTTTTTTTCTGAACGGAGGTGTGTGTGTGTGTTGGGCAGTGGACGGGTGGGTGTGGGGGTATGTGTTCGCAGACACACACAGACGACAATTAAGTCTGGCTCAAACGCAGTGATTTTCATGCGCAAGATGTCACGCAAGTGAGAGTCACTTGTCCTCACAAGGTTCTTGTTAAAGTTCAAAAGTGAGAATGTCTTCTCGCACAGGTACATATGTCCAGCGAAATAAACTCAACATTTTCTTGGCAAATGTCCAAATCTCTTGGTACCTGTTTTTATCCAGCTGGCGGTAAAAGTTCACAAGAGGGAGACTCTGACAGTCTGTCACACTGCAGTTCAATGAGCATTGCAATTCATGTCGATGTTTTGAAGTGTTTTTGTGAATGTTGTGATTACATATTATTTTACCCATTTTTACAGTGTATTCATTGGTCAAATAAACGCCCGTATTAAAGAACCCAACCCTGCTGTGTTGTTATGAGAGCTAATAATAGCAACATCACAGCCCAGGTTCCGCTGTTTTAAAACTGTTCTGCTGTTTGGTAAGAGTGCCATCTGGCTACAATGTACCGAACTTTTACAAGAACGTGCAATAAACGAGTAAAAATATCAGGACAGGATTCGAAACTTTTACTACCCGAAATAAAGACCAATTCCATAGCCACTAGACCACCGCTGAATAGGCACTCTCACACCGATATCAGTACCTCTTGTGTGTCTCACAAACCAAACATTCCCGGTGTTACCGTGGTAAATGTTCCAGTTCATGGCCAACTTGCAAATATATTACAGTTGTGCTGTCCAAACTCAGGGAAAACTCAATCGGTTTGTAGAAATGACGATAATACTGCTGTTTAAATTGTTAAACTTTGAAGTCATGGCATACAGTTTTAACAAGGAAAACAAGATGACGTGACTTTGCTTTTTAAACGTTTTGACAGCTGTATTGTCACTATTTCTGCACATCGATTTAATTTCACTGCAACTGAACCGCAGGATTACGAGATAATGACACTTTTACAGTCAACTAAATACTGCAAGTTTTGCCGTGGGTGGGTCAACCTCGAAAGTGAGATCTTTGCTTCAGCGTAAACCTTTGTGGTCCTTTGTGGTCCTAATAACATTTCACGGGACTGCATGAATCTCGGCTTGTGCGAGTGAAATGAGCATTGGGAAAGGAGGCCATCTGTAGGACAGCCAGCCCAGCAATAATGCCAAAATGTTATTCACCATTCGTGGTGACTAGTAGGCCAATTCAGGCTTGATGCCATGGCAGTGTAATAACTTGTTTCACCTCATAGCCCCTCAACATTGGCTATGTTAGGGGGAGCGAGGGCACTATTTCACTCAATACAAATGCTGGCTCAGAAACGGGAGAGGGATAACTATAATGCAAGTGAAGGGACAACCTGGTAAATTAAACACCAGATGATTTGATAAAGATGTCTGCTAATCTGGAATTCGAAGTTTGTGCATGCGTACTGGGTACACTGTGTCTGGTTCGATGGAGAAATAAAACCACTCTGCGGAGTGGTGGGCAATTCACAGAGTGTAAGCACCATGGATGAGGAAATCAGAGTCGCTTCAGGCATTGATCAGCACGAACCACTTTTAAAAGGACCCCTTAACCAAGCTAAGTACGTTGGCAAAGCTACTAAAGATAATGTAACAAAATGATGATCAAGTAATACTTCGAATAAACCAGTCCTTACAAGTTTGCTTGGTAACAAACATTGCTAATGTCCCACCACATAAACAGACCTTGTCTGTGTAGATTCTCATTTATCCGGGCCATAGCAATCAAAGGAGCTAAGCTGTAAACGACTGGACTTCTTTTGGAGCTTGAAGATGCTTCACCTTTCATCCGAAGGCTGAATAAGCAAACCTTGCTAAGCAGAAGCATTGTAAGCGTAGCCGTAACAACGTTAGCAAAGTCAGCAAAGTAACACTGGTAGCCTCGTGGCAAACAAACATTGGCTAATCACTGTTAAACATGGTTAGTTGCTCAGCATTTTAACATAGCGTCATTACCAGACTGCTAACATACATGCAAGTACCACAACCAACCCAAATGGACGTTGATTCAGTGCAAACATATGCAAAATCTGAGTGAATTGCATTTGCTTGGTAGCAAAAGTTGCCAAAATCCCACCACATAATCAGACCTTGTTAGCATAGCAGCGTTGTTGATATTAGCATTGTTAGCATTAGCGAAATCAGCAAGTAGCACTGGTAAGGCAGCTAGCATCACGGCTAACAAACATTAGCTAATCACTGTTACACACAGTTAGTTGCTGAGCACATTTAGCATTGTTAGCATCGTTATCAGACTGCTAACAGACATACGAGTACCACGATGGCGTTTTCATACACTAATTATGACCGCCGCTAGCGAAAGCGGTCATTATAGAGTTGCCATGAATTTTTCTCTTTTTTTTTTTGTTTTTCTTTTTTTTCAGTGAATGTCCGTCAACGATTGCCGGGACACTGGAAATCTAGGGGACATGAGTCTTTGTAGGCATGTAGCCCTAGAACTTTTCAAGCGACTAGAAGCTTTTGGCCCCCAAGGGCCACCCCCCCGCTGTGCCAGTGTCCGTCAAAGAGGGGGAGACCGGCAAAGGTTTTCGTTGAATAACTCAATGAGCGTTTCACCGAGCAACATGACATTTTTGTGATATGTCGGTGTTACATAGACGTATCGACCCAGCCTATAAATACTCACTTGAAGCATAGCGCCACCTAGTGATCTGGGTAAATGCAAAAATTGGGATTTTGAGTTGCCAATATCTTGGACCGAGAAGGTGGAACCTGCGCAAAATACATCATGCATGATCACCACAAAGACCTCTAACACCACATCACATGCCATAAAATTTGGTCCATAGGGGGCGCTGTAATTGTAGAAAATGTCATTTTGCCTATTATCTAGAGAATGCTAGCGTTTACAACAATTTTTTTTTATCGTGAAATCTATTGACCCTCACGCATTGAAAACACTGGTCGACGCCCACTTCCAACAAGAACAATTTCCGTTAAATTTTAACATTGCGAAAACAAATCTGAACGAACTCGTCATAGGCCATTCATGTCAATCTCACCAAAGTTGGTATATGCCATCTACAGACAATGCTGACAAAAAGTTATCAAAGGATTTATCTTGAGATAAACCGCTTCGAAGTTACACGTCAATGAACATTTAACACGTAGCTTAAATTCTTCAAAAGTCCATATCTTGGCTTTTAATTGCTCAAATTTGGGCAAAGTTGACATGCCATTTTTAAACAGCTTTCTGTTCATGTGTACTAAATTTTGTGACATTTCGTCATAGGGGGCGATGTTTATCGCCGAAGCTAGGTGTTTAAAAGGAGTTTTTGTTAAATAACTCGGCAACAATTTCGCCCAAGACAACGATTTTATGTAAGTATGTTGGTGTTACAGAGGCGTATCGACCCAGCCAATAAACACTCACTTGAAGCATAGCGCCACCTAGTGATAAGGGTATATGCAAAAATTGGGATTTTGAGTTGCCACTTCCAGGAAATAATTTCCACAGAAATTCTCACCTCACAAGACTGCTCTACCACACACTTATCATACCAACAGTTCCCACATTTCAAAATATTGCGGCGGTCATACCATGTACCGCTATGCGGTACATCTAGTTATCCAAAATAAACCTCACTGAAGACAAACAAATTCAGCGCACCACCTAAGAGATACAAACTACGGATACATAGTACATCTGTACGGCATACAATACAAAGGTGTAAGAGCCGCCATTCATATCTGCATCAACATGGATTGATATAGACATGTCAGTAACAGGGTGAAAGGAACCAAGACTTGGTACTGAAGCGAGCAGAGGCCTGTAGAATACTGCAGCGGGTTAGGTGGTGGTGATACGGCTCCGGGAAAGAGATACACCATAACGGCGGGGATGGGGTGCGGGTTCGAACACAGTTTGAGCCGGCGAGACATTAAGGGGATAGGGAGGGTGTAGCGGTGCGGTCGCTACAGCTTTGGAGGCGGCGCAGCACACACCTTCCGTTGGGTATCTACAACTTGTTAAGCCTCAGAGATGTGGAAGTTAAATGACGCTCCCGGTGCAAAGGGCGGGAGAGAAGCAGGAGGGTAGGCTCTGTAGCGGTGCCAGAGTTCGGCTGGGCAGGAGAGGGAGACCGGGAAGTAGACTGCAGCTCGGAAGAAAATATTTAAAGTAACTGCTGGCAGTTTGAAGTAGTTGGGGAATGTTGGCGTTGGCTATCAGGCAGCAATCGAGGTAAGCATCCTTAGGAGCAGCACTGGAAAATGCGAGCAAGAGGAAGCTATGCAAGCAGGAAGAAGCAAGCTGTAACACTGACAGGTGAGCGGTGAATAATTTACCGGAAAAGGTTGATGAGAAGGGCGTGCAAATTTCATCACGCTCCCCCTGAACTTCTGTTTTTTAGGAAACGGCATTTAGTTCTTCAAGATGTTTGGAGCAAGCTACCAGCCAAGTTCCTTTAAAAACTGTATGCAAGAATACCTTGAAGAATTGATGCTCTGTTGAAGGCAAAGGGTGGTCACATCAAATATTGATTTGATTTAGGTTTCTCTTTTGTTCATTCATTGCATTTTGTTGATTGATGAACATAAATGATTAACACTTCCATTTTTGTAGGCATTCCTAGTTGACATCTGATGCTGTAAATAAACCTAAGACGCTATGTGTAAAATAAGAGAATACAATAAAGAATTAACTTTAAAAGAAGGGTCATGTGTGGTATTTCTAGGCATGCAGGAAGTTTGTTTTTGTGTGTGTAAGTGTGCCTATGAATGGGCAACATTTGATTTAAATGTTTGGTACATTTCTCACATCAGAATTGAAATTCTCAAAAGTTCTTGTTCATTTGTCACATCAGCATGCCATTTGTGCAGATGGAAAAGGCAGTTTCTCATTGCATTAAACATTGCAAATGCTTTTGTCCATCCATGCAAATGATTGTGTATGTCACATGTTTTGTTTATTAGTTGAGGAGAAGTAATCTTTTAATGATGGGAATTGGGGATGTTGATTGTTGAAGTGCTTGTGTACATCTTGCATGGGTGTGGTGTTGTGCTGTGACAGTAATTTCCTTAGGGACATCCTCAGGTGCTTGCCAATGACTGGTTAAGTGAAGCAACAGGTGCAGGTAATTGACGACCACATCGCGGGGCGGCGGCGCTTGTAATTAAAGGCAGCCGTGACAAGGATAAAGGAGCACTGAGCTGCTTTCTGGGCATGTCGGAGGGACTTCGGGGTGTGATGCCGACTGGAACAAATCCCTGGATTGCCGCTGCCGACCACTGGATTCTGTGTTGGATGTGAGACTGTTGGGTGTTTTTTCTCTTTTGCTGTGACTGTCTATCATTCTAGGTGAAAGCTGTGTCGCTGTGATGCCTGCATCGAGGGTGAGTGGGGTAACGTTGAGTGGAACTGTTGAACGCTGAGCGGTGCCCTCTCCTGTGGAACCATTGCTGCCTGCTCCTGTGGAACTGCTGATTACCCGCTCCCGGTGAACTGTTTGCCTGCTCTTGTGAAATTACTTTCTGCATGTGGAACTATCGACTGCCTGATACCGTGGGATTGTTGCTGCCTGCTCCTGTAGAACTGCTAATTACCTGTTTCGTGGATTTACTATTGCTCGCCGCTTCCGTGTTGAGAGCTGTGACGACGTCAGCGTGCGAGGGGGTCTGTGTGCAGCGTCGTGACATCAGCAGCCCAGCCCCCTGTCAGCCTGCTGTTTGCCTTCTACTGTGGCGCAGGGCCAGCTGGAGGCTGGCTGCCGCGGAGAAATTGTAAAAGAGACAGTCCCGTAGCTTCTCCCAGCAGTTGTTTTAGATTTTTTTTTCTCATTTTCTTTTATTTTGGCCGGGAGAGGCCCCGGCCAACGAACATACTTTCTCCCCCTCCCCTTTCCACCCTGTATGTCTTAAGTGTGCTTTGATGTGTGTGCATGAGTGTGCGCTGATTATATGGGCTGTAGGGGAGGTGAGAGTCAAACGGGGAAACAATAGGGTTCCAAGCAGTATTGCTGTGTGGGTGTGTCACTACTGTGTAGAAAACTTGCTGTGCTCCTAAACCTGTGGATTGCATTGTACATTTGCTGTGCTCCTAAGCTGTGGTTTGCATTGTAAACTTGCTGTGCTCCTAAACTTGTGCACGATGTTGTGATTTAATATGCATTGCCCTGTGTGAGGGGGTGGGTTTTTTGTGCTGGTTTGGATAGCTTGCCCTGAACGCTATGCCCCTATGAGTTGGAGTCCCCTGGTCCAGATAGTTGCACTGTACTGTCTGTTTTTTTTAATAATATATGTAAAAATAAAAGTATATTTTTCTTTAAAGCAGTTTCTGTGTTGTGTTGTGTGTAACTGGGATTCTCCTGCATAACCAACCCAGCTTTGGCTGGTGACATGTACACTTCTTATTTTTTTTCGTACATTATCAATTGCTTTTGTCATGCTAATCAAATGCTTTGTTATGGGAATCTATCAAATAGTCTCACTCCCCGAAACATTTAGGCTATAGTTCATCATATAAGTCTTCACATGCAAAATGATTTACCGAGCTATCATAACATGTCAAGCCTGGAGGTGGAAGGTGTATGACCGTGAGCCACATACACAAGTAACCCTTCTGGCTGCAATGGATGAAGCATGCCAAGACATAACAGCAGATTCCTGCAGAGCATGGATTAGGCACTCCAGAAGATACTATCCACGCTGCCTTGCACGGGAGGACATCTGGTGTGACATGGATGAAAATTTGTAGCCTGACAGACGGAAATGTGAAGAAGCTGAAGATCAGGATTAGGATTTAGAATTTGGGGAGATGTTCATATTTTTTGTTTACTCCTATGTTTATATTTTTGACCTATGTTTACTTACTGTAGTTTACCTTTGTTCTGTGCAGTGCTGTCTTTTTTTTACGCACTGCAATGTCAATGTCTGCCAATAAAGAAGTCATACTGTAAATGTGAATCTTGTCTTTTGCAATCAATCTCACACATATACATTATATGAGGTAAAATGTAGAACACTTGTCATCACACCAAAACCTCATTTTTTACATCAAAATCTCCCTTTGAAGTGCACTATTTAAATGCCAACATGACAAATGAATTTGACTGTCTTATCCGTACACAGTGACACAATGACTAAACATTCTGATGGCACTGACATGTATACTGACACAAAAACTTGCTTTTGAGGGATGAACTAAGAATTTTGAGCAAGAGACTGGCTCTTGCAGGTGATCCACAGTGTTTTGCTATTTGTCCAAACTGTTTTGAGAAATGCACTCGATCTTCTGCAAATTGCAAGAAAGATTTGAAAAATGTACCAAAGCGATAGAGAAAAACTGTAGTAGTTATAGCAGTAAGGTTAACTATAGTTATTTTATTTGCATCGTACGTCACTTTGTGAAAATGTTTCTCTATACTACATAACATTGAAATGTGTAAAGAAAACAGAAAGTAGCAGTCACCTCCATGGAAAGGTTTAACTGACTTTCTATATAAGTCAGTAACAGTTTAGCCCATGCGCCAGTTTTTGCATTCTAGTCTAAAATGGCTTGCCATAGGCGCCATAGGCTTGCCATAGGCACCGAAACTTAAGAAGAACCAATTAAGCAACTGGACTTCTTGGATCTTGAAGACGTTTCACTTTTCATCCAAAATGCTTCTTCAGTTCTTGCCTGATGTTGGGAAACCAGGAGCTATATCTCTGGATCACTGGAGGTGGAGGTGTAATACTGTGATGTATTAGCATGGATTACTGATCCACAATCAAGGTTATCCCATCATTTCCACCTGTTTCAAACTGATTACCATTCATTCTTCCATTGTACTTTGGTGGTTAGAGATTTTCGGGAAGCAGTCGGACGAGGGGTGCTGGGTAGTTTGAACCTACGTTGTACAGTGGTGGTTTAATGCTAACCTCTGTCGTTGTTTGAGCCCTGGGTAGTAGGAGGTGTCCCATGTGAAACAACAAACTCTACTCTAACTCCAACTAAAAACATAGATTACCTCACACCACATCTCGGTCGCAACTCACAAGACCAATCAGAAACATGCCACATTCCACATAACAGGAGGAAAGAAAGGGGAGACATTGACACTCATTCACACATACAACATGCACACAGATGCACTTAGTCACACACAGCGGAGCATAGAGAATAGTTCAACACAGACAAGTAACCTTAATTCATTAATGAATTAGGTCATTAATGAATTAGGTCATTGACTTAATAGGAGCATAAGCCTCCTTCATCAACCGACAATCCATCTGGAATGAATGATTTTGTTAATTTTTTTTTTACCTGATCTGCCCAATCTGCGGTTTATCTGCAGCGCCAACAGTTACAACCACCATCAATGCCATCCATTGTGTATGGTCAGACTAATGGAATGCCTGATCAATGGGCCTCTTTTTTTGGACTAATGAATAATCAATAATTGGGTCAGTAATCAATCAATAGTGATTAAGGTATGGTAAACAGCTGGAAAAACTAACAAGTGTTACAACTTGACCCATTGGCAATGTCGATGCATGTAGTGAAGGAAATTATATTCTTACAAATCCACAAGTTTTAACAGTGTCTTGACGTCATTCGTCAATGCTATTGACATACTGTCACAACGCTTTACTGCTACTTACCGGTAATTCGAAGACAAAGTCTCGTGCCTAAGACACTATTGTTTCTATTCAGTCATGGGTGCAAACCGAATGCACACCTGGTAACATTTAGCCTATATTTTGTACTACAGCACTGCAAGTTGAGTAACTGTGCAATGTTTTTTTTCTTTTGGAGTCCACAGCATTATAAGGCTAACTGGTCATACATCTGAAGTAATTCAACCCTGTCTGTGTAGACCTATTTAAATATGCTTACAGCTGGAGTTTTTTTTTTACTCTGATAATACTGCTTTCCTGTCCTTCACAAAAATGTAAAGTTGTGCTTTCAGCAGTTTTGCTTTACTATACCTTAAGAAATAATATGATGCTGTCCTTTTTAGCAGTGAAAGCAGCTCTTGTTGCATCTGCATTTGCAAGTATGGCAGTGACAGTACCTGACACAAGACCACAGTATAGGGCTCCAGCCACCATAATGAAGATCATTGCAATCCTCTGAAAAGCAGTGATAGTGAAATGCAATTAGGACATTTAAACTGCTAGTAGCTGCTATGTGTATCTAAATAAATAAATAAATGAATAAATGAATAAATATGGGTATAAATATGTACAAGGCTGTACACATATCTGACTATTCAGAGTTTTTGTTTTCAGTTATTATTTTACTTCTATGGACTATATAATGGTCCAGCACTCTAAGAATATGACAAAAAGAGACCAAGTGAAGCCTCTTCCAAAAACCTGTGACCCCTAATAGGCCTCATACAGTTATGATCTTTACCGTAGCTGTTACAGCATTACTGTTATTGTTTAGTAGCTACATGCAGTGTTATGGTTTTTATTACTTACCATTGAAGATGAAAAAGGATGAATATCCCCATATCCAACTCCACAAAGGGTTGTGGTAGCATAATACAAGCTAAAGCAATACAGTCGCGTAAAGCTAACAGTTTCTGTAAAACAAGTATGAACACCCAGCAATTAACAGGAACAGTTAAACAAGAATTACTCCATTCAACAAACACATACTGAAATTTTACAGTCTTTTTGGTTCAGGCCTCTATTTACTTGATTATAGATAGTGTAGGGGTAGGTGTAATAGCTATAGTTTCCCCCTAAGGTGCTCTTCCTACATGCACAAGTACTTTGTGTTCTTTGTAAACTGCATACCTGACAAGACAAAATCAGACGGTTCAAACTAATTGACAAAGTACTTACCTAAATTAACATTAAAGGTTGAATCCAAGTGATTTACCCATGCAGTTTTAGAACAGTTGTGTTTTGTTACAGGCAGATTATACCTTGAGGTGTTACCATTAAGATCTGCTAGGGGGCATACAATTGCAAATACAAAACAAGTACTGAAGTGAAGAAACAATGCAGTATAGAGAAAAAATTGCAAAAATGTCACAGCTGTTTTTTCAGTTGCAATTCCGGACTGATAGTAAGAAAATGCCAAAGGAAGCCGGTATAACTGTAAAATATGTGGCACTCTGAGGTATGCAAACATGTGTAGCATTTCAGAGTTGGCCTGCAAAGGGTCATTTGTAACAAATGGAATGGCAATAATCTCCCAAGGAAAACAACTGATGAAGTCCAAAAAAAAACTACTCTTCAAATAATGCTTTGCCGTTTCTAATGTGTCAACTTGAAGATGGTTGTCTTTATAGAATGCCACATGCATACGAATATAGATATCAATCCCACAAAATCCTCCAAGAATATACGTTGTGATCCAGATAGATTTCTGGATATGCAAAAAGGAAAAAAGTAATGCAGAGAGAATGCTTATCGCAATGGCCAGCAATATGCGAAAAATTTCCCATTTAATGTATGCTGGACTGCTGGGCAAAATGGCATTCCTGTAAAAAGGTGGAGAAATAATTTTGTTTGGGAAGATGAAGGAACAACACAACAATGCTGACTGTTTAATTTTGCTGCTTAAAAACTGTTAATCAAATCAGATGAGATACTGACAAGATTAATAATTAGTAATGATCATAATTAAAGATGCTGATTTACAAGAGGATATAAAGTTCTTAATACCATTTTGTATCCTGAGAAACTGCACTATGGAGTGAGTTCTTTTTTTCCTCTTGAATAGCTACTGATACTTACTGTCAAACCTCCCTACCCCAAACTTACACTAAAACTATCAGGGCCCTCTGACTAGTACAATGTGTATAGCAGACCTTGTGTATTGAAGACAAGCGTTATAAAATAGGCTTTATTTATATTAAAGCATTTTAGGCTGTCTTGCAATCAGTCTTGCAATCAGTTTCATACTGTCCTTCATAAAACCATCATAAAGACAATCTCTGCAATTTCCAAAATACTACACTGACTATCCTGGCTAGAAAACAAAAAAGGGTGTGCTGCAAACACAATGATAATTTGAAATTTAATTGGGTTAAGCAGTGGTGGATATTATTTCAAATAAATACCTCATTAAAAAAGCAGATGGGCAAGATGTGCAGAAAAACTGTTCCATGTGCTCTACATATGTTCTGAAAAAGAAAATTACGAACATAGGATACAAAGAAGGTAATTTAACAAATATTACACCATACAAAATATGTTATATTCTAGTCGGTAAGGTGTTAAGTTATCCTTTTTGCCCAGTGTTATTTTATGAATGATAATAAAAGCATTATAAACACGCAAACAAAGTTTTATGATAACTTCAATAACAATTCTGTTATGCTAATAAAACATGTGGTTATGCAAAGATTCTACAACACAAGTTGTAGGGTACAGGTCAATATTATATAATGCGTGCACATGGACGAGTTGAATCCGATTGGAAAAGGATTGGGATCGTATCGAATTCATGTGCACAGGCTAAAGATCATATAAGGATTGGTTTCGCGAATCCGATTGAAACCCCTGGCTAAACCGATGTTAATCCTCTTGGTGCTGCCTTGTGCACGCGATCATATCGCGTACTGCGCATGCACTGGAATTTTCCACCGGGATTTCACCCGGATGTGGAAGCAGGCGCTAACGCTGTCATAAATAGTGCTGCTGTTGCCGGAAAAGTCAGATGAAGTCATGGCTGCGAAGAAAGCAACAACCCACTTTTGGACAGAGGAAGAAACAGAGGGCATGCTGCAACAAGTGAGGTAGTTGAACATTTTAAAATTTATGGACGGGCGGAAAACCAGGAACGGCAGCCTCTATCAAAAGATAGCGGCAAAGATGGAGCAGACAGGGTTTGCTCGGACGCCGGAGCAGATAAAGATTAAGTGGAAGAACAAGAGGGCAGCCTATCCGATCGCAAAAAAAAACAACGGCAAGAGCGGCCAGCGGTAAGCTGTCCGCATTTGAACTTAATGGACGAGCTCCTGGGAAGGCGGCCTCTGTCGCAAGCTGCCCAATACGGAATGGATGTCGGTGGAGTAGAGGAAACCGAACAAGGTCAGTTGCTAGAACTCCTACCTAACCATCCAGATGTCTTATGGTAAATGACCCAATGTTCAAAGTACAAAGCTGTTAAAATGTTGATACGTGTGTAGGTAATCGCATCCCTACTGTTGAATAAACCCACAATGAAAAAAATATGTATCTGGATTGTAAACATTTTTTGTAACCCTTGGTAGAAACAACGGACAGGCCAGACGGCACCTGTGCAAGGTGAGAATCACCTAATGGATTTTAGGGGATAAGCCATTTCTGAACCATCTCTGACAGTCCTCTATCAAGGACAGATCACCCGTTGGATAGCAACACCCAATCCAATCTCAATCCAATCCGATCCTACCATGTACACGTAATGATAGACTGATTTAACAACAAAACCAATGCACAAACGTTCTATGTCCCAAACTTTACTTTGCAAGCAATTCACAGCAATATAACATCAACATCTGGCTTCACAATATAGGGCTCCAGACTGCAACCAAATACTCATCTTTTGCCACCAGAATTTTAGACCACGTGAGTAACTATCATGACTACTCAAACAAACATTCGCAAATTTAGTGTGTCTGGTAGTTCTGACAAGCAATTGCGAACATCATTGGAAAGTTAGCTGGTTGGAACGACGAGCAGAGGGCAGTTGTTCCAACCAGCAATACAGCTCTCAACCTGTAGCACAACCAAGGGTTGACATCACCAATGACAAAACTTGCAATAGACCATTGACTCTAAAGTGCCAATATCTCGTAATCCTGCAGTACAAACACAGTCAAAATCAATGGATTTGTAGAAGTTACTACAATACAGCTTTTCAAACTTTGAAATGGCCAATTTATGTTATCCTATTTTCTTGTTAAAATTGTATGACATGACTTAAAACATTTAATGGTTTGAACAGCAGTATTATAGTTACCTCTATAAACCAACTGAGTTTCGCTGAGTTTGTAGGTTCAGGTTTAGGTTCAAGGCGCAGGTAGGCGCAGGTTCAAATCTGTGTTGACTGATTTGGAATTTTTAAAACTGTCACCTAGATTTTCCCATGCGAACATGTGACTGAATGGAACAATACACAAAGTGTGGATCTTGCACGACTTCTCGCTGAGCCACTGACAAGATGCATAATATTTCCCTTGTTTACTGACAGTATTATATTGCTTATTTACTGACAGTACAGAACTGCACTGAATAGACATTGACTAGATAAATGAACTCTGATGTTGGAAAACAGAAATACAACCCCAATTCCATAAGATTTGGAACAGTGTATTAAATGTAAATAAAAAAATAAATGGCATAATTCTCAAATCATACAAGCAATATATGTAACTGAGAATAGTCCATGGACAACATATCAGTTTTTGAAACTGGATTGTTGTATGGGATACAAGTGGTCCTTTCAAAATTGAGGAAGGCAACATGTCTCAAAAAAGTTGGGGCGGTGACGATAAAAGGCAGGAAAAGTTGAGTAAGACTAAAGAAAAAACAACGGAGGACATTTCACAGTTAATTATATTCACTGGCAAGATTTTGGGGCTATGTTTTGCCTTTTGCCACTAGGGGTCCTCATTCTGACTGTCACACTCAGCATCTACTTGGGGCCTGAGCAAAGCCCTGCGAAGCCCTATTGCTTCTGCTAAGGTTATTAGGGCCCGAGCACCGGAGGTGCGAAGCCCTATTGTTTCTGCTAAGGTTATTATTAGGGCTTGAGCACCGGAGGTTAGGCATTTTGCAGGATTATAGTCAGGTGTATGATCAACCAATTACACCAAATTGGTTTTATATGTCAGGAAGCCTACATCCACAGAGGATCTGTTGTTAGTTCTTCAAGATGTTTGGAGCAAGTTACCAGCCAAGTTCCTTCAAAAGGTGTATGCAAGTATACCTAGAAGAATTGATGCTCTGTTGAAGGGTGGTCACACCAAATTTTGATTTGATTTAGGTTTCTCTTTTGTTCATTCACTGCATTTTGTTGATTGCTGAACATAAATGATTAACACTTCCATTTTCAAGGAATTCCTAGTTGACAGCATTTTTTTCACACCTGCCTAAAACTTTTGCACATTACTGTACATTGTAGGGACATCCACAGTCCCTGCTAAAACTACAGCTCCCAGTAAACTGACACTTCCGGGACCATCATGACATCGACGTCACATCAGTCAGCTCCTATAATTAGGGGGGCATTGCCAATACTTTGGCCTCTCTCAGTCCGGATACCTGGAAAAAAGAGATATCCCTCTACCACCTAGCTAGCACCTGGTGAAAGTTCAACTCCTTGCAACAAAGAAGAATCAACGTGCTTTTGTATTTACCATTGGCCACGGTAACCAGTACTTAAGTTCGCTACTATTACTAAGATATAACCGGTTAATTACAGTTCCATTAACAGTAACGTTACGACTGCAGCCCAAGCAGTTATTTTGAAAGTTAGAAGCAACTGAATTCCTTCTTTCTTTGCTATTTGCGCTGCGCAAAATCAGTCAGAGACTTTTCCCTCGTCAACGAAGCTTTGGACCAAAAGGGACTCTGCAACTTCGACGGAATCGTCACGAACATTCCGAACCTCCGCTGACCCGACAGGTCGGATCCATCTGCATCGAAGGACGAGCACACGGACAAACTGGAAGTAAGGGCTGGCATTTGGGCACCTTAGTCCTGTAGGAGTTAGATTATGATATGCGGTAGTGCTGTAAACTCAGGAACGGTTTAAATGTGCACACTGAAGACACGTAGCGTGTTGTTTTATGCGTTTATCTTTGTTGTTTTGATAGAAAGGTTATTGCATGCTCTATTCTCTCTAACACCTTTACACACACCCTTTTACATCATCAAGATTTCAGTAGAACTGGTAATGATATAAGGTAGTGGGCTAAGGTTAACTTTGACGAAAGTCCTTTGTTCTCGCACAAACCACGCGGTGATCTCCCTTCCCCCAACACCTTAGATAACATTCCATTCTCTGATTTATTTATCTTGCGCGTCCCTACAGACACGACGCATCTTACGAGCATCTTCACACATACAATTTCTCTGTGCGTCTCTGGCGCGCATTCTCAAACTCTGTTGCTCCTCCTCTCTGCCCCACACTCCTCTCCGGTCCCACTGCGCAGCCGCGCCCGTGCACACGTCCGGAGAGCTCAGTCACTCGCTGGACAGCAAAGAGGCAACTTCCGACTCTCTCTCTCTCTCTCTCCCTCTCTCTCTCTCTCTTACACACGCACACACACACACACACCTACCCGTAGCCTTTAGCAACCTATATACACACACACTCATACTACCTCACAGATTATTGCTGCTGAACAATATTGAATGTATTCAACTGCTATTACCCATTTACTAGCGTTGTTATAATAAATTCGATTATTGTGATAAACTGTGTTTGTCTGTGTTGCTGCTATATTCATTGAAGCCACCCAATCTGAGACACTCCAATTACCTTCAACCCTTCCGGTTGTATGTGAATGCTATTAACTGTAGTGCAAGTGTAAAACGGTAAGTGATATATTATTACTACCCTAGTAGTGTAAACATAACAATCTGGAATATACCATAAATTTAGTGTTTGATAATTTATTATTAGACATCGAAATTAATGGTAATATTAATGAGACTGACTTTAATGAGACTTATTAGTTAAGGCCAATTGTACCTACAACATGTACAAAATTTGGTAGGGTTGTGTATCTCACTAAGACGAACAAAAAAGGTCAATACAATGCTATGGCCACGCCCAACAGGAAGCGAGATATTTTTGTGTGATATGCCAAACAATGGAATTTAATGTACTTGTCCTGAACCATACATCAGATTTGTGTCAGTTTTGGTATACATGATCTCAAGATGTTGTAAATGTTAAGTTGCGAAGGGATTTTTGATATGTTGCAAGATAAAAAAATAGTGGTTTAATGAATTTAGGTATTCATTTGTAAGATCAGGAAATGTGTCATAAATTCATTATGCAGTGTTTGCCAACAGTGACACTTAACAGGTTATTGTGTACTGTGACTACAAACATATCTATGTGAGTGAGGCAGTCTGGCATAGCGCCACCATGTGGTAGCAGGATGAAATCTTTGAAGATATGGTAAAGCTACATGGTACATTACATTTATCTGAGATTTAGTGCACATGATGTGAAGGTGGTGTAGATGTTAAATTGTGAAGGGTTGACGCACTGCCATTTTTTACGAAATTGGCATCAATTGACATGTGCGCCTATTTACAGTCAGGCACATCCACGGGCAGCAAAACTTCTCCAGACCAAGACAGACCCCACCCATGGGTCCAGTCCTGGCTGGGAGGCTTAACTTCTGATATTTCAAAGTGCTGTGGTCATATATTTACTATACTGTATGTTACTAGTAAACTATGAAATATTGCTTCACTTAGTAAAAGATATAATAGCATACAATGGTTGGGAACTGGCATAATGCGTCTTGTAGTTAAAGGTTTGCTTAGCTGTGCTTGAAGGATTGTTGTCAGAAACTATCAGCAGCTAGCTTGTTTGCTAACTTGCAAATGTTTTATGTTCTGTTTTATTTTTATCTGTTTCAGAGTTGGATAATTTCACTCTGTGCGTGGAATGGAGAAGGCGGTAGCTCTCACAAACATCGCAGCGTGATTCTCCGCCTCGCTCACAGACAGCAGAGCTCGGAGACAGCTGTTTAAGTGCAGCCCACAGCGGCATGACATTTGTTACTTCGGAAGCATGCCTTAATGACAATAGGTGGGTTTCCATCCAACTTATTTGCAATAATGAAAATTCAGGTCAGGAATATGCACATCTGCTTGTGTTTCCATCTATGTAATGTGAATAAAAATGGAAATCAGTCTAATGACGTTACGTGTTGATCAGTGGCTTAGTGTGGATAATCATGCAGAGAATCAAGCAACAAAACTCACGAACTAATTATATTTCGAATTACCAATATGACATTAAGCATACAGAATTCCACAATATAACTAGATCTACTGTATAGCGGTACATGGTATGACCACCGCAGTGTATTGAAATGTGGGAACTGTTGGTATGATGAATGTGTGGTAGAGCAGTGTTGTGAGGTGAGAAATTGTGTGAAAATGATTTCCTGAAAAGAAAGCTGTTTAGAGTTGGCATGTCAACTTTGACCAAATTTGAGCAATTAGAAGCCAAGATATGGATGAATTTTAAGCTACATGGTAAATGTTCATTGACATGTAATTTCGAAACGGTTTATCTGAAGATAAACCCTTTGATAACTTTTTGTCAGCATTGTCTGTAAATGACATATACCAAATTTGGTAAGATTCACATTAACAGCCTATGACGAGTTTGTTTGGATTCGTTTTCGCAGTGTTGAAATTTCAAGGAAATTGTTTTCGTTGGAAGTGGGAAGTGTAGAGCAGCTGCCGTGCCAGACAGAGAGGCTGCTGGTAAGGATGCTCTCAATAGCACCCCTGTAAAAGGTGGTGAGTGCAGAAGTAGGGACGTCCTCTCTCCTCATCCTGCGCAGGAAGTGAAGGTGTGTCTGTGCTTTCTTGACCACGGAGGTGGTGTTGGTGGTCCATGTGAGGTCATCTGAGATATGCACTACCAGAAACTTTGTGCTTTTCACAGACTCCGCGGCACTGCCATTGATTGTGAGTGGGGAGTGTGTCAAGTGTTTTTTCCTGAAGTCCACAGTTATTTCTTTTGTTTTGTTGACATTGTAGGTTGTTCCTGTCACACCAGTTGATGAGTTGATGTACATCCTCTCTGTATGCCGAGTCATCGTCGTCACTGATCAGGCCCACCACTGTTGTATCATCAGCGAACTTGATGATGTGGTTCGATGTGAATCTGGCACAGCAGTCGTGGGTCATCAGTGTGAACAGCAATGAAGACAGCATACATCCCTGGGCGACCGCAGTGTTAATGCAGGCGGTTTCTGAGGAGTTTTGTCTTCTCTTAGTGTCTGTGGTCTGTTAGAGAGAGTTAGAGAAAGTGCCGTAGCCAGTTGCATAATGAAGTGCTGATGCCTATTTCACTCAGTTTTTTCACCAGGTGTTGTGGGATGACCGTGTTGAAAGCAGAGCTGAAGTCAATGAACAGCATCCGTACGTGACTGTTTTTGTTTTCCAAATGAGCCAGGCATACCCACTAAACATTGGATGTCTTACAGACGTGCAGATCATGTCTATATTGCGTCCGACGGTCCAAGACCAAATCTGGACGTCATGACGTGCAAATTAGGTCCACTATTTGGACGTCTAACTATGACCGCACTTGGACGTCAATATTATATGAAGTTAAATATTTGAACCGCAGACTAGGTGACCTTTTTTGAACGTCATGGGGACGTCTAACATGGACGCAGGAAAATTACGTTATTAATGAATAACACTTTTTTCCATTTATGAGTAATATCAACATTGTTTAAAATTAATTTTGATTATTTATTGCTATTTATTTGAGTACATTATATTTTGTTATCTGTTTAAGTAACTAATTTAGGTATGTATGTATGTGGAAATGCAGAAAATTATAGCGTACTCATACAAAAAAAATGGTTATAATTCTATGTGTCTACTTGAGTTCAACCAGTCAACACCACTCTGATTGGTTGGAGCAATACATCTTCGTAACCCAACCACTAAACGCCACACTGATTGGCCGAAACAAAACTCCAGGCATTTGGCACAATAGAGTGCCTTATCACAGTCAAACTTTTCCAGAGAGGTTGCATTTTTGCTTCGTCTCTACTCGACAACAAAATGGCTCTGCCCAGCACGCCAAACTCGTGTTCGGGAAGTTGAAGGTAAGCTGACAGTTCGGTCAGGTTAGGTAATTTTTTGTTCATTTGTGTATTGTAGTGTTAGCTGTTTTAGCTTTGTGATCTTAAACAATCTGAATCTGCTGCTGCTACTGGCTAACGTTAGCTATAGTTAATTTAGAATGACTGAAAACGACCAGAGTGCCTAAAATGTTCACGTTAACCGAAGCTTTAAAGGGGGAAATTTGATGTAAAATGAAAATCGGCATGTTAAAACATCATACATGAGTTGGTATGTTTGCTGAGAAGTACAATTCTGCTAGTCTGTTGCATTTAGAACGTCACTATTTTTTTTACTGTTTTGGCCCAGAATGCTAACAATGCAAGTAAGATTACGCTATTTTTAAACCATTAAAACACCTCGAAAAAACTCCACACTGCATCGGTAGTATAACAAAGGCCCTGGCATTCAAAACGAGAACTTTGTTACTGTACACAATGTTTATTAAGAAAGCAGTTCTCACGGGCAGTAGTTTGCAGTTGTTTCTTGTCACCGCCATGTACGGAGCTCATGGCGGAAACGAAGTTTTAAGTGCCTTGTTTTGAATGCCAGGGCCTTTGTTATACTGCCGATGCGGTGTGGAGTTTCTCTTTTATTTTATCTAAAATGGTAGAAGGGTTCTCAGTTTAAAAGCACAGTTACCAGCAAATTTCGAACACTTTGTGCATTTTGAGTAATACATTTGAGTTTTATCATTTTTGGATCTGCCAGGACAGACACAGCCAAACATATCTATGCTTTTTGTAAACGATACTTTTATGCATTGGAGTAATTGTTGTAAAGCTTTTAGTTGGCCATTTGTAAACTAGTCCTGTCTTTGTTAGGTAGTGTACGGTATCTTCTTCATTTTCGACTTGGTGGTGTCCTGCCCTTTAGGAGCGAAACAACGCAAATAAGGTAAGTGTTGTGACCTCCGCATACCCCTTGCAAATGCCCCAGTCAAACAAAAAGTAAAACTAAACAAAGTCGGACTCATGTCTACATTTACAGCCAAAGAGAACTCGGTCAACTTCTCGGGTATTCAGACAGTGATGATAAACGGGGCATTGCACACCAGCAGGTCCAGCTCCAGGCCACAGTATGGTGATGGTTTGAGGCACACCAGTAGGTCCAGGCCTGATGGGTCACACTATAGTGATCTGACAAGCCCCCTGTATGACAGGCCAAGGCATGATGAGTTGTCTAAAGACCATTTCATTAAAACACCTTGCAATTCAATGATTTGTACTGATGCACCCCTGATTGTTAGGTTATGTCTTATTTCTTCTACTATTCTGTCTATCTGCTGTATTGATAACACACAGAAGCTGATTACAATAACAATTGTGAATCACCCAGCTAGCCTTGCTATTCTAAGGTCATCTTAGTAATGAACTTGTGCATTTGTTTCAGTGTATCAGAACAAGCTTAAACCTGCTGGTTGACCTTCGCACTCAGCGCAAACAAACACTACCTTTCTCTTCAGCCATTCACATTGAGAGGATGGAGACCATGGAAGACTAAGAGGAGCAATGCCTCAGTGATGAGCAAGCCTTAGATGCCCTGGTAAGTTTTGCAAGTCTGAAAATATATGAATAGTTTAGCTGCTACTAAACTTTAGCATGACACAATACAGTGGGCTCACACACAGTTACACTGCTCTGGGGAGTGTCAGTCACTTATCATGGATTTATTCCAACAGGTGCTGCGACTTTCAAGAGGGCTTCATAAGGCTGTGTGCCTCTGAACACCTTAAACATACACCACAAAGACAGGGAGGTCGAGGTCACGCCACCGTTTCTCAGGATTGAAGACTTTTCACTTTATCCAGTTATCCAGTTTTGCTAGTCTTTTATAAAAATTAATAGAAATGAGTGGGGATTGAATTGTGATTCATTTGTAAAGCATTTATAACTGAAGAGTTGAGAAGCAAAGTAAATTTGCATTTGCATTAATTTACACAACATGTTATTTGTATAATTTTGATTAGTCCAAATCCCATTGGAGTGTTTTGGCTTTTTACTTCTTTTTACTTAAAACATGGTTCCCTCTGGTCATGGAATTTCTGGAAAGTCATGGAATTTCAATACATCCTGTTTCAGACATGGAAATCTCCGGGAATTTGATATTTTTTGTGTACAAAGTCTGGGCACAGTATGGAGTTTTGTGATGTGTTGCCCCCTAAATGTGATATTGATTGGGTTGTGCGAAACCTTGTTAAAGTTTTGTACTGGAAACAAGTAAACCTGAAAATGGAGATTGGTTTGAAATGCCATGTTTTGTTTGCTTTTATTAAAATTACAATTATATAAAAAACACTTTTTGTGTATTTCTATAGATCGATTTAGGTAGAAGTCGCCGTCTGAAATGACATGGCACCACAGAGCCTAGAAGCAGTAGGCCTATAAAAACAGTCTAAAATAAGTTTAAATTTAATGTAGAAAAGACGTCGACAACGACCTCATTTGGACTGGAACTGGCCCTCATCTGGAGGTCCGAAAGACGTTGAAAAATCTGGCTTTACAGTCTGCACCTTCTTTCAACCGACATGAGATGTACGGAAATGACCCTAAAAAGACGTCGTTTCCACGTGTCTTTGCGCAGTGGGTAGGTGGAGTACTGTTGCTATGGCGTCATCAGTGGAACGCTTGGGGCTGTAAGCAAACTGGTATGGGTCCAGAGCAGTGGGAAGGCTGGATGTTATGTGGGCCTTGACCAACTTTTCAAAGCACTTTATCATAATTGGAGTGAGTGCTATGGGTCTGTAGTCATTTAGTGATGAGGCTGGGGATTTCTTTGGTAGTGGTACGATGGTGGTGGCTTTGAAGCTTTCTGGTATGATGGTTTGGGCTCAAAGAGATGTTGAAAATAGGGAGATAGGGAAACAGCTCCCACGCAACTCTCAACATCAAGGCAGCTCATGCTTCCTAACATCTAATGGCACAATGGACAGTTATACCATCTCGTCCTGTGTTTACTGAATCTGACTATCTGGATGCATCCCGTGACCGCTGAGAAAGGTCAGCTGACAACATGGGAAAGACTGTGATGGCATGGAGAGACAGCTGACTGGAGGGAATAGACCCCACTGGGGCTGCCATGGGCCAGCTACCCATGGCGGCAGTTTCTGACACTGTTTCAGTGGTTGGAGACACCCGCTAAATGCTACGGAAAATGAACAAGAAAACATACCCCTGGAGCCTGCGAGAGCGGGGGCGCAAGATAGCTCAATGATGGATAACACGGTTACAGACCCAGGAATGGAAATTACTATGAGCAAAAACAAGACGCATGAAACGACCACAGCAGCAGCAGGTCAAACACTCCAGGTGTGCACCTGTGGATGGACGAAGGTATCATCATTCAGGGGGCTCCGAACCCACCAAGGAAAGAGAGGGTGCTTGAGAGAGCAGAGACAAGGGCCTCACATTGACCTTTTAATTCTTACGGAGTAACCAGTCAAGTCAGTTGAGTGAAGCGACCGGACAAAAACCACAGTTCGCAGAGCATCAGTACCCCAGTCACTGAGGAGGGTGCAAGCACAGAAATGCTGGTGGAGGAACCTACCGAACCACAGAGACCTCCCATGGAGAGAAAGATCAAAGGGCAGAAACCAAGCGTGAAGTGGCCCAAAGCTGCTGAAAAAAGAGACCAACATCTTAAAGCAACAAGTGGGTACAGCAGAGAAGAAGCTAGAAAAGTTTGGTGACCTTATCTACCAGTATGGAGAAGTGCGGTTTGGGGTGAAGGAAAGGAAAGACCGTAAAGAAACACCTGCACCAGTCAAGTCTAGGAGACAGCAAGAGATTGATAGGCTGGTCAGAGAGAGACGGTACTTGAGGAAGCAGTGGAAGAAGGCCTCTGACACAGCTAGAGATGGTCTTGCGCTACTCCAAGATGACAGTAAATCCCGACTGGCAGCCTTACGAAGAGCGGAGAACTTGAGGAAACGTCGCAAGAGGAAGGAACACACAAGAACACGTTTCTATAAAAACCCCTTCAAGTTTGTTAAAGATCTGTTTGCCAAAGAAAAGAGTGGAACCCTAAAAACGTCAAGACAAGAACTGAAAAAGCATCTGGAAACGGTCCACCTTGACACCAAAAAGCATGAGCAGCTAGTTATCCCACATGACATCCCACCTATTCAGCCTCCTGAGTTCCACCTGGAGACTGGCCCTCCAAAATGGAAGGAAGTGGAGAGTACAGTCCGGCGTACAAGATCAGCATCAGCCCCAGGGCCAAACGGTGTGCCGTATAAGTTGTACAAGAATGCCCCGGATGTTCTCCGCTATCTTTGGGAACTCATGAGAATAGTGTGGCACAAGGGGATAATACCTAAGGCTTGGTGAAGGGCTGGAGGTGTACTTATCCCCAAAGAGAAGGATGCAGCAGACATCAACCAATTCCATCCAATCTGTCTTCTCAATGTTGAGGGGAAAATCTTTTTCAGCATAATTGCACAGAGGCTTTCTGCCTATCTGGAAAAGAATAAGTACGTTGACACATCTATACAGAAGGCTGGTATTCCAGGGTCCTCGGGTTGTTTGGAGCATACCAGTATGATCTGGCACCAGATCCAAGAGGCAAAGAAGGAAAAAAGAGACCTGCATGTCACCTTCCTTGACCTGGCCAATGCCTTTGGATCAGTTCCCCACCACCTTGGTGAAAGCATACTTTGAAGACCTGCAATTGTGCTTCTCAACGGCAGATTTCACAACATCTTGGATTCGGGTAGAGATGGGCATCATGGCGGGCTGTACAGTCTCACCACTGGCATTCACAATGGCCATGGAGATTATCATCAGGGCCTCAAGGTGGGTGGTGGGGGGCGAACGAACTAAAAGCGGGATCCGCCTACCACCTATTCGAGCATTTATGGATGACATGACCACTCTGACCACCACTGCAGCATGCACCAGGCGGTTACTAGGTAAGCTGCAGAAGAACATCAAGTGGGCCCGGATGAAATTTATACCGAATAAATCGCGGAGTATCTCAATTGTCAAGGGTGAGCTGAAAAATGTGAGGTTCTGCATTGATGATGACCCCATACCAACAGTGTCTGAACAACCCATCAAGAGCCTGGGAAGATGGTACAATGCGAGCCTTAAGGACAAAGACCAAGTGAAGCAGATGAGGCAGGATATCATCAACAGCTTGAAAAACATCAACAAGACCCTACTGCCAGGGAAACTCAAGCTCTGGTGCCTGCAATTTGGACTTCTCCCTCGGATAATGTGGCCATTAACTATCTACGAGGTCCCAATAACAACTGTGGAAAAGATGGAGCGAACTGTGACTGCATATGTCAAAAAATGGCTTGGAGTCCCACGTTGTCTGACTAACATCAGCCTCTATGGCAAAGGAGTCCTTGAGCTGCCCATCACAAGCCTGGTCGAGGAGTACAAGTGCTCAAAGGTAAGGCTCCTGATGACTCTGAAGTACTCCAGAGACCAGACCATCAGCAAGGCTGCACCACCACTGACAACTAGTCGGAAATGGACACCATCCGATGCGGCGCAGCATGCCATGTCGGCCCTTAGGCATAGCGACATTGTGGGGCATGTCCAGAAGGGAAGAGGAGGCTTTGCCATGGCTCGGGACTGGAAGATGATTGTTGACATTGGCCAGCAACTAGTCTTTCCACCTGAGATAGTGGCCACTACCCTAAGACCAGACTTGGTACTCTGGTCCCCCTCACTAAAAGTTGTCAACATCATAGAGCTTACAGTCCCATGGGAGAGTTCAATAGAGGAGGCCTATGAACGCAAACAGCTTTGTTACACAGAACTGGCCGCAGACGCGCAGCAACGAGGGTGGAATCCAAAAGTTTACCCAGTTGAGGTAGGATGCCGAGGTTTTGTGGCCTTTTCTATCATCAGATTGCTAAAAGACCTTGGTATCCAGGGACAGGCTTTGCGACAGACAGTTAAATCAGTCTCTGAAGCAGCCGAGAGAAGCAACCAGTGGATCTGGGCAAAGCGAAAAGACCCGTGCTGGGCTCATAGAACATCTGGGCCCACTCCCTAGCAAGCCACACAACACCAACGCCCTCTCTCCCACCCAGGAGGAGAGGGAACAAGGTATGCAGTCAGCTCCAGGCCTGACTCAGGGGAGTGGACGCCCCTGCCGTGCATAGTCCTTGGGCTTATGATTGGGCATGGGACACAAGCTCAGGTTTGATCACCCTGTAGCTGGCCACCTTTGATGAGGGTGTCTAGTGTTGAAAGGCCGAAACACCCCCTGATTCAAAGGTACACTACTGATGATGTGTCCCAAAATTGATAGGGAAACAGCTCCCACGCAACTCTCAACATCAATGCAGCTCATGCGTCCTAACATCTAATGGCACAATGGACAGTTATACCATCTCGTCCTGTGTTTACTGAATCTGAGGACATCCGTGAGTGATTCTGTACAGTTCCTGAGCACATGCCCGGGTATGTTGTACGGACCTGCAGCTTTTCTGGGGTTCACCTTAAGTATTGTCCTCCGCACGTCACCTGGGTCTAGTTGGAGTGTGTTGTCTGGGCCAGTAGGAGCTTTTGTTGGTGTGGTGGTGTTGTTTACTTCAAACCGGCTGAAGAAGGTGTTTAAGAGAGTTGAGGAAGTCTGTGTTGTTGTCCTCGCACGGCAGGAGGGTTGGCTTGTAGTCTGTGACTGACTAGATGCCTTGCCACAGGCGTCTGGGGTCTTCTGTGTCGTTGAAGTATGAGTGGATTTTCTGTCCATAGGCCGGCCAGGTCCCACACACCGCTTCTGCCACCTCCAGTGCCAGCCAGTGTTGGGGGAAGAGTCCGCTGCCTCGCAGGCCCCTTGGTCTTGCCAGTGCAGGATACCTAGCTCACAGAGTGTTTTGTGGTCCAAGACTAGATTAACTTCTGAAAGAGCTTTTGTGGAGTTGTTGTGTTGTAGTCCAAGTAGGGAGCTTCTATTGTAGGTAATTCTTGTAGAAGACTGTGACGGTACACACAACATATTTAACATAAAGCGCACTTTTTATTGGGAGCTGGTGTGGCCGCTGCCATACAGGGCGCTGCCATCTTGGAAAAAGATGTCAAGGACAAGCAAGAAAGCCCTTTTTATACAAAATCATCTTGTCGGTTAATATAATTAACTGTGAAGTGTACTCTGTTGTTTTTTCTTTAGTTTCACTTAACTTTTCCTGCCTCTGACACCGTCCCAACTTTGACATGTTGCTGGCCTCAAATTTGAAATAACCACAAATATCCCTTACAACAACAGAAAAATCCAGTTTTTTATTGACATTTAACACAACATCCCAACTCTTATGGAATTGGGGTTGTACAAAAATATAAGTTGTGAACATAAATGTATGACTTGATTTTTTTTGTTAAGTTTTGCTAGAGGCTGCATACTGTATATTTCAAAATGGCTAAAGGTGATGTGAATTGCTAGAAGGAGAAACAAACCTCACCCTCTTTCTATCTTTTTCTATTGGCACTCCTAGAAAGTGTCTGGTGCCCAATATTTTTTTCTTTTCTACCCTCTATATGTCTTGGCCACTTTTACCGCCACAAGGTCTAGCCTACCCAAAATCGGATGTTAGCATCATTTATTCATTGAAACCTCTCAATATTGTTACAAATTAACACTAGGCAGCATATGGTGCAGTAACGATGGATTCACTTTCTTTTGGTAATTTCCAATCGGTCGGTTATTCCTGACATCGTGTCAAATAGCCTTTTGATAGGTTATAAATAATCTGCTGCATATTTACTCATTTATGGTTACATTCTGTTTACAAGGGTCACAGTCTCCTTGGGGTTGTTTCTCTCCGCTTCCAACAATAAATTAGGCTCTTCAAACACATCTGGAAACATTGTAATTTGAACTATTTTGGTTCAAAAAAACGTGGTTCAGACAAAGGTGGTACAACAGTGTTGGGGAACAGTTGCACTTTGGATGTGGTTAGTTCAACAATGCATCATACCATGTTAGTTCAAAGCTAAGTTAGTTGCTTGAGAAACACACCCCAGGGTCTTGCAATCCTCACAAATTGTTTAGCCTTGCCCTCTCCTCATACAAGCCGATCTCAGTCTAAACTGTTCTCAGTCACAATGGCAGAACAAGCTACCAGTTGCACCAAGAGTAGGGTCATCCCTCACAACCTTTAAGAAGCTCTTGAAGACCCTTCTTTTCAGCAAGTATTTTCCTTCCTAACAAAGCTAACTTCCACTTATTAACAATGTCCTGTACCCTGGCTGAAATAACTTTGTTACACCTTTGCTTACTCTGTTCTCCTCTGCATAGCTAATAGTCTGCCAAGTGTAATTTAATGTAATGGTCTTGCTCACAACTCATCGGAATGATGTTTTGCTACCAACACAAAGTTGATGCCCAAACTTACATTGCCCCTTTAAAGAAAGGGAGCAACTCGCTCCCAATCCCGCGTAATGTCTACTGTGTTTTTTTTCCCAAAACCTGACTGAAAAAAGTATCTTGGTAGATGTCTGTACCCTGGTTCCTTTGGTATCATCCTTGTCTTGCTGAGCTTTAAGAGTCGTTCTTCAACTGTTTCTTCTTCTGCCCCAGCATAAATGGGAAAATTTTCAAAGTCTTCAATGTCTGAAATACATCAGCAACCCAGATTACATTTAAGTTAAAAACAAGTGGGAAACTGAAAAAAACAAAACATGAATAAGACAAAAAAATGAGATGGAAGAGACGAAAATAAGGTGCACAAATGTTGGGTTTCCGTTTGATGTAGTACTGATATCAATAATTGGAATATCAGCACAATTTCACTTACAACACTTGGATTTTTTGGCATATCTGCGTCCTGTATATGCAAAAACAGTCTCTTTTTTCCGATGTGACACATCCTCTCCTTCCAATGTTGTTTGTTTTGAACTCATCATACCCTCAACTGCATCCATGATATCGTTGTGATAGTCTGATCTGGTCTGCAAAATTTCAATCTGCCTGTTCATAAGGAAAAAAAAACACCCACATACATGCACAACCACAGAGGAAAACGTTAAGACAGACACTTTTAATTACAATGTTGGCAAAAAACTCACTGAACAAAACTCAATAACTTTCCAATTGTCTGAGTATCATTCAATCCAATGAGGGCTGCCAAACACATTGTTTTAAGATGGAAAAGATAAACTACCAGTTAAGGTTATAATAGTTTTGGAATTTTCATTATAGTTTTAGTTAATGTTGAGTTTTTTTCTCTAATTCAGTTGGTTTTAGTTTAGTTAGAGCAGGTCTGATAGTTTCAGTTTTTTTCAAAATGTTCTAATTCAAGAAGATTAGTAAGCATTGTTAAGATTGTACCAGTACTACTACTACTATTGTACTTCTTATCAATCTGATACTATCACAGTATATTTATCTCTATCTTTTTTAAGGAAAAATGTAATAAAAAAAAGGAATTTACATTATTTAACTTTATTTAAGAGATTGCTTTATAATTCACCAGATCAGACAGACAGTGAAAATAAACAAACAAAAGAAACATATTTTTAATGTAAATGAATATAAATAGAACACAGGTTGGGTGCACAGTTTGGCTTAACAACCGTTCTTTTAAATAAAAAACAACTTGTTATACTTTGGAGAGAGATACAGTGAAGAATTTGGTTTGACATGCATGGTATTTGTATGCATACAGGATTATTTTGTTAGTGTCTGGGTATCCCCATGGCATTACAAGTGATGCACAAGCTTGTGTTCATTCCCAAGACTGGCACTACAAAGCCAGGGCGGCAACTGGAAAGTGCTGCTGAAAGAAGCAACACAATATACGGCTCATCAAGCTCAAAGATAAGCCAATAAAAGAGTTATTAAACATGTTTCTGTGAGCTGCATCATAATTACAACAGATAATAGGATGAAAACCTGATACACAAACGTCCGTGTTAATAAACTATCATATATTGTAGTGTATTGTAGTGTGGTCAGAGACGATTTATGTTCTATTACAATTCTGTAGGTCTTTGGTGTACAGTGCAGTATGTGACATCTTACTGTATCAAAAGGGCTCCATGTGACAGCCTACTAGTCGCACATGTGAGAGTAAACAGATCAGAAATCTCTACATGCGCACAGTCTATTGTAAGGCTCCAAGCAGTCTGGTCACTCAATCAGCACAAATAGAGGAGTTGCCATATCTCTCTGTGCTGTTGACGAACCAGAGGGCCTTCAAAAGGCCATTTGCTCTATTGTTTCAGTCCACGAGAACCCACAGCAGATCCTTAACTTGTGTTATCTTTTAATTAGGTGTCCCGCACCCCACTGTGTCCTCATCTAGGCTCTGCCAACAGATGGAGTGGGGGATGCACCTAGGTCAACATCAGGACAAGAGATATCGGAATTAGCAGTATATGATATTGTGGATAATGCTATGAGATTTACATGTCATGTTTGGTTTCATTCTGATGGTCTCAGTGTGAGTGGTATACTGGTCTCAGTTCTGAATCAGACTCTGGTTATTATAATAAAGATTTCACATTCCAAGGTTTCCAGGTAATATGAGGCAGTGGGCTGTCTCCAGGCCCCCTGCCCCCAAGATAACACATCATGGTGTGCTCTGAACAAAGGATCAAGACTGGGTATTTAAGGGAAAGATACAGAAACCTCTTTGAGTTGTCTTGTACCAAGGATGCTCCCACATTACGTGGGTAAGTTGTCGTGTAGCCATGACACACACTGGTGTGTAAACGCTTTTGGGTAGAGAGGTAGGCGATGTTCATACTTTGACTGTTTGTGTTTTCTATGTCATTCTATAGTCCGTTTGTAACTGCATATTACTCATTGATTTAACTGTAAGCGGGATATTGCAACTTGGTTCAGTAGCTTGTACCTGACTAATAAACTGTTATTATTCTGATCCACTTTAGTCTCTCGTGAACGTATTATCTTGCTTAAGTAGACTTTTGGGTAACGGCATTTCCATAATGCCTGGCTAGGGCTAGATGCATACTCAGGCAGACGGTAAATTCCTGCCCTGAGTCCCTAGTCTAGCCACCTAGGTTTGGATCACGTCATGTGAAACTGTCACTATGTAGCGGCGGGTGACTTCTGACATATGCTAGATTAGTACTGCCACATGCTGCTGAACCAGCTGGCCCAGCACCTCTGTGTGGGAAGACTACGACATAAGCAGGTAAATAAGTACCTATGACAGCAGCATGACCGCTGACACTCTCTAGACTAGCTCCATATTATGCCCGTGGTGAAGCCAGAATGTGAATCGGCCGTGGCACGACCTGAGCGACGCTATCCCCAGTTGAACCCAAGTAATATCTAGTAGGAGAGACACTCATGTTACTACATGATTTTGGTTGGCTTACTCCATAACCACAAGTCAACGGATAAAGCTTTATAGTTAGATTAGGGTGGGGCCTATCGGCTGAGTAAGTGGTATCAGGCATTTAGATATAGGTAAAATGGTTTCTTTATTGAAATGTTCTGTTACATCGTCCGGAGACCCAAAACAGCAAACTCTCTCGTGTTCCACTTCCTGTTCCGTCGTTGGTCCCGGAAGTGACGACCTTACACTATGATGCACACGCATCTAGTCTGTGTGCTTGTGGGCATGCGGGAGAGTGTTTCCCCATGCATGGAAAATAAATCTTACAAAAACGAAAACAAAGAGAAATGTATCTATAATTTCAGTTTGCTTTAGTTAGTTTTGTAAGCACACAATACAGTTTTAGTTAGTTAACGTTTTCTCTTTTAATTTTAGCTTTTATTTATTTCAGTTAACAAAAATGCTTTTTCAATTTTAGTATTCGTCATTTCGTTAGTTTTTGTTAACTATAATAACCTTGCTACCAGCTGCAGTCAACCATAATAACTAGCAAGAAGTTTATAAGCCCTGACCTGGTCAAGTTAAAAAACATTCTAGACCTTTTAGCTCAACCTGTTCAAATATTCAGGGGACTGCATGTATATACTTGAGCCTGTTATGGCAATTTTGCTGCATTTTATGTTTCTAAAGTTTAAATGATACATGTATTCATTTTGCATTTGTATTATATTGCAATTGAATTACTGTTCAACTTTGTGTCTATAATGTAGTTATTTGTTTGATTGGTAATACGGTAATTAGTTTGGTACCTAGCCTGGACACTCCTACATTAAGATATATAGACATCACGCCCCGTAGGCCACAGCGTTAGAATTTGTTTGGAAGCCAAATGTCAGGTTGTGTGACTGGGAGTAAAAATATAATTTTTTGATCATTTTCCTACTTTTCATCGAATATAAGTGAACCTTCGTTTATCTTTGTGTTTACTGTGGATTATCAAAGCATTTTCATTCATATTTTTGGAGCAAATAAACGGAATACATTTTGGAAACAAAGAGTCGGAAGTGCGTGTGAAAATACTTTTAGTTCATGCTGCCCACGGCCTAGTTTGGAATTACTTGAACTTTGTGTAACTTGGAAGGCCGGTACAGAGCCCATATGTATAATTTTGACCCTGTGGAAATTGGACAAAATCCAAGAGTCCCTCACCTAACCTAGATCATTGCACGCATAATTAATGAGCTTCAGTGGCAAATGTTCGGTGGCAAACCTTCTCCCTATGTACTACTACAGAGCGTACAGAGCAAGGTTACAGAGCAGACCTGATTTCGTCTGTGAGTGGATGGACATGTAACGGATGCCAGCTAGCACAGCTCGGCGTAGAACGTTGGTAAACCTCCCTCCCGACGCCTTAAAAAGATACGCTGCTGACTGAGCTAATAGCCCGGCTTTTAGCTCACTTGGTAGCGTGTCTGTCTCCCATACCGAAGTTACTGTGAGGTCGCGAGTTCGAGACTGGGTCTGGACTTCGCAGGAAGACCTCGGTTACAGTGGTGCCGTGAACCCGGATGGGAGTGAGGTTTAGGGGGGTGAGTGTAACGGATGCCAGCTAGCACAGCTCGGCGTAGAACGTTGGTAAACCTCCCTCCCGACGCCTCAAAAAGATACGCTGCTGACTGAGCTAATAGCCCGGCTTTTAGCTCACTTGGTAGCGTGTCTGTCTCCCATACCGAAGTTACTGTGAGGTCCAGACTGTTCGAGACTGGGTCTGGACTTCGCAGGAAGACCTCAGTTACAGACAGACGGACCAACAAATTGAAACCAAGGTAAATTAAATCAAAATTAATATTACATTCAGGACCATGATAAGTGTAAACTCATGTAACTTTCTGACCATAATTGTACATAACATGACAAATATTGAAACTAAGAATTTTTTCAATTTTGTTCACTCATTTCAAATTTCATGGCTCAAAAAAGTTGGAACGGGGGCAGGTATACCATGGTGTAGCATGTCCTCTTTTTAAAGTAATTTCTAGACATCTTGGAATTGAGGGGACAAGTTGCTGGAGTTTTGATGTTGAAATTTGGTCCCATTCTAGTCTGAAATTGGCTTCCAGCTGCTAAGAGTTTGGGGTCATCACATTTTTTCATTTAATGATGCGCCAAATGTTTTTTATTGGTGAATGATCTGTATTAAAGACAGTTGAACCCCTGGGATCTTTTACGATGAATCCATGCTCTTGTAATAACTTAAAGGAGAACTTCGGTGTAAAATGAAAATTGGCATGTTAAAACATCATACCGAGTTGGTATGTGTACTGAGGAGCAAAATTGATTTAGCCTGTTGCATTCGGAGTTTAACTATTTTTTATCGTTTGTCCCAGAATGCTAACAATGGAAGTGGTAGGTGCCATAGACGAAGCATGATGACTACGCTATTTTTAAACCATTAAAACAGCTCGAAGAAACTCCACACTCCATCGGTAGTACAACAAAGGCCCTGACATTAAAAACGAGGCACTGAGAACTTTGTAAGTGTACACAACATTTATTAATAAAACAGTTTTGACAAGCAGTACCTTGCTGTAGTTTCTTGTCGCCGCCATGATGAACGTCCGCACCAGTCGATTGACGAACACGAACCAGCAGGAAGAATAGGAGGAGAGGTGGTACAATTGACTTGTTTGGACTTTCATCATGGCGGCGATGAGAAACTACAGCAAGGTACTGCTTGTCAAAACTGTTTTATTAATAAATGTTGTGTACACTTACAAAGTTCTCAGTGCCTCGTTTTTAATGTCAGGGCCTTTGTTGTACTACCATTGGAGTGTGGAGTTTCTTCGAGCTGTTTTAATGGTTTAAAAATAGCGTAGTCATCATGCTTCGTCTATGGCACCTACCGCTTCCATTGTTAGCCTTCTGGGACAAACGATAAAAAATAGTTAAACTCTGAATGCAACAGGCTAAATCAATTTTGCTCCTCAGTACACATACCAACTCGGTATGATGTTTTAACATGCCAATTTTCATTTTACACCGAAGTTCTCCTTTAAGTATTTGGCTTTGCATTGTCCTAGGAAAATACACAAGCTCTTCCTTGAAATAGACGTTGTCTGGAGGGGGTAAACCATTGTTCTATAATCTTTATGTATGTTTCAAAATTCATACCGCCTTCCAAAACATGTAAGTTGCCCATAGCCTATGCACAAATGGTCTCCGATACCAGTGAGGTTTGCTTATAAAACTGAACGCTGATAATACACTGGTAAGTCTTTGCCTTCTACAGCCTGGACAACGTGATGTCATTGATTTGTAACAAAGGTCAAATTTTGACACATCTGACCACAGGACACTTTTAATTTTAAATGACCCTTGAGCCACAGGACGTGTTCTTTTACAATCAACGCAAGCAATTCACTTTTGATATAAGTGCAATTAACTGCACAGCCTTACCTTGTAGTGCTTCTTAATAAGCAATGCTGTATGAACTGCAGCAAGCAGCTTACTGATAACCTGACATTCTCTCAGGTCATTAAGTTGTATTTACCTTTTCATGTTAGGGTATTGTTGAAGGACTGGTTTCATTTTCTCAAAATCAATGGATAATATCTCACAGTGTGTCTTTGCACGTACTGTCATCAAAGCTGGTTTTCCATACAAAAATCCAGCCTGTAGAAAAAAGTCAGCATAATTACTTACAGAGCTTTAACTACTTCTTTAAAGCTAAGCTTTAAAGAAGTAGTTGGAATTTTTTGTTTAGGTATTAAAGACATTACCTCTCCAAAATACATTCCCTCTCCATAAAGAGCCACAATATCTGATAAATTATCAGTTAGAATCTACAGGGAGGACAAGATATCATGTCAATCACATATGCAGTAATGTGCAAAAGTTTTAGGCAGGTGTGAAAAAATGCTATCAACTAGGAATGTCTTCAAAAATGGAAGTGTTCATCAATCAACAAAATACAGTGAATGAACAAAAGAGAAACCTAAATCAAATCAACAGTTGGTGTCACCACCCTTTGCCTTCAAAAGAGCATCAATTCTTCAAGGTATACCTGCATACAGTTTTTGAAGAAACTCAGGTGGTAGCTTGCGCCAAACATCTTGAAGAACTACCCACAGATGTTCTGTGGATGTAGGCTTCCTGACATATGCAACAAATTTGGTGTAATTGGTTGATCATATACCTGACTATAATCCTGCAAAATCCCTGACTTTGTGTGTACCCCCTTTGTGTGACTTCATGCTGGTCTGAAGGTGCCTGACTAAAACTTGCACAGTACTGCATCTTTTTAGCCATCCAGATGTTTAATGTTAAAACACCCATGAGGCTGAAAAGATTTGATGGGCATAAGTTGTTTTTTGACAAAAGTTTTAGGCAGGTGCCTTCAGACCAGCATCAATTCAATTCAAATTCAGCATCAACACAAAGGGGTACACAGAAAGTCAGGGATTTTGTAGGATTATAGTCAGGTGTATGATCAACCAATTATATCAAATTGGTTGTGTAAGTCAGGAAGCCTACATCCACAGAAGATCTGTGGTTAGTTCTTCAAGATGTTTGGCACAAGCTACCACCCGAGTTTCTTCAAAAACGGTATGCAGGTATACCTAGAAGAATTGATGCCATACATAATAACACTATCACATATACACACTTGGTGTGTCAATAAAAACTGTCCAATTAGTAATATCAGTTAAATACAGTTAAAACCTAACGATTCTGTTATGAACTTACCTGACATGTCCCTCGAACAATGCAAAACAGCTCCCTTGTTACTGTATCACTGTACTGGATTATTTCCCCTCGGGGAAAGTAATACATCACTGACACTGATGCAATGTCCTGAATGAAATCTGGCCCAGCTAGCTCAAAAAAAGGAACCTGTATAAATAAAAGAATTCTGATCAGTTCAACCAGAGCCTTCTATTACAGTTACTAGGCTCTTTCACACTGACATATTTACTGTGTTCACCAACCAAAATAGTGGGTAGCCTCTGTCTTTTAAACTCACAGACAAGGGTTGGTGTATCAAATTGACCCACTAAATGACCCACCTCTGGGAGTACACTTATACACAGGTCAGTTTTATTGTAAAGAGGTCAACATGAGTGAGGTTTAAAAAAAAAAAAAAAAGTGTATGGATGATATGTACCAAGTGTACCAGGTTATATTTGCATGTTCCAATGAGAAGATACTGTCAAAGAAGTGTTTGAAGGCCACACCCACAAATTTGATTGGCTTACAGTATAACTTCAAAACAGTTGCGTAAATTGAAAATTCAAAACTAATTTCGTTGTGTATGGTCTAGCGATGACGTATTTCAAATTTCATGAGATTTCAATTTACATTTCAGTTTTTTAAAATCACTGCCAACTTTTTAGGACACAAAGGGGCGTGGCTAGGTTCATTTGAAGCAGAGGTGGTCAAAATGCAAATGGAATTACTACAGCACCCCTTGTGGCCAGTCCTTCATTCATTGTTATAAATGATCCTGTACAGTTTCATTGTGATCAGCCATTGTAATAGGAATATACTTTCTAAATTTTGATTAGATGTTTGGCAGCCATTTTGGCAAAGCAGTCACTTCCAACTAGTGATGCAAATTATCGATTAATTCATTAACCATTAGTTGACTGGCCTTGTCGATCGATTAACGATTAATTGATAAGTGGCGATTTCTCCCTGAATTTCAGTGTTTCAATAGAGTCTATAAGAACATAAGCTAAACGTAGTTAAAATACTGAATTCAAAAATGTTATATTCCTTAATGAAGGATTTATTGTACTGTTAGGAACACAGTGCAGACAAATGCATTTAAGTTGTATAACAAAATACATTCCTTATAGAAATTACAGCTACTTTAACATTTAACTAAATTGTGGACTGGCTCATTTGTTGCATATGAAACATTTACTTATTAGAAACATAAAAAGAAACAGAGGACATTCAAAATAGAGAGCTAAACAGAATATTATTTATCGTTATACCACGGCTTCCTTCAATTTCACATTCTGAATCGTTCTTTAGATCGGTTATTAATTTTCTATATAGGCACACGTATGAAGTAGTCCCTGCTTTCCGACCATATCACGTTAATGTATCAATGCGCCAAGTTCGTGGTGAACTGTAAATAAACAGTAAAGATGTGACAACTTTAGCAAATGACGAGCAGATGGAAGAACACAGAGTTGCAACATTATATGCCTCCGAGATCGTCTTTCAGTGTTGTCACGCTGCATTTGGATTTTCTACGAATGTGATTTTGCTAAGCAAGGCTTAACAGAACTTTGGAATAACTAGCTTGACTACCAAAGGCATGGAACTAACGACTGGCTCATGGCCATAGCAATCATGGTGTATATCCAGTCAGTAATGCCCTCTGCTCTCCTATCATCACATGCTCGCCTTCCCAACAGTGCTGTGATTGTAGGTTGTTCTGATGCAGTCGTTCCATGAAGCACAGCTGCATGCACGCTGTTGAAGTGGTAACTCAGTGAAGTAGTTGAACTGTTGTATTTAAACGTAGCACCACGCAGAGTACATTTGGCTTCTTTTCGTCTTGACTGCTTCATGTTTTTTGACCTGCTTCATGTTGCGCTCAGCGGTGCACTCTATTAGCGATACCACTAGTGAAAAGAACAATTAACTGACAATTTAATTTATTCGACCAAATTCTTATCAACAATTAATCGATAGTCGATTCATTGTTTGCATCCCTACTTCTAACGTTACACCATGTATTCAAAAGGGACACAGTATTAGCACATCAAATTTCAGATTTGTTATCTTCTGTGTTTTTTGAGATATTAACATTTGTCATTTATAGCTATCCCTATGGTCAAAATCACAAGATTTAGCGAGCTTTTCAACTTTGTCATAGAGATTACGCATACCAAATGTTATGCTGGGTCAAGATTAGAACCTGGGTTTCTTAGCATGGTAACCCAGTTACCAAACCACTGGGCTATGACTGACTAGAAGAGTTTTCAAAGTTCATACAGTTTATTAAAGAAACTTAGGCACATCCACAATAATCCACAAAAACACAAACTAAAATATTCCACAGGGTAATGTCCAAAAAACACAACAGCTACAAAGGCACAAAAGTCCAAAAGCACAGAACATACAAAAAGGCAGAGTTCAAAATCCAGCTGAGATTCAAAAAGGTCCAAAATCAGATAAACAAGCCAGAACCGTAGGAAAATCAAAAAGGGCAGAGAAACACAGCAAACATTCACTTCAAGACAGGAGAAAGCACAACAACTCACTGTGGTAGTTTCAAGGACTCAGTGATAAACACAGAAAAGGGCCAATACAGACTGATTGGTCACATGACAGTTGAAGATAGAGTTCAGGTGGACAATTAGGAGTTGGTGGGAAAATCAAGGCAGAGCAACATGAGGAGCACAAAGCACATGGCAAACCAAAACAAAAGACAGATGGACAAAACAAAGAAAAAGGCACAATAGTGGCCTCTAGGGGCCAAGATAGTCTCTAGGGGCCAACACCAAGTTTTGTTATATTTCTATGTTCCAAAAAGAAGATATTGGCTAAAAAGTGTTTAGGGCCATGCCCAGTGTACCCAACGTGTGATTGGCACTTTATAACTTAAAAACGTGGGTAAATCAAAAATCATTAATACGACGTGGCAAGTATGTCATGTGACATTTTATACGACACGGCAAGTATGTTTGGTGAACGGCCTCGGAGAGGATAGATTACTTCTTCTTTTAAGGTTTTTCAAAATGGTGGGACATTTTTCAGGACGGAATCTTGCGTGGTTAGATTCGTTTGAATTGGGAGGTCCCAAGGAATCAGCAGAAAAAAAATTCAGAAATTTCTCGATGTGCGGTCCTAGATGTTTTTCCTCATTTACTGTAGGCTATATCCTGATGACCAGCTAAACTCTTCCCCTGCACCAAGACTGAAGATTTTTTGCTCGTTTCCACAGGTTTATTGATATACATAGAGAAGTGTGAAACAGCGATGCTGGACCAAACATAAAGTACAGATACGATATGAACAGCTGGGACTCGAACTGAATGTATTTCACAAATATTTGTTTGTTGTTTCCCGGGGTTTTGCGGTGTATGGAACACGGGATAGCTGAGCATTAGACACCATTAGATTCAAGAGGTGGATGCATCTAATGGTAAGTCAATGGGTAGAATCATCTTTAGAACTAGCATTGGCAGTGTCGTTTGTGTAATGGCGTATGCGTTAATGACTGCAAAGTGATAGTATCTGTGGTAAAATGGTGATAAAGTGCAAATATTCGATAACAAGTCCTAATTAGTAAGTAAGCAGGTCATTTTGGAAGTAAATAGTGGTTGTGGTTAATTTTGTAAGTAAAACTTTGGGAGTCGGGCGGGGGCGGTGTAGGAGATGAGATGGGGGAGGAGGAGGAGGAGGAGGAGATGAGGCCCAGACAGGCCCTTGGGGTGAGCGAAGCCCAGACAGGCTCCCTCTCCCCCCTTCTCCTTCCCCTCCTCTTTCCCTAATTTTTTTTTTTTTTTTTTTTATGCGTTGGTGCAAATAGTTGGTAATGAGCAGGAAGTAGCAAATTTTGGTGGTTGTAAGTGAATTGTGGAAGTACATTTTGGAAATTTGGGTAGCAGGTAGCTAAACTGTGGACACACGCTAAAGGATTAATCACCTTTAGTGGGGCCGCCTCAGGGGAGGGTGTACAGTGAATAAAGGCCCGAAACACCCGTGGATCCTGAGGTACACTGCTGAGGATGTGTCCCACATAGTGTATGGATAATTGTAATGGCTGTAGTTAGGAAAGCCTGAAGTGTGGTACAATGGGTGCTTTCCCCACATGTGCAAGTGTCTTGTATTTTTATGTATTTATCTAGTTATTTTAATTGTTAAGGAAATGTTGGAGGAAACTGCAAAGGCTTGCCAGTGGTCCTGGATGAGATGCATGTTGTTGGCATGGTGAAAGCCATGGGGGAAAGCGATAGGTAGGTGCTGCTGAGTGGATCATGTAAACGGCCCCAGCAGCCCCAGTCACTGTCACCTGCTGGTTCAGGTTAACCCTTGTTGAGCATCTGTCTGTACGGCTCCAGTTGGCCATCCCCTCAGCTGTTCTGTCCTGTACAGCTCACATCAGGTTGCGTGAATAGCTGTAGTCAGCGGCCAGTTGTGCGTGTTACACCTGGGAGTAGGGACTAACAGCCTGAACTATTTACTTGATTATAGATAGTGTAGGGGTAGGTGTAATAGCTATAGTTTCTCCCTAAGGTGCTCTTCCTACATGCACAAGTACTTTGTGTTCTTTGTAAACTGTTATTAACCTGAAGTGGCTGTGCGAGAAGGTGAATGTTAACTTTCTTATTCTAACCAGTGCTCTATGAATTTCAAAATAAAAGATTTGAGCACAAAATATACATAGCTTATAATACAGTACAATAAACTTTTCTTTTTTTCTCTTTTCTCTTTTCTTATTCATAACAAAACACACGGTGCCTGAGATATGACCCAAAACACAAATGGGCTTATTACAATGCCTCCTTTTGGGCAATTTCTTCCAAATGTAGTACCATCCTTCTATTTATCATTGCAAATGATCTTGTCAAGTTTCATTGTGATCAGCCATTCCAATTGAATATATTGACTAGAAATACATTACACATTTTGACATTTTAACACAGCCTGTTTCACACAATTGTTTGTTTACCAACTGTTTTAACACTATGCGTATGGTTTACCCACCTTTGTTTTTACTACTAACGCTGAAGCTAATGCTACCCAGTGTTTTTTTACCGCTTGCCATCTAACACTATTGTACTTTTAACGTATTACTTAATACTAACTAATACGTTTAGTCAGAGCCCTCTCTGGTTTAGCGCCACTTTAAATCTTTGTTGTAAAGCAAGCTTGTTTGCATGAGTAAAGGCACTCGTCATCTGGTGCCTAGCAACGTATGGGGAGTGACACGCTAATAGCCAATCATGTCACAGTATCGCGTTTGGTTGTGCCATCTCTTGTCTCGTAGTCGTGTTTTTTCTTCTAGAAACAGCATGGTCAAGAAAGGAAATAAGAGTGCCACCACGACGAGCGAGGAAAATGTGGATAAGAACGGAAAGGTCTGCTCACCAGTATGGGAGCTTTTTTGGATTTTACAAATCTGATCGTAGTCAGACAAATGTTGATATTAGGGGTGGCACGGTTCACAAAAGTCGCGGTTCGGTACGTATTGCGGTTTGAGGTCTGCGGTTCGGTACGTATTGCGTTTTTTTTGTTTTTTATTTAATCTTAAGTACTCTATATTTGGGCATATACTATTTACCTTAAATAACCATAGTTTTTAAGCATTTAAGAGAGGTTAAAATTATAGTTAGAATGAAATAATCATGCACAAACTGAGTTTGAGTTGACATAAGCGTATTTTATGAACAATCTCTGATAAAAAGCCAGGTAGTATTTTGAAACAGCAAGAGGGAAGACATGGATGATTTCAACAGCTTTTTTATCTACTACAGTATTTATACAAAGTGTCAGGAGCGTTTGCTGCCATCTTGTGGCATCTAGAGGAACCAGGTGTCTGTTGTCACACACAGGGCTCTATTTTCACGATCATATGCGCATTGTCTAAAGTCTGTCGCGCAAGTTGCTTTGGGGGCGTTGCCCAGACAATATGCTATTTTGACGACGGGAAAAGTGAACATTGCGCCTGGTTCAAAAGGGTTGGTCCTAAGTTACCTAATTAATCATAGGTGTGTTCGGGGCGTAACATGCAATAAACCAATCAGAGTTTATACTCTCATTCCCTTTAAAAGGCAGCCGCGCTTTGTCCATGGCTTGTTGCTATTACGATGGCGTGTTTCCCATCAGGAGCGTTTTACTTTGAAGACCGATCTGCTCGTGCATGAGCAGTTAATCTTCCGGGATGGATATTTAAGTCTGTTTTTTACACTTACTGTTTCCCTTTGGTTAAGAACAATGTGTGTTCCCTTTGGTTATGAACAATGTGTGTATGTTTACTAAAAAAACTGATTGCTCAATAAATGTGCATTATTGCAAAATATGTATCAGTGTTTATGTTGTTGCAATTAGTAAATAATCAGATTCGTAGTCGTATGCAATTGGACATCTTTTTGGAGCTTGAAGACGTTTTAAGCCCTGTTGTTGGCATGATGTATGTGTTAATAACCATGCCTTTAGTGGATAGCTATCATCCCCTAACAGCGACTCATCAAGAGGGGGATCCCTCTCGTTATATCCCAAAGCGTTGTGCGCCCATAAAATAGCTTTTCAGCAATGCGCAACTGATGACAGACCAGGGTTTTGTTGGTCACTGGCGGATTTAATTTTTGCGTCCTTATAATAGCATCTGACACGCTTTGCGCCAGACCACACCTCTTCTTTTTGCTGACACACCCGTGATGGCGCTGTGTCATCTGCTATCTAGACAACGTGATTTTTTGCCTGAAAAAATGAACGGTGCGCTGGCACAGAATAGTAATGACACCATGCGCACGTTGCGAATGCACAGTGCGCCGCGGCATGATAGGGCCCACAGAGTTTTCATAATTGGAAGAAAGAAAAATGAGTTCTTAAAGCTTACTTTTGAACAGATGTGTGTTAAAACTTAAACTTTTATGTGGCGACCAACCAACCACCTATATACAAAAACAGAATCAAAAACTCTTCTAATTCCTGACAGTGAGGATGTATTTTTTATTTTATTTTTTAAATTAAAGTGCAGTGTTTTGAAACGTATGGCTGGATTTGTTATCTAATCTGCACTGCCACTGTATTCTTTTAACGATTTATAACAAAATACACACACAGCCAATATAAAATATTGCAATAAAACCAATCACTGCACTGTTTAAAACAAACATCCCCTGTTCACTTAATTTTCATATTCTTCTGCAAGAAAATCAGTTTGTCAACGTTTTCTGGCAAGAGGCGAGACCTACTTGCAGTTAGAAAATAGAAAGTTTATTTTTCTGCGCGTGTTCTGCGCGTATTTAGCCAAAATCCCATTGAAAGCTAGGCACAGCTATACAATTCATGTCAACTGTGCTATCAATGCATGTATTGACACAGGGAATACCTCAAAAACCTCGCGACTGTCTGCAAAATATTACCATTCGCTTACAACTGCATGAAACAAACGCTGGAAAGCTACCAATATTGGCATCATATCAGATCCTCAATGTACGACATGCCTTCTCCACTGTCACTTGCCATATTTGCACTTGTCATCCACACTCCGCTGTCACTTCAATTCTTTCGCGCGAAAGAGAACCACGTGGTTTCATATGGGCATTCGGCTTTTTTTTTTTTTTTTGGCAAACCGCGGTCTACACGCGTATTGCACCGCAACAGGCGTATTGTTCGGTTCGGTTTTTTCCCAGGACCGTGCCACCCCTAATAGATATATAATAGTCCTTCTCAGATATCAGGTTTCGCTATGTTTACATTTAACACTTTGCACTTGTCTTTATAACAGCTTTGTTAAGCACTTTATTAGCTTATTGATTATTGTTCAGTTTTCGTTGTGATCGTAACATTGAACGTGTGTTGACAGTCCTTTTGCCTGAATGCTTATTGCCTGTCAGAGGAAGGTTAAGTTTAAAATAAAAATGTTTAAATTTAGATTTTTTCCCTTCTGTTACTTATTTTAAATAGGTCACACAATGTTTCAATAATTATCGATATCGACCGATATGAAACACTTATATCGTGATACAGATTTCAGCCATATCGCCCAGCCCTAATGGACAGGCCATTTTTTAATGTAAGAGATTCCACTGAACATAAGAAAAAAATGATTTTGGTTTTAAACCATAGCGTTCTACAAATAAAAGCCAAAATATAGTCTTACAAAATTATAGCACCTCCTATGCATGAAATGTCATACTGTAGTACTTGGCATGCTTTCAGAGGTTGTCTTGCTGATGCAGAGGTTGTCTGGCAATTCAATAAATAATTATACAGTGATGTTCCTGTCAATTTAACTGCACATTAAAATGACACAATTCCTCAAAGAAGTGTAAAACTCAGCACTGACCTTGGACAAAAATCTTCCTCTCTCCTTCATGAGCACAATCTGTTGGAGTTCTTTAGGTAAGTCATATAGTAGAAAGGGTCCCCCTGGGTAGGCTTCACCTCTTTAATTAAATGAAAGTACAGGTGACAATGAATTGGGTGAATATCTAGTGCAAGAGAGTGTACTGCAGCTACCACATTAATGCTTAAAGGAGAAATTCGGTGTAAAATGAAAATTCGCATGTTAAAACACCATACCGAGTTGGTATGTTTGCTGAGGAGCAAAATTGAGTTAGCCTGTTGCATTCAGAACTTAACTATTTTTTACCGTTTGTCCCAGAAGGCTAACAATGGAGGTGGTAGGTGCCCTTAGACAAAGCATGAAGATTACTCTATTATTAAACCATTAAAACAGCTCAAAGAAACTCCACACTCCATCAGTAGTACAACAAAGGTCCTGGCATTCAAAACAAGGCATTGAGAACTTTGTAAATGTACACAACGTTTATTTAAAAAACTGTTCATACATGCAGTAGTTTGCAGTTGTTTCTCGTCGCCGCCATGATGAAAGTCCAAACAAGTCGATTGTACTACCTCTCCTCCTATTCTTCCTGCTGGTTCGTGTTCGTCAATCGACTCGTGCGGACTTTTGTCACGGCGGCGACGAGAAACTGCAGCAAGGTACTGCCTGTCAAAAGTTTCTTCAAGCTGTTTTAATGGTTTAATAATAGTGAATTCTTCATGCGTCATCTAAGGGCACCTACCACTTCCATTGTTAGCCTTCTGGGACAAACAATAAAAAATAGTTAAGTTCTGAATGCAACAGGCTAACTCAATTTTGCTCCTCAGCAAACATACCAAACAACATCGGTATGATGTTTTAACATGTCATTTTACACCAAATTTCTCCTTTAACAAAAATGAACAGTAAAAACATCTGAGAATTTTACAAGGTTAAATATTGAGTGCCATCTTTCATCAAAGTTCTAAAAATCCACCTACTGATATCTTGACCACAGAAGACTCAGGTAATCGATGATTCTTTTTCGAAGAGATAGAGTAAGCTTTTGTCGTCTCATGAAAATATTCACTGATGAAAGGAAATTCTGAAATAACACCCTGCAAATAAGTGATAAGGATTCCATTAATGAAAGCGCTGAAAGAAGTGTTAACACTGTACTCGCTCAAAAAACAATAATGGGAAGCAGGAAAAAAACAGCCTTGGTTTTTAAAAAGATAAAATTCCCCATTTAACAACTAAAGTACAGCAACATGTGAATTACCAGGGAACAGGTAGAATAGAATACACATCTCAAGGGGCAGAAAGGGATATTAAATAGTTTTGCCGGTGGCATCATCATGGCTTAAGCCAGGGGTGTCAAACTCAAAATCACAGTGGGCTAAAAATAAAATCTGGGGCGAAGTCGTGGGCCAAAATCAACCTTTTGATTGAATAATCTAACCATTACTTTATTCAATTATTTCCCATTGCTTAATTATTAACATTTTACACAAAACAAACCTTCAATAAAGGTTTAAATCTCTACTTATTATTTGTTCAAGTGAAACTAGATGCACCGCATAGCGGTACATGGTATGACCGCCGCAGTATATTGAAATGTGGGAACTGTTGGTGTGATGAGTGTGTGGTAGAGCAGTGTTGTGAGGTGAGAATTTCTGTGGAAATGATTTCCTGGAAGTGGGCATGGATGTGGGTTTTGAATGTGTAGTGTGTAGGACTGATTTGTGAAGGCAAGGAGTCGGCAAAATGAGATTTTGTACAATTACAGCGCCCCCTATGGACTAAATTTTATGGCATGTTCTGTGGTGTTAGAGGTCTTTGTGGTGATCGTGCATGATGTATTTTGTGCAGTTCCCACCTTCTCAGTCCAAGATATTGGCAACTCAAAATCCCAATTTTTGCATTTACCCTTATCACTAGGTGGCGCTATGCTTCAAGTGAGAGTTTATGGGCTGGGTCAATATGCCTCTGTAACACCTACATACTAACACAAAATCATTGTCTTGGGCAAAATTGTTGACGAGTTATTTAACAAAAACTGTTTTTCAACACCTAGCTTCGGCGATAAACATCGCCCCGTATGACGAAATGTCACAAAATTTAGTACACATGAAAAGAAAGATGTTTAGATATGGCATTTCAACTTTGACCAAATTTGAGCAATTAAAAGCCAAGATACGGCCATTTGAAGAATTTTAAGCTACGTGTTAAATGTTCATTGACGTGTAACTTCGAAACGGTTTATCTCAAGATAAATCCTTTGATAACTTTTTGTCAGCATTGTCTGTAGATGACATATACCAAATTTGGTGAGATTCACATGAACGGCCTATGACGAGTTCGTTCAGATTCGTTTTCGCAATATTAAAATTTCCCGGAAATTGTTCTCGTTGGAAGTGGGCGTCGACCAGTGTTTTCAATGCATGAGGGTCAATAGATTTCATGATAAAAAAAAAATTGTTGTAAACATAAGCATTCTCTAGATAATAGGCAAAATGACATTTTCTACAATTACAGCGCCCCCTATGGACTACATTTTATGGCATGTTCTGTGGTGTTAGAGGTCTTTGTTGTGATCGTGCATGACGTATTTTGTGCAGTTCCCACCTTCTCGGTCAAAGATATTGGCAACTCAAAATCCTAATTTTTACATTTACCCATATCACTAGGTGGCGCTATGCTTCAAGTGAGAGTTTATGGGCTGGGTCGATACATCTCTGTAACACCGATATAATAACACAAAATCGTTGTCTTGGGCAAAATTGTTGACGAGTTATTTAACAAAAACTGTTTTTTGACATCTAGCTTCGCCAATAAACATCGCCCCCTATGATGAAATGTCACAAAATTTAGTACACATGAAAAGAAAGCTGTTTAGAAATGGCATGTCAACTTTGACCAAATTTGAGCAATTAAAAGCCAAGATACGGCCATTTGAAGATTTTTAAGCTACGTGTTAAATGTTCATTGACGTGTAACTTCGGAACGGTTTATCTCAAGATAAATCCTTTGATAACTTTTTGTCAACATTGTCTGTAGATGACATATACCAAATTTTGTGAGATTCACATGAACGGCCTATGACGAGTTCGTTCAGATTCGTTTTCGCAATATTAAAATTTCACGGAAATTGTTTTCGTTGGAAGTGGGCGTCGACCAGTGTTTTCAATGCGTGAAGGTCAACAGATTTCACGATAAAAAAAAAATGTTGTAAACGTAAGCATTGTCTAGATAATAGGCAAAATGACATTTTCTACAATTACAGCGCCCCCTATGGACCAAATTTTATGGCATGTTCTGTGGTGTTAGAGGTCTTTGTGGTGATTGTGCATGACATATTTTGCGCAGTTCCCACCTTCTCGGTCCAAGATATTGGCAACTCAAACTCCCAATTTTTGCATTTACCCATATCACTAGGTGGCGCTACGCTTCAAGTGAGCGTTTATTGGCTGGGTCGATACATCTCTGTAACACCGACATACTAACGCAAAATCGTTGTCTTGGGCAAAATTGTTGGCGAGTTATTTAACAAAAACTGTTTTTTGACACCTAGCTTCGCCAATAAACATCGCCCCCTATGACGAAATGTCACAAAATTTAGTACACATGAAAAGAAATCTGTTTAGAGATGGAATGTCAACTTTGATTAAATTTGAGCAATTATTAGCCAAGATACGGCCATTTGAAGATTTTTAAGCTATGTGTTAAATGTTCATTGACGTGTAACTTCGGAACGGTTTATCTCAAGATAAATCCTTTGATAACTTTTTGTCAGCATTGTCTGTAGATGACATATACCAAATTTGGTGAGATTCACATGAACGGCCTATGACGAGTTCGTTCAGATTTGTTTTCGCAATATTAAAATTTCACGGAAATTTTTTTCGTTGGAAGTGGGCGTCGACCAGTGTTTTCAATGCGTGAGGGTCAATAGATTTCACGATAAAAAAAAAATTGTTGTAAACGTAAGCATTGTCTAGATAATAGGCAGAATGACATTTTCTACAATTACAGCGCCCCCTATGGACCAAATTTTATGGCATGTTCTGTGGTGTTAGAGGTCTTTGTGGTGATTGTGCATAACGTATTTTGCGCAGTTCCCACCTTCTCGGTCCAAGATATTGGCAACTCAAAATCCCAATTTTTGCATTTACCCTTATCACTAGGTGGCGCTATGCTTCAAGTGAGAGTTTATGGGCTGGGTCGATACGTCTCTGTAACACCGACATATCACAAAAATTTCATGTTGTTGGGTGAAACGTTCATTGAGTTATTCAGCAAAAACTTTTGCCGGTCTCCCCCTCTTTAACGGACACTGGCACAGCGGGGGGGTGGCCCTGGGGGACCAAAAGGCGTTATTCGCTCACAAACTTCTTGGGCTACATGCCTACAAACATTCATGTCTCCCCGAGTTTCAGTGTCCCGGGAATCGTTGACGAAAAATCGGTGAAAAAAAAAAATTTAAAAAAAAAAAAAAAAAAAAAAAAAAAGGGAAAAATTTTGCAGCAACTCCAATATGACCGCTTTCGCTAGCTTCGCTAGCGGCGGTCATAATTAATTTGTATTGCAACTTGAAGCCAGATGTAGGCTATGAATCTAAGTCACTTTCAGGAAGAATAAAAAATTGAAACCTTAAGTAAACAGAGCAAGTGCAAAAAGAGTAGCCTGTATTTTAATACCAGTAGTAGGATAAATAATTTTGTTAATGTTGTTTAACATTTAAGCTCTTCTCCCTTTAATCATATACTAAAAAAGTGCAATTGTAGCCACATGTGAACTCATATTTATCAAATACATCCAACAATAAAACCTAACTAATAACGCCTGGAGGGGTACACACTGGGCCGTCGTGATGTAAACAGGATCGACGTCAAGGAACACAACCACAGTAACATGCCTTGTTGCGGCTACACTCGGTTTTGGTAACCTACTGGGTGTTTTGTTTTCCGCTAACTGGAGATATTCTCAGAGGAAAGAGCTTTTGGAACTTTGAATTTGTAAGCTAACAAGAATAAAATTCTTAACATACGGTTTATATAAGAGTTGTCTTTTGTCAGAGAAATATAATTAGCGTTTGCTAATCTTTCAGTTAACAAACAGAACCAGCAGAAATTTCTATGCATTCAGTACGGTTGTTTGTGGCATGCTAACCTTCAGAACCCCACCAATGTAGGCTACTTGTAAAATACATTTACCCTCATGTCAATGTACATAGTACAAGATGTCCACACAATTTAAATATTAGCAACTGAAGCTAGCCCACAATAGCTGGACATTGTGGATATTGGAATTTCAGTTCCTAAGGCATGTATTCTGAACATTACGTTATGTAAAGGCATTTATTTGAAACGGTCTTGCTCATTAACATTTTTGATGGCCTGTGAACCTTAATGAAGGTGAACACAACGCCTATACTACTTGGTGTGTCAAGACACGGCAGCTCAGGCATATTCTTGTGACACTGGCGTCTGCATCTGACAAACTGCCCCCCCACGGCTCCCCAGGGGGTGCCGCCCCACTATTTGAGAAGCACTGTACTAAGCCAATTTCTAGCCCAGGAATACCCAAGCACACCTGTAAATAATCTACTGCCACATGTAGGATGACTACAGCAGAGAGGCAGCCTCTAATGGCACATGTTCTGATACTTATAGAAAGAGAATGTTTGTAATGACCATTAAAAAAAAACAATGGCTTTACCAGCTTTTCTGCTATTAAAACCAGTGAACATAACATATTTTGATACACTTTAATAAATCTTTCTACCTTTTTTTTAAAGAAGTGCCATGTTTTTTTTTTTTTTTTCAGACAAATTAAACCGTCAAGTTGCACTTTAAAGTTATTTCAATGCAATGGATGGAAATGTACAGATCTGTCATGTTCTCATCCAATATTATGCAAGTGAAGAAGGGTGAGAGGTTTGGTTGTGCTAAAACATTTAGCCTACATGGTAAAAGGGCTCAAATACTTACCTAGATGCATTTTTGCCGGCTAAAGTGGCGTAAATTTGACTAATGATATAGTTAAAGATAAACAATCCAATTAAGCCAACAACTGCCGCCACCATGCTTTCTGCCATTGTGCTGGGCACAATATCACCATATCCTACAAATGAAAAAAGTCACATGGAATTAATAATGACAGGTAGAATTAAAGTAAGGATACATTTTCTGACCTTAATTCGTCAGGCTAGACCAGGTCACCAACTTTTTTGATACTGAGGGCCAGACGTACAGTGAGGTCAATACGTATTTGATCACCCTGTGATTTTAAGTGGGAAGTCCTCCCACTTAGAAAACATGGAGGGGTCTAAAATTTTCATCATAGGTACATTTCCACTGTGAGAGACAGAATCTAAAAAAAAAATCCAGAAATCCCATTGTATGATTTGTTAAACAATTTATTTGTATATTACTGTGTCAAATAAGTATTTGATCACTTGCTTATCAGGGGTGCGTTTCCCAAACAACGAACCAACTTAGCTTTAAACCAACATGGTATGATGCACCGTTAAACTAACCAACATCCAAAGTGCGAATGTTTCCCAAACACTACCGTACCTTTATTGTCTGAACCAAGTTGGTTTGAACCAACATAGTTTGAACTACTATGTTTCCAGATGTGTTCGGAGAGCCTCGTTTATTGTCGGAAGCAGAGAGAAACAATCCAAAGTAGGCTATGACCCTTGCGAACGGAATTTAACAGACTAATTATGTAGCCGGTTATTTATAGCCTATTAAAAGGCTATTTCACATGATGTCGGGAATAACTGTGTACTAGGAAATAGAAACTGAATAAATCTAACGGTGTAAAGCATCACTGCACCCTATATACTGCTGGTTTTGTGTTCATGTGTAATATAGTGACAGATTTACAAGACATTTTAGTGATTAAATAAACTCTAACATTGTTTATTAAATGACGCAGACCTCTGGATATGAACACAAATGAGTTGTGACTATGCACGTCTCAAGAGTAGCCTCCTGTTCTAGGCAATGAATTAAGCTATAGGAAATCTCCCTGACTTTGAAGTCATGTGGAAGCCAAAGTCTATATAATGCTTTTATTTTATTTAAATCACATAGACTACGAGCCATCACAGCTAGCCTGATTAAAATAGCTTTCAAAATGCTATTTTGCATAGACAACAGGCGATGCGCCATCTGTAAATGCATGTGCTTATAGGGCAATATGCTACACGCTATCAACATTAGGTTTATTGCTTACAATGCACGTAATGACGGAGGAGCTGGAAGTTTATTTTCACCTTGCCGACCTGCATTCTGAAGTTTATGAACACAAGCCCAAGAATATGCAGGCTGGCATAAATTGGCCACACTACGTTAATATGCAACAGGGGAGACACGTTCACCCTGAAACTACAAAAAACGTGGCAGTTGAGAATATCAACAATTTCATGTAGCACCTTAATTGTGCATCATCCCGGATTGGAACCAGAGTACTAACTGCAAACACCAGTGTGCATGACCTGCGTTCTACCAATAGCACCACAGAAACCAGCTCCTAGCTTACGGAATTTGGAGGTACTTGAAGGTACGTCACAGCATGAGTCGCTTAAGCCAAACTGCCAAACTAGTTGCAAATATCCTCCTAGATGAATTGTTCAGCTACAATAACGGCCTTTTTAGATTCAACACTGCATATTTCTCGCCTCATTTTGTGAAATCTGAGTGATACAACGTCAAACAACTAAGATATTTCAAATGACCGAGGATTTCACGACATTCGGTCCGCCATGTTGAATGCAGTCGAGACCTTCAAACAAAGTTGGTTAGGTGAAACTAAGCACTCAGAGGTGTAGTTGCAAACCTCAGTAGTTACCAACGTGGTTGTGAATGTTCGTGTTTTGGGAAACGCCTGTGTCGGTCGCACCATGTTGGCACTATGTTGGTTTACACTATGTTGGTTCAAACTATGTTGGTTCACATGAACGAAGGTTTTGAGAAACGGTTTCGTCGTACCTACATAGTTTGAAACAAGTAAGTTGCTATCAAAGTTAGCAACTATCCTTTTGGGAAACGGGCCCCAGACAGATTTCTGACCAGCAAAGACCTGCTGTTCTGCTTTTAAATAGTCCAACTCCACTCTGCTTATGATTCTAAATTAGTAGCACCTGTTTGAGGTCGTTAGCTTTCATAAAGGCACCTGTGCATCCCACAATCAGTCAAAAGTCTAACTGCCAACATGGGCAAAACCAAAGAGCTGTCAAAAGACATAGAGCTGTCAAGAGACAAAATTGTAGACCTTCACAAAGCTGAAAAGGGCTATGGGGCAATTGCCAAACAGCTTGGTGAGAAAAGAACAACTGTTGGAGAAAATGGAAGAGGCTAATGATGACTGTCAATGTCCCTCGGACTGGGGCCCCACGCAAGATCTCACCTCGTGGGGTAGCAATGATGCTAAGGAAGGTGAAGAATCAGCCCAGGACTACACGGGAGAAGCTGGTCAATGACCTGAAGAGAGCAGGAACCACTGTTTCCAAGGCTACTATCAGTAATACACTAAAACGTCATGGTTTAAAATCATGCTGTGATGTGCGAGGCAACATCAACAGAATTGTCTCAGCTCAGTGCCTGAATTCCCTCAGCCCTCCCTCCCTTTAACCTGGTAAACTAGGTGCTCGTACTTCATTTCATTTTGTACAGAGGCCTGATGACCAGGTGTTGGCGATTGGGTAAAAGCAGAGGCACTTGTTTTAAACTTCAGCAGAGTCCACACCTCCCGGAAGAAATCGTTTCTGACGGTGTCTGGTCCAGACCCTCTGTACAAAATGAAATGAAGTACGAGGGGCTGGTTTACCAGGCTAGCACCATAGTCCACTGGCCAACTGAGATATGTGCTGCGAAACACTTTAAGTCTTTGGGTGGGAACTGTAAGTTTGGCCAATCAACATTTATCCTAATAATGCATCAAGCAGATGCAGACCGCAAGCCATTTTTTCACTTGGATTTTTACAAATCAAACACTTTTCTCTATTATTATCTCATCACTGTAACTATTCAGAGTATCCTGTGCGATTTATGTGCTGTCAGCCAACTGTCTAACATAAGTCTACTAGCTTAGCATAGACCATGCCCTGCGGGTGACTCAAGTGGTCACTGCGTTCGACCAGGTGCCTGTGGGCATCATGATGGTTACCCCTGGGCTAGACTTATTTGTCAACAACCACATACATGCTACACACAATAACTCAAACATATGCTGTATTTTACCACACACATGCAAAAACACCCACTGACCACAGAAGCTGGTACATTAGCTTAGCTGTTTGGCTGATTAGATATTTGCTTTAACAAACACACAACAGCAGTGCAATACATTCAGGTATGCCAAAAGGAATGGCTGAAGTTTCTGAACTATGCAACAGAAAAAATGAGATATGTTGTATGCTGCTGCTGTTTGGCTAATGCAAGTGTGTGTGAAGGTAGTTTGCCAGCGTATACATAACTATTCATATTTTGTGCAAAACAGGCTGTGGAAACTGTAGTGTTATGGTTTTACATGGATTTGCTACAGCACCAAGCAGTCATGATAACTATATACTGATATAACTAATGATGAAACTAATGATAACTGATATAACTAATGATGAAATACTAAGTTATTACTACTTGTTATAGCATGTTTTTTAATGAAGCTAGCTTGCCAGCTAATTTAGTTATTAGCCTGATACTAACAGACTTTTTACAGGGACTGCTGTTCATAGAATTTTCTGGTGCCATGTGGATGAAACCAATGCATACAGTCACTAAATAAAAAAACAGCGATACTAGTGGACGTTTAAACCTTTAAATTTGCTCTGCATGCATTAATTCATTGAAATTACAAATCTGGTTAAATGAGTAAAGCTACTATATAGCTAATGTCTGTTAAGACTTGATGGCCATTAGGGGGTGTTCACATTGGCAGTTATTTAATTGCAGAAAACAGTTGACCAGAGCGTTTTTTTTAAAGATAAAAAGCCAGCAGGGTTTTCCCCCCAAAAAAGCACAGAGCGTGCTTTCATCCCCATGACAACAGTTTGTTCTGAAACACAAGTACGTTGCAGAATCAAAGAGGCTGCTAGTCAGTGTGAACTAGCAGCTGTTACTGTTATTTACAATGTCGAGGATGACAAAATTAGCCCTTGATTTGGTGTTAGATGCCGACGAGGATGGCAACGAACATTCCCGTTTTGTCTGTATGAAGAACTTCCGAGTTTTCACTGTGACACAAACTCTCGTTCATTGGTCAGCTGTTGAAAAAGCAGTGTTTTCCCCAGAAATAAAAAGAAGGGTTTAAATTTTGATGTAAATACGATGACGCGGTGGCACGGTAGCTTGGAGGATTGGTGGGCATGCACCCTGGGAAAAAAAAAAATTCTAGAGCTAAAATGGTGCATTCTAGGAAGATCTGAAGCTAAATTTTGGTCCCAGAAGGCTGGTGGAAACATAACACTTTTAATAAAATGTTGCTTTTTTTGGCACAACAATCAGCTATCAGCTAAATATCTCCCTGTATGGCCACATGAAAGCTGAATTGGTACCACAGATCTTAGATTCTGCAGATAAATATAATTCAGTGTAGTGTAGCATTATCTAGAATGATGTCTGATGACAACAAATTCTTATTTCAGTGTCCCTGTAACAAGCTAACGAACTAGCTCATTGAAATGATTGGTAATGTGGTAATGCTAACAGTCATCGACTCACCTTGAATTTAACACACTGCAATAACCTTACAACTTTATATTACTTTCTCCACTTCAGGTAATATCAGTATTAGTATCTAGGTGGGTGTTGGTGAGTAAAGTGGCAGCTTTCAGTTTAAAACATTATGTTAGCGTAGTTCGCTAGCGTTAGCGCGCTAACAACCCCATACTGGCTGCAGCCTGGTCTGAAATGAAGCTAATTTTCTGGAAATCCAAACAGTAACAACGTACACTATTAGGCTTGAAATAATCACAAATAATTGCGGATTGTGACACTTTGTTAAAAAGAACCATCAACAAATCCAGAAAGACGTAAGGACCAATTTATTAGTTAAATTCCACGAGTGTCCCATTCAATGAAACAGTCTTGGCTCTGCTCTACATAAAGGAGGATTTGCCTTTCACGCTCTCTCACTCTCTTCCAGCAGCTAGATGATCCGATCGCATTCTGTACACTGTGGAGAAAGTTTTCTTGCTACATGAGCATGTCCCAAGGAGAGCGTTCTCCTTCCTTCTTGTGTAGCATTTACAGTCAAAGTCAGGCAGTTTTAGTAGCCCCGAGGTTTGCGTTAAAGATCTTAGATTCTACAATACTCTCTGATACAGCTGACTGGTGGAAAAAAAACAAAGGAGCACTGTAATCGGCATGTGATTGGCCAGTTTCGCCAGTATAGTAGTTTACACACCCACCACGGAAGTTTCCTAAAAACGCAGCCTACATTTGACTACATTGGGGCTTCTTGTTCGGGGAAAATCCCGAGGGAATGTTTTTGTGCATGATTTTATCGGCATTTTATGAAAGCGTCTCGGCAAAACTTGATGCGTATCGGCGAAAAAAGAAGCGTATCGGTGCCGATATGCTTAGACGCTTTGGGGAAAACACTGAAAAAGCACTTGACGTAGGATGCTTTTTCTTGGAGAGTAGAAATGTTCTCAACTTGAAAACCACCCGGGGAAGGAGGAAAAAAAAACACCAGAGGCAGCATTTTGAAAAGCACCCAGGACTTTTTTTCAGAAACACCCTGTATCATAGGAATATAATGTAAAACATCCACCCGCATCTGAGAAAAAAACTGTCAATGTGAACACCCCCTTATATGCCAAAATAAAATATATTTTTTGCATACAGTCTGTTTAAATATAATCATATACACTGAGTGCAGAATTATTAGGCAAATGAGTATTTTGATCACAACATCCTTTTCCCACCCCAAGCTGTTTAGGCTTGAAAGCCTACTACCAATTAAGTATATCAGGTGCTGTGCATCTGTGTAATGAGAGGGGGTGTGGTCTAATGACATCAACACCCTATATCAGGTGTGCATAATTATTAGGCAACCTCTTTTCCTCTGGCAAAATGGGTTAGAAGAGAGATCTGACAGACTTTGAAAAGTCTAAAATTGTGAGATATCTTGCAGAGGGATGCAGTACTCCTGAAATTGCGAAGAGTTTGAAACGTGATCACCGAACAATCAAGCGTTTCATTGCAAATAGCCAACAGGGTCGAAAGAAGCGTGTGGAAAAGAAAAGGCGCAAAATAACTGCACATGACCTGCGGAAAATCAAGCGTGAAGCTAATAAGCAGCTGTTTCCATCCAGTTCTGCCATATTCCAGAGTTGCAAAGAGTACAAGGTGTGCAATACTCAGGGACATTGCCACGGTAAGAAAGGCTGAAAGACGACCACCATTGAGTAAACACACAAGATAAAACGTCAAGACTGGGCCAAGAAATATCTTAAGACTGATTTTTCTAAGGTGCTGTGGTCCGATGAGATGAAATTGACTCTTGATGGGCCAGATGGATGGGCCTGAGGCTGGGTCAGTAATGGGCACAAAGCTCCACTCTGATTGAGACGCCAGCAAGGTGGAGGTGGGATACTGCTATGGGTTAGTATCATCAAAGGTGAGCTTGTTGGACCTTTTCGAGTTGAGATGGACTTAAACTCAACTCGCAGACCTACTGCCAGTTCCTGGAAGAAACCTTCTTCAAGCAGTGGTATGGGAAAACGGCAGCATCTTTCAAGAAGAACATGATTTACATGCAGGATAATGCTCCATCTCATGCGTCCAAATACTCCACTGCGTGGCTAGCCAGTAAAGGTCTGAAAGATGAAAAACTAATGACATGCCCCCCTTGTTCACCTGACATAAAACCCCATAGAGAACCTGTGGTCCATTATAAAGCGTGAGGTATACAAGGAGGGAAAAAACTACATCTCTCTGGATAGTGTCTGGGAGGCCGTGGTCGCTGCTGCACACAATGTTGGTCGTGAACAGATAAAGAAACTGACAGAATCCATGGATTGAAGGCTTTTGAGTGTCCTCTGAGGGTGGCTATATTGGTCACGGATTTGTTTTTGTTTTGTGTTTGAATGTCAGATATGTTTATTTGCAAATCTGGAGTTGTCATATCAGTGTAAGTGGTGAAAATAAATAAGTGAGATGGATAAATATTTGGTTTTTATTACGTTGCCTAATAATTCTGCACAGTGAAAGTTACCTGCACACATAAATATCCTCCTAAAATGGCCAAAACTAAAAGTCCCACTGCAACTTCCATACATATTCAGCTTGGATATTTATGGGTCTTTTTGGTTGATTGAGAACACAGTTGTTCAATAATAAAACTAATCCTCAAAAATACAACTTGCCTAATAATTCTGCACTCAGTGTACAGCATGACTGTACTTCAGGTGCTTATGCTTACCAATGTTTGTCATTGTTGTAGCAGTCCAATATGTAGAAACCATGTAGTGATAGAAATTTGACTGATATTTTGTCAGACCAACATTTGATGCCCATGACTTTTCATTACATCTGTGGGGACAAACAAAAATCATTAGAGTTCTCTCAAACAGAATAATATATTAATTTCCAGGTTTTACCTCTATTATACAGATAGTTTTAAGTTTCCATCAAGTTACATGTATATCTAAATGACAATTTTAAAAGAGGACTTTATTTTTTTTACGGAAAAAGAAATTCTTTTCTTCTTTTCTCAAATCCTGTGGATCTAGATCAACATTACAGCAAAACACATAGTGAAATAACAGTGTCAAAACTGCCAGTGAAGCGGAGAACCCAAAAGCAGAACACCGAAACTCCGAAAATAATCAAACTTTACTTACTCAGGAATATACTCAGAAGGATGCAACTTGGGATACAGCAATGTGACGTAAACATAACGATCAAGCAAAGACGAACGCTACATTTCCGCAGGGTGAAATGCCAGGCGAAATTCGCCTGGAAAAAAATCGCCTGGGGGAGTGGTCGCCAATAGTTCAAGCAGGTCATCGGATCTTATCTGATGTCAGTGATCACGTCGCTGACCAGTCTAGCATGGCAGCCTGGCTGGCCAACATAAGCCATCCAGCAAGCTAGCCTATATCTAACGGCAGTCTTCCACAGACCTACTTCAGAATTGCGAACTGCAGGGTCTACATGGGCTAATTACTATCTCTGGGTTGCCTAGATAATATTTAAGTGTTGTATTATCGTTCTACAAATGCTAGAAGTGTACTAGCACAAGCTTTTGACTTGTACATATGTTAGCCAGCTTTCTAGTAGTTAGCTAGTCATACGCTAACTCTGCTAGCTTAAAACTTTGCGTGATTAAATGGCAGTCTAGAGTAGTCTGGTTCTTAAATCCTTTCGTGTACATTTAAACAATATGTGATGGCACCATCACTTTTGGTCACCCAGACACTTTAAATCATATAAACACCTTCACGTTACATGTTCCGCCATGTTGGTCTGAGTTTTTTGTAACTCCCGCCTCCTCAGCAAGTGTCAGGCACTAAACACATCACGCGCTGATCTAATTGGTTATCACAGCATTCTCATTTAAATAAAGTTCAGAGGTGCGTTTCTCGAACAACTTCCTAGGTTAGCATTCTACTACCGTAGTTCTATGGAAGTATCTACTATGGTAGTGGTGAAATCCGACTGTTTCTCCAAGCACTCGTACTTTGGTAGAACTACCATTGTGGTCACTACCATTGTTCTCACTTCAGTGTGTGAAGCATGGAAGCAATGGAGGAAAAGCAGGGGAAAGCTGTTTTGATTGGATGGCTGTCTTTTTGTTGACATGCCATGAGGGAGATGCAGGCTATCTATCCTTGTTGAAATTATACGATGGTTATAATAATGATTAAGCTTATTACTGGTAAACATCTGATTAAACCAATTAACGTGGATATATGGTAAAGCCGATGCATGTAGCGGAGAAAAATGTATTGTTATAAATCCATAACTTTTAACAGTGTTTACAACTTTTAATGCTATTGATAAACTCAGCCACGAGGCAATTTAGCACTTGCAGGTATAGCTTAGTGGCAAAGTGGTGTGCCCCCGACACTGTTCCATTTAGTTATGATTTCAAATCCTTTGCACACCTGTGGTAAGATTTAGCCTACGTTTCACAGTCACCACTCACGACAACATTGAAAGCTGTGTAACGATGGAATGCTGTTGCTTTCAGTCAAGGATCACTGACCTGTAATACCAATACAATGCACTCCTTCTACATGTAGGCCTAGTTGTTTAATATTCACCCAAACTACAGAGTACAGCAATATAAATCCACATTAATGTGCTTGTGAGATTATATTATATAGATTTATATGATATGACTCCTATCGGTCTCGAACCTGCGCATGTCTCCATTAAACTCAGTCGTGTACGACCACTCAACCAGTTGTACCACTGATCATCACATCAACGTACCTATTCGACTCATAAGAATTTCCAACCTAATGTACACGCTGTAGACACCGGTAAACCTTCCAATTGAAGGCCAACTTCAGCGAAACTCAATCGGTTTGTGCAGGGGATCATAATACTGCTGTTCAAATCATTAAATGTTTAAGTCATGCCATACGGTTTTAACAACAAAAATTACACATCATGAATTGTCCATTTAACAGTTTCAACAGCTGTATTATAGTAACCTCTACAAACCAATTGAATTTCACTGTGTTTGTACTGCATGATTACGAGATATTGTCACTTTACAGTCAAAGATCAACTGCAACTTTTGCTGTGGGTGTGGTCAACCTTTGAAGTAAGGCTCTTACTTCTCCTCGAAAGCTGTAGTGAGAACTAAACAACTTTACTTCGAAGTTTTGGCTTTACTTTGGAAGTATCTCTGCTACAAAGGTTTCAAGAAACGCGTAGGAGGTCCTCTACTACTGAAGTTCTCACTACCATAGTTGGTACTTCCAAAGTTTCTTACTATCGAAGTTCTCACTACCATAATTGGTACTTCCGAAGTACTACCATAGTAGCAGTGGCGGCTGGTAGTCTTTCAAACAGGGGAGGCTGGTCAGTTAGGCAGATAGAAAAAAATGTCAATTATGGCCCACACCCTTGCCTCTGAGTCGCCCCACTTATGGCTGGGTCTCCAGTCCAGAAATGGTCCCACACACTGTACATTGTCATCTGAGTGTCACCTGGATTCCTGGCCCAGTACTGGCCCACCTACTGTGAAATTACACATTGGTTCTTTTTGCCCAGTACTAAGTATTGGCCAACACACTGAAATTACTTATTGGTTCTATTTGCCCAGGACTGGCCCAGCAAGCCCACAAATTGTGAAGTGACTGTTATTGTTTCTTTTGGCCCAGTACTGGCCAATATACTGGGACATCTTATTACAAAATTATTGTCTATTTCTGTCAATATTTTGTATGTAGGATTTATTTTAAACTGTTACTAATAAGGCCTGTGTTGCTTTATGCAGAAGAACCACCACCACAGCAATATTCTGCCCTCCTTTATTTTTATTATTTTTTCAAAAAAATTGTCTGTTACCCTGTCATACCAGCTGGGCGTCTTCTCTAGGGACTCTCGATGGCAAGTAGACCAGGTTGCTAAGTTAGCTTTAGCCCATTGTGCTACAGCTGCACCTGCAGTTAGCCAGTTGACCGTGTCATACTAGGAGAGCTGAAAACAACGGTCATTTCACCCTACCTTTTTAACTAAATCAATGTTAGGTGTTGGTCTGTCCTGCTGTTTAATTTAGATTTTCTCTTTGTAAGGAAGACTATCAAATTGCTTCGCTTAAATGAAATCGTTACATTACATTAAGCTGACGCTCTTATCCAGAGCGACTTACAGATATTTACAGGGTTTCAGTTACAATACCTGGAGCAGTGTGGGGTTAGATGCCTTGCTCAAGGGCACCTCAACCATAGGTAGGGCGGGATTTGAACCGGCAACCCTCCGATTGCAAGACCAACTTCCTTAACCCCTAGCCACAGCTAGTCAAACCAAAAATGCTAGTAACCATAATGCACAGCTTTCTTTGTAAGGAAGACTATCAAATTGCTTCGCTTAAATGAAATCATTACATTACATTAAGCTGACGCTCTTATCCAGAGCGACTTACAGATATTTACAGGGTTTCAGTTACAATCCCTGGAGCAGTGTGGGGTTAGATGCCTTGCTCAAGGGCACCTCAACCATAGGTAGGGCGGGATTTGAACCGGCAACCCTCCGATTGCAAGACCAACTTCCTTAACCCCTAGCCACAGCTAGTCAAACCAAAAATGCTAGTAACCATAATGCACAGCTTTCTTGCCAGCTGGTCCCCGCCTGCCCGCTTTAACAGTTCCTCCAATCACCACACAGAGCCTCAGCCTCCTCTAGGAAGCAGTTTAGCCGGTTCTCTCCATTCACTACCAGTGAGTCCAAGCCTCCTTGGAAGTGACGATTTTTTCAGCGTTTATCCAATAAACTTCTAGGCTTTCGCACGGAAAGAGAGCATACTGCAAGTGCCATTGAAGTCCAGTGAGGCTGGACTGGATCACGTTGTCAAAAAATAAATAAATAAATAAACAAAAAAAAAACAGACGAACTGTGAAAACTAATTGCTGAACGATTTTGTCTTGAAGACATTATATACTATGCTGGAGATGACATACCAATGTAGATAGTATAGTAACTATAGTACAACATAGTAGTAGTAAACTATTTTCTCCATGATTTTTAGAGGAGGCTGAGCCTCCCTTGTTGTCTTAGAGCAATTGCCTCTGCATAGTAGGCTTCGAGAAACGCAAGATAGCCTTTGGTGCAGTACTACGGAAGTAACAACAACGGTAGTGGCTAAGAAGTAGGCTAAGAAGAAGTGACTCCAGCAAGACATCACGTAAACAAACACAATGGTCTAACGACAGGTCCATGCTAATCGTTCCAACTGCACAACTTTACGAGCCAACTTCCGATGGATCGTCCAGACTTTGTTGCTGCGAAACACTTTCATCATTGAACGATCCATCGGACTACCGTAGTTGTAGTAGTTATCGTCAAGTCTGGACGATGGCGTTGGGAAACAGCAGTGTAGTAAGACATTGCATTGCATTATTACGTCACGCAAGAGCCCGCATAAACGGAAAGCTAGCGAAAGCGGTCATAAGAACGTAATGACGCAATGCCACGTTTATTTACAGTGTCCATCAAAGAGGGGGAGACGTCCAAAAGTTTTTGCTGAATAACTCAATGAACATTTCACCCAAGAACATGAAATTTTTCTGATATGTCGGTGTTACAGAGGGGTATCGACCCAGCCCATAAACACTCAGTTAAAGCATAGCGCCACCAACTTATATGGGTAAATGCAAAAATCAGGATTTTGTATTGCCAATATCTTGGACTGAGAAGGTGGAAACTGCGCAAAATACGTCATGCATGATCAGCAGAAAGACCTCTAAAAGCACAGCACATGCTGTAAAATTTGGCCTGTAGGGGGCGCTGTAATTGTAGAAAATGTCAGTTTGTGTATTATCTAGTGAATGCTAATGTTTATGACAATTTTTTTTTTTATCGTGAAATCTATTGGACCCTCACGCATTGAAAACACTGGTCGACACCCACTTCCAACAACAACTTCCGTGAAATTTTAACATTGCGAAAACGAATTCGTCATAGGCCGTTCATGTGAATCTCACCAAATTTGGTATCTGTCATCTACAGACAATGCTGACAAAAAGTTATCAAAGGACTTATCTTGAGATAAACCGTTTCGAAGTTACATGTCAATGAGTATTTACCACGTAGCTTAAAATTCTTCAAAAGTCCATATCTTGGCTTCTAGTTGCTCAAATTTGGTCAAAGTTGACATGCCAACTCTAAACAGCCTTCTTTTCATATGTACTAAATTTTGTCACATTTTGTCATAGGGGGCGATGTTTATTGTCAAAGCTAGACAGTTTTTGTTAAATAACTCATCAAATATTTTGCCCAAGACAACCATTTTGTGTTAGTATGTCGGTGTTACAGAGGCGTATCGACACAGCCCATAAACACTCACTTGAAGCATAGCGCCACCTAGTAATAAGGGTATATGCAAAAATTGGGATTTTGAGTTGCCAATATTTTGGACCGAGAAGGTGGGAAATGCGCAAAATACGTCATGCATGATCAGCACAAAGACCTCTAAAATCACAGCACGTGCCATACAATTTGGTCCATAGGGGGCGCTGTAATTGTACAAAATGTCATTTTGCCTATTAGAGAATGCCCACATTTCAATATACTGCGGCAGTCATACCATGGTACATATGGTACATCCAGTGTAAATCTTTACTAATAAATGGCAGAACCAAACCGAATGCATGTAGCAGTAGGCTGACCTTTTGCTGTAGAGATTTTCCATTTACTACATAGGCACTCAGATTCCATATACTGTATGGGGCACATATATATTATTATTATTATTTAACAAGACCTGTTTAGTTTAAAATCTCATGAGTGACAAGATGAGACGAGAGACAATGTTAGTAGTTTTTTTTTTTTAAGGTTTTTTTTTTTTTTTGGTTGGGCTTTTTTTTGAGCTGACAAAGGCTAAAAACTGATGGGCAAAGCGATTTGTCTCATTTGTAAGATTTGTAAGATTTGTAAGAACATTCCGGAAATCATCAGAGAAAGAGTGACAGAAAACCTAAGGGCGAATTGGCATTGGAGATATCCAATTGGCTGATCAAAGGGCGTGAGCCAATTTTGATACCCCTCCTCATTGATCAACTCAAAGCAGGTGCGACAGTACACCGGCATTCCCATTATCTTGCCTAGATAAACTAACGAGCATATTAGCTTCCTCTGCCCCGTGCCACACCGCCTCTGCTCCTGCTGCGAGCATCACGCCCAGGGGTGCGTTTCCCAAACAACGACGGAGGTTAGCATTAAACCACCGTTGTACAACGTAGGTTCAAACTACTCAGCACCCCACAACCGACTGTTTCCCGAAAATCTCCAACCACCAAAGTACGATGGAAGTCTGAACTGTTGTTAGTTTGGACTTAGGTGGTTCAAACTGCAAAGTACCCAGATGTTTCAGAAGTGCTCGGAGAGTATTCGGATGCATTCGTTGCGGATAACGACAGAAACGATTGATCTACATAAGGACATAAACGTAGTCTCATTTCATTTAAGCCGGTATGACTGCTGTAGAAACTCTGGGATATCTCCGTAAACACAACCATGTGCCCTACTCATTAAAAGTAACAACCGACTGTCAGTTTGTATCATATGTCTGTATATTTAATTTATACTGCATGGAGCAACAGCTATAAATATAACCACTCCCTCCATGTGGTGAGGTGGATGAGTGGTTAGCTCGTCGGTCTGTCAAAGGAAGTGTTGTCTTTTTCGGTGAGATATGGGTTCGAATCCTGCCGAAGGGTAATCAATTTGTAACAGGTGAAAATGATCTACGGGGCAATGGAATAACCGTGCTTGTGGGTCAGTAATCAGTGCACATACATCACAATATTACAAAAGTGCTCATTAACATCACTGACGCACATTAACTTTTATCCAACCACATTTTGCAACAGCTTTTTGTGTGTTATCGGGTGTGTTTTTTACCTACTTTTTACATGATCTGTCAATGCAATACCGAAAATTAAGTGAATTGGGAGTAACATCATTTATGCAGGTGGTGGCAGTAACGCACAGACAGCCGCCTAATCCGCCACAAAAAGGCCAAAGGTGACGAGCAAGACGTCACGTGAACAAACACGACAGTCTCACGACAGATCCATGCTAATCGTTCCAACTGCACAGCTTCACGATGGAACTTCCGATGGTTCGTCCAGACTTTGTTGTTGGGAAACACTTGCGTCGTTGAACGATCCATCGGACTACTGTAGTTGTAAACATCGTTGGTTGCTAAGTCTGGACGATGGTGTTGGGAAACAGCAGTGTGGTAAGACCATCGTTCAAACCTATGAAGTTGCTAAGGAAGTTAGCAACGACGCTTTTGGGAAACGCACCCCAGATCTGCTACGCACTCGTGCCGAGTGGAGAGAATTTTCATGGGTAGGACTCTCACTGCGTCTCCTCACCCTGCTTCTACGTTGTCCGATAGCTCTCCTAGAAACACTTTGACCTCGTCTAACATACCCAGTGGCATTAGACAAAGGCTCCACTACGTTACTGTCCCCGCGATTAGGGAAAGGCACAGTCGGAAAACAAATTAGCTACATGGCTAGCGCAGTAAAAACACTGGACCCCGACTTCACTTCCAGCCTCATTCCCCACACTACTAACATGCCTGCTTACTCCCTGATAAACATTCCCACCCCATGAAACACTGTTCTCATCGCTGACATTGAGCAAATGAGTATCTACTTTGGCCAAATGATCCGAAGATTGTGCTTGGTGTAGGGCTAAACAATCACTTTGTCCAGCTGCATCACTGCAAGGCAGGGGTGAATCTGAAGCGTCGTCGCTAAACGCATCACCGTCATCTTCTGGAGGCAGATATTCGCCTTCAGAATCAGGGTCTGCGAATAGAAGACCCAACACTTCATTGCAGGTAAACTTCTTTGATGCCATTAGACGAAAAACGAAGGCAAACACTCGCTGACATTGACAATATCGCTCTAATAATATGGCTCACTAGGCAAACTAGCTCCGCCGTCGCTCGCACTGAATCAACATGCTCTAGCTCGACTATTTTGTATAGAAACATGACGTAAATCTGAGTCAGGGACGTAGTATGACATGTCTACCACCTAGTGGAAGGGAGTTCAAACCAAATTTGACACCCTATTTGACAAAATCGACCGTTTTATTCAGTGCGGCATCTTGTCGACTTAAGTCAACAGTGGCGCCTAGAGGGTTAATTGCTGAAATGTGGTCAAAGTTGACATGCCATCTCTAAACCGCTTTCTTTTCATGTGTACTAAATTTTGTGACATTTCGTCATAGGGGGCGATGTTTATCGCCGAAGCTAGGTGTTGAAAAGCAGTTTTTGTTAAATAACTCGGCAACATTTTTGCCCAAGACAACAATATTGTGTTAGTATGCTGGTGTTACAGAGGCGTATCGAGCCAGCCCATAAACACTCACTTGAAGCATAGCGCCACCTAGTGATATGGGTAAATGCAAAAATTGGGATTTTGAACTGCCAATATCTTGGACCAAGAAGAACTGCACAAAATACGTCATGCACAATCAGCACAAAGACCTCTAAAAGCACAGCACGTGCCATACAATTTGGTCCATAGGGGGCGCTGTAATTGTACAAAATCTCATTTTGCCTATTCCTTGCCTTCACAAATCACTCATACATACTACACTAACACACACAATGTCATTCATTCAAAACCCACATCCATGCCCACTTCCAGAAAATCATTTCCACAGAAATTCTCACCTCACAACACTGCTCTACCACACACTCATCATACCAACAGTTCCCACATTTCAATATACTGCGGCGGTCATACCATGTACCGCTATGCGGTACATCTACTTTTGTTATTATGTTCGTCCGCTCTGACGCCACTGGACTGCAAGAAATGTTGTCTTGTGGTGACCTTGCCAAAGTGTAAAGCACTTTGAGCTGCATTTTGTATGTATGAATTGTATGAATTGTGCTATACAAGTAAAGATTATTATTATTGTTATTATTATTATTATTATTACAGGGGTTTCACATGTTAGCTAAGATTTTGCTACTTCTTACAGGTAGTTGGTGTTAGTGACCTTCACACTGAATTGCATGTTTTGCAGAAAATACAGAAATAGCATATGCTAGCATTTGGAGTCCATTACATACTGGACTACCTTTTAAATGAGCATATCTCCTCAATCAATCAGGCTTTCATAATTAAAGGTCTCATACTGAGAGAAACCGCACATGAAAACGTTCTTCTACTCCAACTGCCTCCATTAGTCAATGAAAGAAAATAGGCGGAAAAAAAGCAAATAAGAAAAAGGCAAACAAAGTGACGTAAGTTTGTTAATTAGAAAAACCCATGCCACAACTGTGATTACGGGACGAATCATGTTGCAGCACACATTCACAATACAGGTAAGTATAATTTTTGTTTGGAACATTTAAATCTTCTATTTGGTGTGCTACGACCGAATAGGCTTTGAATGATTGTAGCCTGTGACTACTGTAGCATAGCCGAGAACCTGCAATTTTCCCCGCTCCATCTCCTCCACCAAACTAGAACAGCCTGTAACAGGCACACTGAAGCATTTTTTTCACCAAAACCGTCTCACAGGACATTCATTAATACTAGAGACCACTGCAAAATTAATGAAAAAACGATGCAATAAGAACTTTTAAAAACCATGCAAATTACCACCATAGCTATTTAAAAATAAGTATCATGAAAAACAATTACAAATCCGGTTATAACGGCAACAGCAATTACCAACTTTTTTTTCAATGTTTCTAATGACCATGGTCATCATCCCATTGCCTGCATGGTCACATAGCAGGATATCACTGGAATTAGAATTGAGTGAGCTTCCATTTGCATGGTGGCAATTGTGGTGGCAATTGTGACAGCCTTAATGATTGAGAAGATATAAGCATTTTTCATTATGTATACTGAAGTCCATTTTTATGAGGGTCACCAACATCAACTACTGTAAGAAATCGCAGAATTTTAGCTAGTATGTAAATCCTCCGAACATCAGGGATATGATAACAAGGTATTCAAGCAGGGCAGGAATTTCACGAAGGCCATGAGGGCCATGGCCCTCGTGCCCTCTCAATTTGGCCTTGTGCCCTTGAAAAAAATATGCCAGAAGGCCACAGTGGCCTTGATGCCATTCCACAAAATTGACAACACAATTGGCCAAGTGGCCTTGCCCCTAAAATGGTATTTTTTGCCCACCCTGTACCCATGGCGAATTTAATCAGAGTACACACACCATAGGCCAAAAGAAAACAGGACACAGGTGGACACAATACGGACGAGCAGGCAATCAGAGGACAAGATATAGGTGAAATCAATGACGAGAAAATAGAAACAGAAGAGAAACAGAAGCACATGGAACACCAGAGACACAGGTAGTAAAGAAGGGCACATGGTCAAGACAGGAAACAAATCACAAGATGGACACAGAAGCAAAGATGGTAGATAGGCAGACCAAGACACTTCATAACGAGTTACTTCCTGGAATCAAGATTGCACGAGTGGGGCTAATCGGACTAATCCCCCTTTATGCAGTCTATGGCAGAACCCAAGCATTTCACAGAATATTTAACAGCCGTACTTTTCTAACCAATAGATGTATACTTCGGACATGGCATCATCATCTCCAAACCCCCCAGTCCATTTAAACAAAATGTTGATAATATGACTCTCCAATCGAGAGAAAATCAACTTTAATTCAGGTGTGTTTAATTCAGTATATTAGTGCACAGTACTATCTACCAAGGTTATTATAGTTAACGAAAACAAACGAAATAACGAAAAATAAAATTGAAAAAAAAAAAAAAAAGATACCTGGAAGTGTATTGTGCATTTACAAAATGAACTAAAAAGAACTGAAATTATAGATAAATTTCTCTTTGTTTTCATTTTTGTCAGTTTATTTTCCATGCATGCAAACCATAGACTGTTTAACAGAACTTCTCTCCCGCATGCCCAAAAGTACACAGACTAGCATGTGGAGATTTCTGATCTGTTTACTCGCACATGTGCGACTAGTAGGCTACGGACGGAGCCCTTTTGATACAGACGCCGCATACTGCACTGTACACGACACCACACCAAAGATCTAGACATCAACTGTCTCTGACCACGCTACAATACACTGATACCCTCAGTCTTGAGCTACTGCTGTTATAACTCTTGAAGCCTTTTGGATGAAAGGTGAAACGTCTTCAAGCTCCAAAAAGAAGTCCACTTGCTTACAACTTAGCTCCTTTGACTAAAACTAATAATAACGGAACTAAAACTAAGCATTTAGAAAAAAACTAAAACTATCTAGACCCGCTCTGAAAACTAACTAAAACTAAGTGAATTAGAGAATGAGAAGTCAAAACTAACTAAAACGAAACTATAATGAAAAATTCAAAACTGTTATAACCTTGCTCTCTACCACAGCCAAGCATGTCAACAGTATGCCTATTTATGCAGAATTGATCCCCACTTTGCTGCCATAGACATAAACTACCACAAAGTATCTTGCTCTGCCTATCTCCCATCTTTGACTTCAAACCACAAGAGAAAACAACAACTTAAAAGGCCCAAAACAGGAAGGAGATACAAAACAAAAACCTGACAGACAGTGCTCTGACTAAAAGCCTGCCATAGGAGTCTCATAGATGAGTTCTGGATCTTACCGGTGTTCTGTGCATCCTGTGATATACAAAAACCCAGAGCAAAGGTGTAATGAAAAAATCAGGAGAAAAACACACTTTGCAGTCCTTTGCACAAATATATTATTTTCCAGATCCTTCTCTCTTTTTTTGAAATACAAGTAAACCTGAAAAACAGTGTGCCATTAACAACACAAAACAATTCTTGCAAAGAACAGAAACATTTAGCATAAAGCTGTCATGCAGAGGTACCCACTTGTTTGGAAGTAATTTCCCACAACCTTTTTAGGACATTTTCTGTTATTAGCTGGTATGACAATTAGCTGGTATGACAAATAGAGACACCATTCACTTAAATGTTATTTTCTGTGGTATGCCTCTAACTGACCCACAGCAAGTCATTCCACGTCTTCCACCAGGAAAGTGGCAGTCACTCTACACAGCTTTGGGATAGGGTTACCAGAAGGGTCAAACAGATCCTATACAGCATGCACTGTTCAAAATCTTACCTTACGAAGCCACAGAAGCCTATTTAATCTGAAGTAAGTTAGGTTTCTCCAGTGAAGTTCTCCAGTGTAAAGAAAGGATAACAAGTCCAATGGGAAGATAGCCAAGACATCAAAGTGCAAATTCCTTGACTGCCAATAGGTATTGAATATAGATGTGAAATCTGATAAATAACCTGTACAGGTTTTATGAGGAAAAAAGCAAAATGAAATGGGACAGTCAGTTAATTGATTTATATATTACATGACAATAAATGCCATTTGTCACAACTGCAATAAACAACAATACTTGAACAAACAACAATACAAATAATAATACTAATAACCCTTTATACCCCTCTCCATTTGGCAAAGCGCAAAGACTCCCAACATCATAATTTCTTGTGCTGTCATTCTCACGCGTTCATCGAGTTGTTTTGTGGAATAGGACATTATTATAATCTGAACGCTTAGTATATTTAGCTCAGCCAAGTTCCCACACGAAAATGATACAAAGTTTAATATTGTGTTTGGCGACGTTCAGAAACATTAAATGTAGAAGCACAGAGCAGTAGTCTAACTGCATAGCTTACTCCGATGCTAGATGTATGGACCGATGTTGTAGATCGTTTGATTTCAAGTAAGATCAGTTAAGTTGCATTAAAGTGGATAGTAAAAGGAAATACCGTTACAAAACAGAAGAACATCACGCCGCCCACAGTCTCTTCCAAAATAAGGTAGATAGACCTGAAGCAACTGTGTCGCAACCCGATCTGAGTATCTACCTGATATGAGTCGCGCATGCGCATTATGTGCTTTTTTGGGCCATTTCACCTTTTCACTTTTACGTCTGTGGCGCATGCGCGACTCACATTGGGTAGGTACTTAGATTGGGTTGCGACAAACCACAACTGTCAATTTTGCAGCCAGGGCCACTTACTTCCTGCTTGGCAACGGTTGAGCACGTGCATAATGAGGACAGGCACACAATTACAAACATCTACTCAATGTGATGTCCCGCTGATCTGTACCTTTTTCTGAAACCCAGCTTTGGAGAAAAGTGTCTGCTAAATACTACAGCAGTAACAGTTTTGTGTTGGCTACAAGATTTGAACAGTTCTGGGCAGTTTACTGATGCTCTCGTTTGAAAGCTGTTTTACATATTATCTCGCTACTTTCACTGAGGGATTAAATGTGATCTTCACTTAACATCTCTGATTTTTTGTCATGTCAAAGCTGTTGTAATGTAATGCCTTTACGAAATGTGAGGAATGTTTATTTACAGACGGGTATGCATATGGTATATCAAATGTGTTTGGCGATGTTTGGGCTGAAGACTGCTTAGAAATCTTGGATGAGATTTCGGGAAATGGCAACTGTACAAACTTGCTAACAAGACTTAAACTTTTATTTTTGACAGATGCCGCCTGAACAAACCTACGGGGGTAATGGCTAGAGGAGGTTGTGGTAGAAGACAGCATCGTATCTATCGGTCCACTTGCCTCTGGTCAAATTAACCAGAAGTGAAGATTGCAGCCAACGCAGACACGACTTAACTCCAACACAGTATCATGCCCATGATTTCAGGCTTTGTTTTTAATGTTTTGCAGGATTTACAGCAAAACATGTTTTAGCTTGCCCTTGAAATTCAGATTAAAGTGAAAAACTCACTAGTATGTTCAAAATGTCTCCCGTTTCCAAGTTTGTAATACATGAAAAGTAGTAACAGTGGATTTTATTCCTAAGCTTCTAAAGCAAAGTATTTTAAATCCATTTAACCATTATTTAAAACCAGTGATGTGATACCAAAATGTTAACCAATAATGTTACACAATGAAAACATATACCATTGTTTAATGTTATCATAATCATGTTAACATGCCCACATTCTAATACCCAGATGTGTTCTATCAGTTGAGCATTTACTTTCCTTATTAAGATGTGTTATGCTTGTACTAAAATAACACTTTTTAATTATATATATAATACAGTGTGCATTTCATTTTTAAACTGAAAAAAAAAAAAAAAAACTGGGCTTGCCATCCTTTAATTTTTTTGTTTATTAAGTTTCTGTTTCATAACATCATAATTGCCATCTGCAAATAAGTTATGTGAAAACAATGGCCATGATTGGGGTAGACCCTCAGCTCTCAAGTTGGTGGTGGCATGTGATGATGCAGGCTGGAGTGTTGCGCCTCAGCTGTGAAGTTTGTGCCGGATGCAGCAGTGGTGGAACCTGGAGTGTAGATCTTCAGCTGTGAAGTTGTAAGTAATGGTACATGAAAGAGAATTAAGAACAGGACCCCATTTCTAGCACCACCACCTAAATATAAAACCAATAATTCAGATACTTAATGTAATATTTAAATAATTCACATATTTAAACTTAGAAGTGCTCTCTTAAACCACCCATGCATGTCTGTGATGAAAATGTCATGTCTGTTACATTGGGCCCCATCATCTAACAATAAACCAGGCCAACAATGCTTGATTCAGTGGTACTGAATATCCTCCCCCCACAGCCCTTACAAATGTGGACATGACATTGTTAAGACATGCATGGTTAAAAACTACAAAATATGTGTGCACAGCCCTTTAAAAGGCCCAGTTGCTGATGTGCTGTGCTGAGAATATCACAATGCCATCTTTACAATGAAAGGTATTTTCAACTGATACTCTTTTATCTGTCATGTGAACCAGGAAGAGTATGAAAGTATTACCAAAGCTTTATTTAAAATCACATTTATTTAATAGGAGCATCATGACTAAGATACAGTACCTGCTGGTCTAGCTCGGTGCTCCATGGTGAAATGAAATCTACAACAGAGTGAAACACAATGTCACCACTCACACACAGATGTATGTACATATTGTTCACACATACCTGCAGAAATTGTCCTATTATAGGTATACATGGGTATACACATTTACATGCTTGCCTTCTTGTAAGCTATTGTAAATGATCAGTGTTATGCCAATAACGGACATCTGAACCTGAATCTAATGTAATCGACAGTTAAATGTTAATTACCACTCAAATATCACGACCTATTTAAAGCGTGCCGAAATCGTGGAATGAAGAAACGAACGAGGAGTTAAAGCAAACAATGCGTTAGTAATCTATTCCTCTGTGTTTGAGTTTTAACACCTCTATCTGAACTCAGATCTATGTGCTGACACATGTGCTAGTTTTTGCTGAAAAACTGCATGCTCAGCAAATCCTTAAGGATAAATTAACAACACATCAAACATCCTGCCGAGTCTGTCTTATTTATGACCCAGCAGTAAAAACAACCTGAGACAACATCCCTAAAGCCGGCATACATGATATGGGTTTTCAATCACTTTACCCAGCAGCAGCTAAAACTGTACTGTGATCTTCTGTCCTTTAAGTATTCATGTGGCCAGCACTAAAATTAATACTAATTAAATTAAAAACTAATTTATTGTCAACTCATCTCCGGATCTTTGTAAAATGCTAAGATAACATAGCACCGACTGCTAGGAACTGACTAGTTAGACATTGCTAGCTAACTATATGCCTCACAGCAATAGTTAAGCTTTCTACAGCCAAACTTCTGTTGTTTCAAGTTTTTTTCAAATAAAATGTCTCCCTAGCTTTATTACTTAGCGTCTCCATAAATATCTAACATATTATGACAATCTTGTGCTGATATCGGAAAGGCTCAAGTAGATGATAAACTGAGGTGAACTAAGTTAACAGTTAGCTAACGCTAGCTACCTTATGTGAAAGTTTTACTTTTTTTACTTACTTGCAAACTCCACAGAATCTTCTCACTGAAGGTTGTCTGGTAGTACATCCATGAACATAACAACTACAAAAACAAATTAGACAAGCTGCCTGAAGAACTTCACTGCAGCTGTCAACGTAAGGTTAATGACTATGATGATAGCTAATGTGATAGGTAGTCACCGCTATCAGTGCAGCCTTTCTCTAGCAGCTGTCAATCAGAGGTGTCAATCAAGCACCAGGGATTCTTGAGATAAGGGACAAAATGGGGTTTTAATTTCTAAAAATAAAATGATGATTTTTCCAAAATGCATTTATATATTATAGTTGTCCCAGGTGTTCTTTTAATGCTGTCGAAATACAATCTCCCAGGTTTAACATTTTTAACATTTTTGTCATGTTTGCTGGACAAGCCTGGGATTTTGTCAGCACCATAAGACACACAGAAACCTAAAAAATATGTATTTGGAATAAAATTATTTAAATTATTTTGGCTATTGGAGATTATTTTAATCTCTGCTGATCTATCCACATTTTCAAACTACTACTATTAAATAAAATAATTAAATTATTAAGCTATCAATTATTATTATTGGGGGAATATTCATTTACACATTTAGTTTTTAATCTAAAAACAAGACAATGCTATTCAGCAAAATAAAAAATACAAATTCATATAGGAAATGCAGTGCTTTTATTGAAATATTCTTAGCCAATATAATAAAATCTCTTTTTAAAACAAAAATGAACAGAAAACTCATCTTATGGAGTTGACGAGCTGTCGACGGAGTTGACACACATCTTATGGTGTTGACGTATTAGAAGAGAACAGGGTATAACTTCATTTAACATGGCCATTTAACTTCAAAAACTCAAGAGTCCACTTTAATGTAAATCCTTTTTTTGCACTCACACCCACTTTTAAAACAGTAACTGGGCAGTAGACATCTTATCTCTTGCATTTAATCATACGGTCCATGGGGAAAGAACATTCAGTAATTCAGCCTTTGAATTGAAAAATCTCTGAAAATCTGAACTCATCCAATGTCATGGCATGAATTTAAAGACCTGGCAACAACCGGTTGAAAAGTTCTTCATCTATGAAGTCCATGACTTCTGGGGAGAGCTGATAGATTTCCCTGGAGCGGCTTGTGCGGACTGGTGATGATTGGTGTTTGACTATGACATCAGCAAATGGGACATAGCAGACATCCTGACTCCCTTGTTTCTTCTGGAAACGACTGCTTGGCCCATGAGGGTGAAAAAATTCCACTTGGACATCCCTGTGTTCTTGATCAGTTTTAAGCACTTTAGCCAGCCACCAATTGTAGTCATAGACCACAGAGAGCCAGTCTCCTGTGTTGATATCACTCGGCCCCACTGCTGACATTAAGCCCTCAGGTGCTCTGGATGGCTCCTTCTCCATAGCTTCCATCAACATCGCAAGAGGACTCTGAACAGGCCTATGTTCATCAGCATCCTGAGTGTGGTGATGTGCAACTGGATTAAAACAGCGGCAGATTTGTGGCTCATTACAAAAGCATGAAATATGCCTACAGTAGATCGTATTGCCCTGAGCTACAACTTGATGAACCTTTCTTGTTCCTGGGATGGATCGTAGGGACTTGGGGAGAACAGCATCGCAAGTCAGGAAATCATCATTGCTGACATAGTGTAGGTAGACTCCACTTAGCTTGCTGGACACAAGCTGGTGAAATTCACAATGTCCAGTCCTCCAACAACAATTCTGTCAGCACACCGCTTCACTGTGGCTCCAATACCATCTGGGGCACCCTTTCCATGAGAAGTAGGGAAGAAATTCCACGTTACATTCTTGAACCCCAGTTGAGGAGGGATGATGGAGAGGAGGAGAAAGTTCTTTTTATTTTTGTACTGTTTGCTCGGACCATCAGACCAAAAGTGGACGCTGTCAATGTGGGGGAATCTGGTATGTATGTTTTTCAGGACTTGATCCATGTAGGTCCATATAGCTGCTGCATCTTGGCGCTTGGACTCGGAAATTGTGCAAAATGCTTGCTTTTCTTGTTTGGTGTAAAACATGCTGGTATGGAGCGTTATCTGAGGGAGGTTTTGTCCATAGTGGCAAGACTGTACTTCGGAGCTGTATTTGCATTTCCAGGCTTCAGAGAAGTCAACATGTACAATCCCTGTTGTTTCATTGCAATTTTGAATCATGTTCCTGTACTCTTTTGATTGATTTTGAACTAGATGGACATGGGTGGTTGTTTCATTTCTTAATTTGTCTTGGTAGAGATCCATCAGCTCCGACAGAGTACCTGTCCGTTTCTGAAGTCGGGTGTGGAAGTGAACTCCATCCTCTGTCTGCTCTTCGACACGTTCCCACTGCTTCCATTCCACTTTTGCTTTCCCTTCCTCTAAAGGCAGACTTGAAGATTTGTGAAGACATCTTGCACAGGTACGCAATAGACAAGATTCAGTTGCTGGAGAACAACACACAAGCTGAAATGTCTCCTCAAGTTTGCTGGTTGACACAGCCTGTTAGGATTTCAGAACATCAAGCATCAGTTTGGCATTCTCGTGGTACTGGCACTGACAAGTTTTTCGATCTGAGGTTTTGGGTGCTGTTAAATAGAAGGGACGTAGTGCACAGAAAGATGAATAGCTGAGACGAATACTTGGGTTTTGCTCAGTAAATGAATAGTGAAGATTCTGCATTGTGTTTGTCATAATCATCCTTTGACGTTTCACTTTTTTTCTTGTGATGGTGTCTTGCTTGTCTGTTGTGATTCTTGCATTGTTTTCAAAAAAGGTGTGAACCACTGAGGAGATCATCTGGATGTAATTGGGCTTTCTTTGAATTGGTGTTTTTTCTTTGAGTGTTTTGTAGCTGAAGCCAAACTCACGAACCTGATGCATCATACGATATTTTTTGAGGATTTTGCCAGACAAAGTGGTGTGTGGTGTGAGCTTGCCGCTTTTGTGAGTGTGATGCACATTTTTGTGCAGTGCTTTACTCAAAACATGGTGGAAGAGTAGTGTTTTCTTGACTAAAGGGTTTCTGATTTTGCTTCCTTGAAGCATTGACTGTGTTTTGGTCCGAGGTGACTCTTCTGTGCTTTGACATGGATCTAACTTCCTGCGTTTCAATCTCTTCCTAAGCTTGTCCTTGTCTTTCTTCACCTTCTCCAGTTTGCCTTTAAGTGTCTTAATCTCTCTGTAATGTCTTTGTCTTGTTCTGTTTCTCAATCTTTCTCCAGCTAGTAGTTGCCTACTCCTGCTTGGTTGCTCAAAACTAATGTCTAAAGGACTGTCTGGTGGGGTGTTCAGACTCTGCTGTATCTCCTGTGCTTTCTTCCTACGCTCTCTTGATTCTCTCTGTGCTTCCTTCCAGAACTTCCTTCTCTTCCTTCTTTTTCTTCCATTCAGATCAGAGATGGTCTTTACTTTTCCATCTTGCACTCTGTGCGCCCATCTTTCCCTTTCCTTTCTCAGAAACTCCTCTTTTAACTCTGGATGGCTGTTAAGTTTCTCCCTCCATTTTTTTTGATACTCTGCATTCCTTCTCCTTCGCTCCTCTACTGAAAGCTTCCCCTTTGCCATTCTAGTCTCTAAACGGACAAATGGACAATGTTGTATTTAGTAAAGACCAAACATATATATATATATATATATATATATATAGAGAGAGAGAGAGAGAGAGAGAGAGAGACTAAAACATACATACGTGTACTTGACTTACTTTCCTTATAGTAGAATGAAATCAGCATAATAATAATACATATACCATAATCAATAATTATGATACAGTTCAAATAATGCAAAAGCTCTTATCTTTAAGTACCTTAAGTGGAAAACGTAAGGTCTATTGTATTGTAACTTACTTCTCACATAATGAACACACACGTGCACGCGCACACACACACACACACACACACACACACACGCACACACAGTACATACAGACTGAATTTAGTATTACAAAACAAATATAATTCAATGTGAAATACACAGAATATATATCAGTGTTTTCCCCAGAAATAAAAAGAAGGGTTTAAATTTTGATGTAAATACGATGACGCGGTGGCACGGTAGCTAGGAGGATTGGTGGGCATGCACCCTGGGAACATTTTTTTTTTCTAGAGCTAAAATGGTGCATTCTAGGAAGATCTTAAGCTAAATTTTGGTCCCAGAAGGCTGGTGGAAACATAACACTTTTAATAAAATGTTGCATTTTTTGGCACAAATAGAACAAAAAACTCGTTGCACTTGGTGAGTTGAAAGAGCCAAAACTCCCAGGTGGGAAGGCTAATTTATTGTCACACAAGAAATACTGCAAGCACTATATAATGTCACATGAATTTGACTAGGCTGTCACTAAAATGTCTAAACTAAATGTTGAGCCTCCTGTTTTTCTGGGCCGCCTACTTGTCTGCCGCAGCATCCAACCACATCTCTCGGACAGGTGGACCCTCGATGCTAATGAGCACCACGCTAAATATCTACCTGTATGGCCACATGAAAGCTGAATTGGTACCACAGATCTTAGGTTCTAGATAAATATATTTCAGTGTAGTGTAGTGTAGTATTATCTAGAATGATGTCTGATGACAACAAAATCTTATTTCAGTTCTCATGTAACAAGCTAACGAACTAGCTCATTGAAATGATTGGTAATGTGGTAATGCTAACAGACATCGACTCACCTTGACTTTAACACGCTGCAATAACCTTACAACTTTATATTACTTTCTCCGCTTCAGCTAATATCAGTATTAGTAGGCTATTTAGGTGGGTGTTGGTGAGTAAAGTGGCAGCTTTCAGTTTAAAACATTATGTTAGCGTAGTTCGCTAGCGTTAGCGCGCTAACAACACCATACAGGCTGCAGCCTGGTCTGAAATGAAGCTAATTTTCTGGAAATCCAAACAGTAACAACGTACACTATTAGGCTTGAAATAATCACAAATAATTGCGGATTGTGACACCTTGTTAAAAAGAACCATCAACAAATCCAGAAAGACGTAAGGACTAATTTATTAGTTAAATTCCACGAGTGTCCTATTCAATGAAACAGTCTTGACTCTGCTCTACATAAAGGACGATTTGCCTTTCACGCTCTCTCTCACTCTCTTTCAGCAGATGATCCGATCGCATTCTGTACACTGTGAAGAAAGTTTTCTTGCTACATGAGCATGTCCCAAGGAGAGCGTTCTCCTTCCTTCTTGTGTAGCATTTACAGTCAAAGTCAGGCAGTTTTAGTAGCCCCGAAGTTTGCGTTAAAGATCTTAGCTAGATTCTACAATACTCTCTGATACAGCTGACTGGCGGAAAAAACAAACAAAGGAGCACTGTAATCGGCAGGTGATTGGCCAGTTTCGCCAGTATAGTAGTTTACACACCCACCACGGAAGTTTCCTATAAACGCAGCCTACATTTAACTACATTGGGGCTTCTTGTTCGGGGAAAATCCCGGGGAGAATGTTTTTGTGCATGATTTTTAAGCGTATCGGCATTTTATGAAAGCGTCTCGGCAAAACTTGATGCGTATCGGCAAAAAAAGAAGCGTATCGGTGCCGATATGCTTAGACGCTTTGGGGAAAACACTGTATATTATTAAAATATAAAATAATAAAACTAGAATGTTACATTTCAGTCCCATTTGTCAACACCATAAGTTAAGTGGTCAACTCCGTAAGACAAAATGTCTTATGGAGTTGACATCTGATGGAGTCTTACGGAGTTGACGAAATCTTCAACTTATAACATGTGTTTTCCTTGCAGAAGCCATCTTGTTTTTCACCAGCTGCTTGTGGCCCCCAAAATAAAGTTAGATTAAACTTTTATTTCTGAATAAAATCACATAAACCTTGAATTTTATTGACCATGGTGTTGACACTCTATGGTTGTGACATAGTTGGTTTTGTAAAAGAAGAGAATAAAAGACGAAATATTAACTTACCAGAGCAGTGGCCTCATGGCATGTCCACCAAACAGGAAGCAGGAAAGGGGTCCTTAGAATGTGAGTTGTCCACTATAATGCCTGATTTTTTGCATTTTTAGAAAAATCTTATGGTGTTGACAGAAACTCCGGACACGATTTCAATCACGTAAAAAGTATAGAAATATATTTTTTAAATTGTTATTTTCTACACAGTTCGAATATTCATTTAGAATACATGACCACAGTAGCAATTTTGTTTGTTTTATTTTACTTTAAACATTTATTTAAGTATTGTGAAGTCATAAAACTTGCTTTCGGACAAGGGTATTTTTAGGTTCAGGCATCACACTATGCTATATAAAAAGAAATATATGCACATAAAAACATTCATTCACATTTTGCAGTATAAATATGTTGTGGTTTTATTGTTTAATCTAATTATTTGACATTTTTAAAGCACATTTTAGCCATTACAATGAGTTTTATCTCCCGGACATGTTTTGTCCCTCATCTCAAGAATCCCATCTCAAGAATCCCACAATTACGTTGGCCATTGGACACTGAAAATACTGGAATAACATTCTAAGAATGAGAAAAAAAAATCATTGTTTATTTGAAGATCTCACAAAACTATTTCTCGAATAAAATGGGCCAGACTCCATGACAGCCGTAAGGGAGAAAAGTGACACACAAATATGTGCCACTTTCCCATAGAGATACATGGGAATGGGCGGGGTTAAAAGTTGTACTGCAGCCATCCACCAGGGGGCGAGTACATGTCCGGTTGCTTTATTTATGACGTTTTATGATTTGTCCATAGATAATATACAGTCAATGGTCTGTACATTTTGTTGTAAAGCACATACACTGATATAACATGATACACAAGATACACAAGATATAACATGTGGTGGTAAAATCTACCAGTGTTAAAAGTGTTAAAAATTCTACACGTGATACACATTCTTCCTACATACTATTAGCATACCAAATATAAAGGAATTGCATACAATACTGACGGACTGACAAGGTGAAACCAGTATACCCCGAAACCCCAACTTGTGAAGGGGGTATAATAAGTGCCATAGTGAAAAAGTAAGGCACAAGAGGGTATTATTCAGTTAAATGCAATATAAGATTTCTACATTAGGTAGGAGAAAATATACTGCCTGCGACGCTACGTAGAATTTCATGTTCATGTCAGTCTGCCCTATTCTCGGCAGTTCTTTTGCCTGAGAAATCGGGCAGCAATGAAAAACGCTACGCACAAGTCATTGGAATCAGTGGTCTGACTGGTTGTAGGTCTGTCAGGTGGTATATAGAGCCATTTGAAAGTTCTATTTTTGTCATTGTGATCACATGGCACATCACAGCACACAACGAAATTCACCTCTGCATTTGACCCATCAAACACGTGAGCAGGGGGCAGCCTTGACAATGGTGCCTGGGAAGCAGTGCCTGGGGACACTACCATGCTCAGGGTACCTCAGTGGCACTACTGGCGACCCAGGATTCAGACCCGCAATCCTGCGATCGCAGGTCCGATACCTTAACCGCTACGCCACCACTGCCCTAGGTTGTTGATCCTGCCTCTAAAAATGTTCTGTCTGTGGGATCCTTGCCAGACCAAGCTCCGTCTACGAGCTTGGTACGATAGCCAGGCTAATACAGATCACACACAGGCTAACTAATTTTCAATTAATTGTCTAAACTGTATTATTTGTCTCTTGCCTCGTTTCTTCTGTTTGAATTTGAAGCTGATATCACAATCTATGTAATATGATCCATCTGCACAAAATACGAATACTTGTAATTTCTTTCCCTGGTTTACAAATTTTGAGTGTATATGCAAGCATAGAAAACCATCAACTTGTGCACTTGTTGCCAAAAGTAAGAAAGCAGTGGCCAAAGTGGCCACCAAAGTTTTTTAAAAATTCACCACAGCTGGACAGTAAAATATGAAAAGTGATGATTAATGAATACTTTACCATCTTTTTTCATAACTTCTGTGCGAAGATTGATGAATATGTCAATTACTGCGACAATATCAATCAACACACTGATTACAATATAAAACAGTCCCAAGTGCCTGTGGTAAAACCCTGCAACATGGAAATAAAAATAATAATTAATAACACACATCTTAATCATTCCAATACTAATATATATATAATATATATAATTATAATTATATATATATATATATAATATATAATAATATACTAATAATATATATATAATGATAATCACTCAATGGCCATCTAAGATGTAGCTTATTGTTTGACAGTCCATACAGTACCTTCGCTTCTAATTGCCCAAATTTGGGCAATTAGAAGCCAAGGTGAAGGGTCTTTTTTGATCCCACTCGTGGAAGAGTATAGGTATCAGTAGCTCATGCATCTAAGGGTTAACAAATTGGTAACTGTATCACAATAGCTTCTCCATCAACAAAATATTCAGACAAACAATACATACCTGTTGTTTCCAAGTTATGTGCAAAAAAAAACACCCAGGTTTCTATAAATATTGAAACAGTGATGCACCAAAATATTAAAATTTCCCAACTTTTCACAAATTTCCCATCTGGACGGAATGTTGGTATACCTAGAAACTGAATAATATTAGATTAGATTGGATTAGATTCAACTTTATTGTCATTATATAAGTATAAATACAGGGTAACAAAATGTGGTTTAGCATCTAATGAAAAGTGCAAAGAGCAGCAAGTTCTATATATACAGTATCTACAATATAAACAGTATAGTTTATAGTGAAATATGTACAAATAAATATGACAATATGAACAGATCGAAATACTTTGTTGTTAATCTGTTTGAAGGATATAAACAGATGTATTATAAACAGGTATACAGTAGAGCTATTAGAATATATGATGTGCTATAAATAAGTATACAGGTGTGCTACAAATATATAAGTGAATTAATATGATATGTATGAACAAACAAGTGATATATATAAACAGATATACAAGTGTGCTATATATACAGATGTTGTCATTTCAGAATGCTTATGTCACTCGCGCAAGCCGAGATTCATGCAGTCCGTGAAATGTCATTACCACTGCCGCCGCTAGGGACAGCATAGGACCACAAAGGTTTACGCTGAAGTAAAGATCTCACTTCCGAGGTTGACCCACCCACGGCAAAACTTGCAGTATTTAGTTGACTGTAAAAGTGCCATTATCTCGTAATCCTGCGGTTCAGTTGCAGTGAAATTAAATCGATGTGCAGAAATAGTGACAATACAGCTGTCAAAGCGTTTAAAAAGCAGTCATGTCATCTTGTTTTCCTTGTTAAAACCGTATGCCATGACTTCAAAGTTTAACAATTTAAACAGCAGTATTGTCATCATTTCTACAAACCGATTGAGTTTTCCCTGAGTTTGGACAGCACAACTGTAATATATTTGCAAGTTGGCCATGAAGTGGAACATTTACCACGGTAACACCGGGAATGTTTGGTTTGTGAGACACACAAGAGGTACTGATATCGGTGTGAGAGTGCCTATTCAGCTGTGGTCTCGTGGCTATGGAATTGGTCTTTATTTCGGGTAGTAAAAGGTTCGAATCCTGTCCTGATATTTTTACTTGTTTATTGCACGTTCTTGTAAAAGTTCGGTACATTGTAGCGAGATGGCACTCTTACCAAACAGCGGAACAGTTTTAAAACAGCGGAACCTGGGCTTTACATCATGACCGCCTGCTTATTTGCACTCAAGTATCAGCCAGATAATCTTTTTTGGCAATTATTCAGCAGCTTATGGCAGTACCAACCCAAAGTATATCGACATTGTAACAGCATTCTTGTTTTTTGACCACACCACACTTAACTAATTTGCCCTTTGGTAGGCATTATTCGCGGTTTTATTTCGCAAAGAAAAATCATACATCTTGCTTATGTCGTGTGATGTTGCTATTATTAGCTCTCATAACAACACAGCAGGGTTGGGTTCTTTAATACGGGCGTTTATTTGACCAATGAATACACTGTAAAAATGGGCAAAATAATATGTAATCACAACATTCACAAGAACACTTCAAAATATCGACATGAATCGCAATGCTCATTGAACTGCAGTGACAGACTGTCGGAGTCTCCCTCTTGTGAACTTTTACCGCCAGCTGGATAAAGACAGGTACCAAGAGATTCGGACATGTGCCAAGAAAATGTTGAGTTTATTTCGCTGGACATATGTACCTGTGCGAGAAGACATTCTCACTTTTGAACTTTAACAAGAACCGTGTGAGGACAAGACTAAGTGACTCTCACTTGCGTGACATCTTGCGCATGAAAATCACTGCGTTTGAGCCAGACTTAATTGTCGTCTGTGTGGGTCTGCGAACACGCCTGTGTGTGAAACAACTGATGTCCTCATCAGCTGGCGGCTTTATAACACATACCCCCACACCCACCTGTCCACTCCCCAACACACACACACACCTCCGTTCGAAAAAAAAAAACTCTTCTTGTCTTCTTTGTCTGAGACAGTCATTGTCGCCACCAGCCCATCCCCCTTCACACACACGCACACAAACAGTGCTGACCCAGATCCGTGTTTACAGATGCAGCATGGATCCGCGTACCAGATCAATGCCAGTTTCATTTTTGTCTTATGTTCGGCATTAATCTAGATGGGTAAGATGCAGTGACAATTGACCTTTTATTTAATAAGCCTAACATACGGAACTCTTTGTTGGGCTGAACTGGCAATATACAAAAGTAGTTCGTCAGAAGGTAGAAACAGTTTTTGTTACATAATATGAGGGGGCAAACAAAGCAATGTTACGAGTAAAACTTTTTTCAAACATCTAAACAGTGATGGGCAGTAGCGCCGCTACTTGTAGCGAAGCTACTAGTTTAACTACATTTCCCAGTAGCTTGGCTGTAGCGTCACTACTTTATTTATGGAGTAACGTCCCTGTAGTTAAGCTATTTTTTTTGTCAAGCAGCGACGTAGCGTCCACAAAAGCTACACATTTCAGGGCATGCCTGAGGAAAACAGCAGTTATCTGCATCACAATATGGTTTTGAGCACAATAAAGTGAATGTCTGTTAAACATCATGGGCAAGCTGCTCCCACTCGTGTGGGAGCCAGGCTGCCACGGTAAGCTGGCAGGCGACGTGATCACTGACATCGGATAATATCCACATAGAGGTCCCGCTAGATAACTTGCTTGAACTATTGGCGACCAACACTTCGATATGGAAATGGCTACAACAATGCGAGGATTTTAAAGCTTCCAAGAGGAGACTAATGCAGTTGATACTTGCATAAATGTCTTAGGAAAAGGAAAACAATACATTACATGACAAACATCTTCTCAAAGTGCATCATTATGTAAGCTGTCTTTGGAAACGGGCGAGGTCAGATGGCACCGTGCCACTCAGCAGAGGCTCGTAGTTCATATTGCACGTAGGTTATAACATGTTGAATTAATTGATCAGTAAGCTTATTTGTCCTATTTTTGTTGGATCTGGGTTGCAATTTACACTCGACACCACTTTGTTCACCTCCACCACTTAGGCTATTTCTATCAGCCAGCTGATGCTAACACAACCCAATCATTCATATTTGTCTGAATTCATGGCAGTATTTTCTGAAGCCAGGGATATCCGCCTCTTTGCTTTCACTTTCCAAGTGGCATTATTGCATATTTGTGTACAATAATACACAGAAAATAATATGGCAAGTCATTTAGTATTTGCTGGTGGTCAGTTTTACTTGTCTTTTAGCCTACCTACATATTTTCTTTGGGATGGTAAAAAACTAAGGTGGATATGAAAATAATACAGCATAAGCAAATACTACCATCTCAAGAAATGTTGAAAGTGAGGTTTGAAAATAAATAAATAATAAAAAAAAACAGCTGGGCCTACACTTACACAGCGCACAGTCTATGGCACATACAAAGTAGGCCTATCTTTTTTTGTTTCTGTCCTGTGCTGTAAGTCACTTTGGACATAAGCATCTAGGCTCCTAAAGAAACTATAACCATTTTATTCCATACAAATGTTCCTAGTCTTATAAGCTATCCCTGGGACATTATGTCGGTACAATGTAGCTTCTCATGTAGTAAACTACTTTTCCCCACATTTTTGTAGCTTAGCTCACTACATTTGTAATGGTGGTAGCTTTAGTGTAGGGAAGCTTAATTTATGGTTGAGTAGCTGATAGCTTAGCTCACTACATTTTACAAGTAGCTTGCCCGACACTGCATCTAAATGTGATGTGTGCTGTTGATTTTTGCGTGTTGTCTGGAGGTATTCATTGATTTTATCAATGCAGTCCTTCAAGTCATTACTTCCTAAAGCAGGAACCTTGCGCTGCAGTGTCGAGACGAGACCACAAAGTTCTTTACATTCTGTGGTAGGGCTCGCTTGCCCCTCGATCCATCCCAGTTCGTAGTTTTGCTCCAGGCTCTGCAGTGCTTCTCAGAGATTATGGAACGGAAGAGCAGACATCCGTACCTACCAACTTGGCCGTGGCTCTGTTTGTGTATTTTGGCGTGGTCTGGCCCAACGCAAGGTCACATCTGCGTGCTGGTTAGAAATTTGGATGCTGTGGTTGAGTGTTGTAGAAACTGGGGACTGGACTTTCAGGCGTCAAATGACTTCCATGCTCACGCATAGTGCCTGAATGTCCCTGATCCCAGCCCTCACCTCAGCCCCGAGGACGGTAGACCTGGATCGTAGATAAAGCTGACTTTGCACACAGGCTGGGTATACTTAATGTACATACTGCACTGGATATTTACACATGTATGTATTTTGTAAATAGCGCAGTCTTCTATTTATTTCTATTTCCGACTTTGCCTGTGAGTGTCCCAATAAAAAAACAGAGTTTCAGTATGAGTGCTTTATTTGCTTGGACAACAGGTGAGCTTATGAATACAAACACAGCAGGCAGCAGAAAAGACAAAGAATTGTAAGACAGCAATCGACGCCTATCGTTAAACTGTACAATAAAGAACAAATCGAAATTTGGCAGTCTATCGCCATGTCATTGTTGGTGTAATCACACTTTTTCCAATTGTGCGACAGGCTCAATTGAAATTCCTACACTTCACTCCCATATACTGAGTAGCCCCTGAAAGATAATAGTTTTATAGTATGCTAATACAGGGACGTTGATTACAGAGGGAGAGGGGCTCAAATCAGAAAAGGGCAGTACAGTATGTCCGCATATCTGATGCTCCGTGGAGAGAAACGAGGAATGCAAAATAACAAAATGAACTGGATCTGCAGTAACGGCTGTGACAAGGGCAACAAGAATATCAAGGATGACTGGTGCATCTGATTCCTCAATCTGAAAGATACATAAAGGGTGCAACTGTAAGGTTATTTGTACTTATTGTAAGGTCAGACAGACCTGGTTTAATCTGTTTGTCCAATAATGTAAGACAGGACCGAGTTAGGTTGACACTTCTGATGCGTTGGAGCTCAGCATAAAGCATGAGACAAGCGAACTGGATATAAACCCAGGCAACTCTCTTCTGACTGGCCTACCTGCTTGCCCAATGAAACCATTACAAATGGTCCAGAGCACGGCTGTGTGTCTGGTATTTAATCAACCCAAAAGGACGTCACTCCTGTTCTCTCTCTATCCCGCTCTCACGGGCATAAGCTGCTCCAAACGATTTAATGCCGTCGGCCCGACAGCAAACATTCCAGTCCGATATTTACCTGTCCATTTTCACCGTGCAGTCTTCACTATGTGTGCATGTTGTGTACTGTATGTGAGTGCGAGTCTTCTCGCGTTGGCGAGTTATTTTGCAAACCATTCAACAACCCACTCACCCACAAACTCCCGAAAACATAACATCCTTGGCGGAGGTAAAAATACAGACATCCCAAGTCTTCCAGAAGTTCACAATTGACTAAACGCTGGCTGACTGGACATAAAATTAAGAAATTAAAAAAATATATATATTTTTACTCACCAAGTCAAGCCGTCTCTCTCTTGCTTTTGCAACTTGCAGTCTGGTAGCATACATAAAATGGCCGTTGATCACTTCCTCTGCCTGCATGTGGGTTAGGAAGCTGCACTAAGGCAATATTATGAAGTTGAAGAGGGTTTGAATCCCTCCATGGTTAAAATGCTGTATTTTTTATTTATTTTTTGCGAGTTGCGTCCACACACGTGTCGGAGCAGTAAATATTTACGCCCAAACGGGAACGTTTTCATTGCGGAATGTGTGCTATCCCAGCTTGAGGGGCATGAACAGCAACGCAAAGATTCACTTCAAAAATGTTATGTATGACGATTTTAGCAATGTGTGTTGTCGTTTAGGTCGGTCGCTCAGATGCAGTGACAGTTGCCCTTTTATTTAATAAGCATAACATCAAAACACTTTTGTTGGGCTGGACCAGCGATATATAAAATATACAGCCTGTAGTTTAATGTCAGAAGGTAGAAACAGTTGCATTACACCCGGCGTACACTGCAGGCGCTTTATACCCCAAAGTATCCCACAACAACCTGTTTGTAAAGGTTTGACTCTGTTGTGAGATGTCACATCTTTAAATTGACCCACCTAAGCGATACGGAGCAGAAAAGGGAAAAATAAAAGGGGTTGCAAATAAACTTGAGGCAACTGTGCAATTATTCGCGTAAAACATGTCATGTTAATTTCAGCCATGTGTGTTGCTACTGACAGGATTTGGAAACAACGACAGTTGCTCTTTAATTAATTAAGACTAATGCAAGCCTATGAGAAGTCTTTGTTATAGCCTACTATTGGCCAGTGGTTCCCAAAGTAGGGGTCGTGGGGGCGGTGGCGGGTGGTCACGATATAATAGAAATAGAAATAATGCTTTTATAAAACATGAAATAGAAATAGAAATAATGCTTTTACAAAACATGTCCAGTCCTCTTTTGCCTGTTTGCTAACCAGGGTTGCTCAATTAAACTTGGTAAAATATGAAACTGTGGTTACTATCAACAGAAGAAAACAGACGTGAGAAGTAGGTTGGTTCAGAATGCTGCTCCCCCATCACCGATGGGCCACCAACACTTCACCCCGGCAGAGGACCATAACTCTCCCATTAGTGGGCATCAAATGTTGAACGGAGAACGCAGAGCACAGCTGCAGAGAAGAGAATGAGCTGCCAGAAAAGCCCTTCACATCTGGTAAAAGAGAAGCCTGCCAAACCCATGACCTGCAAACAGACCTGTCCTCCTCCAAAATCAGGAAAATACAGAGAGCAATTCATTAATTATGGTTTCATGTGCATTATTCATAAATCAGGTACAACACCCTTAGTGCGTTGTGTGCTCAGAAGTCCTCGCACACGAGTGTTAAACCAGCGAAATTACTTAGGCATATGAACACCAAACATCCCAGCCTCACAGATAAACCCAGTGACTTTTTTTGCAGAAAAGAGAAAGAGTTACGGGGGCAGAAAAAAGCCATCCGTAAGCAAACAACTATCTCTGCAAAGGCAAAGGTTTCATATGAGGTGGTATATTTAATTGCGGAGACAAAAAAGCCACACATGATTGGGGAAAACCAGCAGCAGTAGCGATGAGTTGGATTATGCACTGGGATAATGATGGGAATGTCTTCCACCTGGCCCTGGATGTCAAGTGTCAACTGATTGATAAAGACGGGAGGCAGGTACACCTTACAACTGGATGAATCCACGGACATGTCCAACTCTGCTCAACTTCTTGTCTTTGTCAGGTATGTTTTTGAGGGGAAACATTTTTAATAAACTGGACACCAAACTTAAAGCTGAGGGTCTATCATGGAGTAAGTGCATGTCAGTGTGCACAGACGGCGCTGGGGCAATGCTGGGGAAAAAGAAAGGACTAAAAGCAAGTCCTACAAGTTGCATCTCAGGTCGATTTTACACACTGCATTATACACAGAGAGGCCCTTGCATGTAAAACGTTGAATGCAGTTTAAATGTGTTCTTGACACTGCTGTTAAGATGGTTAACTATATAAAATCACGTCCTTTGAACACATGACTGTTTTCAACTCTCTGTAACAAAACAGGTTCAGAGCACAAAGGCCTGCTCCTGCACACTAAATCCAGGTGGCTGTCGTGGGGGAACGTTCTGAGACGCCTGTATGAGCTATGGGATGAGGTGCAGATTTTTCTCACAGAGCAAAAATCCTCACTCGCTGAGCATGTCACTGATCCTGACTGGGTGACAAGACTGGCCAATTGGTCGTCTATATTTGAAAAATTGAACGGACTTAATACGTCTCTGCAAGGCGAAAACGCAAGCATCTTGTACGTCAATGATAAAGTGCAGGCATTTGCAAGAAAACTGTTGCATTGGAAAGAAAGAGTGGACATGGGACACATAGGCATGTTTTCTGATATGGAGGAAAATGCATTAAGTGTTAACAGGTTCAAGGCGTCTATTACTGCTCACCTTCAGTGCCTTTCGGATCTGGGAAGTATTTCCCAGAAGGAGACGCTCCTGATCAGTTTGACTGGATACTATCGCCATTCAGTGTGACCACCATAAATCATCTGGCGTCAGATCTAGAAGATGCACTGATTGAACTTTCAACAGACCGAACCCTGAGGGCGAAGTTTAATGGCAAGGGGCTGGATGAGTTCTGGATTTCTTTTAAAGGGGAATATCTGCCGCTTTGAATGGCCTTGTGCCATTTGGCTAAATGCATTTATGTAAAACGACGTTCTCCACACTGACTTACATTAAGAATAAATATAGATCTCGGCTTAACGTGGAAATCTGCGGGTGGCCATCTCCAAAATCAAACCTAGAGTGGACCTGCTTTGCACCACGCACAGCGCCCATCCATCACACTGAGTTTTTTTTGAATACATAACTTTTTAACTGTTCCATGTTACTTGCTTGTTCGTAATATGTCTGTATGCTCAGCATTTTATATAAGTTATTATGGGATGTTGCCTGTTTGTTTTCGCTTGTAAGTTTGGTAATAAAATATACTAGCTCAGAGATTGTGCTCAGTTTTCTTTTTGCTCTACTGCTTTGTTTGCGTTAAACAGCCACATTATGAGAGAGGGAGAGAGAGAGAGAGCGCGATCGAGAGCGAGAACGTGCGCAACACAGAGTGGTTGCTGGGATCGCGGGTCGTCAACAGCCTAAAACTGCAGGTAGCTCAGTGACAAAGTCGTGTGCCCGCCGACACTGTTGTTCCATTCAGTCAGGGGTTTAAATCCTTTGCACCCCTGTAACATTTAGCCTACGTTCCTTATTACAATCACAACTCAAGCTGTTGCTTTCAGTCACAGATCACTGACCTGTTGTCAAGGACGTCTGGGTGTTCTCCCCATAACTATTTTTAATTAATAAGATGCCAGTTCCTGAATTCATGCTTAACTCAATAATATTTCTGAGACATATTCAACCATAACTCCTTTTTCAACTAGATGTACCGCATAGCGGTACATGGTATGACCGCCGCAGTGTACTGTGGGAACTGTTGGTATGATAAGTGTGTGGTAGAGCAGTGTTGTGAGGTGAGAATTTGTGTGGAAATGATTTCCTGGAAGTGGGCATGAATGTGGGTTTTGAATGAATTACATTGTGTGTGTTTGAATAGTGTGTAGGAGTGATTTGTGAAAGGAATAGGCAAAATGAGATTTTGTACAATTACATCGGCCCCCATAGGGCCAATTTTATGGCACGTGCTGTGCTTTTAGAGGTCTTTGTGTTGATCGTGCATGAGATAGGGCCAATTCTATGGCATGTGCTGTGCTTTTAGAGGTCTTTGTGTTGATCGTGTATGAGATATTTTATGCAGTTCTTACCTTTTTAGTCCAAAATATTGGCAATTCAAAATACCAATTTTTGCATTTACCCTTATCACTAGGTGGCGCTATGCTTCAAGTGAGTGTTTATTGGCTGGGCCGATACGCCTCTGTAACACCGACATACTAACACAAAATCGTTGTCTTGGGCAAAATTGTTGACGAATTATTAAACAAAAACAGTTTTTTGACACCTAGCTTCGCCAATAAACATCGCCCCCTATGACAAAATGTCACAAAATTTAGTACACATGAAAAGAAAGCTGTTTAGAGATGGCATATCAACTTTGAACAAATTTGAGCAATTAAAAGCCAAGATATTGACTTTTGAAGAATTTTAAGCTACATGTAAAATGTTCATTGACATGTAACTTCGAAACGGTTTATCTCAAGATAAATCTTTTGATAACTTTTTGTAAGCATTGTCTGTAGATGACATATACCAAATTTGGTGAGATTCACATGAACAGCCTATGACGAGTTTGTTCAAATTCGTTTTCGCAATGTTAAAATTTCACGGAAATTGTTTTCGTTGCAAGTGGGTGTTGACCAGTGCTTTCAATGCGTGAGGGTCAATAGATTTCATGATTAAAAAAAGTTGTTGTAAACATTAGCATTGTCTAGATCAGTGGTTCTCAACCGGGGGGGCGCGAGTACGGGACGTGAGGAGAAAAAAAAATCACGGACTCACTTGCTATTAGTACAAGGGAGATGCACCAGATTCCCCCATGTCGAAATGCAAGTGGTTGTGTTGTTATAACACACAAATGAATCAACCACACTGTTTCATTTTAAATCTATCTATCTAATTAAAATAGAAAGTAATAAATTCTGAACCATGACGCGATGTCAGTGCAGGGCACAAAGAGGGGGTATGCAGCATGGGGGCGCCGAAAGAGAGAGACAGAGAGAAATACCTGTTTGTTTATACTACCCTTGTGTTTATTGGTTAAATATGCCTATGCCAATAATCTTTGTATGTTAAAATGAATTTAGATGCCGATCCACGGCTTCCTGTACTCTTACAGTTAGCGATCTTGCTCCTTTTCAATATTCTATTTTAGAATGTTGAGACGGAGGGCTTGCCAGCAACGTGTATCATTTTATATACAGTCTGTAGTTTCGCATAGTCACGACTGAGAAAACAGCCATGAACGAACTTTCTGGGGCGCACTCACAGTGTTAAAAGCAAGAGGAAAAGAGAAAGTGGCGGATAGAATGAGGAAAAAGTTGTGTGCTTGGATCAAAGACTAGGTAGGATGCGTGGGTCAGTTTGAGGAGGGTAGCATTGGTTGGCTAACGTTGCTTCTACATAAGGTTACACTGACTTGCTAAACTAGTTCACGTTGCGTTTACGTTTGCTAACTAACACTGGTTGAAGTGTTTTTGTAGATACTGTTGCCAATGGTCGTTGTTTAAACGTTTAATGGCGTCCACGTTGTCTTTTTCGGCATTCAACAACTTCCATCCACAACCTGCATAGCTGCATATGTGATCTTAGCCCAGCGCGAGGATGGGGGGCCCTAACCTTATTAGACCAGCTCTGGGGGGGCCCAGCTTGAAAAAGGTTGAGAACCCCTGGTCTAGATAATAGGCAAAATAACATTTTCTACAATTACAGCGCCCCCTATGGACCAAATTGTATGGCATGTGCTATGATGTTAGAGGTCTTTGTGGTGATCATGCATGACGTATTTTGTGCAGTTCCCACCTTCTCGGTCCAAGATATTAGCAACTCAAAATACCAATTTTTGCATTTACCCTTATCACTAGGTGGCGCTATGCTTCTAGTGAGTGTTTATGGGCTGGGTCGATACGTCTCTGTGACACCGACATATCACAAAAATTTCATGTCGTTGGATGAAACGTTCATCGAGTTATTCAGCAGAAACTTTTGCCGGTCTCCCCCTCTAGTCGCTGAAGAAGTGGCTGCCAGAATTCAACACAAAGCTTTGACTCTAGCCTATAAAGTCACTTCCGGTTCTGCCCCTACCTATCTTAACGTCATACTAAATGCTTATACCCCGTCCAGAGCGCTGCGATCCTCTAATACGAACCGCCTGGCCGTACCCTCTCCTAAGACGAGCGAGGTCACTCCAAACTTTTCTCAGTTGTCCTCCCTCAGTTGTGGAACAACCTACCAGTCGCTACAAGAGCAGCAATATCCCTCTCGACCTTCAAAAATCTTGTGAAGACCCTTCTCTTTTGAGACTGCTTTCCTTCCTAAGAAAACTAATTTCTACTAACCATCTCTTTACATAGGTACCTTAGATGTTCTCTACACATCTGTTAGCTATTATGTCCTCCTCTTGTAAGTCGCTTGGGATAAAAGCATCTGCTAAGTGTAATGTAATGTAATGTAAAAGGTGTGCAAAGGATTTGAACTCGTGCCCCTGACACTGTTCCATTTAGTCACATCACTTTGCCACTGAGCTACACCTGCCAGTGGTAAATTAGTCTCGTGGTGGAGTTTATCAATCCATAGTATTCGATCAGCGTCATCAACGTTCTATGCGGCCATATTGTTGACATACCTGGAATAAGCGATCGATAGGCTACTATGGCACCTGACACTCCTGGCATCCTTATCTGACTTTCTCCAATCAGCGATGGTTTGTTGTGTAATTCATGGCTGTTCTAACAGCAGCAACAAGAACCACAAAGTTCATTTTTATTCTATACCTACTGTCAGAAAGTGGGAAGGAAAAGAGACTGAGGAGTTAAGCTGGCGCAGGCAAGAGTTGTGGCTTGTTGTAACGGGGGACTTTCAACCAACTCCTCACATTAAAGTCTGTTCCGATCACTTTTCCACAGGTAACGTTAGAATTAAATAATAAATACCTCCCAACCCAAAAGTTGTGTCCATCATTTTATGAAATTTAGAAAACATTTTGGTTAAGTGATAGTCCGTCACAACGTACAGGGCGCTCTATGATGGCATACGTAATAAAATATGCTATTTCACTTAATGTGCCGTAAAGCTGCAAATAGTGTAATAACCAGGGCTTTTATTTTACCAAACGATTCAACAGATCCTGCCTTTATTTTGGGATAGTTGTCTATACGACAGGCATTTAACTTTTTATCCAAACTGGTGCACAATCACCTATATATCATGACCAATGAATGTTCCAATACTCTGAATGTGTCTCAAAAAAAAGTAAAGCTTACATTGCGTTAGCGTTACCTCCCGTATCAGTTTAATGCATTTTTGCGAACATTACATTGGCTACAAGAACGGCAGATATTGTCCGAGGGTCAACGTGTGCGTAGAGCACTTGAGAATATCGTTAGCAAGTACAAAAAAGCTCTTCCAAATGCACACACAGTTCACACGCACTCCACAGTGCCCTTTAACATTTTCTGTTCTGGCAAAGGCAACAGCTGCACAGTCTTTGTGACAATATATTTTTCTAAACAGACAAAATTAATTTCTCACAACAGACAACGTTCATCACAAATACAGTTGCCCATGCAAATGTTTCCTCTGAACTTAGACATGGTCTGAAAACTCGTGTTATCGTCTGATTAGAAAACTAATTTAGCATACTAGCAGGCTAATAAGCTATGCTGATAAGCCTGTTAGAAGAAAACGTAGTCCTTCAAACTCTGAATTGTAGGAGAGCTTGTTTTCACAATAAAGCATTTAACTACTTGCTATATGGCACACCACTATTTACTCAGACAATGAATTAACTTTTTAATGCATGTTTATTTGGCTAACTTTAGTGTATTAATCCTGCTGTCCTAACGTCTCTCCTAATCTTATGAAACAAATACTGCTAATACTGCTGGAAAAGTACAATAAATAAGAACACTGACCACAAACCTTTAGAATTCATTCGGTTTAATCCACAAATCAAACAGATACAAGCCTGCAATCGGTCATGTTCTATGCTTCTCTGTTTACGAGGGTGGGCTGTTCCTGTTAACTGGATTGACTACAGTATATGGACGAGGTAGTTAAAAATATCAGGGTAATCAACGGCTGGCAGTAAAGACAGATTCTTGCTGAATGCTACCAAGTCTATATGGTAAGGGTTAGGGCTGAACGATTTTAAGAAAAAATTGAATTGCGATTTTTCTGGCAGATATTGCGATTTCGATTTCATCCACGATTTTAAAAAAAAATCAAGTTTCAGTGCACATGATGATGATTTGCAAACATCACAGAAACTTACATCATTTAAACACTAAATTCAATAACTAATGCAAGAATGTTTGAAAAATTGATTTCAAATGTAGTCATATTTATTAGCAAAAAAATATGCTGTACATAACTTTAAAAAAAAACGTAAACTTTTCCCATCTACAAAATATGTAATAAATTAAAATAGGTCAGTCATCAGTGGCTCAGCTGCACCAAAATATTGCACTTAATATAGCAAAAACAGTGAACGCCTTTTGTAAACAACAAAAAAAAAATACACTACAAGTTAGGGTAAAGTGCAGAACAAACAAAATGAACAATACTACTTGCTTCCCTGAGTATAACCATAACGGGGGAAATTTACTCCTTATGTTTTTCGGTCTTATCACAACCTGTCTTAACATGCAGATGATCCTCGTCGACGAGTTACATCTTTGTATATTGTAAATCTTTGTATTGTTGCATTTTCTAACTAACGTATGTAAAATGAATGCAACTGAAATGTTAAATATAGCGATGCTAATCGCGTTAGCCTTTCTAAGGCGTTTGTAATGTTAAACTAGCCTTATGCTAACAGTTTGTCACCTAACAACAGTTCGACAGCTAACTTATTTGTCGTTTTTTTAACCGTGTTTCAGTTTCACGAAATAAAGTAAAGACCTACCTAAGGCAAACTACTTCTGATTGCTGACTGACTTTATGGTTTAGTGAGGGCAGAGTACTACTGACTATAGGCAGAGACAAGAGACTTTCTACATAGATAGAAGGACTTGCTAATAGCCTACTTTAGACAATACCCATTCATCATCATATTAAATTTGTATGAATTGGTTAATAAACAAACACACACTCGCACAAATGCTTTGCTTTCGCACGACATGTTTTGCACAGTACCCGTGTTCGGTGTTCGTCTGCAGCAGAAAACCCAAAATACTGCCAAATGACAGACGTGCTGTTCCTCTTAGGGACCAAACCCCCGGACTTCTCCCGCTGAAGCCATTTCTGAAATGCATGCCCAGCTACTCTGATTGGAGTAGAGAACACGTGACCTGTCCACGCGCAGCACGACGCGTTGGCAGGGAGGCGGCATACATGATATGCAATAGTTGACGAAACAAAACCTGGGTCAGTTAGGAGCACTAAAAAAACCGTGGCTTTGACGATCCCAAAATCGTGTTGTCTGAGATCGCGATTTTCGGTCCAAAACGATAGATCGTTCAGCCCTAGTAAGGGTCCATACCAATCAAGCTAATTTTGTCTTGATAACAAGACGATTTAGATGATGAAGTCATGACGAAACCTGACAGTTCAACTTAAATGTTCACGCCGTCCAGCACTTCTATGTCAACAATATGGCCGCCATGATGTAATAATGTTGTTTGCGAATATTATGGATAGTATTGCCAGGTAACATCAAAACGCTATTAAAAGTTATGGATTTATAAGAATATAATTTCCTTCACTACATGCATCGGCTTTGCCTTATGGCCACGTTTTAACGCAGTAATTGGTTTAACCAGATGTTTGCCATAGCTTAATCATTATTATCACCATCGTATAATTTCAACAAGGATTCTCCGTCATGGCATGTCAACAAAAAAGATAGCCATCCAATCAAAACGGCTTTCCCCTGCTTTTCCTCCGTTGCTTCCATGCTTCACACATTTAAGTGAGAACAACGGTAGTGCCCACTATGGAAGTAACAACAAGGGCCGGGTTTCCCAGATGCAGTTATAAAGGTTCTCGTAAGAAGCAACCGCTTTCCCCAAAATGCTTCTTAGCCTAAGAAGACCTGCCATTAAGAAGGATCTCCAAGAAGGGTCTGGAGCATTCTTAACACTCTCCTTAGCAACAAAACTGTGAAAACAGCACCCCCTCAGGCAGGTAAAGCAATGTGACACTAAGCAAGGCAATATTAATGCAGTATGTCCATTTCTCCTGATCGTGTTTTCCCCCTTTTCCCTGTCGTTCATGACAAAGGAATGCCAATTTCTCAGCGTTTCACATATTTACTCCTCATATTTCAGATTTATATCAGACAAATAAGAATATAAACATTAAGTGAAATGTTATACTGATTTCATTTTGTGTTTCCATTTTTATTTCCCTGGATTTTGTGTGTTTCAGTAGGCCAAATTATGACCGCCGCTAGGGAAGGTGGCGAAAGCGGTCATATTGGTGTTGCTGTGAAATTTTTCCCGCTTTTTTTTTTTCCCTCCACCGATTTTTCGTCAACGATTCCCAGGACACTGAAACTCGGGGGGACATGAATGTTTGTAGGCATGTAGCCCTAGAAGTTTGTGAGCGAATAAGACCTTTTGTGCCAGTATCCGTCAAAGAGGGGGAGACCGGCATAAGTTTTTGCTGAATAACTCAGTGAACGTTTCACCCAACAACATGACATTTTTGTGATATATCGGTGTTACAGAGACGTATCAACCCAGCCCATAAACGCTGACTTGAAGCATAGCGCCACCTAGTGATAAGGGTAAATGCAAAAATTGGGATTTTGTATTGTCATTATCTTGGACCGAGAAGGTGGGAACTGCACAAAATATGTCATGCACGATCACCACAAAGACCTCTAAAACCACAGCACATGCCATAAAATTTGGTACATGGGGGCGCTGTAATTGTAGAAAATGTTATTTTGCCTATTATGTAGAGAATGCTAATGTTTACAACAAAAAACTTTTATCGTGAAATCTATTGATCCTCACACATTGAAAACACTAGTCGACGCCCACTTCCAACGAAAACAGTTTCTGTGAAATTTTAACTGAACAAACTCGTCATAGGGCTTTCATGTGAATCTCCCCAAATTTGGTATATTTCATCTACAGACGATGCTGACAAAAAGTTATCAAAGGATTTATCTTGGGTCAAACCCAAAATTTCGAAGTTACACATCAATGAACATTTACCACGTAGCTTAAAATTCTTCGATTTTATGTTAGTATGTCGGTGTTACAGAGGCGTATCAACCCAGCCCGTAAACACTCACTTGAATCATAGCGCCATCTAGTGATATGGGTAAATGCAAAAAATTGAATTTTGAATTGCCAATATCTTGGACCAAAAAGGTGGGAACTGCACAAAATATATCATGCATGATCAGCACAAAGATCTCTAAAAGCACAGTACATGCCATAAAATTGGGCCTATAGGGGGCGCTGTAATTGTACAAAATCGCATTTTGCCTATTTCTTTCACAAATCACTCCTACACACTACACAAACACACACAATGTCATTCATTCAAAACCCACATCCATGCCCACTTCCAGGAAATCATTTCCACACAATTTCTCACCTCACAACACTGCTCTATCACACATTCATCATACTAACAGTTCCCACATTTCAATACACTGCGGCGGTCATACCATGTACCACTATGCAGTACATCTAGTTATTATTTGTGTCAATTTGTTTTTGTGCACCCGTGACAACAAATGTCTTACTTTGGCCGTATTTTTATTGATGAGTTCAGTTGGACGCCACGTGTTATACCGCAACTTCAGTTGGGAGCATTTTACCAAATTTTCCAGAGAAGCGCTCTACAATATTTGATCTTACTATGGACTATGGTAACTATGCGCTCCAATCGGCCATTCTAGGATCGATTGCTCATTGCGCTCCAGTTAAGAAGGCAAATAAGAAGGTTCTTAAGACGTTAGTAAAAAGGGCGTTAAGAAGGTGTCTGGGAAACACTCTTCTCTTATGTTCTACGCTCCCTCTTAGCCAACCTCTTCTTAAGAGCCTTCTTAACTAGTTAAGAAGGTTCTTAAATGGGAAACCCGGCCAACGATAGTTCTACTGAAGTACAGATGTTGTCCTTTCAGCTTGCTCGGTTTCACACATGATTCTCGCCAGACTCTCGTGAGATTCACCCAGCCTTTTTTTCAGAGGCTGCAATGTACTCAAACAACCACCAGGTGGCACTTGGGAACGCCGCCTTTATAACACAATAAATGGTATACAGTGGTCCTCGTTATTCGCGGGAGTTACGTTCTAAAAATAACCCGCAATAGGCGAAATCTGCGAAGTAGTCAGCTTTATTTTTTGCAATTATTATAGATGTTTTAAGGCTGTAAAACCCCTCACTACACTTATACACTTTTCTCAGACAGGCAAAGTTCACACTTGCAAACATACAGCACTTCAGAGTCACACAGCTAGCGGTGGAAGATTTATGTACATTTTACAAGCTGATCGCATTCTGTACTGTACAGGTGATTGCATGCACTAAAAAAATCTGTGAAACAGCGAGGCCGAAAGGTAAACCGCGATATAGCGAGGGACCACTGTAGTGGACTATTGTATTTGAACCAGTGGTTAACACCACTCTAGAAATGATTCACTTAAAACATGAGCTTTTTCAGATGGAAAAACACAATTTGTTACATGCCTATTATTTTATTAAGTTGATAACATATTTCAAGAAGTTGATCAAAATTAAAATTAAAGAAAGCTGTCTTAACTCTGAAATACATTGATTTTGGATAAGCATTTCTGCTTTCACTTAACAAGGAAAAGTATTAAGTTAATGAAACTTCATAATATTGCCTAAGTGCAGCTTCCTAACACACATGCAGGCAGAGGACGTGATCAACGGCCATTTTATGTATGCTGCCAGACTGCAAGTTGCAAAAGCAAGAGATGGCTTGACTTGGTGAGTAAAAATATATTTTTTTAATTTCTTCATTGTATGTCCAGTCAGCCAGCGTTTAGTCAATTGTGAACTTCTGGGAGACTTGGGATGGCTGTATTTTTACCTCCGCCAAGAATGTTATGTTTTCGGGAGTTTGTGGGTAAGTGAGTGGGTTGGTTGAATGGTTTGCAAAATAACAACGCGAAAGAAAAATGCGCTATTTACAAAATACATACAAGTGTAAATATCCAGTGCAGTATGTACGTTAAAGATACGCAGCTTGTGTGCAAAGTCAGCTTTAGCTGTTGTGGACGATCCAGGTCTCCCATCCTCAGGGCTGAGGTGAGGGCTGGGATCAGGGACATTCAGGCACTATGCGTGAGCATGGAAGTCATTTGACGCCTGAAAGACCAGTCCCCAGATATACATTAACACCTGCACCAGCTGCATCGCCGTTCACCTTGGAAATATTGCCATTGGCCCTCTCTGCAACACTCAACAACAGCATCCAAATTCTAACCAGCACGCAGACATGACCTTGCGTTGGGCCAGACCACGCCAGAATACACCAACAGAGCCACGGCCAAGTTGGTAGGTACGGATGTCTGCTCTTCCGTTCCATAATCTCTGAGGAGCACTGCAGAGCCTGGAGCAAAACTACGAACTGGGATGGATCGAGGGGCAAGTGAGCCCTACCACAAAATGTAAAGAACTTTGTGGTCTCGTCTCGACACTGCAGCGCAAGATTCCTGCTTTAGGAAGTAATGACTTGAAGGACTGCATTGATAAAATCAACGAATACCTCTGGACCACACGCAAAAATCAACAACACACATCACATTTAGATGTTTGAAAAAAGTTTTACTCGTAACATTTTCCCCCTCATATTATGTAACAAAAACTGTTTCTACCTTCTGAGGAACTACGTTTGTATATCGCCAATTCAGCCCAACAAAGAGTTCCGTATGTTATGTTTATTAAATAAAAGGTCAATTGTCACTGCATCTGACCTATCTAGATTTTCTTTTAAAACTGCAGACCATCGCCATTGCAAGACCTTAAATTAAAGGCTACTCCACACTTTTATATGTGCAGTTTATGTATGGTTCTGTTGCTTCTGCCTGTTAAATATAAGGATGGTATAACCGCATCCAATATTATTTTAATAGTTATTGACATTTAAATGAAACATATTAATGCTGAACATTAGGCAAAAATGAAACTGGCATTGATCTGGTACGCGGATCCATGCCGCATCTGTAAACACGGATCTGGGCCAGCAATGTTTGTGTGTGTGAAGGGGGATGGGCTGGTGGCGACAATGACTGTTTCAGACAAAGAAGACAAGAAGAGTTTTTTTTTCTGAACGGAGGTGTGTGTGTGTGTGTCGGGGAGTGGACGGGTGTGTGTGGGGGTGTGTGTTATGAAGCCGCCAGCCGATTAGGACATCAGTTGTTTAACACACAGGCGTGTTCGGAGACACACACACACGACAATTAAGTCTGGCTCAAACGCAGTGGTTTTCATGCGCTTTTTTCACGCAAGTGAGAGTCACTTAGTCTTGTCCTCACACGGTTCTTGTTAAAGTTCAGAAGTGAGAATGTCTTCTCGCACAGGTACAGTATGTCGAGCGAAATAAACTCAACATTTTCTTGGCAAATGTCCGAATCTCTTAGAACCTGTCTTTATCCAGCTGGCGGTAAAAGTTCACAAGAGGGAGACTCCGACAGTCTCTGTCACACTGCAGTTCAACTAGATGTACCGCATAGCGGTGGTATGATGAGTGTGTGGTACAGCAGTGTTGTGAGGTGAAAATTTGTGTGGAAATGATTTTCTGGAAGTGGGCATGAATGTGGGTTTTGAATGAATGACATTGTGTGTGTTTGTATAGTGTGTAGGAGTGATTTGTGAAAGGAATAGGCAAAATGAGATTTTGTACAATTACAACACCCCCTATGGACCAAATTGTATGGCACGTGCTGTGGTGTTAGAGGTCTTTGTGCTGATCATGCATGACATATTTTGTGCAGTTCCCACCTTCTCGGTCCAAGATATTAGCAACTCAAAATCCCAATTTTTGCATTTACCCTTATCACTAGGTGGTGCTATGCTTCAAGTGAGTGTTTATGGGCTGGGCTGATACACCTCTGTAACACCGACATACTAACACAAAATTGTTGATGAATTATTTAACAAAAACTGTTTTTTGACACCTAGTTTCGCAAATAAACATCGCCCCCTATGACGAAATGACACAAAATTTAGTACACATGAAAAGAAAGTTGTTTAGAGATGGCAAGTCAACTTTGACCAAATTTGAGCAATTAAAAGCCAAGATATGGACTTTTGAAGAATTTTAAGCTACGTGTTAAATGTTCATTGACATCTAACTTCGAAACGGTTTATCTTAAGATAAATCCTTTGATAACGTTTTGTCAGCATTCTCTGTAGATGACATATACAAAAATTGGGTAGATTCACATGAACGGCCTATGACGAGTTCGTTCAAATTCGTTTTCGCAATGTTACAATTTCACGGAAATTGTTTTCGTTGGAAGTGGGCGTCGACAAGTGCGTTCAATGTGTGAGGGTCAATAGATTTCACGATAAAAAAAAGTTGTTGTAAACATTAGCATTCTCTAGATAATAGGCAAAATGACATTTTCTACAATTACAGTGCCCCCTATGGACCAAATTGTATGGCATGTGCTGTGATGTTAGAGGTCTTTGTGGTGATCGTGCATGACGTATTTTGTGCAATTCCCACCTTCTCAGTCGAAGGTATTAGCAACTTAAAATCCCAATTTTTGCATTTACCCTTATCACTAGGTGGCGCTATGCTTCAAGTGAGTGTTTATGGGCTGGGCCGATATGCCTCTGTGACACTGACATACTAACACAAAATCGTTGTCTTGGGCAAAATTGTTGATGAATTATTTAACAAAAACTGTTTTTTGACACCTAGTTTCGCCAATAAACATCGCCCCCTATGACGAAATGTCACAAAATTTAGTACACTTAAAAAGAAAGCTGTTTAGAGATTGCATGTCAACTTTGACCAAATTTGAGCAATTAAAAGCCAAGATATGGACTTTTGAAGAATTTTAAGCTACGTGTTAAATGTTCATTGACATGTAACTTCGAAACGGTTTATCTTAAGATAAATCCTTTGATAACGTTTTGTCAGCATTCTCTGTAGATGACATATACAAAAATTGGGTAGATTCACATGAACGGCCTATGACGAGTTCGTTCAAATTCGTTTTCGCAATGTTAAAATTTCACGGAAATTGTTCTCGTTGGAAGTGGGCGTCGACCAGTGTTTTCAATGCGTGAGGGTCAATAGATTTCATGATAAAAAAAAATTGGTTGTAAACATTAGCATTCTCTAGATAATAGGAAAAATGACATTTTGCACAATTTCAGCGCCCCCTATGGACCAAATTGTATGGCATGTGCTGTGATGTTAGAGGTCTTTGTGGTGATCGTGCATGACGTATTTTGTGCAATTCCCACCTTCTCAGTCAAAGATATTAGCAACCTAAAATCCCAATTTTTGCATTTATCACTAGGTGGCGCTATGCTTCAAGTGAGTGTTTATGGGCTGGGCCGATATGCCTCTGTGACACTGACATACTAACACAAAATCGTTGTCTTGGGCAAAATTGTTGATGAATTATTTAACAAAAACTGTTTTTTGACACCTAGTTTCGCCAATAAACATCGCCCCTATGACGAAATGTCACAAAAATTAGTACACTTAAAAAGAAAGCTGTTTAGAGATTGCATGTCAACTTTGACCAAATTTGAGCAATTAAAAGCCAAGATATGGACTTTTGAAGAATTTTAAGCTACGTGTTAAATGTTCATTGACGTGTAACTTCAAAACGGTTTATCTCAAGATAAATCCTTTGATAACTTTTTGTCAGCATTGTCTGTAGATGACATATAACAAATTTGGTGAGATTCACATGAACGGCCTATGACGAGTTCGCTCAGATTCGTTTTCGCAATGTTAAAATTTCACGGAAATTGTTTTCGTTGGAAGTGGGCGTCGACCAGTGTTTTCAATGCGTGAGGGTCAATAGATTTCACGATAAAAAAATAATTGTTGTAAACATAAGCATTCTCTAGATAATAGGCAAAATGACATTTTCTACAATTACAGCGCCCCCTATGGACTACATTTTATGGCATGTTCTGGTCTTTGTTGTGATCGTGCATGACGTATTTTGTGCAGTTCCCACCTTCTCGGTCCAAGACATTGGCAACTCAAAATCCCAATTTTTACATTTACCCATATCACTAGGTGGCGCTATGCTTCAAGTGAGAGTTTATGGGCTGGGTCGATACATCTCTGTAACACCGACATATCCCAAGAATGTTATGTTGTTGGGTGAAACGTTCACTGAGCTATTCAGCAAAAACTTTTGCCGGTCTCCCCCTCTTTGACGTACGCTGGCACAGCGGGGGGGTGGCCCCGGGGGACCAAAAGCTTCTAGTTGCTCGAAAAGTTCTAGGGCTACATGCCTACAAAGATTCATGTCCCCCCGAGTTTCAGTGTCCCGGGAATCGTTGACGGACATTCACTGAAAAAAAAGAAAAAAAAAAGGGGAAAATGGTCGCTTCTACTCTATAATGACCGCTTTTGCTAGCTTCGCTAGCGGCGGTCATAATAATAGGCAAAATGACATTTTCTACAATTACAGCGCCCCCTATGGACCAAATTGTATGGCATGTGCTGTGATGTTAGAGGTCTTTGTGGTGATCGTGCATGACGTATTTTGTGCAGTTCCCACCTTCTCGGTCCAAGATATTAGCAACTCAAAATCCCAAGTTTTGCATTTACCCATATCACTAGGTGGCGCTATGCTTCAAGTGAGTGTTTATGGCCTGGGTCGATACGTCTCTGTAACACCGACATATCACGAAAATTTCATGTCGTTGGGTGAAACGTTCATTGAGTTATTCAGCAGAAACTTTTTCCGGTCTCCCCCTCTTTGACGGACACTGGCACAGCGGGGGGGTGGCGCTGAAGAAGTTCTAGGGCTACATGCCTACAAAGATTCATGTCCCCCTGACTTCCAGTGTCCCGGTAACCGTTGACGGAAAATTGCTGGGGGGAAAAAAAAAAAAGGGAAAAAAGTCGCGGCAACACTATAATGACCGCTTTCGCTAGCTTCGCTAGTGGCGGTTATAATGAGCATTGCGATTCATGTCGATGTTTTGAAGTGTTCTTGTGAATGCTGTGATTACATATTATTTTACGATTTTTACGAGTGCTTCGAGAAACGGTCGGATTTCGCTACTACGGTAATAGTAACTTCGGTAGAACTACAGTAGTAGAATGCTAACCTAGGAAGTTATTTGAGAAATGCCCCCTAGAACAGCCTGAAACAGGAGCACTAAAGCATTATTTCACCAAAACTGAATACTAAAGACCACCGCAAAATTAATGAAAAACAATTCAATGACACCTTTAAAAAAATATTACCATCAGTTTGAAAATATCAGAACATTATTATGGTAAATGTTTTCAGCCCATTTACCAGTTTTATGTAGCCCATCTCTAAGACTTATCTTACCTTCTTATCATCAGTAGTGGGTTTTGATGATAAAGGGGTGTTCTTCAATTGATGAGACATGAACTCCATGAATAGATTTAATATTCTTTGGTCCTTTGCCTACAGATGTAATTTAAATATTAAACCAAATCAGACATAACATTATACACCACAATATTGTACTGTATTGTAATACAATAGGGTAAGTTATGACCTTGTATCAAATATTTTAAAATGTATATAAAATAAAAATAAAAATTCAAATAACACCATGGGTCACAGTGTATAATGATGCAGTCAGGAATTCAGTTTTAGCATCTTACAGCAATAAACGGATAATCAACAAACCACTGTAATAGCACGCTCCAAAAACAAGCAGAGATGAAAATAGTGCAATGCAGCAAAAGACATAAGTTACATTTATTAAAACAGTAAATTCAGTTTTGACAGACAGCTTGCCTAATTCCTTGATGAAAATGTGCACTAGTGGCTGTAACAAAAAATTAAGGTTAAAGCACTTCAGGGTGTAAAGACTATGCAATTATTTTAGTAAACATGACTTTTGAGCAGTTTCCCTCAGCTAAAGCAACTGAAAGAGGGATAGTTGCAATCTGTTATGTCACCATCTCCAACAACTGTCTGTGGTCACAGTTTAGGAAGGTTAATGATTGCATGTTACCAAGTAATTTTCCACTATCAAGTCATAAATCTAGCTTATTCCTTTTCACCTACAGGTTATGTTCACTACACAACTACATAATGGTAGTGATATTGTCCCAAAGCAATACCAAATATACAATCTGATGTAGGCTACACAAGTAAAAAGGCTAATAAACTTGGCTAATACTTTGCTAATGACCTGTGGGGGCTGAAAACAATGGCAAGACTTGGTCAGAAGTCGAAGCTAGTAGTCTGAAGTACGTAGAAATGACTGCTAAGAAAATAATGTACCGATTGCTAATCTTAAGTTTGGTAACTGTAGGTACCGTTACCTGTTTATGTGGGTGTGTAGCCTAGTCATGCTTAGAAGGGCTAACTGTTCAAAATTCTCCCTTATTTAACAACTGCCATCTTAGACACAGACAATGTGTGAACATCATCTTGCTGCCTATTCCTTTTCTCTTTTTAATTTCTTGATGCCTTTACATACACTTGTATTCTATTTGCGGTTCCTTGGTTTATCAAAAACAACAGCCCACTTGGAGATGGAAGAGGGGTATCACAGGAAGATTGGAGAGGGGGCCAAAAAGGCTATTATTCATCCTTTTCCCAAAGGATCCAAACTGTTCTGTGAAGCCAAAAGTGTCTATGGTATCATTACATTAGCAGGGCAATCCAAATAAAATTGTTTAACAATCGTGACCAAACTAAGATAAAGTGACAATTCACAGCACGGCTGGAATATCTGGATAGACTGAGTTGAGATGGGCACAAGTGAGTGAGATTCAGCAAATTGGCAGAGAAGCAATCAACACCCCTTTACAAAATGTAAGTTGAAAGTATATGGTCAGGAAAACAAAACAGACAAGAACCCTCCCAAGCTGAACAAAATACCTGGTGGCAAACGTAACTATAAAGTATGCAATTTTAAAACTGAACATGTAAGCCATCTTTAGATTTTTGAATTTGGACTTATCTTTGATAGTTTTGTTGCATACATTGTTGCATACATTTCTGTAACTGTCTGTGTGCAAGATCGGCAATTTGTCTTTATTTTAGCTTTTTTCTTATTTATTTTTTAACAAAGTACATTGTCAGATTTGGGCCCATCTTATTCGTGACTCATTTCTGTGTTGAGACCCTCGGTAACACAGACAGAATTGCCTCAGACCTCTGTGTCAGCTCAGCTTCCTGCATCTTTGCAGCACTCTGCACCAACATCCAAACAGAATGAAGGTGGATGAAATTTATGAAAATCTTTTGAATGAGCCAAGTGCCCAAGCGAAGGCAATGTGCAGCACGCAAGTTTTCTATGCCAAGTTTTCAGATGTTTTAAAAAGCAATGAAACTGCGCTTCCTGGTTTATGTCTGCTCTCATGAGGTGAAGAATTCTCACCGCCAAGGGGACATATGCCCTCATCAACGACATTCCCAAGGACACTCCCAGGTTTGCATATGTATGCCACAGAAAAGTGGAATTTACGCTTCTCTGCTTATACCGCACGGTATTTGTTATTTTAAGAATGTGAGTCCTGTGTGTACATACCACGACATGTTTTTAGGCGCTTCTTGCGAGAGAATTACGCCAGAAGTGGGCGCTAATTTGTGCTGTCTCATACCGTCATACCTCTTATGACAGTACACCACCAATGACTTGCTAAATTATGGTTAAAAAGAAATCTCCTGTAGCCTAACTAAAGGCAAGAATAAAATTCTGTAGACCATGACAGTGATTATCTTCATTCTGTCAACTCTGGATGAGCAAACAATGTTTTCTAAAAACATACCTCTATTAAAACTGTAATGACACCAACACAAAAATAACATGAACGAATGATGCTGCAGTAAGTTCTGTGATAAAATGGATAACAGTGATCCTGACCAATGGGAACAGAAAAGTGCTTAACTCACCTTCAGATCTGTGCAACAATTCTGATGAACAACAACATTGTGTGGATTTGAAGCTAGTCCTAAAGCAAAAGCTTCAGAAAGAGGATATCTAACATTTTGGAGCCGTTTCCTAGCTGCTCTGGCAATCTTGAGACCCGCTGTTGAATTAACAATTTGATGATTGAAAGATCATAAGAGAATCATGAAAATGAATATGTATATTTAATGAAAGGAAACAATGTGCAAATTATGTTCAGCAAGATCTGCTAAAAGCTCAGAAGGTCTTTGATTCAGATTTTTAAAAGGGCTGTATATTGAAACTCCCAATTACAAATGTTACAAAAATATACTCCCATTTTCAGCAATACATTTATTTAAATGCACTCTGGATAACAGCATTAGCTAAATGTAATGCAAAGTGTAAAGTAAATACCTTCCGGATAATCAGCCAGCAGTGAGGCAAGGTCTTTATGCTCCAAAACACAAATTTCACTTAAGGCTGCAGCTGAGACTGTAGCATTTCTTGGCATCTTGAACACGAGATTAACCTAGACAAGAGCATTAAAGTTGCCATTTCAGCTGCATGTTTTGCAGAAAATGCAGGAATCGTGTTTTGTCCAAGACAATGGCAATTCAAAACCTCAATTTGTACATGTATAATGGCATGAGATCAAATAACCATTAATGGACTGTGTTTATACACCTTGTTGAGCCCAAGGTATAAAAAAATGTGGTCGTCTTGGTTGCAATGGTTGGCAAGTTATTCTGCAAAAACTCCAGCTAGAGGGCACAGCGCAGAGTGGGGGTGCCCAGCGCAGAGTGGGGGTGCCCAGCGCAGAGTGGGGGTGCCCAGCACACCTTACATCTGCACCAAGCATTACTGTAGCTACCTTTATTTATACTTTCCAAGCCAGTTCAGCAGTATTTACATGGCAGGCTAGTGTGACAGATTGTTGTTGCAGTAAATGGGTGTTTGGCTATTCAGTACAGACCTGTTAACTGTCACTCATCAACCAATCACTGTGGTCACTGCAAGCAAGTGAAATTATTTTAACCATAGCAACTGAGCTCTTGTCACGTTGAAAAATAAATGACTTTATCCCAAGTCAACCTAACTGCTGGTCTGAACAGTTTCAAGTTTCAAGAAACGTACTTAACCCGTTTACTGCCTGAGGTGAATATATGCGCCCACAATGAGTGTGTTCTAAAATGCCAAGGGCAAGTATATGCACCCAAAGAGCATCATCATTGGCGGGATACTGTTTAACCAATTAAAACATTGATGTAGTAGTGTTACTACATGGTTATGATAGTAAACATACCATACGTTGATCGTGATTGGGTTACATTTCCAAATATGCTAATTATGGCGTTCATTCATTAAAAAAAATCTTCGCTGAAGCTAATCGGCACTAGCTATCTAACAGAGCAATCGGCTGATCAGAGAGAGAGAGCGACTTCATAATGGAAAACAGTTTTGTGTTTAACTGGGACAGTGACAGCAAAGAGGAGTTTTTTGGGTTTCTGGAAGAAGAGTTGGATGTTGTGTGTGTCCCAGCAGAGGAGGAGGAGGATGAGGGGGAGGATAACAGTGGAGGTGAGGGGAACGCCTCCCGGGAGTGGCTGGATGTGAGGGCAAGATGGTGGCCACTGAGGAGGAGAGGAAGCGGCCTAATGGGAGGGCTCCTTTTAATGAGACCAACCCTTAGCCTGGTCCTCTGAGTATCTGGAGCTCTACTGATCCACATGAGTTTTTAAATTCTTTTTTTAGTAGCAAAGTTGTGGATTTGATCATAGCTGAAACGAATAACTATACTGAAGGGTTAGTTTCCTCCAGCGAGCTAGCCAATCACTCTCGTTTCAGAAATGTAACAGACCAAGCTCAGATTGAGGCATTCCTGGCCATACAAATCTGGGGTGCGTTTCTCGAACAACTTCCTAGGTGAGCATTCTACTACCGTAGTTCTATGTAAGTATTTACTATGGTAGTGGTGAAACCCGACCGCTTCTCGAAACACTCGTACTTCGGTGGAACTATCATTGTTGGTACTTCCATACTGGGCACTACTGTTGTTCTCACTTCAGTGTGTGAAGCATGGGATTTTTAAAGGGGCTGTATATTGAAACTCCCAAGACTTAGAAAATTACAAATGTTACAAAAATATACTTCCATTTTCAACAATAAAATGATTTAAATTATTTAGTGGAGGAAATTATATTCTTATAAATCCATAACTTTTAACAGCGTTTTCACATCATCTGTCAATACTATTGATAAACTCCGCCACGAGACTAATTTACCACTGGTAGGTATAGCTTAGTGGCAAAGTAATGTGCCCCCGACACTGTTTCATTTAGTCACGAGTTCAAATCCTTTGCACACCTGTAACATTTAGCCTACGTTCTACAATCACCACTCACGACAACATTTTAATCTGAGAAACGGTGGAGCTTTCAGTCACGGATCACTCACCTGTTATACCGATAGAATGAATTCCTTCTAGGCTACATGTAGTCATTTAATATTCACCCAAACTACAGAGTAGAGCAATATAAATTGACATTAATGTGCTTGTGAGGCCACACACATTTTATATTTCTATAATATGACTCTTGCCGGTCTTAAACCTGCACGTCTTCAATAAATTCAATCATGTACAACCACTCAACCAGTTTCACCACTGATAATCACGTCAACCTTCCTATTCGGCTTCCTATTCATAACAGTTTCCAACCAAATGTACACTATGCACAAATCCGCAAACCTTCCAAATGAAGGCCAACTTCTAATGCAAATATCTCATAATCCTGCAGTCCAAACTCAGCGAAACTCAATCGGTTTGTGCAGGTGATCATAATACTGCTGTTCAAACCATTAAATGTTTAAGTCATGCCACACAGTTTTAACAAGAAAAAATACATATCATGAATTGGCCATTTAACATGAAATTGGCCGACTGATTTTCACTGTGTTTCTACTGCAGGATTACGAGATATTGTCATTTTACAGTCAAAGATCTACTGAAACTTTTGCCGTGGGTGGAGTCAACCTTTGTAGTAAGGTTCTTACTTCCCCTCAAAAGCTGTAGTGAGAACTACACAACTTTACTTCGAAGTTTTGGCTTTTACTCGGAAGCATCTCTGCTACAAAGGTTTCGAGAAACTCTTCTACCAAAATTCTCACTACCATAGTTGATTCTTCAAAAGTTTCTTACTACCGAAGTTCTTACTACCATAGCTGGTACTTCCAAAGTAAAGTACTACCATAGCAGGCTTTGAAAAACACAAGATAGCCTTTGGTGTGGTACTTCGGAAGTAACAACAATGGTAGTGGCCAATAAGTTAGCAACTTTGCGTTCGAGAAACACACCCCAGGATGGGTCTGTTCAGAAAACCTCAAATTTCTGATTACTGGAGCACCTGCCAAGATTCACTGGGCCTCACACCAAATTTAATGTAATGACCCGAAATCACTTTCAGCTGTTGTTGTCCTGCCTGCACTTCTGCGACAACACACAGAGTTGTGGAATTATGGAACCAGTACCCTCCTGTGTTTTTTGAAAAACAACCTCTCTTGAGTGCACCAAAATATTGTCAATACAAAATCCCAATTTTTGCATTTACCCATATAACTAGGTGGCAAATATGCTTTAAATGTGTTTATGGGCTGGGTCGATACGCCTCTGTAACACCGACATAAAACAAAAATTTCGCTAGCGGCGGTCATACTGAATGCAAGTTGGCCATATATGTCTGGCAGTGAGGGGTACAGTATTCTAGAATTCCATGGCAGAGAGACAGCTAAAAGCTAGAGAGTTAGAGAGTTAAAAACTTCTAGTGCAGTTTAGGGCTTAGACAAGACAAAATTCTTTGTGAATGTGGGCCCAAAGGTACAACTCAGTTAGATTTAGCTTAGTTAAAGGTCCCTTTCACTAAAAAGTGTCCTGTTTCAAGTATCAGTGTGTCAAAATGAACAATTTAAAAACTGCATCCAGTATATCAGGGGCAGCTGTGGCCTATTGGTCAGGGAGTTGGTCTTGGAATCAGAAGGTTGCCGGTTCGAATCCCGCCCTACCCATTGTTGAGATGCCCTTGAACAAGGCATCTAACCCCACACTGCTCCAGGGACTGTAACTGAAAAACCCTGTAAATATCTGTAAGTCGCTCTGGATAAGAGCGTCAGCTAAGTGTAATGTAATATCACATTTCTTACTTCTCCAATTAACGATCCTGGCAGCAATGTAGCGATTTTCTCCTCATCATCTTCATGTACCTGCAAAAGAAAGCATACCTTTTGTTATACCTGAAAGCCTTTTGTTAAACCTTTCATATGCATAAAATCCAAGTGACTTTAACCAAAGTTACCTGTACCAGTCCATTTGCAATGTAGAATGCATTTTGATTGATTTGTCCATGTTTTATTAAGATTTGTCCCGGGCTGTATGTGTATGTGCTTACTTTCACATTCAAAGCTCTCATAAAGCCATCATCTGTGTCCTCAAATATGGAAGCCTGAAATGAACATGTTAAAACCACAGATTACACAGTTCCAACATTTACAGCACTATCAGAGTCAGGTTATTCGACAAGACCAGCTGCCATTGGCTTCTTATATATTGCTGTAAAAATCTGAATGTGTTATTATGCAGTTGTGCTCGTAACTTAATATATCCTGGCAGAATTGATGATTTCTTAAGTGCTTGGCTTCAGCCAACCACTCTCGCCCCCTACCATGCCACCACTACCCCTACCTCCACGCCCCCTTCCCCTTTACCTCTCCATCTCTCCCAATGTCAGTGAACTCTACCCAATCCCCGCATCCATTGGCAGTCCAGCCAAAATACAAATGTATATTGTCAATAATGTATATCCCCTGTATATCTCTGTGTTATAGTTCATCCACTACATATCTTGTACATATTGTTCATACATATATTTATTAACTTTATATATTTATAGCTCAACTGTATACTTGTTCATAGCTCATCATATATATATTAATAGCACTTCTGTATACTTGTTTGTAGTACATCTGTTTAAATCCCCCACAAAGATTAACAACAAAGTACTCCCACATGTTTGTATTGCCCTATTTATTGTACATAATTCACTACAACCATACTGTCTATATTGTATATACTGTATATATGGCCCTTGCTGCTCCTTGCACTTCTGATTAGATGCTAAACGACATTTTGTTACCTGTATTTACACATATGTAATGACAATAAAGTTTAATCTAATCTAATCTAATCTAATCTATTCGATCTTAGTTTTTCACTTCTTCCTAATAAATTAACTGAATCAAGACAAGCAGGACAATGTAATAATATGAAGCGTTACTCTGAACACTCACACTTTCCCCACGCGTTTGTAAGAAAAGATTTTAGATGCATAGGTAGGCCTATTGCATTTTTTGTGTTGTATCATTTTAACATAGACAAATAAATCTCTTAAATCACCAAAGGTATTGTTTGATCCTTTATTTTACTGTTTGAGAACAATTCTTATTTACTTTCATGCAACATCATGAGATAAATTTGCTTCCTCCCTCTACTACAATCATAGCCAAATGAGCCTAATGCCACAAGTGCTACTGTACCTTAAGGCTCATTCACACCAGCTTGAGCATGTACAGCGCGTATCCGTGTATAGGGACAGAATACGCGCAGATCACGCGTGCGGTGTGAACAGTCTAATTTGTTAACACGCATTCTAAACGAATACGGACAGACAACGCCCACGCGCTGAATACGGAGAGTGTTTGGTGTGAATGAGCCCTTACACTTATGCAGAAACTCTCGTTAGTAATCTGAAAATATAGCTCTGCTGTGGAAATTGACTGAGGTTGCGCTGGTGGTTTGCAGTTTTGCAGCAGCCAATTCACTCGTCCTAACATATTTTACAAATGGCAAACCTTATCATTTACTGGCACAGTGAAGCACTGCCACATCCCTTTGATTGTAAAGAAACTACATGTGGTTTTGTGGGCTGTCTAGAAGCTCATATGATAGGTTCTCAGAGCTGCACTCTGTAAACAGGTAGGTGTATCAGCCAGCACTTCGGAAGTAATTGTGAGTAATACGTTTTGCGGTGACAGCATCATCCACTGTGGTCAGCAAATGTCACAGCTGGCCAATAACTGTCAAAAAGGCAACTATTGACCGATGCCGATGTTGAACAGATTAAATAGCACCCTTATTAAATAGCCTTCATTAAATACACTTATACATTCTGACACATTGTGGTGTGGTGCAGTTCCTCATATGGTGTGACACAGCATATTATTTCATTTCATAATGTGGCAAAAAAGGCTATAACTTATAAATCACAATATCAACAGAAAAGGGAAATGGGACCAGCAAGAATCTCAAACATTTGGAGTTCTTACAAGGCATACCACAATTAGGCTAAAATATCTTGAATGACTTGGAGCAATATCATCCTTGGTATAATAATTTGTTAAAGGAGAACTTCGGTGTAAAATGAAAATTGGCATGTTAAAACATCATACCGAGTTGGTATGTGTACTGAGGAGCAAAATTGATTTAGCCTGTTGCATTCAGAGTTTAACTATTTTTATCGTTTGTCCCAGAAGGCTAACAATGGAAGTGGTAGGTGCCCTTAGACGAAGCATGACGACTACGCTATTTTTAAACCATTAAAACAGCTTGAAGAAACTCCACACTCCATCGGTAGTACAACAAAGGCCCTGACAATAAAAACGAGGCACTAAGAACTTTGTAAGTGTATACAACATTTATTAATAAAACAGTTTTGACAGGCAGTACCTTGCTGTAGCTTCTCGTCGCCGCCATGATGAAAGTCAATTCAAAGAAAGAGAGGTAGTACAATCGACTTGTTTGGACTTTCATCATGGCGGCGACGAGAAACAACTGCAAACTAGTTTTTTCGAGCTGTTTTAACCCTCTAGGCGCCATTGTCGACTTAAGTCGACAAGATGCCGCACTGAATAAAACGGTCGATTTTGTCAAATAGGGTGTCAAATTTGGTTTGAACTCCCTTCCACTAGGTGGTAGACATGTCATACTACGTCCCTGACTCAGAATTACGTTATGTTTCTATACAAAATAGTCGAGCTACAGCATGTTGAATCAGTGTGAGCAAAAGCGAAGCTAGTTTGCATGCGAGCTATATAATTAGAGCGATATTGTCAACGTCAGCGAGTGTTTGCCTTCGTTTTTCGTCTAATTTCATCAAAGAAGTTTATCTGCAATGAAGTGTTGGGTCTTCTATTCGCAGACCCTTATTCTGAAGGCGAATATCTGCCTCCAGAAGATGACGGTGATGCGTTTAGCGACGACGCTTCAGATGCGTCCCTGCCTTGCAGTGATGCAGCTGGACAAAGTGATTATTTAGCCCTACACCAAGCACAATCTTTGGATCATTTGGCCAAAGTAGATACTCATTTGCTCAATGTCAGCGATGGGAACAGTGTTTCATGGGGTGGGAATGTTTATCAGGGAGTAAGCAGGCGTGTTAGTAGTGTGGGGAACGAGGCTAGAAGTGAAGTGGGGGTCCAGTGTTTTTACTGCGCTAGCCATGTAGCTAATTTGTTTTCCGACTGTACCTTTCCCTAATCGCGGAGACAGTAACGTGGTGGAGACGTTGTCTAATGCCACTGGGTATGTTAGACGAGGTCAAAGTGTTTCTAGGAGAGCTAGGGGACAACGTAGAAGCAGGGTGAGGAGACGCAGTGAAAGTCCTACCCATGAAAATTCCTCTCCTCTCCTCTCCACTCTCCACTCGGCACAAGTGCGCAGCAGATCTGCGCGTGCTGCTCGCAGCAGGAACAGAGGCGGTTTGGCACGGGGCAGAGGAGCTAATATGCTCGTTAGTTTATCTAGGCAAGATGATGGGAATGCCGGTGTATTGTCACACCTGCTTTGAGTTGATCAATGAGGAGGGGTATCAAAATTGTCTCACGCCCTTTGATCAGCCAATTGGATATCTCCAATGCCAATTCGCCCCTAGATTTTCTGTCACTCTTTCTCTGATGATTTCTGGAATGTTCTTACAAATCTTTCAAATGTTACAAATGAGACAAATCGCTTTGCCCATCAGTTTTTAGCCTTTGTCAGCTCAAAAAAAGCCCAACCAAAAAAACAAACAAACCTAAAAAAATAAAATTAAAAAAAAACTACTAACGTTGTCTCTTGTCTCATCTTGTCATCTCACTCATGAGATTTTAAACTAAACAAGTCTTATGATATATGTATATATAGAATAACATATAAATGCCCCATATATGGAATCTGAGTGCCTCTGTAATAAATGGAAAATCTCTACAGCAAAAGGTCAGCCTACTGCTACATGCATTCGGTTTGGTTCTGCCATTTATTAGTAAAGATTTACACTGTTTGGTTGCTATTTACTATTTATCTGAGCATTCAGTATTGTGCAATATAGCATACACAAGGTACATACACATTTTTTTTGGGGAGGGAGTACTGCATTTTATCTTTCAAACGTGACAATTTATAAAAATTCTATAATCCAAGATGGCCGCCGCCCTGTGACGTCATAATATGCAAATTAGATGGGTAAATTTAATCCCTACATAAACTTTGGATCATCCTTAATATTTCTCTAATTTACAGTAAGTCTCTATCTCTTATAATTTTTAAGTTATAACCTTTTGAAATTAAGATGTCAAAATCGAATGTTTTAGGAAAAAACCTCTGGCGCCTAAAGGGTTAATGGTTTAAAAATAGCGTAGTCGTCATGCTTCGTCTAAGGGCACCTACCACTTCCATTGTTGATGTTTTAACATGCCAATTTTCATTTTACACCGAAGTTCTCCTTTAAATGTTATATTTTTTTCTGAAATAATTACAAAGGACATTGGCATAAATTAGGCCTAAATAGAAAACATATCTCTTTTTTTTTAAAGCCAACAGTCACAAATACACAAAAACTAATTCAGGAATGATTTTTGAAGGTTAGCATCTTAGACTTATTTGTCATCCACCCATACAGCTGGAATATGTTGTAGCATGGCAAAGAGCAAGGTAATGATCTTAATCTTAATAAAACTGCAAGAACAGTCAGGTTTTGTGACCACATTTTCACAGTAGTTATATTTTTTTACTCAATCAAATAAAATATTTGGACACATAAGAACTGTTTCAATGGTCCAAGGAAGGGTTTTGTCCCTCTGCAAACATGATTATGCACAGAGTTGTGCTCATAAGTTTACATACCCTGGCAGAATTGATGACTTCTTAAGCATTTCTTCAGAGAATCATTTGGGTAGTTGTTGTTGTCGTTTAAAAAAAGATTAAAGATTTAAAAAAAAAAAGTAAACACAAGTATTTGACAATGAATGGCTTCAGCCAGCCACTAACCATGAGTGAAAAAAGTTTTTTTGTTATCATTTACATCTTCTGAAAAATGGTTAAGAAATCATAAATTCCACCAGGCTATGTAAACTTATGAGCACAACTGTATAAGAACGAATTTTATTTATTTTCAATAAACACTCACCTTTTTAAACAATGATCTGTGACATGCGCTTGCAACCTCTGAATGCAAAGTATATGGTAGGTCATCCCACAGTCCATCAACAACATTGCCCTTACGGTGTATCCACAAATAATAGTAGTATTTGTATGTCCAAGTTTGAACGTCCTGAGGTAATCCTATATGTGTCTTAAAATAAAAAGGCAGTAAGAATTTGGTCAATCATGTCATTAATTAAAACTATAAGGCCAAACCTAACCATACAAATTTGGTACTATACCATGTGGACACGAATTGCATCCATTCGACTGTAGAATCTTCCACGGTGGGCATCCAAGTTGCTTATAATAGAGCTCATTCCTGTCATAATGACTCCAAATGCAAACAAGCCAAGAAACATGCTGCCTATTGCATAATACGTTTCCTGAAAACTTGTGGCATGTATGTCGCCATACCTTGACAAAAGGGGGAAAAAATATATTTTACCTCCTGGTACTGGAGATCACATGTCAAAGTTCACACGCCATCGCATCACATCACACGCCAAACTAACATTACAGACTCATTCTCTCAGAAGCATAAAGACAAAAATATTACTGTTTGATGTGGACATAATTTTTTAATCATGTACCAAAAAACCATGCACACATCTTAATAAAATCAAACACACATCTCATCCTGCTATGCTAAAGCACAAATTAGCAGATTGTGGTTATCTGTGCTCATTATCTCATTCAATTAGTGTTTACAGCACCATGGACCCTCTCATGCCGCGGCGCACTGTGCATTCGCGACGTGCGCATGGTGTCATTACTATTCTGTGCCAGCGCACCGTTCGTTTTTTCAGGCAAAAAAATCACGTTGTCTAGATAGCAGATGACACGGGTGTGTCAGCGAAAAGAAGAGGTGTGGTCTGGCACAAAGCGTGCCAGATGCTATTATAAGGACGCAAAAATTAAATCCGCCAGTGACCAGCAAAACCTGGTCTGTCGTCAGTTGCGCATTGCTGAAAAGCTATTTTATGGGCGCACATTTGGGATATAATGAGAGGGATCCCCCTCTTGATGAGTAGCTGTTAGGGGACGATAGCTATCCACTAAAGGCATGGTTATTAACACATACATCATGCCAACAACAGGGCTTAAAACGTCTTCAAGCTCCAAAAAGATGTCCAATTGCATACGACTACGAATCTGATTATTTACTAAGTGCAACGGCATAAACACACATATTTTGCAATAATGCACATTTATTGAGCATTCAGTTTTTGTAATAAACATACACACATTGTTCATAACCAAAGGGAACACACATTGTTCATAACCAAAGGGAAACAGTAAGTGTAAAAAACAGACTTAAATATCCATCCCGGAAGATTAACTGCTCATCTACGAGCAAATTGGTCTTAAAAAAAAAAACGCTCCTGATGGGAAACACGCCATCGTAATAGCAACAAGCTTTTAAAGGGAATGAGAGTATAAACTCTGATTGGTTTATTGCATGTTACGCCCCGAACACACCTAGGATTGATTACGTAACTTAGGACCAACCCTTTTGAACCATGCGCCAGGCGCAATGTTCACTTTTCCCGTCGTCAAAATAGCATATTGTCTCGGGAACGCACCCAAAGGAACTTGCGCAACAGACTTTAGACAATGCGCATATGATTGTGAAAACAGAGCTCCATGTGTGTTTATTAGTGCCATCCAATGATTGACCCATGTGTAAAAAAGTATGTGACATTGTTACCCCAAATAAAAAATACCATCATTTCACCACTATTACACTGATAACTGTACAGGCCACAGATGGGGGTGGCCTATCAATGCAAAGACATTAGGCGAGTTCAGGACCAGCCAGTGGTGCGCAGAGCTGACTGAACGTCATGCCACATGACCTTAAGATGTTACCGGCACAAGGCGCCAGCAGTCAAGACTGTTCAGCTGCGCTACTCTCATTGCTCAAGCATGAAATCGGAAAACACCTAACTACAATAATGTATACTTTATTCAGTTCCAATATCAAAAATCACCTATTCTCAAAATCTACGGGTAGTAGAAAGTGTCCAACTTGACAACAGCATGTTTTATCTCCTCCCCTGCAATGGCCAGCAGATCTCGTTGATGGTGCAGTTCATGCCGAACATGGATATTTTTAATCTACTAGGCCTCGTCCAGGGCCCGAAATTAACGGTGTACGATGTACGGGGACCATAAAAGTTGTTACTGGGACACAAACATACTGTGTCTGGGACAATTCCGGTACAGTAAAGAAATGCCAAAGCAAACTTCAAAATGCACATAATTAGAGTTGCTGCAAAATTTTTCCTTTTTTTTTTTCCACCGATTTTTCGTCAACGATTCCCGGGACACTGAAACTCAGGGAGACATGAATGTTTGTAGGCATGTAGCCCAAGAAGTTTGTGAGCGAATAACGCCTTTTGGTCCCCCAGGGCCTACCCCCCGCTGTGCCAGTGTCCGTTAAAGAGGGGGAGACTGGCAAAAGTTTTTGCTGAATAACTCAATGAACGTTTCACCCAACAACATGAAATTTTTGTGATATGTCGGTGTTACAGAGACGTATCGACCCAGCCCATAAACTCTCACTTGAAGCATAGCGCCACCTAGTGATATGGGTAAATGCAAAAATTGGGATTTTGAGTTGCCAATATCTTTGACCAAGAAGGTGGGAACTGCGCAAAATATGTCATGCACGATCAGCACAAAGACCTCTAACACCACAGAACATGCCATAAAATTTGGTCCATAGGGGGCGCTGTAATTGTAGAAAATGTCAGTTTGCCTATTATCTAGAGAATGCTTAAGTTTACAACAATTTTGTTTTTTATCGTGAAATCTATTGACCCGCACGCATTGAAAACACTAGTCGACGCCCACTTCCAACGAGAACAATTTCCGTGAAATTTTAATATTGCGAAAACGAATCTGAACGAACTCGTCATAGGCCATTCATCTGAATCTCACCAAATTTGGTATATGTCATCTACAGATAATGCTGACAAAAAGTTATCAAAGGATTTATCTTGAGATAAACCATTCCGAAGTTACACGTCAATGAACATTTAACACGTAGCTTAAAATTCTTCAAATCGCCGTATCTTGGCTTCTAATTGCTCAAATTTGGTCAAAGTTGACATGCCATCTTTAAACAGCTTTCCTTTCATGTGTACAAAATTTTGTGACATTTCATCATAGGGGGCGATGTTTATCGCCGAAGCTAGGTGTTGAAAAACAGTTTTTGTTAAATAACTCGGCAACAATTTTGCCCAAGACAACGATTTTGTGTTAGTATGTAGGTGTTACAGAGGCATATTGACCCAGCCCATAAACTCTCACTTGAAGCATAGCGCCACCTAGTGATAAGGGTAAATGCAAAAATTGGGATTTTGAGTTGCCAATATCTTGGACCGAGAAGGTGGGAACTGCACAAAATACATCATGCACGATCACCATAAAGACCTCTAACACCACAGAACATGCCATAAAATTTGGTCCATAGGGGGCGCTGTAATTGTACAAAATGTTATTTTGCCTATTATCTAAAGAATGCTTACGTTTACAACAATTTTTTTTTAATCGTGAAATCTATTGACCCTCACGCATTGAAAACACTGGTCGACGCCCACTTCCAACGAGAACAATTTCCGTGAAATTTTAACATTGCGAAAACGAATCTGAACGAACTTGTCATAGGCTGTTCATGTGAATCTCACCAAATGTGGTATATGTCATCTACAGACAATGCTGACAAAAAGTTATCAAAGGATTTATCTTGAGATAAACCGCTTCGAAGTTGCACGTCAATGAACATTTAACACGTAGCTTAAATTCTTCAAAAGTCCATATCTTGGCTTTTAATTGCTCAAATTTGGTCAAAGTTGACATGCCATCTTTAAACAGCTTTCTTTTCATGTGTACAAAATTTTGTGACATTTCATCATAGGGGGCGATGTTTATCGCCGAAGCTAGGTGTTGAAAAACATTTGCATTTGGAATGATCTCAACAAAAATGTGCAGCAAAAATACAGTGGCCACTGTACCTGGCTCAGTGTTTTCCCCAGAAATAAAAAGAAGGGTTTAAATTTTGATGTAAATACGATGACGCGGTGGCACGGTAGCTAGGAGGATTGGTGGGCATGCACCCTGGGAACATTTTTTTAGAGCTAAAATGGTGCATTCTAGGAAGATCTTAAGCTAAATTTTGGTCCCAGAAGGCTGGTGGAAACATAACACTTTTAATAAAATGTTGCATTTTTTGGCACAAATAGAACAAAAAACTCGTTGCACTTGGTGAGTTGAAAGAGCCAAAACTCCCAGGTGGGAAGGCTCATTTATTGTCACACAAGAAATACTGCAAGCACTATATAATGTCACATGAATTTGACTAGGCTGTCACTAAAATGTCTAAACTAAATGTTGAGCCTCCTGTTTTTCTGGGCCGCCTACTTGTCTGCCGCAGCATCCAACCACATCTCTCGGACAGGTGGACCCTCGATGCTAATGAGCACCACGCTAAATATCTCCCTGTATGGCCACATGAAAGCTGAATTGGTACCACAGATCTTAGATTCTGCAGATAAATATATTTCAGTGTAGTGTAGTATTATCTAGAATGATGTCTGATGACAACAAAATCTTATTTCAGTTCTCATGTAACAAGCTAACGAACTAGCTCATTGAAATGATTGGTAATGTGGTAATGCTAACAGTCATCGACTCACCTTGAATTTAACACGCTGCAATAACCTTACAACTTTATATTACTTTCTCCACTTCAGCTAATATCAGTATTAGTAGGCTATTTAGGTGGGTGTTGGTGAGTAAAGTGGCAGCTTTCAGTTTAAAACATTATGTTAGCGTAGTTCGCTAGCGTTAGCGCGCTAACAACACCATACAGGCTGCAGCCTGGTCTGAAATGAAGCTAATTTTCTGGAAATCCAAACAGTAACAACGTACACTATTAGGCTTGAAATAATCACAAATAATTGCGGATTGTGACACCTTGTTAAAAATAACCATCAACAAATCCAGACGTAAGGACTAATTTATTAGTTAAATTCCACGAGTGTCCTATTCAATGAAACAGTCTTGACTCTGCTCTACATAAAGGACGATTTGCCTTTCACGCTCTCTCTCACTCTCTTTCAGCAGATGATCCGATCGCATTCTGTACACTGTGGAGAAAGTTTTCTTGCTACATGAGCATGTCCCAAGGAGAGCGTTCTCCTTCCTTCTTGTGTAGCATTTACAGTCAAAGTCAGGCAGTTTTAGTAGCCCCGAGGTTTGCGTTAAAGATCTTAGCAGCTAGATTCTACAATACTCTCTGATACAGCTGACTGGCGGAAAAAACAAAGGAGCACTGTAATCGGCAGGTGATTGGCCAGTTTCGCCAGTATAGTAGTTTACACACCCACCACGGAAGTTTCCTAAAAACGCAGCCTACATTTGACTACATTGGGGCTTCTTGTTCGGGGAAAATCCCGGGGGGAATGTTTTTGTGCATGATTTTTAAGCGTATCGGCATTTTATGAAAGCGTCTCGGCAAAACTTGATGCGTATCGGCAAAAAAAGAAGCGTATCGGTGCCGATATGCTTAGACGCTTTGGGGAAAACACTGCTGGCTCCACACATGCACACACCATGGACAGAACCCTTTCAGTTAGCACTGTCCCTCTCCCTCAGCTGTTGCCAGCTTTTCCTACAAGTTGCATCGGTTACAACCTCAAAACGTAACTAATCAACAGAAGGCGATCAGAAATTTCAACTGAAAGAATCAGATTTACTCGCTATTTTGAAATTTGTGTTATTAGCAAAATCAGTGCTATTAGTTTTTTAGCACCTGCACTCTAAGCCTGTCTTAATTGCTAAATAAAGTTATTTGTTGTGCGCTATGTTATTAAAGTTGTGAAACCACCTTCCAGAGTTGAATTTGTTTGAAAATGCTGTGGAAGAGCACAAACAGAAAGGCAACAACAAGTGGCTACTACAGGAAGCTAAGTCAGGTGCTGCAGTTCAGGATCAGTCTCTGTTTACCTTTTTTACAAGGGGTGTCCCATAAGTTTCTGGCCTAAAGGCCCGTCCATACCAAAGCAGAATTTCCGCGCGAATATCCGCACGGAAATTCGCAAATTAACAAACACATGTGTTGTAATGATTCTGTGTACACCAAAAAGCGAAAATCCGCTGCGGAAAAAAGTAACAAATCTGTCTGTTTTGATAGCGAATTTAACAAGCGAAAAAGAGGGTGTGACCATTTAAAAAACGACTTGACAGTGTTCTACTGTGACATAAGCAACGCCGGCACAGAAGCAGCACCACAAAAACATCAAAATGGGAGAGCAACTTATTACGTTAGTAAGCAATAACCCGGTATTGTTTGACAAAAGTAGAGCGGACTATGTTCACTCCGAGCTGAAAGAGAATGTTTGGGCTCGGATTGCCACTGAACTTGGGAGAGATGGTAATTGTTAACCCATTTGTCAATGGAATGAAATACTGCTTAAACCTGTCGTTATACAGTTTAGGCTCCTGGATGAGCTGGTGAAACTCACCCTGCTGTTGCCTTCGCCGCAACAGCGGGTGGACCCAAAACTTTCTTTTTTGCCTTACCAGGCTAATCAGTAGGACATCATCGTCGCTACTTGAAGTCTCCATTTTCATCTAAACAAGTCTTTGCAGTCACGCTCACTTTAATGATTGTCGGTGCAGAGCGAAATAGAATGCTTAAATTAAAAAAATCGCCCCGCAATTTCGCTCCGCTGGTGTGGACACCTTTTTCGCTTTTCGCATATTTCGCTTTTCTGTACCGCAATTTCGCTTTCCGCTTTGGTGTGGACGGGTCTTAACACAGAAGGAAGTCAGATTCAAACACAATGCTTTATCATTTTTCAACATAACTTCCGTTAAGCTCAATGCACTTAGACCAACTTTTTTCTAGTTTCAGTAGTCCATCTTTGTACCACTCTTTATCATCCCCCTAAGAAGTCCTCAACAGCAACCATTACGCACTCATCCATCTCAAAACGCTTCCCACGGAGCTGAGATTTTAGTCGAGGGAACATGTAGAAGTCGGAGGGAGCCAGATCAGTAGAATAAGGCGGGTGCGGAAGAATTCTGAACCCACAGTCACTGGCTGCTGCCACTGCCACCTGTGAGGTGTGAGCTGGGGCATTGCAGAAGCCACACACCATGATGCAACTTTCCACGTCGCTTCTTCTTGATTTCCGCACACAACTGTCTTAGTTCATTGCCATAATATTTGCCATTTATTGTGCTGCTTTTGTCCAAGTAATCAATCATTATCACTCCTTCAGAGCCCCAAAAAAACAGATGCCATTACTTTACCACTGGATGGCACAGTCTTGAATTTCTTGGGGGGTGGTGAGCCATGATGTTTCCACTGCTTGCTCTGGGATTTGGTCTTAGGACCAAAGTGATGAACCCATGTTTCATCTTGAGTGACCACATGCCAAAGAAATCCCTCCTGGTCTTTGCGAAATTCATCCAACAACTCCTGGCACACGTGGAGTCGCCTGCGCATTTGCTCCTCTGTGAGCATTCTGGGTACCCACCTGGCCGACACCTTGTTGAGGTTCAACTTTTCATGTAAGATCTGTTCTACTGTTGTTTTACTAATGCCATGGGTATTGGCTATCTGGCGGACCGTCATTCTCCTGTCTATCATGACTGTATCGAGAACAGCGTCAACATGTTCATGGGTGGTCACCTCCCATGGCCGACCTGTGCGGTGTTCATCTTCTGTGCTGCTTCTACCACGTTTAAAAGCTGCACACCATTCTTTCACTGTGCCATATGAAGGAGCATGGTCCTCTAATGTCTCTGACATCTCAGCGTGGATTTGCTTTGGAGTTCATTTCTTGAACTCGTTTTTCTCCATTTTACTGCACTGCCAGGGGGTCCTCTGTTTCAAGAATGAATGTATCAAACCAGCAGCATGGTGGGCAGGTGTTTCACGCTTCACTGACCATGCCAAAGGTTTGTCAGTTGCACACCAAGATTGGATGTGGTTAGTCAGTAGCTTACAATGGGAGGCCGGAGACTTATGGGACACCCCTCATATACCGTTTAATGTCATGCATGTAACATAAACAAACATGATATGGACACTAATTCATCTTATTAGAGACAAAAGGTCACAAGGATGTTGTTTAATCATAACGGTGTCATGCTGACATTACCCACATAGCCTTCCGATATAATGAAAACATCAGGGGTTAGTTAGCCTCTAAATTTTGAGTGCTCCATTTAAAACCTGAAATGGTTCATTTGCCAGGCAAACATCATGTGATCTGACAATATCAATCCTATCAGTTGTAATATCAGTCATTTGGTTTTTTTCTTTCATGCCCTGCCCCACCCACCCCATGTTCACAATGCGCGTTCAGTACACGTGGAAATGGCAGAAAGCAGAGGTGCAATACAATCTTATGTGTTCCAAGAGGAAACGGAGCCACCTGCACAAACACCACAAATGTAGCAAGCAGTTTCTGAATGGCTCCTTTAAGTAAATATGTCAATTTTAGTATGGACATTGCAAATTATGATTTCATTCTATGCTAATTTTTAGTATAAGAGATAGCCTAATATAGCCTACCTCACCTAGTGGAAGTAAGTAGGTTGGGCGATTTCATGACATTTTTTTGTGGCTGTTCCACAAAAGCAGCTAATACAGAAATATGTTTTTTCAAACTTACATTAAACGCAAGCCTGTGGTTTATACATGATGTGTCCTATATGTCGAAAATTATGGTACCTACCATAGCCTGTTCCTACGAAGTTAAAGGCCACCCAATCAGCCAGTGAGAAAAAAAATCCCAAGTATTAAGTATTTTAATTACAGCTGAATGAACTGGTTTGCACATCATTATCAGTATGCCTGGCGAAACCAACGAATCAGTAAAGAAGGTGTGCTAGCAATGTCTTTCTAAATTTTACTTACCCAACAGCACTCACTGTTATTGTAGACCAGTAAATAGCATAACCAAAAAGGTCCATATCTGATACCGCAGTCAAATTGCTTGAAACTGCAGAAAGAAAGCAATGTCACACATTAATCTTATCAGACACCTTGTAAGAAACTTCCCGACAATACATCACAATATCTGTGTAGCTTTAGAAGAAACTAGATGCACCGCATAGCGGTACATGGTATGACCACCGCAGTGTGCTGTGAAGTTCAGCAACATACCATGTATCGCTGTGTGGTGCATCTAGTAACTCAGATATTCACATTTCAAATTATGTCACATTTTTTGGAACACCCTGTATGTTACAATTTTTTACAACTGCTTAAGCTCAATTAAAAAAACTTTTTTGTCAGCTTTTGTCAAAACACACAGTTAACACAACCATACACCCAATTCACCCCAAATCTATTGCAAAATGATATTCTTCTATAGGTAAGTGGGTAGGTTTGAAAACTACCCACTTACTTACAGAAATGCTATTTTGTCGCCAAATCGCACACACATGTTTCATATGATCTATCTGTGTCTGAGTGAGTTACACACTATGGGGTCATTCCGTGTCAAATCGAACAATGGCCGACAGTCACCCTCTCCAAAAAATCTGAAAAAAATCACAGCTGTTTGTACATCCAACCTGTGATTTTTTTCAGATTTTTTGGAGAGGGTGACTGCCGGCCATTGTTCGATTTGACACGGAATGACCCTATGGCAATCAATCCTAAACACTTTGTTACATTCTGACTTTTCTGACATAATCTGGGTTGCATTTTTTCAGTAATATTGATAAATGACATGAATACGTTCACAAAACACAACACCTGACTAATACTGTACACTAAATATATTTTAATTGTTTTTTTACTTTCAATGCAAAATCAGTCAATATGCTGAAGTGTGTGTGCTTGTTGCATGGTTGCACATTGAAAATTGAAAGACAAAGATTTCTACAAAGAACCATGTTCACAGTAAACACAGTAAAAAACAGTAAAGTGTTGTTGGAGACAAAAAGCTACTGTAAGCATAATCTCTGTCCAATTTGGTGGCATGTCTCAACCTATGGTTTTCAAGGTAGTTAACCAATGTCATTCACATTTGATAAATTTAATCCTTGTCTTTTTTGTCCATGCTCCCCTCCCATTTCTGTACCTTGCAGTGACAGTATTTGTGTCTTCCTTTTGTTACCCCTCACTCTCTCTCAACTTCACTGCCCCTCTTTCGCATGCTCTTGCTACAACACTGCCTTACATTTTTTATTCAAGTCAGGTTAACTCCCCTATTTTACAGTGTGTAAGCCTAATTGCTGAGTTTTGCATTTTGACCCTTAGTGTTCTGGCACCTGACGATTGTATTTATTAACCAGTTGGTTGCAAAAGTGAGGTCAATTGATAGCTAGTGTTTTGAAATGGAAAGAATGTGACATTACAATATAATCAGGTGTGTAATGCATATAAGTGTGTTTAATGTTTTGCAAATCATTTTGTGTAAGGTTTTGGAAAAAGTGTGAAAAGTTGAAAATGTGCTTAGAGTGGTGCCAACCTCAGGTGGTGTTTTATTATTTATAATAACAATAATAATAATCTTTACTTGTATAGCACAATTCGTACATACAAGATACAACTTGAAGTACTTTACAGTTTGGCAAGGTCACCACAAGACAACATTTCTTGCAGTCCAGTGGCACTGGAGCAGACAAACACAGTAACAAAATGACATAGTGACGCAATGCCCCTTTAATGCGGGCTCTTGCGTGACGCAATAATGTAATGTCACAGTGACACAGTGCAGAGGCGCTAGAACGACGCAATGCCCCATTGATGCGGGCTCTTGCGTGAACACAGGTCCAACGGTCTTTGTAGTCCAGAGGCGTGAGTGTTATTTGAGTGTTTGGTTTAAATTGTGGGAAAACGTTACATTTTAGTGTGCAAGCAAACATATAAAAAACTGTAAAAAATTACCTTCTGGTATCAACTGCAGCCAGTTGAAATCTTTTTTACAGTTTCTTTTCTGGGAACCATGAACACCAACACATACCGCTTTGTACCTGTTGAGGAAAGATAACCATAGTTAGTGGATGTACACACAATGCTAAACTTCCAAGCTCATAGAATTTTAAAGTAGGCTACACAGTGGGCTGCATGCTGGTCCATTCTCTTAGATTCCTCTTACACCATGTTTTCACACAAGCAAATTTCCCTTTGCGCTCATTTACTTTCTATGGAAGCGAAATAGGGCAAATCGAAGGAAATTCGCTAAGGTAAACGAAACAGAGATGGCGAAACCTGAACTTTATGTAAATGCGACTGATACTAGAACAAATTAGATTAGTGTGTCAGAAGATTAGTACTGACATTTTCTGAAGAGATGGGAGCTACAAAAAAAAAGTCTGACCAACATGGCAGACACATTTGGAACCTGCACGCTAAAGTGTTTATAGGATATTTCAAATTCTCTGGTTGACCAAATTCTGAAACAGTTGTTTGCAAGGCTGCTGTTCGCTGTACCCTAGCTAGCTGGACAACATTGCCAAGATGGGCTGGCTGGCAAAGTAATCACTCACATTGGACATGATGCATAGCCATCCTAATGCACAGTTACTGGGCTTGCTTGCTACTAGTGACATTCAGTGACGTCACATTTTCAAGACTACACCCTCAAAGTGAAATTTCGCTAGCCGAATTTTGTCTTGTGTTTAACTATGGGGAATTGTAGCCCACATTTTACATTGCAACAAAAAAGTATAAATTAACTCCAGATAACACCCTCTAAATTAATAGTTGCCAGCTCCAAATGGTGCGAATATAAATATAACATTTAACATCGGAGTAAATGTTTAAAATTTTACTTCTTTAGCTAGATTCAGAAGCTGTCTTTGTCACCCAAAAAAATAGATTAGGTTGCTGCCACTGTCCTCCTGCTTGTCAGTAAGTGCCTTACTTTCAAAATGTCGCCGCAGGACCAAGAGACAAAAAAAATAGTTGGATTTCCAAAGCTAAGGGCTATGTTTATTATGACCACCGCTAGGGAAGCTAGCGAAAGCGGTCATTATAGAGTTGCCGCGACTTTTTTCCCTTTTTTTTTCTCTTTTTTTTCAGTGAATGTCCGTCAACGATTCCCGGGACACTGAAACTCGGGGGGACATGAATCTTTGTAGGCATGTAGCCCTAGAACATTTCGAGCGACTAGAAGCTTTTGGTCCCCCGGGGCCACCCCCCCGCTGTGGCAGCGTACGTCAAAGAGGGGGAGACCGCCAAAAGATTTTGCTGAATAGCTCAGTGAACGTTTCACCCAACAACATAAAATTTTTGTGATATGTCGGTGTTACAGAGACGTATCGACCCAGGCAATAAACGCTCACTTGAAGCATAGCGCCACCTAGTGATATGGGTAAATGCAAAAATTGGGATATTGAGTTGCCAATATCTTGAACCGTGAAGGTGGGAACTGCGCAAAATACGTCATGCACGATCAGCACGAAGACCTCTATAACTACAGCATGTGCCATACAATTTGGTCAATAGGGGGCGCTGTAATTGTACAAAATGTCGTTTTGCCTATTATCTAGAGAATGCTTACGTTTACAACAATTTTTTTTTTATCATGAAATCTGTTGACCCTCACGCATTGAAAACACTGGTCGACGCCCACTTCCAACGAGAACAATTTCCGTGAAATTTTAATATTGCGAAAACGAATCTGAACGAACTCATCATAGGCCGTTCATGTGAATCTCACCAAAGTTGGTATATGTCATCTACAGACAATGCTGACAAAAAGTTATCAAAGGATTTATCTTGAGATAAACCGTTCCGAAGTTACACGTCAATGAACATTTAACACGTAGCTTAAAATTCTTCAAATGGCCGTATCTTGGCTTTTAATTGCTCAAATTTGGTCAAAGTTGACATGCCATCTCTAAACAGGTTTCTTCTCATGTGTACTAAATTTTGTGACATTTCGTCATAGGGGGCAATGTTTATTGGCGAAGCTAGGTGTCAAAAAAACAGTTTTTGTTAAATAACTTGTCGTCAATTTTGCCCAAGACAACAATTTTGTGTTAGTATGTCGGTGTTACAGAGGCGTATCGACCCAGCCCATAAACACTCACTTGAAGCATAGCGCCACCTAGTGATAAAGGTATATGCAAAAATTGAGATTTTGAGTTGCCAATATCTTGGACCGAGAAGGTGGGAACTGCGCAAAATATGTCATGCACGATCAGCACAAAGACTTCTAAAACCACAGCATGTGCCATACAATTTGGTCCATAGGGGGCGCTGTAATTGTGCATAATGTCATTTTGCCTATTATCTAGAGAATGCTAACGTTTACAACCAATTTTTTTTATCAAGAAATCTATTGACCCTCACGCATTGAAAACACTGGTCGACGCCCACTTCCAACGAGAACAATTTCCGTGAAATTTTAATATTGCGAAAACGAATCTGAACGAACTCGTCATAGGCCATTCATGTGAATCTCACCAAATTTGGTATATGTCATCTACAGACAATGCTGACAAAAAGTTATCAAAGGATTTATCTTGAGATAAACCGTTCCGAAGTTACACGTCAATGAACATTTAACACATAGCTTAAAATTCTTCAAATGGCCGTACCTTGGCTTTTAATTGCTCAAATTTGGTCAAAGTTGACATGCCATCTCTAAACATCTTTCTTTTCATGTGTACTAAATTTTGTGACATTTCGTCATAGGGGGCGATGTTTATCGCCAAAGCTAGGTGTTGAAAAACAGTTTTTGTTAAATAACTCGTCAACAATTTTGCCTAAGACAACGATTTTGTGTTAGTATGGTGTTACAGAGGCATATTGACCCAGCCCATAAACTCTCACTTGAAGCATAGTGCCACCTAGTGATAAGGGTAAATGCAAAAATTGGGATTTTGAGTTGCCAATATCTTGGACCGAGAAGGTGGGAACTGCACAAAATACATCAAGCACGATCACCACAAAGACCTCTAACACCACAGAACATGCCATAAAATTTGGTCCATAGGGGGCGCTGTAATTGTAGAAAATCTCATTTTGCCGATTCCTTGCCTTCACAAATCACTCCTACACACTACACATTCAAAACCCACATCCATGCCCACTTCCAGGAAATCATTTCCACAGAAATTCTCACCTCACAACACTGCTCTACCACACACTCATCACACCAACAGTTCCCACATTTCAATACACTGCGGCGGTCATACCATGTACCGCTATGCGGTACATCTAGTTTATACCAATCCTTATCATCACAATTCATACATCTTAACACACTAACATCAGTACTGTAGTGTGCTAAATTCCGTGTGAGTGTGTACATGTTAAAGGCTGGTCCTAGTGAGTGTCTGTCAAATGTTGTGGGTGTCAAATGTCATTCTGGATGTCTTGTAATTATGATCATTTCGCACTACATATAAGGTTAAAGCTTTGAATATTTTACCTGTACAATGGCAGTAAATTCTGAATCTATAATTTTGAACTGTAATGCTAAATTTTTTCCACCATCATGAATGTCCAGTGCACTGATTACAAGCAGAATTTACAATGAAATAAAATACAATTGAATACTTACCACAAGCATGCACACAACTGAATGCAAACAGTCAATATACAGAAAGAATTAAGGGCTGCCACGTGTATTTTGTTGGTGTCCGGTTCCTTTGAAAATGAGGCTGTGTGCAACACAAATATCAATCTCATAGCATATTATAGCATGTTAAGTATCATTCCTTTATCAAGAGAACTCAAGGGAACTTACCTATTATAGTGAACAATCTTAGTATTCTCAGACCGCGAATTAAACTCAAAAGATGTAATGCTGGATCGACATATCTCAACATTTCCCAGGGAACTCCGCTGCACACATCAACAATAAACCAAGTGCGCAAATACCTTATTCGGATCTGAGTTATATCAGTTATTACTACGCCATTTTCCTCATATCCAATGTAGAAGCATGAGATGATATATGCCAAATAAGTCAAATCAAGGCAGTAGCTTATTGTATACACTATTTCCAAACTGTCACTGAAAAATACCTGTTAAAAAACAACATAAGATCGTTTAAATACTTACTGCAATACTATATACAGGGTAAGCCAAAAATACGGGACACATTTTAAACACTTATACTTAGGATTATAAAAATGACGGAGTTAATATATTTGTTGTATTACTGACATTCAGGAGTTTATGAAACGCAGGCAAACTTATCTGGGCAGTATATCTAGATACAGTGGTCCCTCGTTAATTGTGGGAGTTACATTCTAAAAATAACCCGTAATAGGCGAAATCAGCAAAGTAGTCAGCTTTATTTTTTACAAATATTATAGATGTTTTAAGGCTGTAAAACCCTCACTACACACTTTATACACTTTTCTCAGACAGGCATTAACATTTTCTCACATTTCTCTCTCTTCTACTCTCAAAGTTCAAACCTTCGAAGAAAAACAAGTACAGTATTATAGAATGAAACCAAAGACCATATTGGAGGTGGTTAGCATTTTCCTTTGCCTTTTGGGTGCGACCGCAGGTGCCTTTGTTGATGCAGAACAATTTCTCAGTTTTTCACATATTTACTCATCATATTGCAGATTTATATCAGAGAAATAAGAATATAAACGTGAAATGTAACGTCATACTGATTTCATTTTGTGTTTCCATTTTTATTTCCCTCGTTTTTGGCTCTTATCTTAACGCTTCCTCTTAGCCGACCTGTTCTTAAGAGCCTTCTTAACTCGTTAAAAAGGTTTTTAACTGGGAAACCCGGCCAATGTTACAGTATACAGTCCCTTAGTCAATCAGAGCGCAGAACACAATGTGCGGTTAAAAAAAAAGAAGCATGCACAATTCCACTAAAAAAACAGCGAAACTGCAAGGCCACGAAAGGTGAACCACGTGATAGCAAGGGACCACTGTATAAAGATTTAAAACGTGTACATTATTTTTGGTATACTCTGTATATGTACTACTGTACAATACTAACTGCAATAGCAATGTAGTAAGTGTAAAGTCACCACTAAAATGTAAAAGCAATTGGCTTCACTTACCTGAAACATTATTAATGAAAAAGATACCAATGAGGTTAGAACAATAAACAAATTCCATCCTCTTACAATATTTGTTTTTGGAGAAAGGGCAGACAAGGTACTTGTTTCTGAATCGCCCTCGTTGCAAGCACCCTCCTTTATGTTGTACAAATACTCAAACCCCATCTTTTATTGAGTCTAAACCGCACTCCTTCACACTGCCTGTAGGTTAAAAGAAAAAGAGGAAAAGTATATCACCTTTGCCATAAATAACATGAAAGGCCTCATCTATTCAGTAGCAGTCCGTCAGACTTAGGCTGTTACTACCAGTACTACCAATACATCCATGGTGCAAAAAAAAAAAAAAAAAAAACGAAATATTGAAAACTAAATATTCCCTTTTTTCACAGTAAAGAAGTGAAAAGAAATGCCAATGGTCTAACATTAGCCTACTGGCTAAATTTAACTTTAGCAGCAATCATACTAAAATCTAAGGTTGTACAACCAAATCTTATGTAGTCTTACAAAACTACAATTGATGTCTAGTTTTAGTCAAAATGGTCGAAAAATGGTGACTGTACTATTATGTAGGGTAAAAATAGGATTCAGAATTCAGTTGTGCTACAAATGTAGCGCTCACCGTTAACATTGACAGGAAAAGGTTATTCGGACTATTTAGTTCAATTAAAATTACAGATAGGAATCAGTTTCATAATTCAATGCTAGATTATCTTACCCATGTTTAAGTTGCATCTAAACGCTAACAATGTTCAAATCCAATTTTAACCTTACTATTACTCGACAGAAACATAGCCTGCAGACATAGCCTGACAGACAAGGTTAACGTCCTACTCGACAATCAGCAGGCTAATGCCTTAAGGTTAAGATACTTTAGCGTTCAGTCGTTACAACACTGCATAAGAGGATTTTAGGTCGTCTTTAACGCTACTTACCATCACATTAAGTCATACTGGTATTGTTTGTCATTTTTTACTGGCGTACATGCCAGGGAGCAACTGAGCAGTTACGTTGGGAAAAGACAACTAACGGCCTGTCCAACGATTTTTTAAGTTTGAACCGCTACCTGAGTGCACGAGACGAAGCACAAAATGTCGAACGTCATTTCGAACCGGTTGCCAGTTAGCGGACAGATTGCCCCTTTTTTCTTGCTACTGTCCATGGTTTTCCCCCAAATGTCCAGCCTTCGTATGGCAAGCCGTTTTAACAAAATAGCTAACGTTGACGGTGGTGCCGAATGAGCTCTGCTGATGTCAACAACTTTTAGTAGGCCTAAGTATGAAGGTACATTTGCAAAATGCGAGAGCTCAATGTACCCCTTAATTTCAGGACTGCTAAGTATTGAGTTGAAACAAACGCAGGGTTACATTTGTGTTCATATGTCTATTTGATGCGTTAGAACTTAGGTAAATGACGTCAATTAACATAAATGAGAAATACAGTTTTGCTAATACGTTTACATACCCTGGCAGATTTCTTAACCATTTTTCAAAGAATCATGTGGGTGGTTTCTGTTGTCATTACTATTAAAAAAAAGTAAACACAGGTAGTTGTCAATGAATGGCTTCAGCCAACCACTTGAGTGGAAAAAAGGTTTTTGTGTTATCATTAATATCGTCTGAAAAATGGTTAAATCATCAATTCTGCCAGGGTATGTAAACTTATGAGCACTGTACTCCCAATAAATCAAAATAAACAGCTGAATTTAAATTTAATTTAGCTCATCCCGACATTTTTTTTCTGTATGTTTCTAGGTCTTTTTCAGCAATGTAATGTTACGCATAACTTTTGAACCTAATGTCCAATTTGGAATTCTAGGGTGAAGTAGAGTAGAGTAGAGTAACTTTAGTAGAGTAACTTTATTGATCCCGAAGGAAATTAAGGTGTCCAGTAGCATACACATAATACACATTGCAAAAAACAGATCAAGCCTATTGCACACAGTAGCATACACATAATACACATTGCAAAAAACAGATCAAGCCTAATACACACGTCTGCATAATACCACATTCACTGAACAGAGGGAAGAAAAAAAAAAAAACATTGTAATGATAATAAGTAAGGTAATAAGAATCCACGAGGTAAACAAGTGACGTGATAAGGTGCTTTGTGGTAGATAGATTACAGTGTCCCAGTAAAATTGTCCAGTGATAAGAATTCCACGAGGTAAACAAGTGTCGTGATAAGGTGCTTAGTGGTAGATAGATTACAGTGTCCCAGTAAAATTGTCCAGTGTTATATGAGGGTCCTTTAGTGCAGTAGTCATAGATGAGTCCTTTAGTGCAGTAGTTATCAGGGTAGTGCAGTATATTGCTGTCCATAGTCGTGTAGTAGTCACCACCAGGGACAGCATGTGCGTGTGTGCGTGTGTGCGTGTGTGTGTGTGTGTGTGCGTGTGTGTGTGTGTGCGTGTGTGTGAGTGTCCAGTCCATGATGCTCAGCTCCTTCTGTGTGCTGTTATACAGTTGTATGGCCCTGGGGACAAATGACCTCCGCAGCCTGTCTGTCCTGCAGGAGAGGGACCGGAGTCTGTTGCTGATCAAACTCCTCTGATTGATGATGGTGGTGTGTAGGGGGTGGCGGTCGTTGTCCAGTATGGAGTGCAGCCTGCTCAGGGTCCTCCTCTCAGCTATTGTAGTTAGAGACTCCAGCTCCATGCCCACCACAGACCCTGCTTTCCTCACCAGTCTGTCCAGACGCCCATTGTCTCTTTTCAAGCCACAGGGTGAAGCAAATTCATACAATGACGACAAGCTCCAAACGTTCCCGGCATTTTGGAAAATGTCAAAAGATAACTAGCTAAATATATACCACATTAACTTTGCATTAACTTTCTAGTCTTGCCAGCATTTATGTATTAAATTGTTTCCACAAACTGACAACTTGGTTCTTGGTGTCACTGAGGGTTATCTCTTCACTGGCTATTTTAAATAAGTTAGGTCATCACTGTTGGTCTTGCCCAATGACTAATTACCGGTGATATACAGTATGGTCCTGCCAGTCACAGTGCTTACCAGTGTGTTACAGTACGTGTTCCTAGTGCTCCTAGTGCGCAAGATGCTGGGTGTGGCATCCAGCAAGTAACCAGTCTGTAAAATTCTCCTGACTCAGACAAACCACAAACGACACAAAGTGCCAAAGACCTCCAGATTGTCCAGTTTGATCTACAACTGCTTTTGAAATCATATGAAAACACACTATTTTCATGGCATCAATAAAACTAGATAAGCCATAACAGATACTCTCACTGGGCACATTATTGGGAGCACTGTACATGTACTTATTCATTCATCTACACTAAAGAAATAGTGTGGTGCAGTGCAGTGCATACCAACGTGCAGATGCAGGAGTTTACTGTTCATTTTGACCATGGCATTAGCATGCCAAACATTCAGTGAATGACAGCTCTGCAGACAGAAATGCCTTGATGAGAGGTCAAGAGTGTGCACTCAGTTTGTATGTAGCTGACAGAAAGGCTAAGCAGTAGCGGTTCTTGGGGGGGTCGAGGTGGGCCATTGCCCAGGGCGCAATTTCGTGAAGGGCGCCATGCCTTTGGCCTCACGAGCGCTTGAAAAAATTGGCAAATTGGTGCCCCCTTTGGCTGCAGGCGCCCCTGCTGAGCAGTTCCAGTGCACAGAAGCTGTAAGAGAAGGGCAAAGGGGAGGGGGCGCGGGGGACCGTTCACCTCTGGGTCTCTCAAATGCAATGCACAAGTGGGCAATACTCTGCAATTACTGAGCGAAGTCAGTCACACATAAGCTTCCTTCCCAATAACGCACATTTTATTCCTAACATTATATTTACAGGTTTATAATTCCTGCACATCTTTTAATTGTGTGAAAGGGCTAATAAAACAGGGCAATACAAAACAAGTAGGCGGTCACCAAGGTGAAGTCTTAACTCCTGGTCGGCAGTGACCGTGTTCGGGGATGGGAAATACAGTATGTTGACTGTCGAGTGACAAACAGAAGGAGATGGGCAGAAAAAGGTCAAAACCATTAGAAGTGTAGAAACGAGCAAAAGATGAAGGTATGCAACTGTTCTCTCTGCATAATCACGTTATCCATGCCATAAATGAGGGGCTAATGTTAATCATGGTATAACTCTTACGTTTGACAGGCTTCTAGCTATGATGCTACAATTGCTATATTCAACAATAATTCGGTTTTAGCTCAACAAACACAAGATCTAATTTCACCATAAGATTTGGCTTTGCAACAAAACGGTTACAAGTTCAGTTATTATTGATTTCCATAATTTGGGTTAACGTTGAGCCTTATCATTAGCCAACAGAATGTTATTATGGTAGTTGCAACATTTGCAATTTGCTGCAACTCATACTTTGCATAGTTTAACTATAGGGTAGTTTAGCATAGTAAACCAGTCATACCTGAACGTGTAACTAGCATACTGTAGAATTCGAGGCAGTAACCAAGGAGCTAATTTTTCCTCCCTAAACGATAGATTAATATAGCGTCTAATGACAGACATTTGGCATGTAAGGGCATGCTATTATAATGAAATTGCAATTTATAGATGTTTTGTATAAGAGTTTTTGTAGCCTACAGTGTTTTTATGTTAATTTCAAGTCAAATTTCAATCACTATGTGGTCATAACAAAACATGCAAAATCATGGGGGGGGGGGGGGGGGGGCGCTCGGAGGGGGTCTCGCCCGGGGAATAATTCAATGTAGAACCGCTACTGAGGCTAAGCATAACACTCTACAATTGTGGTGAGCAGAATGGCATCTCAGAATTCACAAGATGGACTACACAATAGCCAAAAACACACCACGCTTACCAAACAAGCCTAGGATAAGGACAGACTAAGGTCGATGGTGTTAAGGCGTGTTTTTTTTTTGCATACTTTGGTACTTTTCATACCAATAACCCATCACCTGAATGTAATGAGATTAGGAGTTGGTCGATATGGGTCGTGCATTTCTATACATCGGCCTAATACTACAAGAATATCGGGCAATGTTAATGGTTAAAATGCCAAATATCAGCCTGATATCATAGCCTGGTAAACCAGCCCCTCGTACTGTACTTCATTTCATTTTGGAGGGTCTGGACCAGACACCATCAGAAACGATTTCTTGGAAGTGTGGACTCTGCTGAAGTTTAAAACACGTGCATCTGCCTTTACCCAATCGCTGACGCCTGGTCGTCACGTATGCAATTAGCCTACCTACGCACTACAATTCAAATGTAGCACAAAAGGTCAACGTCACGGCTAACGAACACACCCTCTGTTCGCTGATTGGATCGGTCTTGCTGGGGCCGACTAAATGACCCTCAAGAGATTCCGGTCCAGACCTTCTGTACAAAATGAAATGAAGTACAAGGGGCTGGTTTACCAGGCTACTGATATCGCACCCGATCGGTTTTCTCTAGATATTTAAATATTATTGTGGCTGCTCATATCTACACCCTCCTGGCTTCTATTCACTCATCCTCATGTGATGTGGCAAAGCATATGCTAAGGTAGCCTGAAGCTAGTCAGGTCAGCCAATAGGCAATAAAACAGAACCAAGCACCTTTGGGACATGGTGGAACAGACAGATGACAGATTAGCAGGAACGGCATGATGCAATCATGTAGAAAAGGACGACAATAAGTGAGTGTACGGTATATCCTGATTTTGATAACACAATCTGGGTTAACTAAACTAGATCTAGTTCTTATATATCTTATGGTGTGTAAATGACATGAAACTGTCAGTGTAAAGCATGACCAAAATAAAGACTTTACAATGAATTTTATTTATGCATCCACTTCTGTGTGTTTGTGTAAGTTCACTTCCTTGTTGATTACTGATGTAATCTGGCAGGAGACTTTAAATTTGTTAGTCATGTAGTCATTATGCAAATCTTTATTCCTCTGTGTGTCTTTCCCTTAAAAATGATCAGACCCCAACCCCACCCCCAAACCTGCATCTTGTCTTGGCTGCTGCTCGGTTACCCCGACACAGTAGTCCGTGCACAGTTCTGGCTCTAAAAAGAAAACAAGGAGCTTCACACTCGGCCATACACTATTCAAGCATGTTCAACATCAGGTTGTAGCTTCAGGAGCATAGACGTTAGGGGCACCATTGATGACCATCAATATTCATAATATAAATTATGAATTACTAATAATTACTCATGAATCCTTTAAAACCTATTACATTTATTTATAAATAGACAAAATGAATTTGTGTGTAGGTGCTCCTGGATATTTCCCCTCCAAATACAGACACTAAACTTGAATTTATCATCAGTTTGTAGATCACTTCAATGACATACGTATGAATCATGGAAATGAAACAGTGCAACTTAGTAGAGGTCAACAGTGTATGACCGATATACCTGTAAGATACCTGTACCTGATACTTTACAGACATTTTTGATTAGAAAATTTCCTTGGGAAAATTGCATTTGTTAGATGTTAGTTAAAACTACATTTTGGTGAGTACAGGTCATTGCACGTTAGGCTAAATAAGCTTGTCATATTGCTAAGGGACAGAGAAATATGAGTGGGCTCTGAATCATTGCTAAGACAGTGACACTGTGATGTGCATCTTGTCAGTAGTGTTTGTCAGTAGTTTTAGGGAAACAAAACTTAAACGTATAATGTCTGGTCATGTCTGCAGAGGTATCTGTAAAGTTTTTTGTGTGTGGCCGATTTGCGGAACCTCTAAGGGATGTCAGACCTCAGCGTAGACATATTTACACAACAGGTGGGCTCGAGCTTTAAAGGGAGCTTGAATATTCCGTACCAACCAGTTAGGAAAACCCGCAATGGCAGATTACCGAGCATGTCTTCAACAGTACAGAGTAGAAACAAAGGGATTGGTGAGGGATTAAAGGCAAACTAGCCTTGAGGAGGACATCTGAAGACCACACTGTGTCCAGTGTCCAGCTTTCCAGTCCAGTTTTCTTTCAAAAATGGTGGGAACTCGTTGCCTTAAATGAGTTAAGTGAATGTAGCTATTCTATTTCAAGTAATGTAATGATGTAAGTAAACATAACTTAAAATAGAATAGTTACCTTGATTTAACTAATGCCAGACAATGAGTTTCCACCATTTTGTAAGTAAGCTGGGCTTTTTTACAGTGCAGGGAGGAGCTAAGGAAAAAGGTGTTAGTCTGCAGCTGTCACCACAATAAACAGGGCAATTTATACCGTAGACAGACATAAACTGCTTTACAATTCTATTGTTCAAGCTGCAGACAGAATATTAGTATTCACAGAAATAAAAGCAAATAGAGGAAGATTTCAGACAACATGTACATATCAACAAACATAATTACATGTAATTTATATATGCATACATATACAGTATATAAATTACAAACTAAATTGAGAGGGTACAAGTCTCAAATATGGAAATATTTGTACACAATGATTTCCTGGGGTTGTCTTTAAAAAAACGAAACATCTATCAGATCTATTAGGTTTCTTTAAAAAATAAAAGACAAGGGGTGGTTCTCTCAAGCCCCCCTGCAGGCTTGTATTGGACTAAAGAGGTGGTCTGGTTGATGGTTGATGAGATTGTTGTTAGACCCACCCCTCTATACCCTTGGGTGGTCCCTCTCAAACATGCTTCCAGGCGGGATGAGAGAGGCCTTCATCAGTCAGTTTTGTCTCTGGGGTTGTGAGGCGGTGGGGCTTGGTTAAGTCACAGGACCTGAGTCTGAGAGCCCGTGAACACGAATTGGGAGTTAGGCGGGATTGCTGTATGTGTCCTTTCCTCTTCTTACAGAAAGACAGTGCATTGGAAAATAAGAGTGGAAGAGAGAAAGAAAGAGAGAAAAGAAGAAAAGAAAGTGCACAGGGAGAGGGAAGGAAAAAAGATAGAAGGTGAAATGTGTGGTATTGTGTAGCCTCCACTCTTTGTTCAATCCTCCATTGGGTGGGTGGCAATGGTGTTCCTCTGCATGGCAGAGACTGTACGTGTGTGTTTGTGGGTAAATAAGTGTGGACGTGTGTGTGTGTGTGTGTGTGTGTGTGTGTGTGTGTGTGTGTGTGTGAAACAAATAGATAAAGAAAGAGAGGGAAAGAGACAGAGAGGCTTTAGGCTGAAGGTGTGTTCCCACTAATCCCACGTAGGTGGGTAGCTCCAGAAAGTTCGAAAGAAGAAGGAAGTCCAGCACAGTCACACGGTGGAATCTCACGGAAGGGTCCCAAATAAATAAATAAAAAAATGTCTCAGACAATCTAGACTGAGTCCGTCATGCTCCACCTCCGCCCACATGGAATATACAGAGCCAGAAGTAAGGCCTGTGTCTGCACAGGGAATATAGAGAGCCAAGAGGCCTGTGTCTCCACAGGGAATATAGAGAGCCGAGAGGCCTGTGTCTCCACATGGAAGGAGCTGCTGCAGCACACATCCAAGGTTGATCTCCTGGTTGCCTGTTGGACAGTGAGAAGAAAAGATCTCTTGTAAGAATACAAGAGAACTATAGAAAACTTTTTTTTAAATAATACAGAAAACTAAACTATAGAACTATACTAAAGTATTCATTAATCCACCACCAAATCTAAAGTGAGAATGTGTTCTTCTACTGACTGGGAATGAGTGCAGGGGGTTAGACTGTCATAGAACACATGGGAGTTACCCTACTGATAATGTGGCTATGATATGATGATGTGTGGGGAGCACTGGACATTCTCTCCAGTCTGTAGGTTGAATATTTATAACATGCATGCACAAGTCATAGAATAACCAAAGAATTAAGAATTACCAAACACAGACCGAATCCTCTGACCATGAAAATATTTCATGCTAAACGCATTTGCAGTGGTGTCTCACAGACAGCAGTACTGTAGGTGAGGATGCTAAAGGAGAGATTTTTGACCAGAGTTTCCTACCCCCTTCCCTCTTTCAGTCACCAATATCTAAATGTAGGCTAAGGAGGCATTTAGCAGCACTTACACCCATATCAGTAATGTAATGGGCAATGGGCAATTAGTCAGTGGAACCTGCACTGTCAGTCTTTGCATGAATCAGCAGGAAGAATCCAACTGCAACTGCACACATCAGCCCTGTCTGCCCACATTTTGACTCTTTTTAAGAATTGTTTCCAGGCACTTATGCACATATTCACGCCACACTGTCTTTAAGGGGGTGGAAGGCCACACCTCCATCCCATTTGCAGTGAGACGAGCAGTGCCTCTCTCTCTTCTTTTCCAACACAGTGTATACATTGCTTTATATTGCTTTCCCATTGGTGCAATACTTTTATTAAAACCAGTGAAGGAAAAGGGTAAACTACACCAGTAATGCAATAGACGGCTGGCCAATCAACCCAGAGAGCAAAGTCAGTAGAAAACATGCCAAAGAACCTGACTGCATCAAAGCAGATCGATCTGTCACAGTGCTTGCACTTTTTGCACTTGCAAAGTGCTTATACACATACACGCATTGGAGTTTTACAGTGTAAACAAACAGGAACACAGAAGGACACAGATCCCGTGGTGACACATTTGAGATGTTGAGATGTTTGATGAACGATACTACATCTCAGAGCATCTTACCTGAGCAGCAGGTGATGTCACAGACATCAAGGCCAAAGGATAAAGGCAAGAGAAAAGAATAAAAACAAAAATAAAAACTGTGATGAGAAAGAGAGAAAGAGGAAATGAAGGGAAATGGGAAGAAAAAAAGACAAAGGAGTGTAAGATAAGGAGGGGAAACAACGGGTGTTAGTTAGAAAACACATTTGAAAGAGATACACACATTGCAGAAAGGTGGTTAAGGGAGAAATAGCTTGATAATCACTTGCAATAAATGATCAATTGCTACAAAACTATTAGAAAAACTACAAAACTATCACAAATACATTGTTCTAATACAGTAAAAATTCAATTAATTACATGTAATAACATAACAATTTAACACAGACATTCTCACAGAAGACAGTATTAACAAGACCAACTGAACACTTTATATATTATTTTGTAGAATTTTACTAAATGGCCACAGATGAGCAGTTTAATGACAAAAAAACAGATTCTACTGCAGGAAATAAATAAAGTCTTTTAGTGGATTATAGAAATATGTTACTGCTAAGTCACAAGGTGATAACAAAACAATACTCCACACACCCTGGCCCCTTCATTTATACTGCTACCATCTAGACCTTTCTGTAGCCATCTTTTGACCAATAACAGGACCACATTGGTATTTATTCCCTAAGCAATTAAAGCATTAACTCATGTAAACTGTTCTGGTTTCACCCATAGTGCTATGCTATTGTGAGTAGGAAAAGTGTTCCATACGGTGTCTGATGTCTTCTGTCTGTGTCATATTTTTAGTATCCTGTAACAAGTACCTGTGATTGCGATAGTGCTGCAAACCCAACTGCTCCATGGGGACAGTGAAGTTATCTACTCCTGCTACAATACCACACTGAAACAATGTGGATAGAAGACACAGAGTAGATGAAGAGGGCACCCACCTTCTCCTCCAGATCCTTAATCTGTCTCCTCTGGATGTCTGTCTTGTCCTCCAGGTCACGTATCCTCTGTGAGTGGGAAACAGATGGCATGTATATTTTATCTGTCCAAAGGCATAGAGTGCTTACACTGAAAATCCTCATATGGGTGCTCAGTGAGATGGTTTGATGTCAACAGGAATTTGTGTAAGTGTAAGGGGTCCAGAACCTTCCATTTTGAAATTTTAATAATTTTATGAGTGCCCTGACGGGAGTGCACCCAGTTCTTCTACACTGTAGAATTTCTACAGTCTATGGCCTGCAAGAGTGTAGGTTTGATCTCAACATTGATGAGGGGACACACCAATATGTCAAAATCTCAAAAATAAAAACAGTACAAAATCTATAACAACAATATAAGATCGCAATTTAAAAACTATCTGAATGATGTGTGAAAAAAATTCATAGGAACAAGTGAGCTACTTTGAAAATCAGCATGGGTATGTCCCCTGCCTGTCCACAGCATAAATGTCGGCCATGATGGTCTGAGCACCTGGTGCATAAATGAGGGCCATGATGCTGTGCGTACCTGGTGTAAAAATATCGCCCATGATGCTCTGCATACCTGGTGTGCCTGATGCAGCAGCTCCATGCGCTCCTGCAACACCTGGCAGTCGTACTCGCGGCTCTTGCGGAGCATCTGTCTGCGCAGCTTCTCCACGGCCGTGCGCAGCTCGTCCTTCTGGGTGTCTGTCAGCGGCTCGCCGTACTTGATCACCTTGTCCTGCTGCAGCGCGTTATACAGGGTGGCCTCCAGCTCCTGGATTTGCTATAGGAGAGAGACAGAAATACACACACGTCATCATCCGCACACACACAGTACACAGACACACAAACCCACACGCACATATTATGTATACTGTCCACATGCACTTAGAAACATAGCACATTCAACACAGAATTGTGTTTTCTGTTGCAAAACTTTTATTTTATGGTCTTCAGACCATAATCAACACCAGTTCTGTAAACTTGAAAAGAAATGTGAATATGCAGGGGTGAGGTGAAGGTTTACCATATAGGCTTGGTCCAGAGCCTGCTTTCTGTAGTCTAACTCCTCCTCCAGGTATCCTTTCTGCTTGCAGAACATTTCCTAAAATTAAATGTCATTGTCAGTTATTGCCTAAATGTCCCCCTGTCCCCAGTCCAACCATTAACACTTTGTGTCATGCCTGAAGTATCAGATGTTCCTACCAGACCTTCATGTTGTTTTACGTGCCTCTCATTAGTTTTAGAACCATGCACAGGACTGCAGATTAATAGCAGAGGGCCAGAACTAGATGAGTGGGACACTGCACATGTACAATGTGTTCTCTACAGAACATGTCATCCACAGCTGTGTACAGGGCTTTTCTGGTTATAAGTAAGACTAATCTTCACCACTGATGGCAACCTGGATTTAGAATCTACAATCCAGTACTACATACAGTTGTGCTCATAAGTTTACATACCCTGGCAGAATTGATGATTTGTTAACCATTTTTCAGAGAATCATTTGGGTAGTTTCTGTTGTTAGACAATTAATGGCTTCAGCCAACCACTAACCATGAGTAAAAAAACGTTTTTGAGTTATCATTCATATCCTCGGAAAAATGGTTAAGAAATCATCAATTCTGCCAGGGTATGTAAACTTAGGAGCACAGCTGTATTCAACATTATGTGGCTCTACCTATGCAGTTAATGCAGGTCGTTTCAACACCTAACTCCTCTACCTGGCTGATAAAGCTGGCTGATAAAGAAAAGAAATTAGAATCAGCTGATTGAGTTAATTTCTGGAAGACACATGTGGTACTGGATTGCAGCTTCTGAATCCAGATTGCCTATCTTCAGATTGGAGCCTGTAATTTGCGTTATGTATAAAAATATCTCATAATGGTTCAAACAATACTTGTGTCTGTCAGCTGGCTGTTCTTGGTAGTAGTGTGGTTAAACTGAACTGAGTCAGTGACACAATGGCAGTATATGACTCACCATCTCCAGCTCTAGGTCCATCATTTTCTGGTGTAGCGCCGCCTCAGTGCCCTCAATTTGCTGGATCCACTAGAGGGCGATAGAGGGTTAGAGTGAGACAGAGGTCACAGAATGCGCTGGTTGACAACTCCATGTGTTTCATTAGGAGTGTTCTGTCTGTGATTCAAATAAAGTGGCTTTCAAGCCTTCAAACACACCTTTTCCGCAAGAGAGAGTACGGTGCTTGCTTGGATGATGGCTACTTGCTCTTCATTTCGTAGGTTCTGAAAAATGCAAAAAAAATCTGACCAAGTGAGTGGGACTGGAAAAACATATGCCATAAACATGATTATATTTCTGAAAATGCCAAGTAAATCAGTAAATCCGTGATTTACCCCATTGTCTCCCAGAATATCTAAAAGTTTGATAAGATCAGGTATACAAACGTCCTGGAAATGAAAAGAAAAAAAGAAGGAAAGAAATTAATCGTGACCACAGATTAACAAAAAATCTTTCATCCTTCCTATATGGCAGTAGTTCTCCTTTAGAACTGAATGCAGCACATAAATATCCTTCACAGTTTTGTACATACCACAACAATTGAAACTAACATTAGAAACACATCTGTGTAATGTCTATCACATGCAAAATCAGATGTTTATTTGCGACCGAGACAAGGTCATATGTCATCTGTTCAATCAGTTCTGATCACGAGTACTACGAGTTAGATGTCACATGCCACCAAGTATAACTGGGACTGTAACTCGGACTAGACATGTGAAAAACTTCAAACACCTCCGTCACTGACACAGACTGTGAGTGGGCACAGCACTGTGAATGAGGGTGATGGTAACAGACCTGTAATGTGCCCAGTGACAAAATCCAAGATGGCGGACTGAGAGCCTCACCTTCACCCCCTCCTTCATGCAGTAGATCTGGAGAGCACTGACTCCCTCTGAGAAGGGGTGGATCCGTAGGTTAAACGGAGGAGACCTCCTCTCTCGTTCCTTAAATGAATGAATGAATAAATCAATAAATATTAAATATTAAAAAACTAAACACTGAACAGGTTTACTCACAGGTTAAACAACAAAGACCAAAACTTGTGTTTAAAATATAAATTGCCACTAAATACATTTGCATTTCTGAATTAAGTCTCTGTTGATGGATTTAAAGCACTATTTGCTTAAAAAAAGTACTCAGATTATTTAGTAAAATTGGTTTCAGCACAAAGTGCTACCGTCTCACCCAGTAGGCCAGCAACAGTGTATCATGGTGAAGTGTACAGCATCTCCCTATAGTATCCAATCATTTACAGGTGTTACTAAGACCTCATTATAACCTGTGTGCTTTGTGTTTAGTTGGAGGGAAAACACACCTCCAGCTCCAGGATACGGAATTCTAGAAGCTCATTCTGGTCCTTGGAATCCTGCAATTCCTGATGGAGCCTGCCGTTCTCACTATCTTGTTTTTCCACCTGCAAGGAAAACAAATGCTTATGTAATCAAGGTCTTCTAGCACAGTCGGGTGGGAGTGAAAGTGTCAGGAGGAAGTTTTACTAATGTTCCAACGCCCATCTAACTGGCATCTGTTACACTTAATCAACTGAGTAACCAAAGCAGGAGTCATGGACTACTTAAAAGCCATACATTTTAACCTTACTGAAGTTTCTTCATAATATTGGGCAAGCAAAGTTTGCGTCTGTCAACTTTAAAATACTGTAGATAAGACTATTTCATTGCACGGCATGAATTATAGAGGAGGTAAAACAGACTAATTTTAGATACTGTAGATAAGACAATGTAATTGCGCCACATGAATTACAGGGGAGGTAAAACAGATTGATTTTAACCAAACCAACCTTGTCCAGAAGCTCCTGGTTGCGCCGCAGAAACAGCTGTTTCTCCTCCACCCACTTGGAGTCCTGCAGGTGACGAACAACAAAGGACAGAATCAAAGATTTAAGCCTGCAACAAAGGACAGTCAAGAGTAAATGGAAAAAAAGAACTTCACATTAAAAATCATAATCATACATGTATACAGGGTCTAGTTAAACACTGCCCGAACTACAGTACTGGACTGCTACATTATGGTAAGTCATGTAAAAATAAAAACAAGTTGCAATGAACGTTTGACTTGGTGTGTTACAATACCATCACATTCTGTGGCATATATTAAGTACTTTTGCTGCATTTTGGATTTCTCATATTCTTTGATAAAGGCCCCCTGCATAACACTGGTGGACATTTAATGGCAGAGACGAGACTGGCCACACAGCTGCAAGGCTAAGCTACAAGGGCAGAATTCTAGTGGCATTGTTGTGCCGATACAGAGGCTATATATGTCCTCTCTGCCCCCTATCTGTCCTCTCTGCCCCTTACCTGTCCTCTCTGCCCCCTACCTGTCCTCTCTGCCCCCTACCTGTCCTCTCTGCCCCTTACCTGTCCTCTCTGCCCCCTACCTGTCCTCTCTGCCCCCTACCTGTCCTCTCTGCCCCTTACCTGTCCTCTCTGCCCCCTATCTGTCCTCTCTGCCCCTTACCTGTCCTCTCTGCCCCCTACCTGCCCTGCTGCCCCTTACCTGTCCTTTCAGCATCAGCTCGTTCTGCAGGTCCTCGATCTTGGCCTGGTAGCGCTGCACGTCCGCCTGAAGCTGCTCCTGAGCCTAAGAGAGAGCGAGATGGGGAGAGAGAGACAGAGGGAGAGAGAAAAAAGGGGAGAGAGAGAGACGGTGGATAGAGGAACGGGGAGAGAGAGACAGGGGGAGAGAGAGACAGGCGAAGAGGGAGACAGAGACAGACAGGGGGAGAGAGAGAGAGACAGAGGACAGAGACGGGGAGAGAGAGACAAGGAAAGAGAGGGATAGGAGGAGAGAGAGAGAGAGTGGTAGAGAAAGAGGGAGGGTAGAAGAGAGGGAGATTGGGGGGGGCAACCATGTCATCCAGTAACTTGACACACACTGAGCTTGTCATATGAGTTTCACTAGTAGTCCAAAACAGATACACTCTAGTCCAAAGACAAAAATACTTCTTTGGGTGCCAGTCCAAAAAACAATCTTGAACTCTGAAGACCACATTCTCCAATTTGTTTTGTATCGGAAAGTTATTGTACCATGGACTGTATAAAAAAAACTTGTGAGACAGCATTCTACCTGACAGACTGAAAATGTGGATGAGCAGTTGTTCACTCATCTGTATGTTGCAAATGGGTGCACCTAAAGGTGCATTTTATACACTTACAGTTACAGCATTTGGCAGATGCTTTTCTCAAAAAACAACACATATCTGGCTGACTAATAGAAACATAGCAATTTATAATGTATAGGCAGCAGTGTGTAGTGCCCAGTGTGGGTGATGAGATGGGCAGCGTGTTTACTGGGCTCTGTGACGAGATGGGCTGTGTGTGTAACGTGTGTAGTGTGGGTGATGATGAGATGGGCTGTGTGTGTGTACTCTGCTGTGTGTGTACTCGGCTGGGTGATGGGTTGTGTGTATACTGGGCTGGGTCATGGGCTAGGTGATGGTTTTGTGTGTGTACTCGGCTGGGTGATGGGTTGTGTGTGTACTCGGCTGGGTGATGGGTTGTGTGTGTACTGGGCTAGGTGATGGGTTGTGTGTGTACTGGGCTAGGTGATGGTTTTGTGTGTGTACTCGGCTGGGTGATGGGTTGTGTGTGTACTGTGCTGGGTGATGGGTTGTGTGTGTACTGGGTTGGGTCATGGGTTGTGTGTGTACTGGGCTGGGTGATGGGTTGTGTGTGTACTGGGCTGGGTGATGGGTTGTGTGTGTACCTTGGCCTCCATCTCTGCGTCCAGCATGCCTCCCTTCTGCTCCTGCAGGAGCGCGTAGGCGCGCTGAAGAGCCTGGTACTCCCGCGTCAGCTGCCGAAAACGCAACTCTGCCTCCTCCGCAGCTAGACCCTGCACACACACACACGCACACACACACATAGGTACACACACACACACAGGCACACACACACGCACACACACACACACACATACAAACACACACAAACACACACACATAGGTACACACACACACACACACACAGACACACACACACACACATAGGCACACACACACAGACACACACACAGACACACACACACACACACACACACACACACACACACACACACAGTTACAACCTTGCCAGGTCTCCTGACCAGCCCCACTGTGTGTGTCCCCGCGTTGTTGCTGTGCAGGGTGCTCTGTGCCGCAGATGCACGCTGCTGATTGGCTAATTAAAGGGCTAATGGATGCGGGAATAAAAGGAGCCCTCTCCACAACGCTCTTGTGCTCCCTTCCTTCCAGCTTGTTGGTTTTGCATTTAGTTTGCACGGAACTGACTGGCACCACATGCTTGCTTTCCCTTACACAACATTGATTTGCACCACACTGCTTTTCTTCTGTTCTTTAATAAAACACTTTTAAAAGTTTGATCTCTGCATGGGCTTAATACGATAATGACAGGGCTGCAACAGTCGTAGCGCTATCCTATTGCAAGCAGAGGCAGTTTGAATGTCAACCGTTGCTGCTTGCCCTTGGATTGCACCTGGCCTATTCACCATGGCCAGACTACACAATCTGATGTGGGCTGGCTTGTCAGGCTAACTTATGCTGTTATAGCAAACGTTCTCTCCCAACAAGACAACTCTTATCACTCCATGTGCAATAAATTTAGGCATCATCGTAACATTCTGTAATGCTGCCACATGTGCCACATTTCCTTACAGTAATATATCACGAGGCCCAGATTACTGCAACACACACAGCAGGGTTATCTACAAGGCATTTGAACAGAACCAAACCTCATCCAAATCCTCATCAGGAGTAGCAGGAGTCCTATCCATCCTCAAGGAGGCTACAGATGATGTCTCTGAATCCATGGACTCCTCGTCATACCCAAAGAATGTGTCCACAACTATGTGCCTCTGTATGAAAGAAGCATTCCCGGATGATACCAGTTCTGACAGCTGAGGCAGCCTTATTTTATTTATAATTAATAGTTAAGTAAGTAAGTAAGTGTGATGTAGTTCTTCAATGCTACAGTCACCTGATCAATAATTTATGTTAAGCAGCTTAAATTTACAATACATCTTTTATTAATTCTTGGTTTAAATCATCATGTCATGTGTTAGTTAAACATCACGTAAGTATATTAATTGTTATTAATTATTATAAAGTGTTACCAAGAAAACATTTCACATCTGAGGCGTCTGACTTGAAAGACTCAAAGATCAACTATACCTTTATTGGCCTGGAACTTCGTTTATGTCTCTTTTTCCTCAGCAGTTTCTCTCTGTCCTAATGGAGAAATACAGTCAGTCTGACAAGGTTAAAACACATGCAAATTTACAACAGCAAATAGTGGCAGCATATGATATTATCGTACAAGAAAGTGAGAGATTTTAATATGGTGATTATATATTTGGTGTTCAGTACAAAATACATGTATGCAGACTTTTGTATCTAACATAACACAAAAAATAAATATGATCTGTTTCCTTGGGAGTACAAACTATCTGTAAAACCCATTCAGAAATTCTCTTACTCTTGTTAGTTCATCTATCATTGTCTGTTGTTCCAGAACCTGAAGTTTTAGGAACTCAATTTCTTGGTCATCGTGGGCTTGGTCAAGATCATTCAAGGATTTTAGCTTCTTCAACGGAGGATGAGAACTGATTTTCTCTTTCTGTAACAGAGGGAAAAAAAAAATTATCAGTTAACAGTCATACCAATTTGTGCCACACATGACATTTACAGACATTCATTTATAACAGAGTACTACCACAAGAAAATCTTGCGTCAGACAACAATATTAAACAACAATAGAAAATAATATGACAGATAATAAGAGGTTTATTGTTGTTTATTGGTGTACTGGTCAACTCCATTTTAGTAGGTGAATGTTGGCAGGCTATTCTTGAAACCACAGCTCCAGTTTAGGTTGTAGGTTCCCATCTGTTCCTCGCTATGTAAATTTACTCTTTCTGTTCAGCGTGATAGTACAGGGTAGGTGAGATTCACAGTCAGGCCTCTTTTAAAGTATAGTATCTGTTCATTTCTTTGAATGCTTTCCAGGTATAGAGCATGACCGTGGACGTTTTGCTACCTCTGAATGTAGGCAAGTATGTAAGTCCTTGTTTGAGATGTGAGTTAACTGCACAGTGTAACATTCCTCCGCTGACAGAAAATATTAAGATGGATGAAGTGCAAGACGATCTACAGATTAGTTATTAGTTGTTATTATTAATGATGAAAAAACAATATGGACTTTGTCCATTGCATATCTGCAACCGTCAAAGCACACAGTTCTAGAAACACTGGTTTAGCAGATGCTCTACTATTGTATGCAGTATATTACAGTGTAGCTGTTGTTTATGGCCATGATTATACAGTTGTTTCCAAATGCAGAGCAAATAAAGCAGGCAGCACTCACACGCGTGCATACACACACACACACACACACACACACACACACACACACACACACACACACATACACACACTTTTGGAATGGGTCAAAAGGTCCGGAAACGGTCCAGGATTATCCAGCCTGCTTGGTCACGAGACGTTTAGACACAGGCCACGGTAGCATAACCACATTATCTCTCAAAGAGGACATTCTAACATTCTCACATGAAAATGTTGTATACATGTTGTATAACCATTTTTTAAGGTATAATGTCATAACACAGATCAAACGCACGATCCTGCAGCTGTTTCCAGCAATGGAGCACATGAGGGCACATGTCAGTCAGGCCCATTGGTCATTGGGATCACACGGCACATAGTGCACACAACCAAATTCAGCGCTGCATTTAACCCATCACACACGTGAGCAGGGGGCAGCCATGACAACGAGGCCCGGGGAGCAGTGTGTGGGGACGGTACCATGCTCAGGGGTACCTCAGTGGCACTACTGGTGACCCAGGATTCAAACCTGCAATTCTGCGATCACAGGTTCGATACCTTCGAACCGCTAGGCTACCACTGCCCCCGGGCCACCAGATGAGGGCACATGAGGGCGGAGACACTGACCATCTCCAGGTTCTCCTTGGCCAGACTCTTCAGGTTCTTACTGACTCCCGCACACGTTTAAACTAACAAAGACAGAGAGAGAGAGACAGAGAGAGAGAGAGAGAGAGAGACAGAGACAGAGACAGAGACAGAGAGAGAGACAGAGACAGAGAGAGAGACTGACCATCTCCAGGTTCTCCTTAGTGAGACTCTTCAGCTTCTCCTCCATGCGCTGCAACGACTGCGTCAGCTCGTCATTTCTCTTATTCAAGAGCTTGTTCTTCTCCAAGAAGGGCTTGCACTGTTTCTCTGACTCCCGTACACGTTTCAACTAACAGACAAAGAGAGAAGAGAGAGAGAAATAGAGAGAGAGAGAGAGAGAGAGAGAGATAGGCATATTTATTGGCCTGAATGTTCTATTCTATTGAGTTGGATTCATTTATGCAGTCAGTAAAAGACAACACTGTCTTCAGGCGTTTTGTAGACCCCTAACATTTGCCACCCCTAAAGCAAGTGCAAATGCAACACTGGCAACAGACATGTCATACTTTAGGCCCAGATGTCTGTTGGGAAACATGCTTGTTTCCTGTTGCTCTACTTTTCTGCATGCTATCTGTATGCCAAAACCAAAACTCATATTATAATTGGATAACTGAGACTTGCCAACACTATGAGGCTCTGTATCTAGACAAAAACCCTTGGGCTTTGGAATGTTTACAGTTTCTGGTCAGGGCTGATCAAAAGTACACCCCAAATGAGAAATAAGCAGGGGGGTATTCCAAATGAGAAATAAGAAGGGGGGTATTCCAAATTAGAAATAAGCAGGGGGGTATTCCAGATAGGTGGTTTAGTGACTAACCCAAAAAAACTTAAGTGCGAATGAGTCGTAAAGCTTCTAATAGAAAGGTCTAATGGCTTCATTCTCCTAGCAAAACACAGCCACAGGCTCTCCTCTTAACATACCCAGGTACAGTAAATGACTAAACCTGCTTTCTGGAATAACCCCCAGGAATAATTTGTACATAGGTAAGTCCTATTAGCAATTACAGTTGTAATTATACAATTATAACGTAACATCATCCACTAAAGTTCCTACCAGCTCATTTCTCTCCTCAACCAACAGTGTGTTACGATCTCCCAGCTTACGGATGGTTGAATTCAGCTCAGCCATACGCCTCTGATTCCTTCTCATGTCCTGCAAACAAACACATGGACACATGGACACACACACACACACACACACATACACACACACACACACACACACACACACACACACACACACACACACACACACAATTAGTATGGGTCAGAAGGTCCAGAAATGGTCCAGAATTATCCAGCCTGCTTGGTCATGAAAATTAGACACAGGCTATGGTGGCGTAAGACCACCATCTCTCAAAGAGGACATTGTAACATGAAAATCTACCATAATGGTTCCAAACCTTTTTATCTTACAACTGGTAAACAGAAAAAAACATAATCAAAGACCCCTCTCACCCTGCACACACCCTCTTCGACCTCCTTCCCTCTGGTAGACGCTACAGATCCCTGCGCACCAAAACTACCAGACACAAAAACAGCTTCTTCCCCACTGCCATCACCCTACTGAACAGCTGAACTACACATGCATACATACATACGTGCACATATGTGTATATGCTTACTGTTATGCCCTTGTATTCCCCCCCTCCCAGCGCTTCTCTTGCACATGACACAAGTAAAGACTTGCCTAGGTGTCCCCTGCCCAGCAACTCAAGACTCTTTTTTTTTTTTCTAGTGCCACGCCCCCCCAAAAAACTTTATGCCTTATTGGTATATTGTCATACCGGTTGTTTAACCCACTGTGACACCATGTGCCTACTTGTACATTATTGCCCATATTAGGTGCCTGTATGTATATTGTATATTGTTGTCCCTACTGTGCAATACAAGTACACATACTTGTTTAGTCTATTGTATTTATTGTATTGTATTACGTTCTGTGTTATGTGTATAGAGAGCTAACATCTGCCGGAGTCAAATTCCTTGTATACGTAAGTATACTTGGCCAATAAAGCTGATTCTGATTCTGATTCTGAAATCATGGGAGATGACCCCAACACAAATGAACTTAACCCCGTAAATGAATTTGGATTATTATCAACAGCACAAACACATCCCACTAGCAGAGCCTTTGCGGACCTAAACCACCAGGCACACGCTCCAAGGAAGTTTCTCCATCTTGCTCTAAAAGGTAAGCCTTGTTTTCCCCGATCATGTATGACAACATTTATAATGATCTATTTCATTTGCATTGCAAAATGCATGTATTTCAAATGCAAGTATTCTCTTGGTTTCCACATATAACTTCTGTTATGTATTGATGTGCACTTCATGAAATCTGAAAAGAGAAAAAAAATGCTGCAATGACTGAGTATACTTAAAATCTCAGTTTTAGTTAATTCCAGTACTTTTTCAGTACAATTTTATTCCAAACCTGTGTTGTACAGGAGTTCGGTTTAGTGTTACAAACTTGCCAAACATGAAATTATTGGAAAGCAAAACAATGGTCCTGTTAATACTATACAGGGAGCATTTAAACTGCACTATATCTAAGAGGCACATCGCTCAGTGTTTCATAGTATATTTTGCAGGATTTACAGAAAAAACAAACTCAACTACCACAAATAATGTCCTCCCTTAGAACTTCAATATCTTACATTATCAAAGGGCAGTATTGTTTTGCAAAACAATTTGCAAAACAACTTTGTTTAATGAGGCTGTGTAAGGCTGTCTTTTTTATTTTGGTTATTTTGGTGTGAGTTACTGCAGCTTTAGCTACAAGCTTTCAGAAATTGTATGATATGTGAAGGTATCCAAGTATTCAAGTAGCCAATGGTTACTGCTGTAGAAAGCACAGGATAATGAAAAAAATATTTAAAACATTTTAGTCTAAATAGTAAAAACACTTGGTTTCCAAGAGGAGATGGCAACAGCACATTTGACTACTGCTGGACAAAAGGATACGTTTTCATACTTAATTAAAAAACTTTAGACCCAAGTTTGTATTACCATCACTGCCTAAATTAACAGAAACTTATTCACATTTCATAATTACAAAAAAACGACTACTTTTGACAGTTTAGTTAGGTGTTTGCAGAAGAAAGTGAAACAAAGGTGGATTGAGGTGTAGCCGTTTCCAGTTGATTAGGGTGTAATCTATTGTTACCGTGTACGCTCCACAACTGCTTCTGCTTTGGTTTCCTGCCCGGTGTGGCCACAGGGTAATGCTAGCTAATATAAGAGTTTGCTAGCATTAGCACAACTACCACATAATGAGGTTGATGCTAGCTAATATAAGAGTTTGCTAGCATTAGCACGACTACCACACAGTGAGGTTGATGTTAGCTAATATAAGCGTTTGCTAGCATTAGCATAACTACAACACAGTGAGGTTAATGCTAGCTAATATAAGAGTTTGCTAGCATTAGCACGACTACCACACAGTGGGTTTGATGCTAGCTAATATAAGAATTTGCTAGCATTAACATGACTACCACACAGTGAGGTTGATGTTAGCTAATATAGTTTGCTAGCATTAGCACGGCTACTCACAGGGCTCCCGCAGTACTCAGCTCCGTCGCCGGCCCGGCCGGGGATCTCCCTCTTGGGGCTGCCCAGGTTGCACTCGGCCTCCTTCACCAGAAACAGCTGCTCGTCCAGCGCGTCCTTCTGGAGCTGCAGCTTCTGCACGAAACCCGCCGCCGTCTCCAGCTCCTTCTCCAGGGCAAAGATGGTGCGGTCCTTCGCTTTGATCTCATCCACCTGAACCACAGGGACGGAGACAAAACAGCATCCATGTGCGGTGAACCTAATCAATATGTGTTTGTCGTAAAGTCGGAGTGTGATTTTCAATGACAATGAGCATGTAGAAGCTGCACATTGAGGTGCAGACTTTGAAATCGTAAAGTAGGTTGCATAAGGGAAAAGATTTCTATAATATGTACATATAAAGACTGAGCTGGAAAAACATCTAAAGCATCATTTCACGTAAATCACGTCAGTCACTTAATTTCCCTTTGCCTACATGTTGTCTAAGGCAATCAGAGCTGGTGTATCAGCTTTTTACCAGCATGCTTACATCTCTATCACAGCCTCATGGTAAAGGGTGACAGCTGAAAAAAATCTGCATAGGCTTGACAAGGCAAAGGGTGCTGATATCCAAAAGCTATCACAATATGTAGGCACGTAGCTGTGACTTCTTCATGCATTAATCACACCTCATACGCCTGAGGTTGAGACACTTAAGGAACTCAAGTGTGGGACTGTGAACTGGCTGTCGTACCAGCCTGCGTATGTCTCTCTCGCAGTCCCACTTGATTTTGGTGATCTGCTCCTGGTGCATCTGGTGCTCCGTGCGCAGGTCTCCCGCCTTCATCTTGTCCGCCTGGATCATGGTGCTCAGCGCCTCGTCCGTCTGCTTCTTGGAGGCCTTGAGCTCGGCAATCTCCTGCAGCAGCTTGACGCGCTCCTGGTCGAAGAAGCGGCGTGCCTCCTCCTTGGCCTCCAGCGTGAGCGCCGTACGCACCTTCTCGCCGCTGCCGTCCCGCAGCGCGCTCATGGCCGCCTTGAGCCGCTGCACCTCGCCGTCCTTGATCTTGGCGTGGCGCACCAGCTCCTGCTCGTGCTGCCGCACCAGGCTCTCCCGCAGCGCCTGCAGCTCTCTCATCTTCTCCTCGTGCCACTTGGCCCGCTGCTCCGTCAGCGCCGCCGTGTGCCGGTGCTGCTCCTGCTCGCGGATGCGCTTGGCCTCCTGCACCTTCTCACGCTCCAGCTTAGTCACCTACAAGGCAGGGGGTGGAGTGGACTTACTACAGTTACTGCAGTTCTGCAAGACTCAAGGTGACAGAGTTACTGTGGTAGTACAACCCTAGGGTTACTATGGTAGCATAACCTTAGAGTTACTATGGTAACATAGCCCTAGTTACTATGGTAGCACAACCCCAGATTTACTATGGTAACATAACCCTAGTTACTATGGTAGCACAACCCTAGAGTTACTATGGGAACATATCCCTAGAGTTACTATGGTAGCACAACCCTAGACACTACACAGTTACTATGGTAGCAAAAGCCTAGACCCTACAGAGTTACTATGGTAGTAAAACTCTAGACACTACAGAGTTACTATTGTGTAATGTCTGTAAATACAATTGAGATAAAAACATTTTTCACTGAGATTGTAAAGTTATTCAGGGAAGTTATTTTGAGCACCACAATATGGCACAGAGCTGTATTGTGAACAGGACATCTGGGTAGCTACAGTACAAGACTCCCTCAGGCCCAGATCTGTCCTGCAGCAGACATAAATATTGTAAAACTAGAGTGATTTCCAAGGCAGATAAGGGCCACAAGCATTTCACTGTGAATGTGTCTGAGTTTAGCTATATTTTAGTTATAGCTAAAGTAAATCTTGGATACATCTACATTCTGTGTGTAATTCAAATAATGAATGGCCCACCTTGCATTTTTCCTGATGCAATTCAATTTGAATGTCAGTCAGTTTGGACCTAAGGTCTTCATTGGCTGCCTGCAGGGCAGAGATTAGCGCTTCAGGCTTTTCGCCTTTGGTACGTCCCTTCTTCGCCATGACAGTGAGTTGCTACAACTGCTCCTCAGACACGTTCATTTAATCCACTTCCACTTCTTCAAAGAATTCAGATAAAGTTTCCAATTCTTCCTCTTCTTCATATTCCTAGGAGACGGCAGACCTATGGCACAAAATAGCACTTTTTAGAATGCATCTTCAACTCAGAACAGAAAAAAATCTTCAAACCACTGTCCAGTAGAATAGAATAGAATAGAATAGAATAGAATAGAATAGAATAGAATAGAATAGAATATAACAGAATGCTTTTTATTGTCACCATACACATGTAAAATGTACACTATATGCATGTACAATGAGATTGAAAGCAACTTGCTCTTCAGTGCAGACATGTATGTAGGATATTAACAATTTATGGCCCCGTCAAATAGAAGGCTGCTTTCTGATTGGCTGGCGGGGTATGCATTAATTTTGTCGAACCATGCAACTATGGAAAGTAGTTCTAAAATTCTGCCAGTAAGTTTAAGCACTGTTGCATATCAATGCTCAATAGAAACTATAACAACCAATTTAACGGTTGCTTTTCTGCTCTATTTTTTAACGACAGGTTGCATTAAACAACAGACCATGATTCCTAATTGTAAAGAAATTAGAGAATAATTTAAATGTTCCGACATAAAGTGTTGAATGTTTCCTAAATTCACAAGTGTGGTAACCGGGCCATAAGTGGGATAACAGCCTTTAAGGCGTGCATTCGACGGAATTAATGAACTTGGCTTGGTATAACTTAAATTACTCGCCTCCGCCAGCGTTGATTAATTCCGTCGAATGCACGTCTCAGCGGCTGTTATCCCTTAACTAGTACACCATAAGTACACCAGTACACCATAAGTACACCAGTACAGCATAAGCTACTCATGGGCTCTGCTCCTCCTTATGACAGAGTAGCTACTACAGATCCGGTCCTGGTCTGCTGGTCACCTTGGATCCTTGCCAGCCGCCAGGTGGGATTAGAGTAAATGAAGAAAGACCCCCACTCCCATTGACACACTGTCAATCACAGTGAGTGCCCACTGTGACTGACAACCACAGCATGCCTATCGACTGAACCTTTAGCCTTTAGCTGTGGTCTGCTGTTTCTGTGTTAATCACACCTGGAATTGCGAATGGGGTTTAACTGAATCAGAACTGTGACCGGTCAGCAGAGTGCTGAAATCATGTTGATAAAATCAGTCAGAGAGCAAAGACAATTACAGTGCGAACGACAATCACCCCGTGATCAGCCTAGAGATTCTACTGATTGTAGGCACTATCTTCAACTTAATGTTAAATTAAATTAATACGTGTGCTCCACTATAGAAGCCAGTAATATGTTAGGGGGACTAAGGAAATGTCACCCTCTGCAATTGATCCAGTTGCCCATAAATATTGCCATCATTTAGGAAAATATGCATATATAGGTATTGCAATGATCCTGGCCGTGTGTGTGTGCCTGCGTGCGTGTTTTGTGTGTGTGTGTGTGTGTGTGTCTGTCCGCCCGCAATGACCCTGTCTGTCCACATGGGGACTAGGTTGCCATCTCTGATTGCACTTGTTTTCTCCTGTAATGCAACCAAAAAGTGGTTCAAGAACAACAAATAATGCCCTGATGCTGCAGAGCGAACACACCAAGTTGAGCTGCAGGTGGGCAGCCCAGAGAGGTACGCTAGCACAGAGCTGCAGGTGGGCAGCACAGAGAGGTACGCTAGCACAGAGCTGCAGGTGGGCAGCACAGAGAGGTACGCTAGCACAGAGCTGCAGGTGGGCAGCACAGAGAGGTACGCTAGCACAGAGCTGCAGGTGGGCAGCACAGAGAGGTACGCTAGCACAGAGCTGCAGGTGGGCAGCACAGAGAGGTACGCTAGCACAGAGCTGCAGGTGGGCAGCACAGAGAGGTACGCTAGCACAGAGCTGCAGGTGGGCAGCACAGAGAGGTACGCTAGCACAGAGCTGCAGGTGGGCAGCACAGAGGTACGCTAGCACAGAGCTGCAGGTGGGCAGCACAGAGGTACGCTAGCACAGAGCTGCAGGTGGGCTCGGCCCTGGGGGGGAAGTGCCAATAACACCAGCCGTCGCCTTGGCAACTTGTGCACTGCAGCAATGTCATGCACGCATGCACACTGCACACACTACACACACACAAACACACACACCCTAAATCATACGCTGCATGGCTTGTTGGCCAACGGAGACAGATATAGAGTAGAGAGTGATGCAGAGTTCTCCTCTTGTGTAACGTCTGCACATTGAAGTGGACTAAGCATCTGACAGACCTTGGTTTCAAACACAGACAGCCAGTGAAGAGACACATACACACACAAACACTGCGCACACTGTGGACAACTGAAACTGAACACAAACTAAAGCTAAGCTCAAAATGTCATCCAAGTCATTAGCCCGAATGCCATGGTAAAAATAGCTACTTTTAAACTTCAGTGAAAATGTTTTCTTTCACCTTAAACTAACAAAGACACGTGGCATCCTTTGTCCCACCTGCTTCAATGGATAAAATAAATGTAAAACATTTCTGTAGTAGTTTTGTTTATTTCCTTTATATAATTATGCATTATGAGAGAGGGCCTTTTAAAACAAGGATGGTTAAATGTCTAGTACTATAATATATACTTTTATGAGAGAAAATGAGTATGACAGGTGAGACATGTTACCTCAATGCCAACACAACTCAAACCCAGTTATGGGCTCATGAGGATGTTTTTCTGTCATTTTGTGAGATCCTGGGGCTATTTTCCTGATGTAAGTGTTCCTTCATGATTTGGATTGGGCCCTATCTTCCTAATCTCCAATCTCCATCTCTAACATCCCCAGTGATCTACAGTACTCTACATTACTGCATTACTGATGTGGATTTCTTAAACGTTACTCTGTCTCTGGGAAAACAGCCCCCCAAGACTGACATTGCTTGGCTTTTTTCTCATAAACGTAGTCCATGTGACTCCACAGAGCGCTCCTGTATGACCTGTGACTGCTGGCATATCCTCTGTGACTAAACGTCCGGCTCCACTGCCATTAGCTCATCAGGGCTGCAACAAACAACCATCTCGCTTAAAGGACACAGCATGCACATTCCCCACACCGTAAGATCAACTTCATTCAACTAGTCAAAGGGCTATCTGTGTAATGTTCATACTTCATAAATATAGTATCTCCTAAATTGGTCAGCAGCATTAGCCTTTGATTACCCGAATTATATCCACATGAACTATAGAAATGGTAGGCAACCAGCTTAGACTCACATCTCCAAGAGTTTTGGTCATACTGTAGCTACTTCCTATTCTGCTCAGTGTTGCCTCAGAAATGAATGCTTTTGCTCCGCCTTACAGTAAGACACTGTAGCCGCACACAGTAGCCAGCAATTATTTGCACACTGACAAATTGTGTAAAGCAAAAATTAAACAGTGTAAGAAATGAATAAGTAACAATAAGTAATAAGTTAGAATTTAATAATAAATATGGGGCATCACAAAGTCTTCTAACAAGATAATGACCCCCAAGCACACTGCAAATCATTCCACCAAGAAAACTATTTGTCAGACGGGTACAAATTGTTTTTCGATGCACAGTATAAGAGGGTGTGTAGGGCAAATGGTGTTGTGCTTCCTCCATCAAGTAGTAAAGTCCTGGGGGGCATAGGTCATGTGTCGGTGCGTTATCATGACAGAAACAGTCATTCAGTTCCATCACAACCGAGTTTTTTTTAGCTCCATTTTCTATTTCAGACGTTTTCCTGTCACTATGGTAACAGTGCATCTGCTCTAGGAAGAGACTAGTTTCCTAGCAGTTTACGCAAACAGAATTAGCCTATTCTCAATTATTTTCAATTTACAGTAGCATGTCACCCCACATTTACAAGACGCTAATTTAGTGGGAAAATATGTTCTTACTTGGCCTTTGTTGACACCAGACCTCTCATAATAGGGCTGTAGCAAAGGCCAAGAGGAGTCACGCCATCTGGCCTTGAACCTGGGTCTGAGAGGTACTGAACATGCCGTTTCACCACAATGTCAAAGAGCCATCACAAGGGCAGTATGGACACACTCTTTCCCTCTACTTCCACTGTTAGTCATTTCTTATTTAAAGGCTAGAGAGAGCCTGCACACCTTGATACACTGGTATACTGCAGGTGCCACTACAACCCGAGTAAAAGCAAAGCAAAAAAAAAAGTGCAACACTGCTTACTAGACAAACAAACCACTTTAATGATAAACTGAGGTTTCGGTTAGTCAGTTCATAATTTTGGGATACCCTTGCAGGACTGTAGCATAAACTAAACTGGACAGAAAAAAACACAAACCCATCGAATGATTCCCTAGACGTCTTACCATTCTGAATAATAAACTGTACTAAACTACACAGCCTATTTACCACGAGGCAGACAAGGCTGAGACATCACAACAACATGGATCTATGACCACACAACTAGGTCAATGGACCAGAGGGGGTGGTGTCCAAGTGACCTTGCCACTGGGACTGTGTAGTAGGCAGCAGTGTAGTAGCCAGATGGTGTACACAGAGTTCTCTGAGACCAAGCGTTGTTGTAAAGTATTAGCCTAAGAGCCTCCTTTCCTTATCCTAAAGGAAAGTAAGGGCCTGCTGCTTTTCAACACTCTAACCACGAATGAGACCATCCAGACATCACATGACAGTGTGCACCACTGAGTATAGTGTTGTGCATATGCAAGGTGGACCACTGTCCTATCAGTTTTTCCTCTACCTATGTACTCTGATCTAATCACAGGCCTACCTACCAATACCTTACTGACTTAAAAAAATACCTCTTCCAATGAAAACATGTTGTTGTAATGTGGATAGTAGAACCAATACAAATAAGTAAGTAAAACAAGTAAATAAAAGCAAGATGCTGTGCAAACAGCAGACTCAATCACCAGATTTGCAGTCATACAAACAAACTGACTGTCCCTGACTGGGGAACTCTGCAGAGCTCTTAATGTTATATCACAGCAGATGCAGATGCACGTGAACCTGATGCTGGGCATGTACCATTCACTCAGTGGTGAGCGGCTCCGCTGGCAGAGATTAACATCATTAACAACACCCAGGTCAGCAGTTCAAGGCCCAAGCGGCAGCCGTGCTAGCCTGGTGTGTATGGGGTGGGCGTTAGGGTTAGGGTGTATGGGTTAGCCGCCGCTAACCCATGTCTGACTCTCCAAGTGCACATGACAAACAGCCCTAGCCAAGTGGCTGCCCGTGTGGTTGATAAATAGCACAGCACAGGGTAGATGCCCCCACACAGGGGAGATGGCGCAGGGGAGATGGTGCAGTGGAGATGGCCCTGCACAGGCTGCGGCGTGACACACGGCCAGGTCGGTCACCTCGAGGTCGAGGGCTCTCTGTCCACAGGGCCAGGCCGGTCACCTCGGGCCCAGACGGGAACCAGCTCTGCATTGTGTCTTTAGTTCAAGGAGCAGCAGTAGTCAGACAGATGACTGGCTAAGGGGTCAGGATCAATAATAGCAGATGTATTACAGATGGAAATAAAGGGCCTTAAAGAAGGCAAAATGCTAAGCTCATCAACTGCGACTAAACACTAAATCTAAGACGAGAGCGAAGAGTCCGAGCAAACCCAGGCGAGTTGTCTTCAGTCTTTTGGCAAAGTCTCCGAGGAACAATTCGAAAGTCAGGTCAGTTATACCCATTTGCAAACATATGCTAATTAGCAAATACCCAGGAAATAGAAGGAAGTGAGGCTCAGATTCAGTCGGGGATTGTTCTAGAAACTTCCACGTTGACACACCCACAATGGTACATAACAGCCATATGTTAGGACGGATTCTGTGACGCATTCGGCTGAATCATAAGGTGTTGCTTTGGGAACGCGGCGTACCCGCAGTAATCACGGTAGCAGATAATGGTTAGTGTGCCTTGGGGCAATTTCACTGAAAATGAGCAACACCAATCCGGCCTTGGGGTCGGAACACCCCACAATATAGTCAAAACACGATATAGCAAAACAAAGGGTGTGTGTGTGGCGCCAAGCTTTCCATCTTATCAGTACACACACACACACACACATACACATTCTCTACACAGTTACACAGACCCACTAATACCAATGATTGAGGTACATTGAGGTAAATGAAGTCACCTTTATACAGAAAACCCCAGAATTCTACAAGCCCATCCAACCAGATCAGATAATGAACAGGAACAGGCTAGGGATTATATCAACACTGTAATGACAGTTACATACATTTTTTTCAACATTATTTTAAGCTTCCTTCTATTCAAATTCATTGAAGGAATAAGCTATACATTGCTATTAATGTTTCTGACATGGCTAATTGAATAGTGAAGGGGATAAGTAATGAATGGCTATATGCATATGGTCAGACCCATTTGTGAAGATGCATGGTGCACCAGTATATTCCATGGTGGATGCGTTTCATTTCTTTGTTTATCAGTAACTCTAGAACAATGTAAATGGGAGTTACCTTGGCCTATCAGCCTCCTGTGAGACCCAGTGCCCCAGTGTTTCACATACTGTTCCAATATTGCAGACAAAGTAATCATCGAGCGAGAGTAGTTCTAATGTTGCAGAGGTCTGCAGGTGACACTGACCGAAAGCATTTCACCACCAACCAAGGACGTACGTTTGGTGTCAGCTTTCTTAGGCCCGCTAGCAACATTGTGTGGAAAAAATGCGGGATGTGTGGAAAAATTGGAAGGGGCAACTGAGCTAATTGTAAAGTTGGTATGGACATGTTCCTACCGTACAGACGATAAATTACACCCATGCCACCAACCCCCAAACTAGTACTAGTGCATGTTTCCAAAGCCCCTTGAGTAAGTAAACATATGTGGACTGAAGCAACATCCAAATGTGAAATAAACATGAACTGGTAAATGTATGTGTCACATTCTATTTAGTCACCTGTCTAAAATTAGCCAACTTAATGTTATGACAGAATAGGCCATCAGACGATTCAATGCCCAAAGGGGCTTCTCATACAACTTTTCTTAAAAGCCTCTATTAGAAGTAAAAGATGACATGCCTAAAATTTCAATGCAGCTTTACAGAAATATGACTGATAGAATTTATTTTTGTTTCAGTCATTTCAATACTGTTTAACTCCTTCAACCACTAACATCCTTTAACCTTTTGTTGTATGTGTCACCTTTAATATCTACTCTGTTGGTTTATTGCAACAGCTGATAAATGTGTTTAAATTAAACATGGAAAAATTCTCCTCGGTAGGGTCATGCCCAGTTTTGAGGGGTTCTGAGGCTCTAGACAGTCTATCGTGTAGAAGCTAGAACCTTTTATTTGCCTATAGGAGAAGAACAACCATAAGAAGGAAAAAACAACAGAAATCAATAGGAACACAGCCAGAACAAATTATGAATATTTTAGTAAACTTTAATGTCCCAAATCCAATGCTGAGAAGGTAATTTAAAACCCCCGGTGAATGCCAATGTACAGCTTTTCCCCTTAACATAAACTGAACTCTCCATTCTAGCCTGGGGAAATAGAGAGAGAGGACATTAGAAGCACTAAAGACAGAGATACACTAAAGAGACAGTTCTGGGAGACAAAAGGGGAGATGAAGAGCCAACAGACTGCTTGTGCAGCAACAACCTTTGTTGTTTCCCTTAGCTTTCTACTGTAATCTGTATGCATCTAAATCACACTGCCTTTCCCTCAGCTTTCTACTGTAATCTGAATGCATCTACAGCACAGTGCCTTTGCCTTAGCTTGACCACTGTATGCATCTACAGCACACTGTCTTTACCTTAGCGTGGCTACTGTAATCTGAATGCATCTACAGCACACTGTCATTACCTTAGCTTGGCTACTGTAATCTGAATGCATCTACAGCACACTGTCATTACCTTAGCGTGGCTACTGTAATCTGAATGCATCTACAGCACACTGTCTTTACCTTAGCGTGGCTACTGTAATCTGAATGCATCTACAGCACACTGTCATTACCTTAGCTTGGCTACTGTAATCTGTATGCATCTAAAGCACACTGTCTTTACCTTAGCTTGGCTACTGTAATCTGTATGCATCTAAAGCATACTGCCTTTTCCTTAGCGTGGCTACTGTAATCTGAATGCATCTACAGCACACTGCCTTCGTGACCCAGTTTTGTGCCCACTAAGGTAGCATTGGTCTCTCTGCCTCTATGTCTTTGTTAGCCCGTCAGTAGACACTACTACAAATGTTTGTGTGCGTGTGTGCTGGGGGGTGGGGGGTGGGGATGGGTGGTGCAGGATGTACACTAAAATACACTGCTACCAGGCCACACACACACACACATGCAGTGGGCACTATGGATGTGACAGAAAATGAACGTTTGTAATATGGCTGAAATAACAAATGCATGAATTCTATGTAATCATTCATATCATACAAATACCATGGCATTATTGCCATTATCCACTTCTCATGGAATTACCCCAGTATATATCACACATACGAAACCTATTACATCGATCAGTATAAAATACTTGTGTGTGAGCCCACCTGTTCAATACTTTTTATGTATCCTTACCAACTATCATGCCTAATGTCTTGGTATGTTTAACACAAACAGGCCAACATTATAATAATATATTTTAGCTATTTTAAATACTTACTTTTAATTGAATGGGTTTAGGCGACTGTAAACTGTATGTTGTGGTGCTACAATTTTAAAAATATCCCAGGATGTTTGTTACTATGCCGACTAAATTTGATCATATGGTTGTGAGTCATACAGCCATTTGTATGAATCCAGGGAGATTAGGCTATACATGGCCACAGGGAGTTAGGCTACACATGGTCAAACTGCAGCCAATCTTATTCCTCTTCCCTGCACAGTCACATTTAGGATGTTCCTTCAACTACACAGAAAAAAAGTATCTATTTAAAATAAGTAAAATAAGTAAAATAAGGCCTATCTAGTATTTATCTCAGAAGAATCCTAAACATAACCTTATAGATTATGCAGTGGCTATTATTTGGTGGCAGAAAAAAGCGAAGTCTCCCTAAACGACACATTTTATTGGATTAAAAACAAAATGCAACATTTTGACCCACAAGGGTCTAATTAAACATTGCACTATGTTTCTAATCCAATAAAATCAGTCGGTCGAGGAGATCTTGGTGTGCTGATGCATTTTCTGTCCTGCGCCTGGCCTCAGTGGGATGGATGTGCATACATCTGTGTTTACTATTATTTGATGGCAGCCATGAGGACTAGTGTGTCTATGGGCATGGGTGGCTAGTCCAGTCTGATTGCTGAGGCTGATCTGTCACAATCATCACATTTCTATTGTGCTTTTGTGTCCCCTCAAAAACAGTATTTCAAATCACACTGCAAACTGTAATTTCCCATTGTTGATGGATCTGAAATAGCCAGCTTCTGCATACCATGTGTTCATATGTAGTCCCAATGTAGGATGTTTTAACAGCTCTGTTCACAGATCAATGTTTTATCAGAAAACAGACTTGTTTTGTTTTAGTTCCATCACCTGAAAAAAAACAGTTTTATTTCATCTACTCTAAGCCCAGCAGTAATATTAACCTGGTAGCCTACACACATGGACTCCAGAGGGCATACAGGATTACTGTGGTGTGGGGCAGCCTTTCTGTGAATGTCCCTGACTACTGCAGACACAGCGCTCCATGAGGATGCCATGAAGCAGTGCCTGTAGGGGGTTACCCAAACCACTTCCTGCTCTGGGGTCCAGTGTTGCTCTTTCTCCAAAATCAATACAGTATGTATTTTTAGTAGCCTTTTGTCTGGCTGTTTCTGAGACTAATTTCAACGCAGATTGTTAGCTTTCCTAATAGTGGACAGTGGACATATAAAATCATCACTGATTCCAAAAATGACATGAGCCAACAGTAGGCTGGGCCTTCCAGAACCATGGCTATTCGTAAATCCCCAAACTTAAGCCTTATTACAGTCGATCCTTTTTAATGTGTATAGACCTATATATAAGTAGGCAATAAATAAATACAAGAAATAATTAATAAACTAACACAATATTTCCTTGTAATGTTTCCTGCTGTGTATCTCCCAAATCATTCATTTCAGAATCGGTGGTCTGTCATACCAAGGACAGTGATGGAGAAATTGACCGGAAATGTTAGCCAGCGCATAAAAAGCCACAGACCTCGGCCAGATTGTTAATAATAATAATCCATCGCAACATTGGTTCTTTACTGTACGAGTACTGTACTGTACAAAGAGGAGTAATAACATTTGTATAAGATCAAGAAAAGGGATGCAGTAAAACGATTGACACATAACGAAACAAAAGAAGGGAAAGTCTGTACATTGTGGAAGTCCTTGCATGTGGCAACAATTGCAGCTGTCAAATGCGTTAATCGCGGGGATAGCCTATCACACATGGCCTATCTAGGCTACCGCACTAGAAGCATTGAACAAAATTGGCTACCGCTGCTGACTTCACAGACAGACAGAAAGAAACAGATCAGATACACACTGTTACGCGCACATCTGCTTCAACATCGGTTGACCTGCATTTGTCCAGAAGCTGCATAATTTTTGATGTAGCCTCAGTCATGCGCCCTGCAGCTGGCCAGGTTTCCTTGATAGATTTAACCTAAACCCATTGATTGAGCAGCCTGGCCTAGCCTACATTGCTTTATGTGGCCTAGACCAATAACACGACCGAGCAAATGCCCGTCATCTTTAGATGTGAGGACTGTGATGAGTAACCAACATTCGGTACTACAATACAGATTCAGACTAATCACAATGGCACAATGTCTTAGTACGCTACCTGATTTTCTTTGGGGTAACTTATTATGACAAAGATGTTAAATCATACAGCCCATAGGCTATCCGACACAAACGGTAGCTAGCCATTCCTTAGCCAGCTATCCTCATATGTCTTACCCGCTACTGAGACGGGCACCTAGCAAAGAACAGCAGCATTCCTTATTAGTTGCCGGATTCAACTATTATTCACTCAAACGGAGCACGAAGCCAGATGCTTACCCTGGTAATTGATTTCCAGCACAAAGAAAGGTCTTTCGGTCCCAAATCATCCATGGTCCTACATTTTTTCTCTTCCTCGCAGCATCAGCAACCATTCAATGCACTGAGCTCCGTGATGCTCTTAGACCCCGCCCTCATCGTTATGCGAATGATCTCACAGAATTCACCGGGAACTGCAGTGTTTCGACCTAACCAAAAGCTACCGCTGTAGGCCTGGTCTTTAGCCTTGAAATATCGCGAAGTACCCTTCCTCTGGCTGTTGAATGCAAGACGCAAAATTCCTCTAGCATTAGTGTACATGTCATTATATTTGTAACAGAAAAGTACGTTTTTGGCTTAGGTCTCCCACCACATCCATAGGCTAAATGACCTTAATAAAAATAAATAAACAAACAAATAAATACATACATAAATAAACACATAAATACACACAACCACAGTAGATACAGGAAAATACAGATATAGGCTATTCCATATTCCAAGAGAGAGACATATTCCAAAATGAAAAGTGTCTGTGTGTGTGCATTGTGTGGGTCTCCTGTTCAGTCCACTGGTTTAACATCGCCATGAATAGAATCATTTACTGAAAGTGGTCCATTTGTTTGGTCCACCCTGTATAGTACACTCTGTCCGTACATAGATACAGACATACATACTGGTACATATACATACATACATACATACATACATACTATTACATACATACATACATACGCACACGCACATGCACGCACATGCACACACACATGCTCACACACATGCTCATACACACACATGCTGACACACACACACGTGCTGACACACACACACACGTGCTGACACACATTGGTTGTGTGTAGATGTGCTGTGTGTGTTGTTTGTGGGGGAATGGAGAGAGGTTAAAAGTATTTTTAATCTGGTGTTGTTTCAGTGGACAACATGGGAAAGCCAAGAGTTGTCAAAAAAGTACAATCATTGACCACCTTAAGCGGAGGGTGCATAATGACTAAATGCCTAAAACACCCATAAATCCTGAGGTTCATTACTGATGAGGTGTCCTAGAAATTTTTGCAGATGAACTGGACCATGCGATTTAGCAAACAAACCCAACAGAATTGACTCAGGACTGGACATAATAATAATAACCTAAAGTGCTAAGTGTTCTCCCAAACAAATAGCATGTTAGATAAGGTTTGTAATCAGTAAGGCTTAAGGCTTCTTCCAAAGGTATCATGGGAGGACCAAAACCTTCCTTTGGCAAGACCCCCTGTCCCTTCCAACTCCCCCTCTCCACTCCACCCCCCCCCCCACACACACACACACACCACCCCACCCCACCCCCCAAAGTTATGAAATGTCCTTAGCCCCTTCCCCCATGCCAACTTTACCCCACCCCTACTTACATATTTTTTCACAACAGAACCACCCCCAAAGACTTCCTTCAGCCTTGGCAAGTGTCCATTTTCACCATGACTGACAATAGCAAAGCAGACAGGCCCGTGACTGGGATCATTCCTGCCAAAGACCAGCAGGCAAAGACCTACACAAGAGGCAGGTGGGGCAGCAAAACAGAATATATCTTAACTGTGATCGGAGCCATTATTGGACCTGGAAATGTGTGGAGATTTCCCTATCTGTGCTATAAAAATGGGGGAGGTGAGTAGCTTTGGAGATGATGTCTTTGTGATGTGGGACAATAAGTTGTTGCTGGGACGTGCAATCTCTATGTCTTGATTTTGCAGTTGAACAGTTTTGTGTAGGTATTTACTAAAATGGTTATGCTACTAAAAAGGCAGTCAGTGTGTCAGTGGTGAGGCGATGAGAGTTAGGAAGGAATGCATAATTCTAAGGTACTCCGTGACATTACATGTAGGTTGAACGTGTTAATTATGCGTAAATGTGTTTCAGAGATGGATCCATTCAGAAGGTATCGTACTGTCATCCTATGTTCTTTGACATTTGTCTTAGTGTAGTCACAAAAGAACAAGGGCTGTAGGATCAGTAGGTGTCGATTGCTGCCTTTCACCTTTGCCCACACATTTTTTTTCTGGAGGTTCAATTTCTGTGTACAGTACGTAGAGCTGCCTCTCTGGAAACTACTGGTTCCATATTTCTGACATTCAAATCTGTTCCTAAACGTTATGGGCTGTGGGGCTTCCACAGGCCCAACATTCTTGCCTCTGTGTATAAAATGCATTATGCATTATTGAATAATAAATAATAATACATTTTCTTTGCCTTGCCAAGTGTATACAGTATCCACAGAAGCAATGTGGGGCGGCTGTGGCTTAGTGGTTAGTGAGTTGGTCTTGTAATTGGAAGGTTGCAGGCTCGAATGCTGTTACAGTAGGAAGAGTGGGGGAATAAACAACTAGTGCTCTCCTGCACCCTCATCTGTGGCTGAAGTGCTGTTGTGCAAGACATCTAATCCCACATTGCCCCATGGACTATAACTGAAACCCTGTACCTAAATAACTGTAAGTTGCTCTGGATAAGAGCATCAGCTTAGTGTAATGTAATATTTCTCCCTTTAGCCATAAACAATAAAAAAAAACATTGTCCGATGGCTTCATGTACCATATGCCCCTTGTCCCATGTTGTCCCATGTCCCAAATGTCCCTCCTTCCCCCTTAGGTGTGTTCTTCATCCCTTACCTGCTGTTCCTCGTCACCTGTGGCATCCCTCTCTTCTTCATGGAGACTGCTCTGGGACAGTACACTAGCCAAGGAGGCATCACCTGCTGGCGCGAGGTTTGCCCGCTGTTTCAGGGTGAGACAACTTTTATGTACTGTCATTAACGATGGCCAACATGGGTTCAGAAGCTACGGTCCAGTGCCACCATGTATTCACAGACATTGTCATTTTCTTCCCTACTAGGTGTGGGCTATGCCAGTCATCTGATAATTGGGTTCAGTGCCACCTCCTACATTGTGATCCTTGCATGGGCCTTCTTCTACCTCTTCTCCTCCTTCAGTGCAGAGCTGCCCTGGGCACACTGTAACAACAGCTGGAACACAGGTCAGAGCAACTGGCCAGATATTTCACGTAAAACGAATGTTGATGTTTTCTGCTGCCTATGTTTAAATGCCTTAGGTTGGTGCATAAGGGCAATTCATTTTTACAAAATATCTGCAAACTCTGACTAAGAGTATGTGTGCGCAACCTTCTGCGTCTATTTCACACACTTGCTGCAGCTCTCGCGGCCGTAATGCCTGACAGTGGCCACTTGGGGGCAGACCACGGCAATTAGACCAGGAACTGGGAAGAGCCACTGCCTATCTACTGTATTTGCGCGAATGCCCCTAGCAGTGATGTCAGTATCGTAAATCGCAGCACATTGCATTGGCTTAACTCCATTATTTCAAAATGAACGACAAATTTTCAACTTTTGTAATTTGAGGTGGACCCAGAAGACATGAAAAACTTACAAATGTTGAAAATGTGTCATTTATTTTGAAAGAATGTCTTACATCTTCCAAGCTACAGAGGAGACAAATCATCCTTCTGGTTTTTGTCAGAAGTTCAAAAGGCAGAATCTGTGATGGTATGGGGGTGCAGTAGTGCCTTGGTTATGGTGTGCTTATTCATCTGGAGATTTAAAATTAATGCTGAATGATATATAAGTTTTGAACAGCACAAGGTGGTACTCAGACATTATATTTTGAGGGTAGACCTTAAATATTACCAGATAATGAGGTCAAACTGCATTCTATACAAAATTCCAATAGTGTGGCTCCATCATAAGGGCAACTAGCTAAAATGGCTGGCATGCTGTCCAGATCTGTCACATTTTGAGCATAATAAAAAGGAAAACATGATGAAGAAGACACCTACCAGTTGGGCTGCTGAAATCATGTCATAGACAAGGAAGAAAGCCTTTTTTTATACAAAATCATCTTGTCAGTGAACATAATTAACTGTGAAGTGTCTTCCGTTGTTTTTTCTTTAGTCTTACTCAACTTTTGAAATGACCATAAATATCCCATACAGCAACAGAAAATCCAGTTTCAATAACTGATATGTTGTCCTTGGGCCATTCTAAAACACATATATTGCTTGTATGATTTGAGAATTATAGCATTTCTTTTTTATTTACATTTAACACAACGTCCCAACTTCATCGGAATTAGGGTTGTATGTTCTAGCCTGACCAATGACTGTAGTTAAGGCCAAAGGTGTCTTTCATTAAAAGCAGGTATGTCCTAGCCTGACCAATGACTGTAGTTAAGGCCAAAGGTGTCTTTCATTAAAAGCAGGTATGTCCTAGCCTGACCAATGACTGTAGGTAAGGCCAAAGGTGTTCTAACCGCATGTTTTACTGCATAGATTCCTGTATGCCCTACAAAAGAGGCATGCCCTCAAATGGTACCATTGGGAGCAATGCAACCCTGCCAGTGGTGGAGTTTTGGGAGTAAGTAGCTTTACCTTTTTTCGTCTGGTATTTAAAGAATGCCTCTCTTGCCCTCATTGACTTTCCCCTTTTCCCCTCTTGTTTATTTTGGTAGACAGAAATGTATCTTCTAACTCCTTTTTTCCTCTTTTTGTCTGCCAACCCTCCTTTTGTCTTTGCATACACTGCCCCCACCCCACCCCACCCTCTTATCCACTCATTCAGAAGGAGGGTTCTACGCATCTCTGAGGGAATAGACACACTAGGGAGTGTGCACTACGAGCTGGCACTGTGTCTCCTGCTGGCCTGGGCCATATGCTACTTCTGTGTGTGGAAAGGAATTAAGTCCACAGGGAAGGTAAGAGCTCGCTGATATTTACCTCTTAGGAATAATTATAGGATGCAGATTTAGCTGGATAAATCAAACTACATGGAGCAAACACTTTTGTAAGGGTTTTAAGGGGTTGGAAATGCATGTATTTGACCTGGTTTCATAGTGGATGTAATTTGGCTTTTTTCTATTTAATGTATGATTTCTATGATTTCTGTATCGTTCTATTTAATGCATGAATTGAATGCATAAACTGCTAAGGAAATGTATCTCCCTCTGTGATCTGTAAATAAACAAATGGTTCAAACAACTTTGTAAAAAATACAATGATGTAGATTGGTATGAAACTAACCAGAATGGGAAACTATCAGTGATAGTATAAAAAAATAAAATATTTACTCACTATTTAACTGATTGATTGATTGAATCATTCCTTCACTCATTTCTTCATTAACATTGCTATATTAAAGAATCTGAAATAAGCAGTTAGCACTGCGACTGACTGATGTTGACTTATTTATTGTTTTGGATGCAACAGCTGATCCCTCCACTATGTCTATGGTAACGTGTTTTTCCTTGGCAGGCCGCGTATTTCACAGCTACGTTCCCCTACGCCACCCTGCTGGCTCTGCTCGTGCGGGGCGTCACGCTGCCTGGGGCCCAACATGGCATCATCTACTACCTGTACCCTGACATCTCCCGTCTCTCCGACCCACAGGTGCACGGCCCTTTTCAAATACAACAAGTGCAACACACACACGCAGGCAGACAGGGTCATTGCAATACCTGGTTAATCCCTCCGGGATTAAAAACAAGCAATTGTACACATTCACACTCACACCCAAACTTTTCTCGGTTGTTGTCCCTCAGTGGTGGAACAACCTACTAGTCGCTACAAGAGCAGCAATATCCCTCTAGACCTTCAAAAAGCTGGTGAAAACCCTTCTCTTCTGAGACTGCTTTCCTTCCTAACAAAACTAATTTCTACTAACTATCTCTTTACATAGGTACCTTCAATGTTCTCTACACATCTGTTAGTTATTATGTCCTCCTTTTGTAAGTCTCTTTGGATAAAAGCGTCTGCTAAGTGTAATGTAATGTAATGTAACATTCAAGTAATCAGAGTAGTTCAACTACAGTTATACATAAATATGGCTGTGTATACCATGGGTTGTGTGCACTGTGGCTAAAACATGATGGTTTGGCGGTCTTAAGGTTTGGATGGATGCGGGCACGCAGATCTTCTTCTCCTACGCCATCAGCTTGGGCTTCCTCACCTCTCTGGGCAGCTACAACAGCTACAACAATGACTGCTACAGGTAGGTGATGGAGAGCACACAGGAAGCTTTTGTAACACCCACATTACATGGTGAAACATGGTCTAAAATGGTGGTCTATACTCTTCACACTGAAAGTGATCTTTATTGTACAGGGACTCGTTCATGCTGTGCTTGCTAAATAGTTGCACCAGTTTCATTTCTGGCTTCGCCATCTTCTCCATCCTGGGGTTCATGACCCATGAGCAGGGGGTTTCAATGGCAGAGGTGGCCAGTTCTGGTGAGTTCTGACACTTGTTCAGTTTAATATAGTTAGTGCCTGTTTAGTAGCTTCTGCATCCAGATTGCCCACCACTGATCTACATAATCAAGTATACACACATAACATCACATAAGTCAGTTTGTTAGTGCAACAGCTGATGGTGCAGTGTTTGGGTTTGTTTGTATTTTTTTATACTGTGAATGTCTTTTACACATTTTTACACGTTCATTTGTGCCAGTTGAGGTGACATAATAATTTTGATGTACTGATTAGCATGAAAAATAAAGATATTCTATTCTATTCTATTCTATTCTATTCTATTATATTATATTATATTATATTATATTATATTATATTATATTATATTATATTATATTATATTATATTATATTATATTATATTATATTATATTCCTTGCATTATAATTCGTTGTGTCTTGTCTTGAGATCTGTCTCTGTGATTTAAACCTGATGTGACGTTATGTTGTACCTGCTGCAGGTCCTGGGCTGTCATTTAAAGGTGATGTGACATTATGTTGTACCTGCCGCAGGTCCGGGGCTGGCGTTCATTGTGTACCCAAGGGCGGTGGCTGTGATGCCTGTGCCACAGGTCTGGTCTGCGTGCTTCTTCCTCATGATCATCCTCTTAGGCCTGGACAGCCAGGTACACAGCTCTGCCTTAGTTCTCATAATCATCCTCTTAGACTTGGACAACCAGGTACACAGCTCCTCATGATCATCCTCTTAGACTTGGACAACCAGGTACACAGCTCCTCATGATCATCCTCTTAGACTTGGACAGCCAGGTACACAGCTCTGCCTTAGTCCTCATGATCACCCTCTTAGACTTGGACAGCCAGGTACACAGCTCCTCATGATCATCCTCTTAGACTTGGACAGCCAGGTCCACAGCTCTGCCTTAGTCCTCATGATCACCCTCTTAGACTTGGACAGCCAGGTCCACAGCTCTGCCTTAGTCCTCACTCTTCTTTTTGTCACTACTCAGAGGAAAATGCTATTTCTCATCATTGTCTTGAGTTGACTTTCAGAATTAAGTTTTGGCAGAAACTATTTAGAATTCAGCAAGATCTCACCTTGTTTCATGCATTTAAAATTCCTAAAAACAGGACATATACATACATCTACTCTAAGTTCAACTTCAGATCTTAAAATGGTTTATAGGCAGTTTGGCAGTTTGAAGAGATCAGTAAAATCATATTTATCTCTGAAAGACAAATAAAAGACTGTTGTAAGAAGTAACATTTTTCTCTGGGTACATTTCTGCAGACAATTCTCAAAATAAAATGCAATGCATCTTATTCTTATGGATGTCTTCCTCTACCCCTCCTCTGCTGTTGTTACAGTTTGTGGGCATTGAGTGTCTGATGACCTCGCTGACGGACATGTTCCCCACTAAACTCCGTAAGGGCTTCATGCGTGAGCTGCTCCTGCTGCTTTTCTGTGTTGCTGCTTTCCTGGTCGGCCTGAGTTTTGTGACAGAGGTGAGAAATCCCCTAACTCTTTGTGTCAGGTGTAGCATACGCATGTTGATGTCAGAGGATTTTTCTGCGTAGACAGATGATCTAGGGTGATGCAAGGTGTAGTACTTTTTGAATAAAGATAAACATACACGTGATAAACATACACTATGAAATTTCCCTTAAAACCATCCCCACTTTGTCCCATCCCACCCAGTGAGTTGTTACCTGGTCCCCGGAGGGGATTGACCAGGTATTGCAATGAACCTGTCCGTCTGTCTGTGTGTCTGTGTGTCATCCGCCCGGTAGGCGGGGCCAGGTTGGCATCTCTGATTGCGCTTGTTCTCTTCTGTTTGGTGTCTGCATCAGGGGGGACTGTATATTCTACAGCTGATGGACCATCATGTGTGCAGTGGAAGCACCCTCCTCATTCTCTCATTCTGCCAGTCCATCAGCATAGCCTGGGTCTACGGTCAGCTCACACCATGCCTGTCCTCAGAGTCTTCCCCTCCACGTTCTGAGACCATGTTCTATTACTTGGACCTGTTCAATTAAATCATCCATCTGAACAGTTTTTTAGTAGTTCCGTCCAACAGAAATGCTTAAATTGCTACCATCAGTATATCACAATGGTCATCATTGTATCATAAAGACACAGTAGATAGCAGACTAAATTCATAGTGTTGGGATAAATCTAATGTCTTATGTTCTTTTGAAACAGGTGCTGAACGCTTCTATGGCAACATAACTGACATGATTGGGTATAGACCAACTCCACTGATAAAGTACTGCTGGCTCTTCATCACTCCTGCCGTGTGCTTGGTAAGGTTCATTCTACACCCATGTAAACATTACAGTGGATTTGGAACACATGGAACTAGATTATAGCTTCTGAATCCAGGTCGCCCACCATTGGAGTAAATGTTTCCAAAACTCTACTAACTACCTCTGGTTTGCTGTGGTTGTTCACAGGGCACATTGATCTTCTCCATTGTGAGGTACTCTCCTCTGAAGTTCAACAACACTTATGTTTACCCCGTGTGGGCCAACGTCATTGGCTGGTTCTTGGCCACCATTTCCCTGTCTCTCATCCCCCTCTGGATCATATACAAACTGTGCCAGGGCAAAGGCTCTGTGAAAGATGTAAGTTAAGCACTTCAAGATCATTGAAAAAAAAAAAAAAAAAAAGAATATATATATATATATATATATGTTTTGAGTTGTGAGCAGCCTTGTCTGCTCTTCAATATCACATAGACTTGAATATTAGCATCTAAACGTCATCAGTTGCTCTTCTGTGTCATGCTGTAGCATTTGACATTGGTAGCTGTCATTTTTTGTCCATGTTCATCAATTAATG